>JANXHW010000006.1:72479973-73104973 GCA_026170595.1 Plestiodon gilberti rubricaudatus | reverse complement strand
TTGCATCGGTGATGCTGTCTAACCATCTCATCCTTTGCCTTCCCCTTCTCCTTTTGCCTTCAATCTTTCCCAGCATCAGAGTCTTCTCCAGAGAGTCCTCTCTTCGCATTAGGTGGCCAAAATATTTGAGTTTCAGCCTTAGTATCTGTCCTTCCAGGGAACAGTCAGGGTTGATTTCATTTAGGATTGACTGATTTGATCTCCTAGCAGTCCAAGGGACTCTCAGGAGTCTTCTCCAGCACCACAGTTCAAAAGCATCTATTCTTCGGCGCTCAGCCTTCCTTATGGTCCAACTCTCGCAACCATACATTGCTACTGGGAACACCATCGCCCTGACTATGCGAACTTTTGTTGGCATGGCGATATCTCTGCTTTTTATTATGCTGTCTAAGTTTGCCATAGCTTTCCTTCCAAGGAGTAAGCGTCTTTTAATTTCATGGCTGCTGTCTCCGTCTGCAGTGATCTTGGAGCCCAGAAAAGTAAAATCTGTTACTGCTTCCATTTCTGCACCTTCTATTTGCCAGGAATTGATGGACCCAGATGCCATGATCTTAGTTTTATTAATGTTAAGTTTCAAGCCAACTTTTGCACTCTCCTCTTTCACCCTCATCAAGAGGCTCTTTAGTTCTTCTTCACTTTCTGCCATTAGGGTGGTATCGTCTGCATATCTGAGGTTGTTGATATTTCTCCCGGCAATCTTGATTCCGGCTTGCGATTCATTCAGCCCTGCATTTCTCATAATGTACTCTGCATATAAGTTAAATAGGCAGGGTGACAATATACAGCCTCGCCGTACTCCCTTCCCAATTTTGAACCAGTCGGTTGTTCCATGGCCGGTCCGAACAATTGTAGCTGTGGCTAGGAAGCAATGATTTGCCTAATGCCACCTAATGAGTTTGGAGCAGAGGCAAAATTGAACCAGGGAAGTCTTGATTGGCAGCTCAGTCTTTTAGCAGTTGCATTACACCACACCAGTTCACATACCTAGGTGACTTTAAAGATCTTAATCTGGTGCCCAAAAGACAGACCATTATTCAGCAGCAGGAAAGCATGTCTGGGGAAGAGAGTTCCATAGGCAAGGCACCATGATGAAAAGAGCTCTTTCTGTGGCCCCATTTTACTCCTGAAGGCAGGGGCACAAGATGATCTCAGCATTTGGGCAGATACATTTGAGTCGAGATGGTTCTTTAAATTCCTTAGCTCGCATCCCCCAGGGAGAGAGTTCCAGACATAAGGTACAGCAAAGGAGACTGGACAGAGACCAGGTGACATATAGGCAACCGAAGGTGGTAGAGGTGGAGAAGAGAAGGCGGCTGGTCTGTACGTGGGCATATATCTCCCCACTATACAATCAGGGATATATGTGAAGATAGAAGCAGAAAAACAAGAGATAAGAAGTGTTAGGGGCAAGGGCGAGCGGTTTGTGCTGCACGCAGAAGGACAAGACACTAGTTTAAGGATTTGAGGATGTGTGTCACAGGATCTAAATCAGCATTTCTCAAACTGTGCTCCTAGGAACCCCCTTGGGGCTCCCTGAAACCCCGAGTTAAGTCAATGACTTGACTCAGCTCCACAAGCACACCATAAGTGCCCACCCCCTGCCAGTTTACTCATCCACCTCCCCTATTTGTGGCTCTCCTTTATTCCCCTCCTGTTTTGGCTCTTTGCTGGTATTCAGCATTGGGGCTCAGCACTGTGCTGCTCTATGCATGAGCCAGCGCTCTGGGGCTCCCCAAGACTCCACACAAGCACCAGCGAGGCTCCCCGAGACTCCTTTTAGGAGGGTAAAGGGCTCAGAGTCCAGAGACTGAAACGTTTGAGAGCGGCTGGCTTAAACAATTAGGAGGTAAAATTCTGGTCTGAGAAATTTAGAGCTTTGATATGTTATACAAGTGCTGAGAACTTGGCAAACTTTAACACTTTGATTGAACTATAAATGGCAAAATATAACCAGACAACTACTTTTAAGGACAAAGTTGCTGCCAGATGAAAATAAGCCCTTATTTTACACTGACTTTTGGAAAACATGAAATTGTATATGAAAATTACTAAGTATTCATGCTGTTCACAACAAGCCAACGCCAACATGGTTGTTACTTCAGTTTCTAGAAGTGAATTTGCAAGCTAGAAATATGATGTCAGTAGAAAAGAAGTCACAACTAATTTAAGCTGATTGGCAAGCAAGTTCCAAGAACTAAGATACTAAATAAATATTTGACAGCAGCATTCCTTGCTATAATTTATTTCACATATGCACTATATTAAAGAGAACATTTTTGTAAAACTGTGTGCAATTTCCCGTCAAAACATTTAATAGAATAGGGTGATAGTTGTTATTGTATCGGGCAGAATAACGGATTCAAAGATTTTGGGGTGATGGAAAAAACCCAATCACAATCATACGAGGCAAAATAAAATGCAAGGTCAGCACTGTGTGTTGCCTTCGCCGCACTGAATGGCTCAGACGGTGAGGGATGGGGCCGCCTCATGCCGGGGAGTAAACGGAGGTTAGCACAGTGCAGAACTTACCATTCTGCCCCACTTCGAGCGACGCCAGTGCTCAGGGCTGCATTGTGGTTGCATCAATGATGGAAAGGACTGTGCTGTGTGTTGCTGTTTGAACATAGAATTGTGAATACAGGCTGTTCAAGAACTAGATACACTGTACAGTACATAGGTAGAGGGGGGATGGAAGGATGTAGGTTAGCCATGCCCCCAGCATTGACACGACCCCTGCTGTCCTGGATACAGTATTTGTCTGAGGGCAGAGCTGAACCCAGGGACAGAGCTGAACCCAACTCTGATTTGGAATGCTCATTTGCCAGGGCTATTGTTGCACCCAAGCTACTGGTACAGTAGCTGCCTGGTGTGCCAGGACTATAAGATCATTCCATAGAAGATGAAAATGATTTTTACATCCCATATGCTAGAAATATTTTCTGCCCACAAAAATAAAGAATGTAGACTTTTTTGAAAATACAGTTTTGGCTTTCATATACCATGTTCTCTTATGTTATTATAAGAGTTTTGAGACATGTTAAAGTCTTTCCAGTCACCCCTAGTAATAGGTACAGCAGTAGTTTCAGTCTGCTTTTACTCATGTGAATTACTGGTTGTTTCTGCGTGTGTTATTGCAGCTGACAGAAGGGCAAGAATAAAATATAAAAGAAAAATCTAGTTTATTTCCGTTTCTGAATATTTCTCTTTTTTTCCAACTAGGAAAAGTCTCCAAGATTTCTAGGAAACAACAACAATTTTGCATTAGTGAGATGAGATGGAACTAATTTTCTCCACTTTCCAAGACTTTCAAATGTTTCGATGCCATCTTTGTGCTTGGAAATAAAGATATAATGTTATTACCATTTCCATTGGAAATCTTCAGTATAAAGGATTTAACCTAAGAAAACCTTCTGTTTTCTTAGCATTGTTAATTTGTATTTATAAAATGTGGTTCTCAAATATTTGGAGGAAATGATAACTTCATTCTAAGAAGTTATTTCAGCAATCTTCCTGCCATGGAAGTCCTGCACGACTTTCAGCAATCTTCCTGCCATGTCTACAAACCTTCTGGACTCCTTGCTTCTGCCCAAACCTTGGCTGCTCCACCACCCCAAAAGGAAAGCCTTTCTAGATAATCATTATTTGTCCTCTGGTGTAATGCCAAAATACCAATTTTTAGCTGCCTATGTTCATTATGTGAAATTTTATAGCTATGTAAATTTTCAAAATTTTATTAAAAAAATTGTCATGCTAGTGATACTTTACCTAGCTGTAAATCAGACACCAGTTGAGATATAGAGCTGGGAGTCGTCTCATTTTAACAGCCCAATCCTGTCTAGGACTGCTACAGCGTGCAAAAGCACACTGTGCTGGATTCTATTCAGGATCAGGCCAGCACTGGTGCAGCTAGAGGCCACCTCAGGGGAAAGGGACATGCCCCAGCTGCCCCTATGGGTCTCCTCGGATGTGCGCTGGCAAAATGGCCAGCGCAAATCCGAAGAGCCCGTGTAGGGATCTCCAAGGCCTGGGACGGGGGATAGGATTCAGTGGAGCGCACCGCCAAGGATCCCTCATCCTCCTGGGCTCGGCAGGCCAATCCCCCCCTCTTGTTCTGCCCCATTCCACCCTCCCCCTGCCGCAGGACTTACCTGTGTTCACCGGCGGTGGCCTCTGTCTGGCAGAGTGGGCAGCGCCAGCCTTGGTGCCAGCACCGCTAACTCTCCGGGTGTTGGAAATGTGCCTTACAACACGTTTGCAACACCCAGGAGCGGCCGGCACAGGCATATAGGATTGCACGGTAAAGCTCTTTTAATGAGCTTTCATATGATATACAACACAATGGGTTTAATAATTTATTTCATTTTTTAATTCAATTTAAAATTTTAAAATCAGTTCTCAAAAATGGACATTTTTTAAATTTGGAAAAAGTCTCAAAATTAGTTCATACTTGTCTGTAACTATCCACAAAATGTGGCAAATAATTTATTGTGCAATGTCTGCAGTTGTTATTCACTTCTTGTGAAGAATCCAAATACCTTTCCTCAAGAACGTTGATGGTAAAACATGTTTGTTGAAGGTAAATTATATTGCCCCAGCATTTGTTCTGCAAATGTGTCATTTAGGCCGGCTGCGCATACTTGCGCAGCATTGCGCTGTGCTATCCCAATGCTGAATTCAACTACTGAAGCACTCATCCTGTCCTGAATGGGGAGGGGGGGAGAGAGAGAGAGAGAGAGAGAGAGAGAGAGGCAGGCGGAATAGGATTGGGCCATAAGTTTGATATATTACATACTAATGCTTTGTGTTTAGTTTGCAATGCATAATACCCCTATTAAAAGAAAGCAGGTTTCTACAGGAGTAAGTAAGTTGGGGAACTATAGCTTGTTAAAACAGAAGCACAGGCTTGGACCCTTTATTAGGATTACTACATTTAACTTTTTCTTTTGCAGTCTTTAAATGTGTAAATATAATTAACAGCCCAATCCTATGCAGGATTGGGCTGCTGGGCAGAGTGCGTTACAACAGTGGAAATCACTTCTGTTATCGTAAAATGGCTGTTTGAAAAGAAGATGTACTGGCAGGCATTTATTCTACCAAATTGTTTCACAGATAGGCAAGAAGATATTACAATTCTGCCTTTCAGTGATCTGGTCAATGAATGCAACGTTTTTCCTGCTTACCCTGAAAACCGTATGTGGAGGTTTCAACATGCAAGATATGTCCTTGGCTAGAGAATGTTCTGAAAACGTTTCTTAGGTATGTTCTAACAGTGCCTTGAGAGGAAAAGAATATTGAACCTTCAGGACAGGCCGACAGGGACCTGTCTTGATTTTTTGTTTGTTTTGTACAGCACCATGCACATGGTACTACACATAAGCAGGAAAATATTGATGGTGGGCTACAGGTGAAGATTTGAAGTACTGTGTAGTTTGACCCTGGAAGTGGGAGCAGAGTATTAATCTTACTGCAAGTGAGACAGGAAGCAAGCTCCCCAAAACAGCGCCTTCCTTCTCTGGCTGTTATCTGGAGTCAAGCTGGTCTTCCCCTTGCCATGATGTTCATACTACAAGAGATGCAAGACAAGAGCTTGAATTGAAAGATATGCTGAACTCTGTCTCTGACATCTAATTTTGTACGCGCAGCAGGAAGTATTTTACTGGAGCGTGTGGTTTTTTTTTTTTAACATACGGTACATTCCAGAAAAAGCTGTACCACTTCAGCCTACTAAATATGTACAGCATTCAGAATCAGAACGTTCCACCTCTCCCCTCACTCTTCCCCCCCACCTTTCCCTTAGGGCCGCTCGCGTCCGTTACAGTCACGCGCATCTGCCCATGCCGTTGGGTTTCCAATCCACAGGGCCCTTCGTCTGGTCACGTGCCCAGGCAGGCAGACACCACCCACCTCTTTCTCTCTTCCTCTCCCCAATTCGCTCGGTGGGTGGCGCGCGAGTGCGGGTCTCGCACCTGGCTGGTTGGTCGGCCTTTTTCAAGTGGCTCCTTCGTCACCGGGACAACCGACGGCCCGCGGGGTTGCTATTGCCATTGACAATGGTGAGTCTTTCTCAACGGCCGCAGCTGAGCCGTTGAACCGTCAGCCTGCCCTCGCGCGCAGACGGAGGCGGGGCGCTCAGTGTGAGACAGAAAAGGAGTCATTGCACTGAGAGGTGGAAGCCCGATTTCCCGCTCGTCCCCCGGTAATAAAATATACATACACATGCGGAGTAGCTTGGCGAGTGCTGTCAGGGCGGGGTTCCTGCGCTTGTCGGGTTGAGGGTTATGTGGGGGGATGGCTGGGGAGGATAGATGGGAGAATGCAGAAGATTGACTGGGTGCGGCGCTACGCGGCCATGGAGGCGTTGGGGGTGGACGGTGCAGGTGGGTTAGTCGGGGAGGGGTTGTAAAGGGTTGGGGGCAGTATCTGAAATATGGTGGGGGTAGCTTGGGTGCAAGGGGAAAGAAAGCTGGGCGTGCCCTTCATGGGGCAAAAGCAGGAGAAGGTTTGTGTGTTGGTTTGTAGGGCGCACGCCAAAATGGAGGGAGTAGTAGGTGATGGGTGGAACGTGTGTGAGAATTTGGTAGGAAATAGTGTTTTTTGTAGACGAAAGAGGAACTGTAGCTGATTGAGGTGGGGGGGGCAAAATGCGAGGTAAGCGGCATTGTGGTATGCACGTGTGAATGGGAATTGAGGAAAAGCTGACTGCAGGCAGCAGCCTGTTCCTAAAGTCCCAGGAGAAGCAAAACAAAACTAAGGTCATAGGAGGGGAACCTCCTCCTTTCCTCTGTTGGCGTGTAACCGAGGCATCGCAATATAAACTGAAGCCCTTGGTCTGTTTACACTGTAAGCCTTAAAGAGATAGAATTCAAGTTTGTAATCCTTTTTTAGGACCACCGTGGACCCGGTGAATACATCTTTTGGGGACTACTGGGTGGATGATTTTGGGTGGTGGGCTGGATCCAGCAATAGGTTGCTGGATCCAGCAATAAGTCGGGCAATAGGTTGCCGACCCCTGGCATAGGTGCCAAAGGCATGTAACAATACCTGATGTCCCTTTTATTGCATGAATAGATGCTTCAGAAGAGAGTGATAACAGGAAGGTGGCAGGGTAACAAAGATGCTTACCCCCTTTAAAAAACATCATTCCTCAGCTCCAAAATTCTACTCTCCTCCCCATCAACATTTTACTCTATAAAGTTTCAGTTGCATGTTTGGAGGGAAAAATAATTTTGTTGGGTGTATAGTTTGGCTCTAAAATTAACAGCCCAATCCTTTGCCCTTCTTTACGACAGCGTCCTGCTGTTGTAAAAAGGCCCAGTGATGGCACACGGAGCACGCTGCTGCTGGACCAGTCTGAGCTGCTGTTGCAAAGCGGCGGCAGTACCAGAGCCATACTGCTGCAGCTGCCAGAATGGGCCAGTGTTAGTAAGTTGGAATGGGGGGTTGTTGTTCTGAGGGCAAGGGAGTTTCTGGGCAGATTGGGGGAGGGGAAGGAGGCAGAGTGTGGGCCAGAGGGGATGGCTCTCAGCAGCAAGCATGCTCACCATATCCTATCCCCCTTGTTTTAGCCTGCTGCCTTGTTACTCTTCTCTGACTTACGCTAGCTATAGAGCTGGCATAGGTTTGAGAAGACCCATAGGCCATCAGGGGACCTACTTTTGTTCTCTTACCTTGAAGAGGCCACCTGATCACTCCCCCCCCCCCCATTGGATGCAGCACGCGCCTCCAATGGCAGGGGATAGGATTGGGGCAAAAGGCTGCAATCCCATATATACTTAGCTGGAAGTAAATCCCATTGAACTCAATGAATTTCAGTGAGTTCAATTGAATTCATTGAAATATATGGGTCTGAGTAGACCTATGTAGGATTGCATGGTAAATTAATTATTTATTTTTCGCATTTTTATACCACCCTTCCTCCAAGGAGCTCAGTGGTGTACATATTTCCTCCCCTCCTTTTTGTCCTCACAACAACCCTGTGAGGTAGGTGGGGTTGAGAGATAGTGACTGGCCCAAGGTCACCCAGGAAGCTTTGTGGTTGAGCGGGGATTTGAACCTGGATCTTCCAGGTCTAAGTCCAACTCCCAAACCACTATACCATCCTGGCTCCCACAAATTAAAGAATGTAATAGTCAAGAGTAATAAATACTAAAGAGTAATAGTCAGCTATCTCCAAGGAACATAACTTTCCAGTTACTGTTCCTTTTTGGAAACTAGATGCACCTAGATGTTCTGGTGGTGGATAGCTCCAATAAAATAAACTTTGCATATAGTTAATTGTCTATTACTTACTGTGTGGTTCCCCTTTGCCAGGAACTGCAGATCCTGGTCATCCCAGGGCTCTGGGTTCATTTGGTCAAGGCCTCAGCGTCTCTGGATGGGGGGGGGGGAGAAAGGAAGGAGGTTTGAAAGCACCTCAGCCCTTCACTCCCTGGTCTGGTGTGGCTCTGGCTGAGAACAGGCCTCCAGGAGCTCCACTACTGACTTCCTTCATCACTGGCCAGCCAACGCTTTATGAACCCTCTCCATCCCCCTGGGTCTCCACCCCCTTGTTTCACTCCGCCCTGTCCACTCTCCCAGCCTTTATCCCTTAAAGGGGCCATCATCCCCTGTTCGGTTCCTGCGCTCTTTCCTTGGTTGTATCCTCCAAGGCTCTCATCCCGGCCGTCCAGCTGCCTGAGGTTCTGCATGGCTACCCAACCAGTGATCTCAGGGAGCTGTCGACCTTCCAGGGGAGCCGAGCCTCCTTCGGCCTCCCCTGGCGCACGGCGTGGCATTGCCGAATCGTTGAGCTGGGACAACTCGTCGCTCGGTGTCCATTGAGGACGGCCCCGGGGCCTGGAGGCAGAACCACCTTCTCCCAGCCGGGGATGGCCACCCAGCGGGGAGCTGTGTAAGTCCGGAACCGGACACTTACAATACAGATTAGGGTTGTATTTTAAGTTTAGTCATCATGACTAACTGAATTTAGGAGACAACCCATCTAGGGAAAGTGGTGAGAGAGGAGACCAGCTAGGGAGTGACTCCTTTCAAAACACTCCAAGCCTGGAAGTTCTTTTTAAAATGTGTCTAGCCTTCTTTCTTATGGAGACAAGTTACACATTATGCAGGGGATCTGTGATAGCATTTTTTTAAAAAGAAAAGCGCTAATCCAATTTGCTTACAATGGGGTAAAGGGCATTCAAATACTCCTACCCTCATTACTGCCCTGTGTGTGTATGTGTGTGTGGGGAGAACGACAGCTCGGTGTCAACTTTATCTGTTTTTGTATCAGGTTTGTTTCTGGATATGCCAAGATTGGGGTGTTTGACTTTTGTAAATAATAGTTTTAAAAGATGCATTCTGTAAATATTGGCTTTATCCAAAGTTTAGCTAAGTTCTATTGAAATTAATAGGGCTTACGTTGGTCACAATGAACATATCTCCATTGATATCAATGATATTTAGTCAGGATTCATTTTTTTTACATTCAACCCATTGTATTGTGGCTCCCCCCCTCCTTTTGGATGCAGAGCAGAAGTACCTGTATATACTTGAGTATACATCGATCTCATGGATAAGTCAAGGGCAATTTTTAAGCCAAAAGTCATGGAATTTGCTATGACCCATGGATAAGTCAAGGGTAAAACTTAGTGGTGTATGAAATTCTTTGAAGAAAGAAATTCAGGAAGAAAGAAAGCTATTTTAAAGATGATCTGAAGCTTTCATGGCCAGCCAGTATGTACAACGATTGCTTAAAAACGGGTTTAAAAGCCATGTAAATGTATTAAAAACAAGAATAAAACAAAGTTTAAAAAACACACTGGGTTCACTACGGTTCTTTCAATTTCCATGAACTTCATCAGGTGAACGAGCAAAAAAGCTGCAGAAATGTTAACAATACGATATATGAGATTTTTCTGTAGTTTTGAACATGGTCTAGAACAGAGGTTCCCAGCCTGCGTTTTTCGATCTCCCCTATGTCTTGCAATTCAGTGTTGCTCCTGTCTTGCCTGTGGAACCTGATCTCCCAGGCCTCTTATCTGTACCAGCAGCAATTAGCTACTAGGAACAGTAATCAGCTGCTAGGAGTTTGCTTATCTTCCTGGAACGGAACCCCGTGGATACCAAGGGCCAACTGTATTTTAAAGTTGTCTTCAGTGCCCATTTACTTCAGTGCCCGAAAACTGGAAGTGGATGTAATTGTCGTGGAGCAGCGATCTACAGTTCAGGGAAGCCCACAGAGAGGGGTGTGGGCCTCCCTGAACCCTCCGGAGGGCTGCAGGACCTCTGGTAAGTGTTCAAAGTATGTGGTGTTTTTTGGGGTGGTGGTGGCAATCCATGGGATTGCTGACACTGCTGTCCCAGCCCTGGCAAACATTGAATTCTCCCCGCCTCACTGGGAGAACGTTGAGAATCACTGCTTTAGACAATATGTTGCTTGTATGTATGAGTTCTTTAAAAATTGTTGTTGGTTTGTTTGATTTTAGGCACTGTCCAATGATGATGAAGCTCTTATTAATAAAAAGTTACCCAAAGAACTTCTTCTAAGGTAATTTTAGATTACTTATTCTAATTTGATAGAAGAAACTTTCTTGTTTTAAGTCTGAGATTTGGATTATAATTATATGCCTAGTTTTAATTGCATCCGATGGAAAATATATTGCTTTGTAGTTTGTGGATAGTTTTTAAAGTGCATTATCAATGAAGTTAGAAAGATTTTGTATTGATGGTATGTTCTATTTTTCAATTTTCTGTGAAAACCCCAAGTTTTAGAAGCTTTAGTAGATATATTATGTATTCCAATGAATGGTAATGGAAAATAATTCTTGGTGACCAATGTATATATGTATATGTATATTCAATGTATATATGACCTCTTGGGCCCAAAACTGACATGATGTATGAGATGTGTGATTTTCTGTGGTGACTTAATAGTAATATATATGCAGCTTGGAGGGTAAACTTTCTGATTTTGATTAAAGCAGTGATGCTGGAATAAAGAGTTAACTCTTTCCCTCACTGTACTGTTCTCCCAGTTTGAATTCTCCTGTGTCATGACTGTTTTGGGCTTCAGCCAACAGGTGCTAGCAAAATTGACTTCAACTCATAAAATTCCAAGGGCTGGTGCAGGCTTTCTTACCTGTGATCAGGAAGCAGACTGTAGGATTCCATGCTTTTTCTAGAGATAATTCTAACCTCTCACTATACGTTTCTACTGCTTGAAGAATCAAGCTATTTTTTGGGGCTTGCTTTGCTACGTAGCAGTGTCAATTAAAACATATACCGTAGCTCTGTTTCAACTCTTGACCCCCAAATTACTTTTCCTGATGGACTTTCACTGTGTATCTTACCCACAGCACGTTAAGTTTTGCAGCAGGGCCCTTGGTATCGCTTTAAATTGCACAGAAAACATAATAGGCAAGAAGGTTCTGACTTGCTTAACAAGAACCTGTAAGTATTCTCTGTTGGGTCTCTAACAGTGCCTTAGAAGCATTTTGCGGATTGCTGTTGGGAGTGAACTCTAAACCTTGATCTGGCCCAGTATATAACAATTCACATGTTCGTCACTTGAACGAACAAGCTTACAAAATTGTGTTATACTGGATTACTGATTTGTTCCTTTCCCCCTTTTTCATAGAATATTTTCCTTCTTGGACATAATTACTTTGTGTCGATGTGCGCAAGTCTCTAAGGTACAGCTAAATTTTTGCTTCCTAACGTTGTGTGAATAACAAAAATTGCCCATGTAAGCGTATTTTTACTTTATCTTTGGATTGGATGTTACAGTCCCTTTTTCAGATGTACTGTATAGTATAAAGTAGAATGTATTTGCAGGCATTGTTTTTTTGAAGGGAGATGTCACTGTGACCCATTGCTAGTCACTGTGACTCATTGCTAGTAAAAGGGATACATTTTATAACATCTTCTCTTCATAAGGGTTTATTATGCTGATAGGCATTTTGTACTTAAAATTCCTTATTGTTTTAAATAAATAAAAATTATCACATTTTTGAGAGGACGGCATTCAAAATACAGTGGTGATTGTCTTGAGAGATCTTCATAATCATAATGCACTCCTATGCATGTTTACTTGGAAATAAGTCCACTGTTTTCAATGTGGCTTACAGCTCAATCCTATCCAGCACCGGTGCAGCCCTGCATATCCCTGCATATAACACTGCATATCCAGTGCTGGAGAGGAACGAGCCGGTCAGTCGTGTCGCTATGACGCGCGTCACCCCAGAGCAGGGGCGCGCGTCACCTTTAAGAAATCGGCTCCGCCCCCTCACGTGACGTCACGCGCAGGCGCAGAGCAAACCCCCCCCCCCGCGCCATTTTCGGCTCATTTCAGAGCCAAACGGACGCAAGGGCGGGCCTTCCTCCAGCAACTAACTGTGAGTACCGGGGGGGACACGCGTCACCCTTGTGCGCGCGTCGCCCCCGGGCGGCCCGCCCCGCGCGCTTCCCTTCATCGACGCCAGTGGAGCTGGTGGTCTCCTCAGAGTAAGGACATTCATCCCTTTACCCCAAGTAATGCCCTAGCCCAGTGGTGGCCAACCTTTTTATGGCATGTGCCACCTTTAGATTTTTTGTATCTTGGGCGTGCCACAAAAATAAATAAATAAACAAACTGTGTTTAAATAAAAACACAATTACATTCAGTTACATAAGGTTTAGTATCATATCATTCTTAGAGCACATAACAATGAACAACATGTTTAACTCACAATGAAAATGTAATTTATAAAATTGTAATGCCACTTTTAAATTTGTAGGTTGCAAATTGTCCTTATGTACAAAGTGTATAAAGTCTTTGCAGCATAGCACAGCACACTTAATACACTCAGGCCGCAATCCTATGCACATTTACCTGGGAGTAGGTCCCACTGAATTCAGTGAGACTTACTTCTGAGGAGACATGTATAGGATTGGGCTGTCAGCCTCCTGCAACACTTTCCAAATGTAAACTGCCCCTAATATTAGCTTTCCTGAGGCATGAAAAAGATGTTCTGCACTTTCCCTCTGCTGTGCTGAGCATGCGCAGTGACTTCGGGCTGTTTTGAGTCCTCACATTTCCCACACACAGGGTCCCACGGATTGCAATTAGGCTGGTCTCAGCATGCTTCTGTAGGCAGAAGTTACTCTTTCAGGTTGCCTCTCTCCCCCCACCCCCCACACGCAGCTGAGCACTCCGTTTTTTCACCCTGCACAGTTTCTAGGCACGGAGGGGAAAGACTGAGTGCAGTTCTGCTGGGACAAAGGCAGGAGGAGAAAGACGTGCTTCTTGAAAGGAGGGAGAGGAGAGAAGGAACGGAGTGCATCACATCTGGTCAGCTCACTTCTGCAGGCAAAAGTTGCTCTTTTAGGTTGCCTCTCTCTCTCTCTCTCTTCCTCCACCCACGCACGTGCGATCTCCCTTTGTTCAGAGCTGCTAATTTCCACCCGGTCTGCAATTCAGGTTGAGCTCCACATGAGCTACCTACTCCACGTAGTCCCTCTCTTCCCACAGCGCCTGTGCAGGCCAAGCCAATGCTCGATGACTTTGATGGCGAGCTGCATGCTGGGCTGCGCATAGGGCAAGTCACAAGCAACTTTCAGCCTCCGCTTCAGTACGTCTTATTTCCACCAAGTCTGAAATTCCACTCCATCTTTTCCTGATGATCGGAGAGGCACTCAGGAGCTGAGTGCCTTCTGATCATCAGCTGGAGCACGGGGCATTCTGGAGTCTTTGCGTGCCACCCAACAGACCTCTGCGTGCCACTCTGTGGCACCCGTGCCGCCGATTGACCACCCATGCCCTAGCCTCTGCTATGGGGCTACTCAGGTCAGCGCCACCTATTTTGGCTGTGCTGGCCTGAGAAGTCCCGTGTTGGGGCTGGAGGCCTGGGAGGGAGGATAGAACATGGCATCCAAGCAGGATGCCAATCCCACCCCCTGCTCTGCCCCTCTCCACCCTCCCCCCACCCCATTACCCTCCCCCAGCGCCACTCAGAGAGAGACTTACCCGCTCCATGTCACTGTCCTCCATCTTCACCAGTGACTCTCCAGATGATGCAAATATGCCTTATGGCACATTTGCAATACCCTAGGCTGGCGCTGAGGCCTCAGTGCTGGCAAAGAACAGGATTGTGCTGTTATTCCCAGATAACTGCATATACAATTGCAACCCAAGTGTAATATAATGCATATGTTTATGTATTTTATGTATTTTAGTCCTGGAATGTCTTGGCCCTGGATGGAAGTAATTGGCAAAGAATAGACCTTTTCAACTTTCAAACAGATGTAGAGGTTAGTAAATACCGTATTTTCTTGTTATCATGCACACTGTATTCTCACTATATGCACATAATGTGAAACTAAAGCTGTAATTATTCATACTTTCCTGGGAGTAAATACCATTGTAACACTGTGAATTATGTCTGAGTTATGTCCGTGTTCTAGCTGCATGCTACGCGCTGCGGCAAGGAGAGTCATGCCGGCCACATGACCACGGAGGCGTGAAATGGGGATGAGCACCACACCCTAGAGTCGGACACGACTGGACTTAATTGTCAGGGGTCACCTTTACCTTTACCTAAATATATATTGGATTGCATTGTAGAACTTATTTAAAACCTCATCTGACCTCCTCCTGAGCCCATTATAGACTTAGTTTGGTTCAGTTACATTTTGTTAGTTTGTCATGAACTTGTATGAGACTGATGATCATGAAGAATGATTTCTTTGTGCACAGAACACTCACTGTGGGCAGGCAACTTTCTCTAAACGATTGACTATAAAGAATAGCATCTAAAGGTGAGAATGTACTTTGTATACTCAAATTTTGGTGTTAAAAAGTCCTAATGTAAATATCTATTTGAGATTAAAAACATACAAAAACCAGCCCCTTCTGCACTGTCTGCTGGTAGATAAGATCTGTAGTAGCCACTGAGATACTTACAAAGCATTGAGTGAACCTTTTCACTCCTGTACCAAAATCAAACTTAAGTCCTAATGATATTCATATACTCGTAGATTAAAATCATCTACATTTTAGAAAGTTGATTAAACCTAAGTTTTAAAATAAGCTACAGACATTTTAGGGTACCTAAAACTTGTGTCCTAAGCTTTCAACATCTGCCTTTTCACAGTTCTTTAAAGGCATTCTATTTCTTAATAAAACACATTTTTTATTTTATAAATACAGTCGGACCTTTTTATCCACTTTTTTATCCACGGATTTGACTCAACACTGGTTGCAAAACTGTGGAAGAGGGAGTCTGACCGTGCCACATTACATCTTTTTTTCAGCATTGCTGGGGGCCTGCCAGCTGCTTCCCGTCTCCTGCGCACGTCCAAACCACTGAAAAAAGGAAAAAAACCGCAACCGGGAATGTGTCAGGGGCCTGCCAGCTGCTTCCCGGCGTGTTTAAACTGCTGAAAAAAGAAAAAAAAATGCAACCAGGAGTCTCTGGCATCATCTGGTTGCTTCCGGTAGCGGGTTTTCTTTTTTCTTTTTTTTTTTCAGTTAGTTTAAACAAACTCAGGAGGAGGGAAGTGCCGAAGATGCTGGAAAAAAGGTAATGTGGCACCACTTTCCACCCCGGTTTTCATATAACACTGATTTTTTTTAATCCACTGTGGTTCTGAACCCCAAACGTCCTCATGTAAGTGAAACTTTTATGTAACGTAACTGTATTTGTTCCTATACTAGGACCTAGGGCTGGTAACTTAGTGCTATCCCAAATGCTGCTGCAGTTCTTCCTTCTCTCCTTTGTTCCAGTCTTGTGGCTAAGTGAAGAGAGAGGAAGCCAAATATTAGTTGCCCGAGTACTACATACATTGCAAAAGTAATTCTGCCCACCTGTTTTGTATATAGTAGTACAGACGTTAGTTATTCAGACCATCTAATTCAGGGGTTCTTAACCCCTTTAGCGTGGCGTACCATCTCCTTGGCCTCTGTCATGCCGAGTACCACCAGAAGTAAGTGGCGATGACACAGTTGCCACTTCCGGGTTTTCAGCTGCACCAGAGGCTTGAGAGGTAAGAGGACGAGGGCGGCCAGGAGGGCCTTTTCCAGCCCTGGAAACCTGTGCGCTTGGGCTCTGCAGAGCTCGTGCCAGGCTCTGCAGAGCTCATTTGCAGGGCTCCAGTGTGGTGCCGTGCAGCTGCCCTGGTAGCTAGGGGCCCGTGTATCACTTCCCTGCGATCCGCGTGCTACTACTGGTATGTGTACCACTGGTTAAGAACCCCTGATCTTATTTGATGTCATATAACAAGCTTTATAAGAAGACACACTAACATTTTTTTGTGGTCTCTGTGTGCAGTTGCACAGAGTGTGCAGAACCAACCTTGGGAGCTTGTGGAGCTTTGTCAAGTGGTTTGCCCTGTTCTTGAGTGAAGGAAACCCTATGAATACCTTGTACCTTCTTGGTGGGAAGAACGCCCAATCCCTCGGTTTCAATAGCAGCTGAAGCAGCATCATAAGGAAGGCTTCCCTTTTTATTTACCTCAGAAAAAATGTCAAACTTTTATCTGTTTTCATTTTTTATTCTCTGCCTTTGCATTAGGAGTGGTTTTTTTTTAAAAAAAGTTTAATATGTTTTTGTAGTTAGTTGGTGAGTAGTCTTGCTTTGTTATATCAAGGATCACCTTTAAAAAGTGCTACTACTGTGAGGCTACAAGTGGCACCTCTGACACTTGTCTCCTCTGTTTGGGAGAGTCATGGTGAGAATATCTGTGTCTGCTATAAAACATTATTTCTGAACAGTTGAGGAAGAACAGAGAGTGCCACCTCCATTCAGGACTTTGGAAGTTGACCTTCATTCCTGCTACATCAATGTCGGCATCTCTTGTAAACCCACTTTGAGCAACTTCCTTGAAGCAAGTGAACTAGACTGCGCACAAATCCTTTTCAGACAGCTGTCAAGACCAAGGGGATGCCCACAAGAGGCATGACAACCACCATAAGTTCCACTCTGGGTGGACAGCTGATACTGGGAATTCCCCTTTTAAAAAAAGGAGAAAAACCATGATCTGCAGCCCCAACATTGATTTCATCTACCCAGGTGTTGACACCGATGCAGGTTCCTTTCTTGGGTGTTCCTGTGGATCAACTGGTTTCCATAAAGGTTGATCCTGAAGAAGTTATTTCTGGGCTCCTCCCCTGAATCAGACATTGTTGTGGTCTGCACTATCTCTGAGGGGGAGATTGTGAAAATATCTTGGCATTTCTCGTCTCCTAGAGACTGTAGGCTGATGCCATCACTGCTGAAGCTGCAAGTATGATTGGTCTCACACTTACAAATCTTGACACTGTTATTTCTGTACTCAAGAGCTCCATATCAGCGTTCTGACTGGGATTTGGAGTCGAGATACTCACCGAGTATCTACATTTTCTTTATCCATATCACCATAGGTATTCACTGTGGACCAGCCCAGCTGGATATGGAGAAAGGGACCATCACTACTGCAGTGGCTCCAGTCATCATGCCTGCCAGCCAGCATATTTGCAATAGTATCTGAGCCACCTGTAGAGATGACAACTCGCAGTCTCTCATGGTTCCACCTTCAACACTGACTGAAACATCAACATAGAAAGCTGAAAAGCAGTATCAACATAGATGGCAGTTCCAACAACCTTGACAATGGTGATATCCTTGGTACTACTGATGGTAGTATCGGCATTACCTGTCATCCTGTTGACTCCAGCAGCTCTCACCCTCCTGTCTTCTGAGTCTATTGCAAAACCAGAATCGGAGATGTCCACCTCTATCATACCATTGGAGCCTTCACTGGATCATCGTGGGAAGAGTGGGAAGTCAGTTTCACTCAATGGAGTACAGGTGTCTCAGTGACAGATCGGTCAACGATGATCCGCATATACAACGAAGTCCTCTAAAGTTAAAAAAGTTTTTTAAAATCATCTTGCTTAACTTATCTCTGAAACCGCTCTGTTTTCAAGGCTGGAATCGTCTTGCTTAACATGAGTGAGGCTGATTCTTGGGGAGGGCGGGTGAAGCGGCGACTGCAGGGGGGGATTGCATCTCGTCTCGTTCGCTCAGCCCATCAGGCTGCTCTGCCCCACCCCCCTCTGCCTCATGTCCCAGGTTACTGCGGCTGCTGCTAAGAGCTCCTGCCAGCTGCTCTCCTGGGTTCCGATTTGGCTCACAAAAAAAGAAGTCACCTGCGTGCATGCGTGCATGGACACACACACTGCAAAATGTAAGCCAAGCCAGAGCCTTGTAGGAAAGCAGTCAGCAGGAGCACTAAGCATCCGCCACTCCTCCCACCCTCCCCAAGAAGCAGCCTCACTCATGCACAGAGAGAGCTCTGCCACCACTCGGCAATCTCTTGCAGAATGCATCCCTGGGGCGAGTCCTGGGCAAAGGGAGGGGGGAGTCACATGACCCAGAAGAGGCTTCTGAAGCGCGATTTCCCTCTCTGCAGCAAGTTAAGCAAGATTATTCCAGCACTGAAAACGGAGCAGTTTCAGAGATAAGTTAAGCAAGATGATTTTTTAACTTTTAAAAACTTTTTGGACAAGTTGCCATTGAACTTGCCTAATGACGACCCCGGGTAATGATGGAGATTGCGGAACATATCCCTGTTGTTAACCGGGGGTGGTGTACATGGGCAGGCTGTTCTAAACCCCAAGGGGTTTTTACAATATAACAACGTTCTAGTCTTTCATAGAACCTTTCATTCAAGATGTTGCTTTCACAGTCCAGCTCTCTCTCTCTCTGGTGTTCGCCTCAGCACGCTTCAGCTTCAGATAACACAGGCAACCTTGATTGTCACTCAAGCGTTGCAGCTGCAGCTTCACTCCCCCACAAAGACTCTGCAGCTATCAGCTCGGCGTGCCAGCAGCTCTCCGACAGACTTCCGGCCGTCTTGAACTGCTGTCCTTCAGATCTTCAGGCAGATTTATGAGACGAACGCTCTACGTCCTGAGCCAGACGTCCTGCCCAGTTCATTGATGACCCAGTTCATAACTTTGTGGAAGTGGATGCTTATACTCTGACAGCTTTAACTGTGTTGCATGTCCTTCTTGGATAACCTAAAAAGATATGGGTGAAGCTATCTTCAGTGCCCTGTACCATGAGAAAGCTTGGTACCATGAGAAAGCTTAGGCTCCCTGAAGCCTAAGTCTCTCATAGTGGAACATGCCTCAGCCAACCAAAAAAAACCAAACTAATTTGACTCCTACTGATTCTGAGGGAAGGAAACTAGATGCTGCAGCAAGGAAGTATTTCACCACAGCTGCCTTGAACATCAGGATTGGCAGTTTTTTTCTTTCTTGCATGGCAAGGTACCAGGGTAGTCTGTGGAAGAGATCATCTTTGTTCTAGAACAAGCTATTGGAGGATGATCATAAATTTGTCAACACCTTAAGAACATAAGAAGAGCCCTGCTGGATCAGGCCAAAGGCCCATCTAGTCCAGCCTCCTGTATCACACAGTGGCCCCACCAGATGCCTTCCCATTTGAGGCATTGTTGCATTTCCTCGGGGGGGGGATGACAGGCCCCCAGGGGTAAAGCGGTGCGTCAAAAGGGTTGTCATACCTACTTAGCTTGTCGGTTCAAGGTATAGAAAGGTGGAAGCTATCTTTATGCTTGTATTCAACTCTTTATTCGCCTTGCAACAGAAATACAGGCGGCCTCTTTTCCTTTTCCCCAGTTTCGTCACTGGGGTCCGCCTTGAGCCTTTCTCGGTTGATGGGCACAGAAGTCTGGGGACCCGATGACCAAAGGGGATGTAGCGATGTCGGGTCTGGTGAGGCAGGGCTGTGGTCTTTCTCAGAAGAATCCCTGTCCTTGGCCGATCCAACACGGGCAGGGGGAGCTCCTCCAGGGGTCGCTGGGTTTCTTCTTCTCAGGGATGGCCCAGCAGGGGCAGCGGGCCTGGCCTCAGGGGGTCTTAACCTCCTTAGGGCAGGCAGCCCTTAGAACCCAGCCGATTGGCGAGAGCATTATGAGCCATGGTAGTCTCTCTTTGGCCAGATTCAGAAGTGAGGGTAAGGACCTGGATCTAGCGCTGGTCAGTGGGATCGAAGTTGTTCCTTCTCTGGGGCGGCCTAGGAACCCCAGTATCTCTCTCCCTCGGCTGCTCCTCAAGAGTGATTCCTAGGGCCTCTGCCCTCCCTCTCCCCGGCAGCTGTCCTTCCTTAGCCTTAATTGGGGTTTCTCGCTCTGGTCTCTTTTGGCTCTCATCCCTCCCCTGGGGCTGATCCTGGCAGTACTTTCGGTTCTGCCGGTGGGGATTCTGCAAGTAACTGAGGGTCCTGGTGGCACTGTGAGGTTTGGAGATGGGGTGTTGTGAGGTGATCCCTGGTTGGGGATCACAGGCATGTATAGTGGCTAAAGAGCAAATTTACACTGAAACATCTTGTGTTCATCTAAGACCATGGCTGAGTCAGGAAGCACATATGGCTACGTACTGCCTCTCTTCTCCCAGATATAAAGGCATGTATTGAGTGCCTGCCTTTGGATAAGGAGGGCCTTTTGAGCGCTGGTGCTGATGACTCCCTGGAATGTGTGAAGGATACCATGGTGACAGTAATGACATTCAGCTTCACTTCTCCTTTCCTGTGAAGAGAGCATTGAGCAGCACCCTCACTTTTCACACTACAAGTTCTACATTGACAGGATATATTGGAGGTGCTTTTCTTCAGGTCAGGGAGGACGACCACAACCTTCTGTCTTAAACAAACTTAAAAGCATTTTAGCACTAGCAAGGAGAGTCTTTAACTCTGTTCCTTTTGCAACTCCTTCATGAAGTCTACAACGTTGATAGCAAGACTCGAACACCAGCTTTCAATGTCTACAGCACTGATTCCCATCACTAGTTTCTGATTTTCACAACATTAACACTGTGACACCTATAATTCTGAATGCCACCAACTTTGGCATACCCTTGTCTTGATTTTGGGGGAAAAATGTCTATACGCTTCTGTGGACACTTGGGATTCAATCACAATAGATAAGTGGGTGATCACCATTGTTAGAATTGGCTATGCCATAGAATTTACACACTTCTTTACATATCTTCCTTACATACCTTCCATCATTGGACATGTTCTGTGTCACCCAACAATCCCGACCTCTACTAAATGACGTTGCTCTTCTCTGGAAAGATGCCATCCTCCGTCAACATTAGCAAGGTTTTTATTCGTGTCAACACTTTCATCAAGATCAAGAAACGCTATGATATCTATGCCAAACATCCTGATGCTTCTTTATGAAGGTGCTTGGTTTGCAACCAATAGACTTAATCCTTATTTCAACGTTGCGATATGTCCACAGCATCAGAAGTAGCTACGCTTTGCAGTCAGTGCTGAGCACTTTGAATATTGAGTGCTTGCCTTTGAAAATATCTTTGAGTGCTGTTGTTATGCAAAGTATATGGCTGTGATATTGGCCTTCCTTTGATATTAAGAAGTAATGGTTCTCCCTTACTTGGACATTTGTCTTATAGTGGCTAAATCCAAGCAACAACTTCTAAAACACCTGGATTTCACTCTTATCCTGATTATACCCAAGACCTATATGTCAACCAGAAGACGTCTGGCATATTCAGTCCATCCAGAATCTCCTGGATTCTATACTGCCATGCCTGTCTC
Source organism: Plestiodon gilberti rubricaudatus (assembly GCA_026170595.1). NCBI lineage: Eukaryota > Metazoa > Chordata > Lepidosauria > Squamata > Scincidae > Plestiodon > Plestiodon gilberti. Next base: position 73,083,392 of record JANXHW010000006.1, on the reverse strand, counting down.
CTGGTATTGAGGAGTAATACTATAATGTCTGACATAATGTCTAACCATGGACTTTCAAAGATTACCATCTCAGCTTGCACATCACATCAGTGACTTCTTGGTGAAATAATATCTACCATATTAGTCATCTAATTGGCATGCTTACACATGAGGCTTCTATAAAAATGGCTCCAGCTCTCAGGTTCATTGTCAATACAAATTGCTAAAGATTCCAGACCAAATTCTACATTTCTTGCAAGGAGGGGGATCTCCTAATCTTTCATTCCCATTCACCAGAACAAAAACCGCTTACATCTTTGTGTGGGGATGGGGAGCTCACTGCCGCTTCCTTGAAATCAGTGGGGTTTGATCACTGCCACAGAGGAAATTTTGTATCAACTTTCTAGAACTGTTGGCAGTCTTCAATGTGCTAAGATCCTCCTGAATCTGTTTTACATGACCTGTTTTACATTGTGAAATGTACAATACCTTTGGCATGTACTAAATTAACAAGTGTCATAGAATTGGAAACCCTTTGCTCCTTGGCGTGAATGATTTGGGTATGGTTTGTTCAACAGTACCTTTCTTGTGTTCCAGACAGCAGGGGACAAACTGTGGCATATAGAAAACTGTAAAGAAAAGTGATCAATCCATTTGCTTTAGCATTTAGGGCAGTGTAAATTTGGGTGGTTTTTTTAATCTTTATTATAAAAATGCTAAAACTAAAGTTCATGCATGGATTAAAATGAAATATGTGCTGGACCTCAAACAGTGCGTAGTTTACCATCATTTTCTTTACACTACAAAACTTTACTTAATGGCCACAATCCAAGAATTGTTGTAATTCCAGTACTCACAGTTTGCTGTAATCCAATAAGGCTGGCAAAGAATTAACATCCTGGAACTAAACTGTAGGATTATAGAAATCTAGAATGGAGTACTGGTGAAGAAGAAAGCTTGGGGCTTAAAGTGACTGTAATTTCTGTGTCACGTGGTTATTGAATACTTTAGGTAAGCATCTTACAGTATTGGAGCTTAATTGCTGTATATCTAATACTGAATTGGAGGTGGAAGAGCTTCCTCCGGAAGATTGACTTCAAAATATCCCCTCCAGCCTTAGGACTGACTCCCCACTGAAAATCTTGTCTTGGAATATTGCGGGATGGAAAGGAAAGTCCAAGGATGTAGATTTTGTAAAGTTCCTAGGAGGTTTTAAAGTTCTTCTTCAGGAAACTTGGGCCCTTGACGCTATATGTCTTAACGGGTACAATGCCTATTTTGTCCCAGCTTATAAATCTAAAACCAAAGATTGACCATTGATGGGCATCGTCATCAGGTAAAAGAACATCTAGTTTCTGAACCCATTGATATAAAAGCTGTTTTTAGTAATATACAAGCTACCAAAGTAATTTTGAAAGGGATTATATTAGTTTTTGTTAATATCTATATTCCCCCTTGCTCTTTTCTCCTGGTCAAGTATGGCCAACGGGCAGAATATCTATACCTCCTAAAATGCCCACATAATCGCAGGGCCTTTTTATTGGCAAGGTGTAATGTCATGCCATCACAGTTACTTTATGGGAGATATAGGGATTCCATCTAGGGAGAGATGCTGTTTGTGTGCTGTGGGAGGGGTGGAATCTCTATATCATATGCTTTTTTATTGCCCACTGTATAATTTGCGAGTGAAATATTTATATCCAATCTTTTCAAATAGGTGGGGTTGGGGGATCAGGATAAAATCTGGTTTATTTTACAGGGTGCAGATGTAGTAATAACGGAGAAAGTTGCAATCTACTTAAAGCAGATTGTAAAGAGGTGTAGTGTGAACCATGTGGGAAGTGCACGCTAGGTTTCAGGACAATTTACCCCTATTTATGGTTAGTGTCTTGTGTCTTATATGTTTACGTTGTATGTTATGTATGTTGTTCTAATTATGCCAATAAAGGTACTGAATACTATTGGAGCTTACATGCATTTGTGGTGTTTAGCAATCTTGCACAAGTTATTTTTTTAAAAAGAAATCTATGTTTGTTAAAGGTTGTCATTTTGCTAGATTCCCTTTTGGTTCTTTCTAGAATTCTTGAAGTTTGTTTGGCCATGAACTTCAATATAATTTAAATCAAGTCTTCAGCAAGAAATGTGTTTTCTTTTTCTTATTCGTTTTAGACATAATGCTTCCTGGCATGGACCTCATCTTGAAATGCATCTGATTAGATATGAAGCTGACATTCGTTTTGTCTATTTAAGGGCCGGGTGTTAGAAAATATTTCCAAAAGATGTGGTGGGTTCCTGAGACAACTAAGTCTGCGAGGCTGTCTTGGGGTTGGAGACTCTTCTTTGAAGTAAGTAATAAGCTAAATATTAGCAGGTTTATGCACATCCTTGAGTTGTGTAATACACATTATGTATGTGAAACTTCTTTATTGGTCAAACCTTCAGCATGATAGAGATGTAACTGATGGAAAAGCTGGGGTGGCAGTGTGTCTGAGCATAGCACACACCTGCATTACCTTTCCCTGGCACCTGGTCCAATCTGATGTTGACGTAGCTGTGTTCTGGACCCAGTGTGTGTCAATTGCTGGGGAAATAGAGTTTGCCTTTACTGATGAGAATTATTCTAGGCTAATAAGTGTTTCTAAAAGTAGCTGTTTTACCTCAGTTAATCTTTCTGGCAATGCATCTTGCAACTAGCAGCCAATTACTAGTTGATGCAGCAAAATTGCTCCTTACAGGGACACTCTGTGCAATGCATCTCTCATTACATGGAGTTCTGGTCAGCAGTGCAGGCTCCCTTTCCCCAGTGACTACTCCACAGTGGGTTTAGACCACAGCTGTGTTGGTCTTTTCATCAGTTCCACTGTACTCATAGTCCAAACTGGACTAGATGCCAGGGAAATATACTAATAATTCTCTTGTTTTCAGCCAGGTGACTTTATGATGGGTTTGGAACAATTTCAGCAGTCATTGAACGTAGTACTGCCCGCTTGTAGATTCTGCTGGAGGCTGCTGAACCTGGTTCCCCCAATTTGCAGCATTGCTTAAAGGGCACAGTAATAGAGCCATGCAGACTCTGAATGCCAGTTTCCTGAGGGTACAAGAATCATCAGCATAGCATCTTTTGTAGCTGTCTGGCAACAGGTTGTGAATCAGACCCTTAAAAAAATCCTATGTAGAGTTAGATGCACTTAGTCTCATTTATTTCACATTTTAGGATTGGCTATAAGGGTCAAATTTGATGTTATGTGAAATGTGTAATAGAGCCTAGTGGAGTTTTTTTTTAAGTGTCCTGGGGGGCAATGAAAGGGAGCAGAACTGTAGCAGGGGAGTTAGGGCTAGGAGCACAGGGTGGGGCAATCTTTAAGAGGGAGGGGAAAGCTCCCTCTTAAAGATTAAAGCACTTTTGTGCCCCCAGCCCGCAAAAAACTACTCAAACTACTGGGCCACATTATGCATTTTGTATAATGTCCAATTTGGTCCTGAATCTCTTAACACACATTCTAGTTTATATATCAATACAACTTAATGCAATTAACGCCTTAATTTGATTGCTTTGGGGAATTTCAAGAGAATGGGACTTTCCTCCTTAATATGATTACACCGTAATTAAAAGAATAGGCATGACTTTAATAAGCTGCAGACGGACAAATGGATTTTGAGAGTCAAAGTAAAAATTATATCAGTATCTGAGTTCTCCTTTAAAAATAGCCAGCTATGTTTTGATGCTTTCTGAAATGTTAACTAAAATGTCCGAGGGGAGAATGTATTACTAAATAACTTGTTCCACTTAATTGAGCTGTTTGATTTTATTGCTGTTTGCAGAACATTTTCACAGAACTGTAGAAACATTGAACACTTAAACCTTAATGGATGTACAAAAATTACTGATAGGTAAGTGAATAGTATTTGTTGTAACTGTATTTTAAAAAATTATTAGCTGAAGAGATTTTTCTTACTATGCAAAATATAAAATTACAATTAGTTATATAAATTATTCAACCATTATTCAGAGAAACTATTAAAGCCATATATGGTAGAAATGTTGATATAAAAATCAAGCTGAGAAATGTCCATATTTGTTTAAATCTATATTATACTTTTCCAATACTCTGCAGATGGATGTCATTCTGTCAAATTTCTGTCTAGAGTGGAAGACATTTTTAACGTCTCTTTTTCTTTACAGCACTTGTTATAGCCTTAGCAAATTCTGCCCCAGGCTAAAACATCTGGATCTGACATCTTGTATTTCTATCACAAACAACTCTTTGAGGAATTTAAGGTAAAGTTATTTATTGTGCAACATACATTGAAATGATTGAGGTTATATCTTGATATTGAGAGTGATGTTGACAATACCTGGCCACTGCTGGTATATAAATTATTGTGGCTCTGTGTGGTCTTGTCTTAAGGGTTTTCTGTAGAGGGCAGTTATCTATACTGCTTGTTGGAAAAGAGTTAAATTAGGATTTGCCACTGTAATAAATCTTCTGACTTTCAGTTTTGTTTTGTTCTTACAGTGAGGGCTGCCAAAACCTGGAATTCTTGAATCTTTCCTGGTGTGATCAGATTACAAAAGATGGTATTGAAACTCTAGTGAAAGGGTGCAATGGACTCAAGGCACTGTTTCTTAGAGGATGCACACAGGTATAGGCCTGCTTAGATGTAAAGTTGAACCTGTAAGGGTAAAGTTGAACCCGTATGCGTTAATTTATCTTGGGATATTTGGAAAACCTACAATTTTATAAAATATTAATGTATTAAATTGAATTTTTGTAGTACCACACAGCTGCAGTTCTAAACCTCTTGTTAATTTATTTTCTGTTCATTGATACAGCTAGTAGATGAAGCACTTCACCATATTGAGACTTACTGCCATGAACTTGTTATCTTAAACTTGCAATCATGTATGGTAAGTACTTCTTTTAGCTTGAGTTCCTTTCAACTTGAGTTCTTGGGTGCTAGTGACATGTGAAATGAGACATTTGACCCATCCACCAGACTTTGAACAGAGAAGCAATGCTAAAAATATAGCTTAGAAATGCAAAATAGAACCGCAGTATATGGGCTAAAACACAGCTGATTTTTTGGTGAATGTGTATTGGGCACATTTTTTAATACAGCAGGACCCCGGTATCTGTGGGGAATAGGCTCCTCCCCCCGTGGGTACTGGGAACCCGTGGATGGGGGGGACACTATCCACTCTGTCCCCCTGTACCCATTACATTGGTATCTTATTACCTTACTGGTATTGCTGGCACCAGGCAAGCACGGGTCTTCCTAAAACAAAAGGCTGTAAGCAGAAGCGTGCTGCTTGTAACACAGTGTCTGAATGCTTATAGGAAGCAGCCTCAGTGCTAGAGAGGCTCCAAACATTAACAGGAAGTTTCTGTTCCACTAAGAGTGCCATCCAGAGTAATGGTTCCACTCGGGATATCACTCTTATAGAGCAATCCTGTCTGTAACAGGACTGTTGGAACTATCGTTCCGCTGATGCCAGGTGTCGCAAACGTGCCGTAAGGTGCAGGGTGTTTTTCACGCGGTGGCAGTCCTAAACAGGATTGGGCTATTAGTAACTTTCTCCTTTGCTACAGTGGCTTGGCTCTGTGAAAAACATTCACAGAAGCTTCTGCAGTGCATTTAGAATGTTAAAAACAAAGATTTGTCAAATTCTCAAGTTGATTGCAATTTATTTATTTTATAAACTGCCTAGTGTACAATGAATATCTGAAAGGTTCTTTTATCATGAAGATATTAAGGCATATCAAAGGGGGCAAATAACTAGTCTCTGGACCAGGAACCTGGGGCAAACTATGTTACGTGTAAGGAAGCCCCAGGTTTTCAGTGGAGGAACGTGTGCGTGTGTGCGAGCGAGAGATTCCTTTCCCTACCAGCTACTGTTCTGCTCTAAACTCTCCCCCCCCCCCCCGCGTTCCTGGTGTGTGTTCACCCTTAAAAGTGTATCTGGAACTCTGCAGGAGAAAACATAATTGGGAGGGAGAATCAGGAGTGGAAAAATGCCTAGTGAAATAAGATTTACACAGCCATTCCCCGCTTCTGCAGAAAATTGGACCATCAAGGTTTTCTTGCAGGAGTTTGTGTGTAATGTGTAGCTTGCTCAATAGTGACAGCAGTGTTGATTTCCCTCCTCTATTGTTGAGTAATGTATTACTCAACTGAACCTAGCAGAAGGAATGGTACTATCCCTCTCTGCTGACAAGATGGGGTACCAGTTACACAACTTCTGCTATGTACCAAGTTATAGGTAGAGCCACTCCTTTATTGAAGCTGGCTGACTACAGAAGCAGTCATTTTTGTTGCTTCACTATCACAGAAAAGATTGTCATCTTGCTCTCTGGTAGATGTGGAGCTAGGTACCTGGGAAGCAATCAACATCTTTGTTGCATGGCCAGCTTTAATAAGAAATTATTTGGTGTATATGTTCTGTGACCATGTTAAAAAACAGGACTGGAACAGTATAACTTGTTCAAAAGGAACTGACCTGTTTGGAAGTTGGGGGAGGGAGGGGTGTTGTAAAGAATGTACAGTGGACCATCTGTGCGTCCTGCAGCCATCAGTTTCACCATCCATGGATCAAGCGAGAGGTGCCTCCAGAGGCCGTTTTCAGGTCATACTGGGTCCACAACACACTCCATTGGCCTCCGTGGACCCCCGTACACCTTGGGGAAGCAACCAGAAGCAACTTCCGATTTCACGCCTGCAACTTTCAGTTGTTTCCTCAAGGTGTTCTGGGGGCCGTGGAGGTCAACGGAGTGTGTCACAGGCCTGGCGAGACCCAGAAGTGGCCTCTGGAGGCACCTCTCGCTCGATTCAGTAAGGCATTGCGGCGCAACTTCAGCATCTGGATTTTCCCCTGCTGATACCGAGGGCCCACTGTTTCTGCCCACCTTCACAGAAACCCACGAATCTGAGCATGGAAACCAAATGAACAGCGCAGTCCTATCCAACATACACCACCGGTGAAACCAGTGGGGGAGGGCAGGGCGGGAGGCTTTAGAGGGGAGATTTAAATCCCCTTTGAATCCCCCTTCTGTTCTGGGGCCTCCCGTTCTCGCTGCACCGCTGGTTACAATGGTGGTGTAAGTTGGATAGGATTGCGCTGAAAGTGTCTGGGTAAAAATTAAAGGAGAGAAGAATAATAGCAATATCATTATGTGAGTCTACTATAGACCATCAGGTCAAGCAGAAGTTGCTTTCCTAAAACAAATAACCAAGCTTTCTGTGAGGAAAGCAATTGTGGTAACAGGGATTTCAATTATCTTGACATCTGCTGGAAGTCTCAGTTGGCTAAGAGTGGGAGGTCCAATTAATTATTGATGCCTTGTGCAGTGGCGTAGGAATGGGTGGTGCGGTCCGCCCCCGGGCGATGGGTAACCAAGGCCAGGGGACACACAAATGGGGGACCATTTCGGTGGCCTCTGCAGCATATCAGCAGCAAAATTGGCAGCAAATTGGCAACTGCCACAGCAGTTTGAACGAGCATTTATTCCTTTAGAGTATAAAGTAAAAAATATGACCTATTTATCAATAACATTGACAAAATCGCTGCTTCTCTTTCTGTTCCTTCCTTCTGTATATTTGCTTGAGTTTCCTTCCTGGTTTGTTCGTGTTGCCCACATGACCAGTGGCGTCACTAGGGCGCGCGTCACCCTGAAGCGAGAGGTGCACGCGTCACCCCCATGATAGGCTCCTCCCATGCAGTTATGTCATCACCCCGCCCCCTGCACCATCGCCCCGCCCCATGATAGACTCCTCCCATGCAGTGACATCATCAACATTTTCGTGCTGAACACACAAAGCTGTGTATTTCACGAATTTAAAGGGCCATAAAAAAAACCTTTGAAGGGAGGGACTTGTAACTTGGGGTACACTTAGGTGAGACATCCCCCTAAAGACCCCTAAAGCTGTGTGTAAAGCACAACATTGTGATCTTCGAGCATTTTCGTGCTGAACTCACAAATAAAGCTGCGTATTTCATGAATTTAAAGGGCCATAAAAAAAACCTTGAAGGGAGGGACTTGTAACTTGGGGTACACTTAGGTGAGACATCCCCCTAAAGACCCCTAAAGCCCTGGAGCTGTGTGTAAAACACAACTATGTTTTTGTTTGAAATCTTGTGTTGGCAGGTCCATGCTTTACATAGGAGTAAATGGACGAGTTGAGTTCACCTTAAGTCGCGTTGAGTCCCTAAAGCACCGCCTGTGCACCAGGTGCAAGGTACACCTGGGGAATTTTCTGCAGGTGATTTTCTCTACATGGGGGTCCCTTAGAAATGTGAATCAAACAAACATTTTGGACTTCTGGGAAAGTCATATCACGGGACCAGATGGGTTAACCCCCCCCCCCCAACTATGGAAACAAAACACACAGCATCAGGTAGACTGCATTGAACCAGGAGGAACAACACAGAGAGGAAAGCTTTGCCAGGCCCTGAAGAAACCACCCAACCACCCGCCCACCACCCATGGAAACCCCCCCCCCAAAAAAAAACAGAGAGGAAAGCTTTGCCAGGCCCTGAAGAAAAAAAACCCACACATCCCAAACACAGCAAGCTGCATAAGGAAAAAACACACACACAGAGAGGAGAGGAGAGGAAAGGAAAGCTTTGCCAGCCCCCTCCCCCCATTGCCGTCTGACCTTTTTGTTGTGCTGCTGCTGCCTGTGCTGGGAGGACGGACGACGACGAGCCTGCTGGCAGCGGGCGACGAGAGGAGCGATGATGGCTGCTGCTGCTGCTGCTGGCGCCGCGTCGAGATGGCTGCTGGCCTCTCCAGCTTGCTTGTTGCCTTCCCTTGCTTGCCGTTCTTCTCCATGAGGCGAGAGCGCGATTGGAGGGCGCGAAAGATGGCAGGTGGCGGCTGCGCTGCTGCTGGCTGCTGCTTGCCTTTTTATTGCTGCTGCTCTGCTCCTGAGCTCCTCTCTCTGCTGATGCTTTCTTCTTCTGCACGAGCCATGAGGCGATGATGGAGGGCAGGGCGAGGGCGTGAAAGATGGTGGCGGTGGCTGAGCTGCTTGCTTCTGCTCCCTCGACGACTGCACGCACGGCGCACGCACGCTCGCTCGCCTGCTGCCTGGCTTTAACTGGTGCCGGGAGATTTTCGCTCCTGCGCAGAACGTTGCTAGGGCAAAAGGGCTCCCTTATGCCTCAGCGACCCTTCTGGGCATGCGTGAAATTGCAAACTGCCAGTGCTAGGACCATTCTTAAAGGGGCCGAGTCGCCGGCAGGCAGAACAGAGAAACCACGCAACTATGTGGAGGCCTGCTCCGTCGCCCGAACTCGCAACGAGGGTGATGCGCGTCACCCTTTGCCACGTGCCAGACGCGCGTCACCCCCCGGCGGCCCGCCCGCCCGCCCCCCCCCGCCTCATTGCAGTGACGCCCATGCACGTGACCCACACCTGCCCAATCAGAGCTATTTTAGCTCTCTCAGACTTGCTTGTTTTTGGAAGTTCAGAGTCGTTCAAGGATTTATGTTGGTGTTTTTAAATGTTGCTTTATTTATTAAGGGGTGTACTGAGGGTCTGTCGATGTAAGGTCCTTTGTTGTCCTTCAGAGGTGTGCATTAGTGTTTTTAAATATTGCTTTTTCCCAGGATTTTCTCCCCCCCCCCCTTCATAAGTGATTGTGGCTTTCCTTTTTTCTGTTTTATTATCCTTGTTTTTGTTTTTTTACAGAGCAATCCTGAGCTCCACCGCGGCCAGGCTGCTGCTCGGCTGGAGGTCTACTCGGGGAAGGGAGGTCTACTCGTCCTCTTCCCCGAGTGTAAATAGTGCCTGGACCGGTTGGCCTCCTCGGATTTCCGCCAGCAAAATAGCTGGCGGAAGTTGGAGGAGGCCGTGTAACGGCCTAGCCACTCAGCGGGGGATGGGATATGGCCGAAGCCATCCCCGTCCACGACCAGCTGGGCCAGTGGGCCCCCACCCGCTACCGCCGAATCGCCCGCTGGATCCTTACCTGGATCTGGCGGGGGTCCTTCGGGTGCTCCGTCGGCGGAGCAGGGGAGGCCGGCCTTGTGCCAGATTTCCCTGCTCTCGAGTAGTTGCTTTACAGCACGTTTGCAACTACTTCAGGCGGCGGAATGCTCATTCCGCCGCCCTTGTTTTCTTCGGGACTGTGATGTTAATGTTGTTTTCTTGTTCCTTTTATTAGTAAGGGGTGTATTAAGGGTGTAAGGGTCCTGGGGTGTCATAAGCTTTGTGGGTTATTGTTGGGAGCTGTGTTGTTTTGGTTATTTTGTTGTCCTTCCAAGGTGCACTTTGTTATTTTTAAATATTGCTTTTTCTCAGGGTTTTCTCCTCCCCACTTCATGTGATTGTGGCTTTCATTATTATTATTATTATTATTATTATATTATACGTAATGAGTTTGTCAAGACTCTGGGGGGGATGTTGCAAAAATTTCATGGGCTCTGGGTGCACAAAACCGTTCCTATGCCACTGGTCTTGTGGACAGCTTCATTCAGAAGTTGGAGGAAGTAACAAGGAAGGAACATTTAAATTGGAAGTAGCCATTCTATGTTAGGAAACAACCTACAAATCTGACAGCGCAATCCTAATCAACTTTCCATCACCGATGCAGCCACAATGCAGTCCTGAGGTAAGGGAACAAATGTTCCCTCACCTTGAAGAGGCCTCCATGACTGCCCCTGCACTGCGAAATGCAGTGTGTGCCCTTGTTGGCATGACTACACCGGCGCTGGAAAGTTGGTTAGGATTGCACTGTGAGTGGTGTTGTTGAGGAAACTACTTCGACTGTTTTCAAAGCTGTTGAAGTATCACCTAATTTGTTCATATGGTGAAAAGATATAATATGACATTGTATTACAGCGCAATCCTAACCAGCTTACACCAAACATTACCAAACATGTAACCAGCGGTGCAGTGAGAACGGGAGGCCCCAGAACGGAGAGGGGATTCAAATCCCCTCCAAAGGGGGACTCAAAAGGGATTTAAATCTCCCCTCCCCACCAAAGCCTCCCGCCCTGCCCTCCCCCACTGGTTACACCGGTGGTGGAAGTTGGATAGAATTGCACTGTTAATCTGGTACGTTTTAAAATGGATCATGTAACATTAGACAACAAAACATTTCACCATTCTTTGTTGCAGCAAATATCAGATGAAGGCATAGCGGGTATCTGTAGAGGATGTCACAGACTTCAGTCTCTTTGTGTCTCTGGTTGTACAAACCTTACAGATTCTTCTCTCATAGCACTTGGTTTGAACTGTCCAAGACTGAAGTGAGTATCGCTCAGATATCATTCATATTAATGAATGGTATAATTCTTCCTTTATCTTTAATAACCTGAAATTGTATTAATCTTCATGGGAATAGTTTGTACCCAATACATTTCAGTGATAAACTGTGTGACTTGTAGTAAATGTTTTTAATTGGTGTTGTCTTTAAAAGGTGCATTTATATCGAGCATATGCATGCATTTCTAGAAACCAATTAAAATGTAGTTTACTCTAGATTACAGAATATTCTAGAGATAGTTGATTGAGATACACTTCTTAGGTAGCCAGGATACAGCCTTTAAGAACATTTAAGTGGTGTCAGCAAGATTTGAGATTATGTTCTTGTGGTTTGAGACCTGAAAATTGATAACTGTAAGCCATAGCAACTGTCTCTATAACTCAGTGATAGAGTGCGTGTTTTGCATGCAGAAGGCCCTGGGTCCTTCCACTGGAATATTTAGGTAGGCTTCAGAAAGACCCTGGTCTGAAAACCTAGAGAACTGCTACTCATCAGTGTTGAAAATACTGAGCTAAATGGACCAATGATCCAATTTGTATAGCATATCTTTGTACGTACAAGATCCATTGTAAATTAAAGACTGAGAACCACATATTATGGTTACTTCTTAGTTGCCTCCCCTAATTCAAGAAGTTGTACTTCTACAATGCACTGAAAAACACAAGTTCTGTCACTCTCTCTACAAGGGCAATTTCAGCAAACTTTTAATAACCCTATTACAACTGTTGGTCAACCTTGTCACATTGGATACATTTTTGTTTGTTAGTAAGTTTGAAGAGGCACTTCTTTTGTTTAAGGCGTTTCTCTAGTACTGGTCTGAAAATAGCCATTTCCACAGGTGAAATTGTAGTGCTTTGAAGAGGGGCAGACTCCTCCACTGACAAATGTATGAAAAAAATAGAGTTTTATGGCACCTTAAAGATTAAGAGCGCAATCTTGAGGATTGCGACGGAGACGGAACAAGCGTTCTCTGGAAGGGGGAAGTGGGGCATTCGACACCTAGGGTGTAGCCCCTCCCAACTGCAGAGGCAGGGTCGGACTCGAGCTTGACTCCTCCCTGATGGGAGGGCGTCACCTCAACTCCCCAGTTTCCGGCCCTGCCTTTGCAGCGCTAGGTCGTGTTTGTCTTGAGCTTAGCAATTTGTTAATGATTGGTGCTTTTTCAACCTTCCAATTCAACTTCTCTCCTCCATTGTGTGTAAAAATCCCTTCCGTTTCTCTTCTCCTCCACTGTGTGTAAAAATCCCTTCCGTTTTCTCTTCATTTGCTCCTGCTGTGCGTGTTAATCCTCTTCTCTCGTCACTGTCTTCCCTGTCAGTATTTGTGTTTGCTGTTAGCTCATACCCGACTGGGGCGAGCGATAACGCTGATAATCTTTAAAGCTTGGCAAGCGGACCGCATACGGCTGCGAGTCAGATCAAACAAACAGCCGATTGAGGCTGCGTTGGCTGCCGCAAGGAGGCCTTTGAAGTGGGTCCGTCGTGCAGAGAAATCGAGGGAGGAGCGGACCTACTGCAGGCCGCCTCCGCTCGAGTTTTGATTCGGGCCGTCGGGCGCGGGGTGATCTCCTGGAGACACGCCGCTGGCCCGTTACGTGCAACGGCGATCTGATCGTCGGGGGAGTGAATTGACCTGCCCATTGCGGCTAGGAGCTTCTCGAGGAGAGCTCCGAAGCCCGATTGTTTTTTGTTGGTGCTGCACTCCAGGAACAAACGTCTTTTCCCGCCCTTTTTCATCGGAGCTGCAGTGCATATTCTGAGGTAAATTATGGCTGAACAAGGGGCTGGCGCGCCTCAGGAGATTGAACAGGGAACTGTCAGGGAGACAGCTGCGTCCAATGCTGATGTTTTGTCCAATGAAATCAGGGACGAAATTGGTAAAATGATTGCCCAGGCTCTTAAAGGAGTTGGGAAAGAGGCTGGTTCTAGTGGCTCTCGCCCTCATAGGAGACAGGACAGGAGACAGCGTTCCCCTTCTCCAGTCTCTCTTTCTTCTTCAGAGCCGTATTATGATTATTCATCTGAAGGCTCACTACCACCTAAGAAAGCTAGACGTAAATTAAAACATGTTGACCATCGTGGCAAAGTTCACGGTAAAAAAGCCTTGTGCAAACGCAAACACCATGATTATGACTCCCAAACCTCGCCTTCATCAGTTGCCTCTTGCTCAGATAGAGAGGAAGGCGAACTGTCTGAGGATCCCGATGATTCAGAGGGGCAGGGTGGAAGAGTCAACAGGTTATTTCCGATTGACCTTTTTCCTCGCCTTCTAAACAAGGTACTGAAATCCCTTGATCTCGTTCCTGAACGACAGCCGGAGGTCCCACAGGTCAAGAGTGGTGCCTCAGCTATTTTTCCACAAGCTCTTACCAAATCTAATATTTTGCCCTTTCCTGAAGCCTTTCAGAAAGTTATGGATGCGGAATGGGCTTCCCCAGCTGTGAATAGACAGCCTTCCAATTTTTTTTTAACAGATTGTATACCTTCCCTGACCAAGTCATGTCTTCCTTAAAGAGCCCAATTGTGGATGCCCCCGTGGCAGCGCTTTCCACGTCAGCTGTTATTCCATCGGAAGGGGAGGGGGGTCCGAAAGACCCATGTGATAAAAGGGTGGAGTCGGCACTGAAACGAAGCTTTGACTCCTCTTCCCAGGCGTTGAGGGCCTCTGTAGCCTCGTCTGTAATGTCGAGAGCGGCGTACTTGTGGGCCGAAGAGCTGGCTGCTACGGAACCAGAGCTATCAAAAATACCAAAAATTGTTTAAAAAAGATTGCCTTGGCATCTGCCTTTGCGGCGGATGCTTCCTATGATGCAATCCAGGTGTCTGCCAGAGCCATGGCCTTGAGCGTAGTAGCTCGTAGGAATGTTTGGTTAAGAAACTGGGAAGTTGATGTGGGGTCACAAGCTCGCCTGGCAGGTGTCCCTTTTCAAGGTGCAAGGTTATTTGGACAGGCATTGGACCCAATTCTGGTAGAAAATAGAGATAAGCGCAAGGTTATCTTGCCAGCAGCAGTTGCAAACGTGCCGGAAAGCTCCATCGCCGGAGCACCCGTGCGTCCGCCGGACGAGGTGAGTTGGGATCTGGTGGGGGTGGTTTGGCGAGGGACCATTGGCCTAGCTGGCCCGGGAGCAAGAGGGGTATGGGTAGGGCCTCGGCCATATTCCCATCGGACCGCCTAGGCCGTTACATGGCCCCCTCTACTTCTGCAAGCTATTTAGCTGGCGGAAATCCAAGGAGGCCGATCGGGCCGGCCTGGATTTACACCCAGGGAAGGGGATGAGTGTCCCCTTCCCTGAGTAGACCTCCAGCCCGGCGGCACAACGGCTGCCGGAGCTCAGGATCTGGCGGGTGGCCATGGGCCGCCAGCTGGATCCTTGCGCTGTAACATAATTATCATGACAGACACTTTCAGGGGCTCTGGTTTTAGATGCCCCAAGACTCTTTTGCTGTTTCTAAATACATTTTTTGTAACTGGAGAAGTCTGCTTCTCTTCAAAGCAACACAATTTCACCTGTGGAAATGAACACTCTACCAACCATATATTTTTATTCCAATGTAAGCTTTGCAGGTAGACTGTGTCTTGAATCACTTTCTACTCCGCACTGAGTTGTGATACACTTCTAGAGCAGTCTTGAGAACAAGACTGCAAAACATACTAGCCCATAACCATTTTTACTGGTCCAAGTTTCCAGACTAGTCATTTCAGGACTACAACAAAGAATCAATTATGGTAAAGCTTCTTTGCCTAGGTCACCTGAAAGAGATACCTACCCCAAAGAGGCTAGGAGAATGGACTCTTGTGATGTTAACACAGCTCTTTCTAAAAAATGTATGGAATTGTTGATTAATTCTCTGCTTGAGTACTGTTGTTGGGTTTTCTCTCATCTTTCTTCTTGCTTTTTGTCCATTTTGCTAAAACATGTGCAGTTATGGTTTCAGCACAGTGGGAATCCATAATATTGCATTTTTAATGAAGAATTTAAAACCCTTTATAAGAAAATCTAGGAGATTGGCAGGCAAGCAAAAGCCCTGCATCATTAGGGCCGGTGTGAAAAGAAAGCCACGCTGCATAGTTTGGGGACAGCTTCTCTCACAGGACTGAAAGTGATAAGAAGGTAGAGTCCTCTTGTATTGGTACAGCAGAAGCCAGTAGTTTAAAATGTTAACTAGAAAAGATGCAAAAACCTGCTCTCTTGAGAAACTGGGTACAGAACCATCACTGTTGTTGCCATTGGGTCAAGCAGGGTCACCAAGTGCACCCATCTACTCTTTTCCCTTAGGACTGAATGGCATGTGCTCACTTAAATGGAAGAAAGGAAAGTGATGTGCTTACAGGCAGACCCTGCTTCCCACTCCTGACACGGGGCTCAGCCTCCTCCAAGATGGCTTCCAGAGATAGATGTCCCTGTTCTCACCATATGGGCTTTTTCTCCAACCTTCTCCTGCCTACATAAGTTCAGGCATTTGCTAGTCTTAAAATAAAATAGTTATTGGCAATTCTGTTTGTTGTGAGTCTCCCTCTTCCTGATATTGTTCCCCTCCCACTTCTTCTTAGGGTCTGTTTGTGGAGGTGAATTTTTCTTTGCAATGTATTTCTGCATTATTTCCCTTAAGGTGAATATAGAAAGGTTGGTGCATTTTATATTGTTTTCTAATTTTTGTTTTCTAAGAGCTATGGTTGCATTTTTCTTTCCTTTCCCTCTCTGCTTTTTTCAGTTTTAAAAATTGTTTGTCAAGTTTTAAGGGATAGATCAGCAAATGTGACACACAAGATTAAATGAGGTTTATCTTTTAATACCTTGTTCTTTAAAACACTGAGATTGTTATGCCTAAAATGCCAAAACACATCTGTAACAAGGTAAAGAGGATAGTCCTGCTGTAAAAGTAGATGCTAATTACTAGGAAATGCTGCCACCACACCAGTGAGCAGCTTTGCTTCCCTACAGGCAATTAAGACTTGCTTCAACTTTGCTTTTAGAGGTTTTCCAGTCTTCCCAGGAATCTAGACCTCAGTTCTTCAGCTCTTCTTAACAATATATCCTTTACCAGGAGCATAAAACATCAGATTGGGGGAGGTGTGGGTTTGAATGGTCAAATCCAGAAGCAGAACAGAGAGTCTACAAGATTGTTTGTATATGTTAAAAGAAGGCAACTGCCTGTTACTTTTTAAAGTTGGCACACAAACTTAAGCTACATAATAATATCTACTGTATAATTTACTATTTTTCCCTGTACAAGCCATCATATTTCTACTATATCAAATCACAATATTCAGTAGGTAGGTAGTCGGAATCACTTCCTTGAATTGCACCGTCCAAAATATAGCAATTAAGTGCAAATGGTGTGCTATAACTCAATATAGCCCTAGATACACACTCCCAGTGACCAAAACCAGGCTGTCAGGGTCTGCACTTGCTGAATTGTTAAGACCCCAGCTGAGACTACATCATGGTATTTATCCGTAAAAATATGAATGCATGAGTGATAATTAAAGAGCAGACTACAACAAAAGGATGTAGGCACTTCAGGTTTGCTATTACTTGAAATCCCAGAAGGTTGTAAATCCCAGAGCATCAAAAGAGGAAGAATAAGTGGCTAAACTCTGCAAATGACCAGTGTTTCTATTGCCCCTCATTCCCAAGGTATGCCAGCTATCCTGGATTCCAGCCTCGTTCATCTCCCTGACCCAGATAAAACGTTTTCAGGTTTAAATCAAGGAGACTTACTGTTGTTATGTCCATTATAGAAGCAGGATTTTAGCCATGTTGCAGGCCGAGGTTTCCAATTGAGATGGTAAAAAGCCATCTTCTAGGGCAGTGGCCGCTGCTGCTGCTTCATTCCTGGTTCTTTGCAGTCATATACTAGGATCCTAGTGTCCACATAAGAGTTTGCTTTGGATTATTCTCAACACTAAAAATACCAACATTATTTTTCAGGATTTTGGAGGCTGCAAGATGTTCCCATCTCACTGATGCCGGTTTTACACTTCTAGCACGGGTAGGTAAGGTTAATTTTATTTATATTCTACCCTTTTCCCAAGTAGTTGAGAGCATTTTAGCCATACAACAGCTCTTGGAGGCAAAGGATAGTGATTTGCGAAAAGGCCACTCAGTAATGGAGACTTGTAACTTTTTCCCCACAGCCAAAGCCATCTCTAGCCATTGCACCATAGTTCTTTAAAAAATGTGGATCTCATAGGTAGATGTTTGTACTATCAGGCTGTTAGGGAGATTGACTAGATAACCCTAGAAATGGTTTGTGACCTTGCTTTTTGCCCCAGCTACGCATCAGAGTGGAGGTGCCATGCTTGTACTGATCCAATACCCTAGAAACAGTGACTGGATTAATAGACTCCTGAAATTTTGAGGACTTATTTAGGTGTGAGAGAAAATGATCTCAAATTGTCATGTATGCTTTCCAATAATTTTATAATTTCCAATATATGCATATTCTATGCAAAGTGTGCAAAAGTCTAAATTCTAAGTTTAGCATTGTTTTTAATTGTAGAATGTCTGTTCTGATTTTTAGAATTGCCATGAACTAGAAAAGATGGACCTAGAAGAATGTGTTCTGGTGAGAGCCATTTCTGTACAAGGGCTGTGCATCCTGTCCAGTGAAATGTATAATTAAAAGTTGGCACTCTTAGTTTCCAGCACGAACTTTGCTGGTTATAGAAAATATTTTTGCTCTGCTTTGCATTAAATTATATATGGCAACAGTTATATTTTCTTTTTTAGATAACTGACAACACATTGATACAACTTTCCATTCATTGTCCTAAACTTCAAGCACTGGTAAGTTCCTTTATTTACACATTTGTAAAATTCATTTCTTTAAGGAGTTCCACTTAATCTTATTGCTAAAGGAGAGTTGGAATATATTTGTTTCTACTGCTATGCAGAGCACAGAGGGCTCTTTGTATGCTGTTTAAACAAAATAGTAGTAAACCAAATTCTGTATGTTAAAAGCAGAATTCTGTGCGGGGGTTGTATAAAATCTGCATATTTTTCTTTGCTTGTCCCTATGACTGACAGATATGCAAGAAAGTTGTAATCCTTGATGAACTCTGGGAAGCGGGAATAAAAATTGGTTAAATACATACACACACACACACACAATTACAGTAACACCTTCAAATAATGCCACTTCCTTTAGGGCTGTTTTGCTATAGCACACTTTGTTTGTCCTGGGTTGATTGACAGCTACTGCAGCCAATGCCAGTTGCCAGCCTTTTATCCTATAGCTCTGTTTTGGACAGAACTTGACGTTTGAGGAACAGATCTCCTGCATTGTTGAAGAATTGCAAAAAGTTAAATATCAATCAGTGTGCCACTTTAAAAATAACCTGGTTTAAAATTAAATGAGAATTTAATATAAAAATGCTGAGGTTTAATCTCTTAAGTATCTTGAGTTAAATCCTGTTTTTTTTTAAAGGAACTGTGTTGCTTCTTAGGTTAAACACCAGCTCATGTGAGAATGTGAATATTCTATTAGAAAAAGACCAGCAAATCATCAGAAGTGTGAGGACCCAAGTCACCATCTTGAATCTCACCAGGTTTACCCACTGAGCCCATGTGGAAGATCTTGTAGTATTTTAGGCCCTAAGTTCTGCAATATGTTTTCATTTAATGAATATTAATAAGTTACCAACCAAACGGCATAGGCATCTAAAATGAGTTAGTAGAAGCAGCTATGGTTGCCAAGGCTGATGCTTCATTAATCTTAAGGACAGGTTCATTTTTCCTCTTTACTGGATCAGTTGAAACCTCCTTTCTGTATTTGGTGAGAACTGTCATAGGAATCAAGGTGGCCACTGTGGTGTCCTTGAAGGGGTGCCATAATAAATCTTGGATGGACATAATGTATACAGGTGGGCCCCCATATCCACTGATCCGCTATCCACGGTTTCAGTTATCCACGGATTGCAGGGAACCCCCCCCCCCACAGGCTTTTACCTTTTTCCAGCAAACTTCATTTCTTCCTTAAACGGGAGAAGCAGCCTCCGACTACTTATTGCAGGCAAGTAGAATGAGAATAAGTCCTAGAGAGGCTCTGCAAGGTTAACAGAAACCTTGCAGAGCCTCCCTAGGACTTAGTCTCGTTCTACTTGCCTGCAATGGAGGCTGTTTCTCTGTTTTAAGAAAGAAACAAAGTTTGCTGAAAGAAAAATAAGAGCTGGGGGGGGATGCACGCCTGCATTCGCCCCCTCCAAGGTTTCAAGTATCCACGGAGGGACCTGGAACATATCCCCAGCGGATATGAGGCAAGTACTATATAGGTAAAGGTGACCCCTGACAATTAAGTCCAGTCGTGTCCGACTCTAGGGTGTGGCGCTCATCCCCATTTCAAAGCCGAAGAGCCAGCGTTGTCCGAAGACGCCTCCATGGTCAGGTGGCCGGCATGACTCTCCTTGCCGCAGCGCGTAGCATGCGGCTGGAACACGGAGCGCTATTTACCTTCCCGCAAGCGGTACCTATTTATCTACTCACATTAACATGATTTGGATCTGCTAGGTTGGCAGGAGCTGGCCAAGCAACAAGAGCTCACCCTGTTGCGGATTCAGAACTGCCAACCTTTCGATCGACAGCTTATCGTTCAGTGGTTTAACCCACTGCGCCACCCACTGGCCTAAGTACTGTATACTCATGTATAAGTCAAAAAAATATGCCTTGAAATTGGCCCTGGACACCTAGATTGACTTATATTAGGGGGAATATGGTAAATGTGGTGAATGAGAGCAGAGCAAGGCCCTATACTGTGGGTGGAGCAAGGCTCATTGATCTCCACTCTGCTGCTATTAGGAGCACTATACTGCTGAGAAAAAACTAGAGGGGAGAGAGAGAGGGGAGCCCAATACTGCCGGGAAAGACTCCAGAGAACCAGTCACACTCACCAGGAGCTGGTAATGGCACACTTAACACAAGTCTGCCTATAAAAGGCTAGGGGAACCATTGTATAACTGCTTTGTTTGATCATTCTTCTCTCTGAGCTCAATGCCTCCCTCTATTAGCACGTACTTCACACGTGGAGCAGGAGGAGGAAGAGGAACGTGCAGGTAATTCTTCAAAACTGCTTTACTGCAGGCTACAATGAGTCTAGGCCAGTCCCCCCACTTTCTGGAGCGTTGCATGCCCGGGATGCGCCGTAATTCATGCGGTGTAGCTCAGCCTTTATCTTCCCTTGCCCGTTCCTCAGAGCAAGTTGCAAAACAGCTTCCCTGCAGGCTACTTACAGAACAGGGGGATGACCTGGCTGGGAAGAAACACTGCCTGTAAAAAGGCAAAGGGGAGGGGGGAGCTATGCCTGCTTTGCTGGTTCACATTCTCCTCTCTGGGCTCCACTGGACTCTGTATGTACCATAATCATCTCCTTCTGGTTCCTGAAAGCACGATGCAAAACAGCCCACTCCTGGGAGAAAGGGAGAGAGTGTGCGTGTGCGAGAGAGAGAACAGTTCCACCATCTATTTAGAGATTCTGATGAAGAATCAGACTTTGAAGGATTTCAATAAGACATTTAGAGCCATTTTAAACATCCATTGAAGTTATACGTTAAATATACTGTTAAATTTGTTAGTTTGAATCAGTTGGTTTGAATCCATTTCTTTAATGTGGCACCAAATGCCACAGACTAACAGTTGAAAAGGCTATCTGAGTATGCCCTGGAAGCTAAAGCTTCCAACATACAACAAAGAAGGCACTTTGATTTTGGCTCACAGGCTTGTTTTAGGGTTGTATGTTAAATGAAGTTTAGAATTAATAAAGTTAAAGAATGAAAATGTATGTTTATGATTTCAGTTTTTTTTATTGTTCTTCAATAAATTAGATTGTACAAGTTGTTTTTCAGGATCTAGCCTCAGGTAAAATCAGACAACATAATCTATGGTAATTCAAAAAAATTCATATATCCCTAAGTCAGTGGTTCCCAAAGCGGGAGGCGTGGCTCCCAGGGGAGCCGCGGATACCAGTCAAGGGAGCCGCGGAATGCCATGGAATCCTCTCGGAATACAGTGCATTGCCAATTGGCAGGCGTCAACATAATGTAATGGGGAGCCGCAGCCAAGGGTCAACAATAGTCAAGGGAGCTGTGGGTCAAAAAAAGTTTGGGAAACACTGCCCTAAGGTTTACCCCCGACTTATCCATGGGTCATAGCAAATTCCATTATTTTGGGCTTAAAACTTGCCCTCGACATATCCATGAGATTGACTTATACACGAGTATATATGGTATGTTTGTTCTTGCTAGGCAGTGGGTTCCCAGAAGATTAAGCAACCAGCAATGCTAAGGTGTGGTAGGCACCAAGCACTGCAGGTCTGATACTTGAGAATTTATGGACAACCGTGCTTTTTCTGGTAGAGGCAGAACAAATGAAGATAATCCCTACTAGCGGAAGGTAAGCCTCTGAGAACCCTGCCTCCAACAAGTAAATGGGGAGGTGTGGCTTTTCCTAGAAAGTTGTCATCCTTGGTGAGAAAAGGAATAACTGCAGAAATTTTAGTGAGATGTGGTTTTTCTCCTCCTCCTTGATTACAGAGTTTGTCCCACTGTGAACTGATCACAGATGATGGTATTCTCCATCTGAGTAGCAGCACATGTGGACATGAAAGACTCCAGGTACTTGAGCTGGACAACTGCCTTCTAATCACAGATGTGACCCTAGAACACCTTGAGAATTGCCACAACTTAGAGAGAATTGAGTTATATGACTGTCAGCAAGTCACTCGTGCAGGCATCAAAAGAATAAGAGTACGTATTGTGCAAGCGCTCTGAGGTGCAGGGCCTCAACATTGTTTCATGTTAACTTGTCATGGGTTGTGTTTTCATATTATCCTGTAGTGTAGGCACTCAATACTACGGTATGTTCAGGATAGGCCACCTATGAGAATTCTGTGTTTTTCCCTTTGGATATCCTGTTCAGGGGTGGGGAGGATGAATGCCAGATGGCTTCTGTGGAGGTTCATGAATTTAGGACAAAGGCTGTCACAAGTAATTCAGGTACTATTGTTGCTTTAATACAGGGTGTCTGGCTGATCTTGTCACTCATATCTTCTACAGGGTTCACTGTAGAAGATAAAAATAACCTGGTTTACAATGGTGACCCATTCTGGAGACACCATCGTATTGTGAAAATACTGTAATGTGAACCCAATAATGCATTGTATTTGGTAATTTGTTCCAAGACCCTCAGAAGGTTAACTTTCTGCCACAAGCTATTTCTTTCTCAAAGAGTGAAGTAGGCACCTTTTAAAGAGCTTGGGTTATCCGCTTACACAATGTTGTGACTATAAAACAAATTACAAGCCAGTATCCTTCCCTCACGATGTTAAAAACGCTGCTATTGGGTAAGATGCTACGAAATACTGTACTTGCATTCACATCACTGATTGGCTTATCACACACAAGGTCCTGTTGACCACAATCATGAGCCCATCAGAGAGTGAATAACTTATTGTATAGTGAACCTTGTTTTACTAAGACGGTCCACTGAAATACGAGGGTCCACTGTACTGTAGTAAACCATTTGTAAGGTAATGGTAATCAGACTTCCCGCTAAAACCGATTTTCTGTCTACAGGCTCATCTACCAGATGTGAAAGTTCATGCTTACTTTGCTCCAGTAACTCCACCACCTTCTGTAGGAGGCACTCGTCAACGACTCTGCCGATGTTGCATTATTCTTTAAGTGAAGAGCTGCACTAAAAACGTGAGAGCAGTTTGATAAAGAATGACAGGGTATCTAACCCCCAAAACAATGCTATTTTACTAATCTGTATTGATCATGTGTCTAATGCAGGTTTACAGATAGATGATGCAGATATGAAACAATATTGTTATTTTGACTGCTGTTGCACTGGCAACATAGTACTATCTGTGTACATTTGAGAGTCAAATTATTAGATTCCACTGGCTGAAGTTGTTAGACACCAATAGGAAAACCCCATTACTACATGAGTAGTAGCTCCAATTTAAAATGGACAAAGGAAGTACACTTTCAAAGATATGACCAAAATGTATTTAAGTGCTAGAACAGAATTTTTTTTATGAAGAATTACCGTAAATAGCCCACCTCAGGTCATTTTATAACTGTTTTCAGAGACAAATTTAACCTGATAAACAGAAGTGCAACTTTAAGCAAATTGTAGCATTCTCAAAAGTTGTTACGGGCCTTCTTCTACCGGAAGACCACATAACAGCCATATTATAAATGGTAGATTGTTCTCTCTCAACAAAACAAAACCAAACATTTAGTCAATTTGCATAATACAAGCAACCTTGAGAAAGTTGTAATAGTCATTTGTTCCCCTTTGAATCCCATACTGTTAGTAAAAGAAAGTCTTAAGGCTTCCCAACTACAATCATTTAAGCCAGGGGCGGGGAACCTTTTCCCTGGCGAGGGCCGTTTTAAATATTAGAAATTTGCTTGAGGGCCGGCCGTAAGGCCGGGAGCCATTATTTATTTATTTATTTAATTTTTGCGCCCGCCCCCCCCCCCCCCCAATCGGCCTCCGGAGGCTCCGCGCTCACCGTCCGAAGCCGTCGCCGGGTCCGCACGTCACCTCCGGCATACCATGCTGATGAGGGCAAGAGCTTGCCCTCATCGGCGTGGTACACATGTGCGAAATGGCCAACGGCCTGGTGAGAAGGGGTCAAGGCGGCGGCCAAGAAGGACATGTAAAGGCCCTCTCCCGGCCTCCAGAGGTGACGCTCGGACCCGGTGGAGCCTCCAGAGGCTGGTTGGGCGGCCTCCCGGCAATCTCTCTGGGGGCTGGACCGGATGGCCTCAGGGGCCTGATCCGGCCCTGGGGCCGGAGGTTCCCCACCGCTGATTTAAGCAAAACCCTTCAGGTATCACAGAATGTCAGTCATACAATATAATGCTTCCTAAAATATTTAAGGAGCAGGTCATTGGGAGCAGCACATACCTGGATCATTCCAGATCTCGCACTTGAGGTTTCTAGGGCATCCTCTTCTTTGCCTAGAAACAGGCCCTCTGCTCGTACAGCATCCGCTTCTTCGGCACTTTTTGCATTATCATAGAGACTTCTGGCACCTTCCCCTTTATCACCAAGAGAGTTCTTAGCTATAATACCTCATTGCAAGAAACGGATGGAGAGGATCAACAGTGATACCATAGCTGGAGAGAAACACACACCCCAACACCTGCTCTTGGCCATTTGATGGTCTGCATTTCATATTCAAAATTGTTTGAAATGCAGAACTCAAAATTCATAATTTGCAATTAGACTTACCCGGTACATTTGCTCCACTGATTTGAAACCTATTGACTAGTAGCCAGCTCAACTGAAATTTATCATAAACACTTTTGTAATTATAGTATTTGAGGTGGGAGAGGTGTGCACTCTTATGCAACTAATGTTTAACACAAAGTAATAGAGTTGTACTCCAAGTAGAGTTTAGCATTCTGACAACAGAATGTTTAACTGATCTGATTCAGCAAAGGGGTAAAGTCACCTAATTTGAAAGGTGGGAATGTACTGGAATATATTCATGTTCTTAATACTATTTTAGAGCGAGGTTTTAAATGGAGATTACTTAATCATTAACAAAATACTGCATTGAGAGTACCAAGATATTCCTTCAAGTACTATCATGGAACATTCTACAGCAGCACTTATCTGTAAGATTTGCTATCTGTCTATGGTAACTAAGCTGTCAATGAATAATACTAATAGCTTGTCAAAATGAAATTGTTTCAATATGTGACTAAATGTTTATGAATCCAAGTTGTTAAACATTCTTGCTCCAAGTCAAATAATTTGGTACAGGATTCTATTTAAATAAAATCATCCATAGTTAGGCTGGCTTCAATCTTTTCAAAGCCAAAAATGCAAATGAATACATGCTTTAAGCAGTACACAAGTTCAATACAATGTACAGTTGACCCGCATCTTATGTACAATTTACTTGCACTAAATTCAACTATATGTGCTTGGCAAACAAACAAAAAACAAACACAATTTAAATAGTGTAGTGGTTCTGCTGCCATTCCACTTACTAAATACATGCCTTGGAGTAAGCTTGAGATTAGAGAATGAAGCTGCTGTTCTCTCAGTCGCTCAGTTCCTGCCTGCTTCTTTAAGAGACAGTATGTACAGTACTCCACCCATATCCGCTGGGGATATGTTCCAGGCCCCTCCGTGGATACTTGAAACCGTGGATAAGAGCGAACACCTCCTCCATGGTTTCCTGAGGCCCCCCCGCCCTGCCTCCCCTGCGGGCAGGCATGCTCCCCCCCCCCAGCTCTTATTTTTCTTTCAGCAAGCTTTGTTTCTTCCTTAAAACAAACAGAGAAGCAGCCTCCATTGCAGGCAAGTAGAACGAGACTAAGTCCCAGAGAGGCTCTGCAAGGTTCTACTTGCCTGCCAGAGGCTGCTTCTCCTGTTTAAGGAAGAAACGAAGCTTACTGGGAAAAAAGTAAACGCCTGGGGAGGTCCCCGTGATCCATGGATAACTGAAACTGGATAGCGAATCCGTGGATATGGGGGCCCACCTGTATTCTGGATACAAGGGATTTTCAAGGTAATTTTTATAGCTTTATGTATTGACTCTGGAATGTGACTCCTGAGTAAGATGCAGGCTGACTGTGTATTCTCTCATTGACACACTGTTCTTTTAACAGTTTTGTAAGGAGTAAAACATTTATCCTCAAATCAGTACTACTGTACTTTAGAATCATCTGCATTTCCAACATTTGAGTGGATTTGACAAAAAAACAAACTTAAGAAAAAGTTATTGGAAAATGTTTTTACTGAAATTGAAATGTGTACATCTTATTTAAAAACAAAAGCAAGTTGCTGGTGTCATAATTAAATCTAAGTGAACCAAACTACTATACAGCTTTTTGAATTTAGACCTTTTTAAAAGAGTCTTCACAAATTTGAAAAGTGGTGCTGAGATGACATTAAGTCAATACAGGACACCCAAGTACAACCAAAAATAATTTATAAAGCAAGACAGTCTCAGGATACTTAACTAGGCTCAAAAACTCCACTCCCCCTCCCCATCAGTGCAGAATAGTCTAGGTCATAGAAAGGGGGGAAAGCAAGCATGATTCTAACTCATGTAATTAAAAGATTTAGAAATACTAATTAGACTTTAAGCATATAGCCCAAGCATAATTAAAAATGGGAATGACATTAAAAACAGTATTTGACATGCTGCTATGGTGGGTTTTTTTTTTTGTTCTCCAACGTTCACACTACCAGTCAAGATTTCATAAGGGAAGGGGTATCCTTGCACGCCATGGTGGTAAAGCACTTGTATGTGTACCTCTCTACACATATTTATGTATAGAGAGATATAGTACCTATACATATTTATACAGTATATAATCAAGGATATAAACCTCTATTCTTGGACAGTCGTATCTGATCTTCAGCTAACATGTAAGAAGAATGTTTTTGCAGTTCATTCGTTAAGATGTGCAATTATCAGTCAAGTATTTGGTTCTATGGAAGAGGCACTGTAACAATGATCTTTCCATTAAGAGGCAGAGAAAAAAAGGAAGTGGCAGTTCACATGAGTATGATCATGGGAAGATAGTGCTCTGCAACTCAAAAGAAGAAATAACTGGTGGTTTTAGTGTTTGAAGGATTTATGATTTTTACTTAATGCTTCAATGTTGTCCCTCAGTGACAGTCCCTTTTTCTCTGAGGAAGTCCCAATACACTAGTATTTTTTTATTTTCAAAACCCACTGAACAGTGTTTCATAAAAAAAAAAAACCTAAGGGACATGATGCATAGGCAGAACTTTTCCAATGAACCTGTTACAAAGCAAAATATTGTACCTTGCAGGATTTCTACTAATCCTCTCAATTAGGTACTAATGATAATGCATTCTGCTGCATGCTTAATTTTCACCTGGCTAGGACTTTAACAAGTCCACCTCTGACATTTGCACTTCTTACATTCACGCTTATACACAATTTACACAGAGGATGCTGTTTTGACAGCTTTACTCTCAAAACCCCAAAACCTGATTGCTATCATCTTTACTACTTGTCTCCACACAAATTACTATGTGCTCTGCTAACATCAAAAAATAAAATCAGCATAAAGGTACAAGCAAGTAACAGACAAACTGGCACAGAAAGGTAAATGCCCAGAATAAGTTTACATTCAAACTGGATACAGTGTAATAGAAAAGCAATACTGCTTCTAGAAACTGCATCTACTGGCCATAGCTTGCCTTGTTTCAGAAGAAGGGCAAACACCTTTGCTTACTTTTTTTCCATGCCTGTACATAAGCTGTCATGGCGTTTATACCTCTTATGAGGACATTTGGCTATGGCAGTGATAAGTTCATCTACTAAACAGCTCATTAGAAAGGTCATCTTGTGTTTTCAATATGAAACATTCTATATGGTGAAGTCAGATCCCTGAAGAGACTTGATGATGTTTGTCATTCTTGAGCCATGACTTCATTCTATACTGGAGTATCAGTCCATGTGTATGGCAACATCACTTCAAAATTATATGGAAGCCTTCGCCATTTTCAGCTGTTGAAGCAAACGTTTTATAAGAAAAATGCCATTTTAATGTGTCACATACAAAATATCAATTTCAAAAGGCAAACATTTAATGTTTGTGATTGTAATATAGCCAGAATATAAAAAGCTATTTGAAAAGGCTTTAAACACTGTTTCTAGGGCTCACTGCAAAAGACTTATAAGAGCCTGAAACCTTTTCTTTGGTGGCATCAGAACTAACTGATTTTCATTCCATTTTACAGAAACTGATCTCATTCTTGCAGTATGTTTAAGTATCAGTCAGTTATGGATTTCTGGAGATACTAGAAACTCACATTCCACAAAATTTAAAAAGGACAGTTAAAACACCTTTTTCAAGCACAACTAGTTTCTGAATTGTTACCAAAAGAACATTGCCATACAGCCCTCCCGTCCATGCCGCAGCCCGGCAAACATTTTCCAGCATGGACTCTGTGTGCTCGAAGTCTGCCAGATGAGCAGAGAGCTGTTTCCTGGATTCAGCGCAGATGGGAGGATTCTCCAGCTTACGCTGCAGCCCAGGAAACAGCGGTACGGGCTCTGTGTGCTTGAGGTCTGCCAGATTGAAAGGTCTGCTGCAGCCCAGGAAACAGCTCCGTTTCGAAATTCAGTTGCAGACTGGAGCAGCTGGTAATGGCCAACCTGCTGCGTACCACCTCCAAGTACCACAGGTTGGGAACCTCGGCTTTAGAAGTTGGCCCTATACATGGCAGAATTCAATTAATACATGACTGCACAGAGAACACAGAGAAGATTGGGGCTCTCCTTAATTAGAACCTAGTGATGACCTTCAGGTTAGAGTGGTTAAAACTGGAAGCTCCGTTTTGTAAAAACCAAAGCGGCTATTCTGAAATAACCTCAGGCACCCCAGATCACAATCAACATGTAGGCATTGTTTAGCTTCATTATTTATTAGTGGCATACCTTTTATTGTGGTAACTAAGAAGCAGCTCTCATCTTCAAAGTTTTGAACCATCTAGGAAGAAACATCAATACCATTTCTTGGTGACGACATGCAGAGTTCCATGCATCTCACACATAAGGAGTTAGCTACTGCATGTCAACAGAATTAAATGTTGTATAGCTCAGTTGACTCAGTTTGTTAAATATTTATATATGGCCATATTAGGAAACAGACTTGGGCACCTGTGACCACTGGAAGCAGCATATTCATGGGACCAATGGCAAGCTTGGGCTCTCAGGTCAAAACGTGGGGCCAATTTATTTAACACATTTATACACCCATTAGAACAAGTCCTCCCCAGGCAGCTAACAATCAGATAAAAAGACAGAAAGAAGCACACACACCAGCTATATGCAGCAATTAAAAGTCCTTCAGAAGAGGACAATTTTCACTGCAGTCATTTTGGTCTAGACAAGTGGTTCTCAAACTGGTGGGTCATGACCCACCACGAAAACCAGAAGCTGTCACTACCCCCTTAAGGGCACAACATGTGCTGACAGACAACACTCCTGGGATCGCGCTGCCGGCAGGAGAAAAAGGGAATTCTGGACTCACTGGGGATTGCACCTCCTTCCGAGCTTCAGATTGCTTCCTGAAGCAATCGAGACCCACTTTTGGTTTACTGGGTCTCAATCTCTTCAGGGAACCAATCTGAGGCTCAGGGAGACCCGCAGAGGCGGCCGCGGCCCCCCTGCACTCTCCAAAGGGCCGGCACAACCCCCAGTGAGTCCAAAAACCCCTTTTTTCTCCTGGCAGCGGCACGATCCCAAGAGTGCCATCACCCCTCCCTGCAACAACTTACAGCATCCCCTACTTCTTAGTAAATGTTTGAGAACTCTGGTCTAGACCAGTGGTTCTCAAAGTGGTGGGTTGCGACCCACCACTCTGAGAAAGGGGCAGGTCACTACTTCCTTAATGTAGCAACATCGACAACATCCTGCCACTGGAAAAAAAGGGGGTATTTTTTTTTACTTACCGAGGGTCGCACCATCATCTGGAGGATGTGGGGGGCCACGGCCACCCTTGTGGGTCTCCCTAAGCCTCAGGCAATTGATGCCCACTTCTGTTTTACTGAGAATTTCAATTACCTTGGGGAGCCAATCTGAGGCTTCCCCCCCCCGCAGGGGTAGCTGCACCCCCTGCACCCTCCAGACGGTGGTGCAACCCCCGTAAGTAAAAAAAGACTCCCTTTTTCTCAGCTGTGGAGCGATTCTGGGAGTGTAGCCACTGCCATCACCAAGTTATTGTATCACATGTAAAAAGTAGCATGTACAGTACTTTGTTTACCAACTGTACACTATCAGCGATTCATTTTTGTGTCCCTAATTTCATGTGTTTGTCCTCGGCACAGCAGGGGCAACTATGCCACTAAGGTCAAACGTGGACCTCAGTTAAATTATTTTAGTCAACATCTGTATATTTAATCAGAATTCACATTCCAAAACTCCAAATGATAAGAAAACAAAAATTTACCTGATCACTGACAAGGATATGAATGCCAGTAGGACCTTGTCTGTAAACCTGGTTAATCTGATGTAAAGGAATATTGAACACCAAAGCAAGCTTGCGAGTGACTTCGGAGGCAGCCATTTCTTCCAAGTAGATTGCATGATAAACTAAAACACAAAAGGCCTTTAAGTATTCTTGCAATGTTCTTCAAACACAGATTTTCCTCACTGTTTCTTTTCTTTTGTGAAATTTACTGGAATCTTATTTCAAATAAAAATGGCAATGCCATTCGGCAAGAAATAAATAGCAGCCGAGACATCAGAAACAAATTCTCTTCCACTTTAAATCTGTGATAGCTGCTGTTTGCATCATACAACCTAGGTCCTAGAGACTTTTGTATGTTCTTTCCACTCCAACTCAAGGGCCAGAAGTCTCAGACTCTCAACCATATAGAGCATAACCTTATGCCTCATGTCAACTAAAACAGAGCACAGAACCGTAATCTATGAGTATTGATACCTTTCATAGCACTGTGGAACTGGAAGCAATTTAAGGCAAAACCTTTTCCTTCTGGATAGCTCTTTAAGTGAAGACTACTACTTCTAGTAGTAAAGTAGAAGTTTACTATTATTGAGCAGAGCCAATAGAAGTGTATTACTATTGAGCAGAGCCAATATTTCCCAATTTCAACTACAATGCACAAACATTCTGTGATAATGCCACAATGTGCATCAGAGGCAGAAGAGGTACAGTACTTACTTATGAAAGACACTTAAGAAAGCTGCAGCACAACAATGAGTATGTGTAGCTTTGTTTCTTGCATGTGTAGTCATGCCAATACATCTACAAAGGAAGAGCACCTGGAAACATGACCAACTACTTAGACATCCTCTGCTTGGCTATTTTGAGAAGGTGATACTCCTGAAATTTGAATTCATTGTTCTTTATGCTTTTCTCAGATGATATTGTGAACAAATGTTTTCCTTCCTCTTTTTTATATAGTGAACATCTTGCCTCCAGAGGGCCACAAATATTGGCTTGGTTTACTAGCCAGTCTCTATTTGTGCTCCCCCATAAGCCCACAGGGTATATGCACATATAGAGGGCTTGGGGGAAAGCAGGGATTTCTCATTTGCACTAGATAGCAAGCAACAGGAAAGACTCTTGTTCCTTCTTACTTTCTCCAAACTACAGCACGAATGACAGGAAACCCCCCCCCCCCCATCTCTCCCTGAATCTTGTAGCTCATAGAGGATGAGAGAGAAAAGGGCAAGGTCTTATTTCATTTGAACTGAGGCTTGGAGAAAACAGAGTATCGTGAGTTTCTTACCTTCACTAAACCATACTACATGCGAGAGCTCTGGGAATGGGATGCATGTTGCAGGGCATCCTTCCTGTCACAGGCACCTGCCTCTGGCAACTGGTTTTGTGGATGCTTGGCTACATGCCTCTTTAATAATCTTTGTTCAGGCTGAACACTTCTAGCTTCTACTGCTGCTCTGTACGCTTTGACTACTAGGCCCTTTAATTTTTGCATAGGCTTCCCTATCCAGCTTGCCAACATGCTTCTTAAACTGTAGTGTCTTCAACTGAGCGCAACACTCAAAAATATGGGCTTAGAAGTACACAGGTACCTCCCAGGATTTGGACAGCATGCATCTGTTAATGCAGCCTAAAATGGCCTCTGCTTTCTCTGCCAAAGCATCATATTCAGGCTGTATTTGTTTTTCAGCTTCTAGTGCTAGGAGCGCTTGAGAGCCGTTTTTCCCCCTTCTAGCACGCTTGGGTTGCTTTTTTTTCCTTCCAGCCCACTCACCACGCTAGAAGTTTCAACGGTGAGCTTGAAGCTAGAAAAGATGGTAGCCTCATGGACCAATAGGAAGGCTGCTTGGCTGCAAAAGAGCTTGGGAGATGTAGTGCAAGAGACGAGGAGCAACAGCAGCCATTCTGATTTTCGGTCATTTCCGTTCATTTTGGGAGCAGCGACATTCAAGCATGCTAGGAACGTCGCTTCCTGCTATTTCTGAGTTGATAAACAAACGCAACCTCAGACTGCTCTCTAAAATCACCCGCTGCCTTCATTTTGTGCTTTGGCCCTTGATCCTTCATGCAGCACTTTGCCCTTGTTAACACTTCATTTTACTGCTGCCAGTCCACATCTCAAGTGCCACAAAATTGTTTTGGGTTTTTATTTTCTCTGATTTGCAGTTTCTCCTGTTTTATTATCTAGATTGTTCTTTTTATAGATTTTGAATGAAGATGTTGATCCTCAGACCAAGAACTGACCCCGAGAACCCCACTACACTTCTTTTGAGCTTAATGCAGAGCCACTTCCTACTAGTCACTGACCCCTTCCCAGCTTTTCATATGACATCTTTCTAAAGAAATCAGATCAAAAGTTTTTTTTAAAAGTCTATCTATGCCAACTGCACATCAATGTACTAACTTGTTAGACATATGATCTTAGCAAGTCAATGCAAGACTGTACAAGTCACTTTACTTTCCACTAGGGGCTTGCAATATCTTTTATCCAATTAGATGAACAGCCTTCCAATAAAAACAGGCTCTCTCAAACTGGTGCCAACAGTTCCAAGATTTCCCCTCCTATCCATTATAGAACATTATTTATTTATTCATTTATATACCGCCTTTCTTATCCTCAGATTGCTCTTCAGATGTTACTGAAGGCGGTTTACATAGGCAGGCTTATCTAGATCCCATAAGGATCTTTACAATATTGTTCTGTATAGAACCCTACAATTCCAGCTGGTTCCTCCATGAGGTAGTCATCTTCACTAGCTGCTGAACACAAGCCTCGAGCTCTCCATTAAGCTATAACATTAAAATATCTTTTGCCCAATATAAGTATCCAAAACAACTTGTAAGGTGGCTGTTAAGAGAAAATAAATTTCTTTCTTCTGATATATATAGGAACAGTAAATTGATAAATAGAAGGTACTTGCTCATACCATATATTGCACCATTCCTGCTCTCTCCACTGCTTGAGTCTTGAGGACTTTCCAGTTGTATATTTCTTGATTGCTCCTGGCATACATAGATTGTTAGACGTGGCCTAACAGACCTGGAATTTAAATGCAAAACATAAATATCCCTGTCAGAATATAGTAGATTTAAATCCATTTTATTTAACACTATTCTTTACTACTTTACAAACTACTCAAAATCTGATGCAAACTAACAAAGATTGTTTAGTCTAATGACTAATCTCAGAACTACTGAGACTGTCCGATGTTGGTGAATTAATCTTGAACTTTAAATTAAAGCAATTAAGACACTGGTGTATGGTGCAATTTTGTAATACATCTACTGGAGTAGCAGAAGTAACAGCAAGTTAACATCATCTATTATGCCAGCTTAATTCATAGTTAGAAATCGGCAATTGTTAATATTTAGTAGCCATGACCTCAAGAACTTTAGGTTGGTTATAGCTCACCTAAATGAGAAGATTTGTCTCTTGGCAACAAACCCATCCGTCTTCAAGAAATCAGTACTGCCCAACTGCATTGCTACCAGTCTTACAGTCTACCTTTGAGCTCATCAGTGCCTGCATCATATCTGTGGCCTGCCCTGAAGGTGTACAACAAAACATTCTTCTTTTGAGCACAGTACTTCCAATTCCTGCATGAGCTCACACAGGCATATGCCAATCGAAAATCTAAATTAATATCTCCCAAATCCCTCTAGTCTAAGACAGACTTTCTTACACAATTGAAACAAGCAGAGTTGACAGTGACATAGTATTTACCTTGATTTAAGTGCATTGTATAGCCGAATTCCATCAGCTGGACCACAGATTTGTACCAGATCTTCTCTTGTCAGCTTCAATAAATCAGCACCTACAAAAATACACAGGATGCTTTCTAGATGAGAATGATAAGCTAGAAACAATGCTGTCACATACAGACATATCATGCTGTTGGCAATATTTGGGTAGAAGTAATTAGTAACTTGTTCAGATAATAATGTGGCTTTGAGGAGTCTAAGCACATATAAGTTTCTTCAGCTATAAATTTAGCTTTTCTGCCATTTTGTTAGTGATCACATACAATCAGATTGCATTCTGTACCTTAATTTAGAGCACATTTACAAGGTATTTTGTACGATTCAATAAAATGCAATTTAAGAAAAAATATAAAAATGGTTACCATACAAGCAATCATCTCTTTTCAAATAAAGAGCATACATTCCTACCTAGCTAATTTTCTACCATAAGAGCCACCTCTTATGGCCACTGTGGTCAAGAGTGCATTCCAAAAGATGCTTTCGGGCAGAGGACACTAAAGTATTAGAGCGCACATGCAGCATGCACACAGCTCTAACAGACACTTTAGTGTCCTCTGCCCAAAAGCATCTTTTGGAATGCACTCTTGGCCACAGTGGAGCGAAAACACACCGCCAAAAGCGCCATGTCAGAGTGAGGTTCTGGTGGTCTGAGTACCACCAGCAGTCAGCTGAAATACCACTGGTGGTACTAGTACCACTGGTTGAGAACCTCTGAACTACATCTTTTTTTGTTCACTTGTTGCTCCTCCTCAGGATAGCTCTGTTTTAGGGCAAATACAGAAGCCGATGTGTCTTCTCTCCAGAATCAAAGACAACTTTGCTATGGTAGTGACTATGTTTCACCAGGATGATGTGTGGGGAAGTAACAATGAGATGGTAAGAGAGAAGGTTATAGTAGCTACAACCCATGTTGCAGAAAGATACTGTCAATACGATGATGATGATGAATATTATTAATATTAATATCTGTATAAAATCTATGATGTGGCTGTATATGGAATACTGTGTACAGTTCTGATCACCCCTTTTCTTACAATTATACTCAAGAAAGGATACTGCTAAGAAGGACAATGAAAACAAATCCAAAATATTGGGAAAAATTCAGAAGGCAGACAACAATTTAGAATTCAGATAAAAGATGGACAGCCCAATCCTGCCTAACATGCGGCGGCCGCCCTAAACGGCCAGCCACTGCATCCTAGGCCCATTGCAGTCTGCACCGGAGCAGCCCAGGCTCACCTCAGGGGAAAGGGGACTTTGCCCCCTTCCCCCAGTGTAAGTGGTGGGCCGCAATGGGCCTCCTTGGATGCGCGCCAGCTCTGGAGCTGGTGCACAACCAGGGAGGCTGCGTAAGGCCGACCAGGGCTGCGATGGGGCATAGGATATCAGCGCAACTCAGTGCCGATATCCCCGCCCCCTCCCGGGCTGGTTAATGGCCCCTCCCCCCACCCTTGCGCTCACCTGCGGTGGCCAGCGCAGATTCAGGTAAGTGCTGATCTGAGCAGCGCTAATCTTCGTACTGGC
Organism: Plestiodon gilberti rubricaudatus; assembly: GCA_026170595.1. Lineage (NCBI taxonomy): Eukaryota > Metazoa > Chordata > Lepidosauria > Squamata > Scincidae > Plestiodon > Plestiodon gilberti. The sequence continues at coordinate 73,047,875 of JANXHW010000006.1, read as the reverse complement.
ACCACATACTTGCAAGGAGCCGGAAATGTGCTTTCTGGCACATTTGTGACTCCTTAGGCCGGCGAAGTGCTTGCTTGACCGGCCTAATGTTAGGATTGCGCCATAAGTTTTAAAGTGCTCTGTTCTATATATTTCAAACAACTCCTACTGGCACCAAAAAAAAGTTCCATGAGAAAAAACTTTCATCAGATTATTTACTTTTAAAACACAAGATTTAAAACAAGAAAAACCACACTTTGAATACCTGAGAAATTCGAAAACAGCCTCGTATAGGTGGAAAACCTATGTTTAAGCAACCATTGTTGGGATTCCTGGATTGTGGCTGATGGATGAAGTTGCTGGAAGAAAGGAATACCACTATTACCTCCATAACACCATGTATACAGTCATCCCTTGTCTTACATGCAGTTGACTTGAGTGAATTCAACTCAATTGCAGCATAAGCTTGACTAGTCTATTCACTAGACTAGTGAATTCACATGCTCGGCAAACAAAAAAATGAGAAAAACAATTTAAATAATAATATCTGTATTTATATACTGCCTTTCTGTCATCAGATTTCTCCTTGGACTTTATTCAAGGCTGTTACACAGGCAAGCTTTCTATACCCCCGTATGGATTTTTACAATAAATGTTTATTTGCACTGAACTAGTCTTCTCCAGCTGTTTCCCTTCAACAGTGTGGTATCTTTTCTGGCTGCACATGGCCTCAAGCCGAGCTTGTCCGACAGTGACTCCTCTCTCCCACAGAGGGTCAGTGCAGGCTATCTCAGCTTGTCAGCTGAGATATTACAGCTGCTGGTAGCTTGTGGTCGTCTCGAACTGATCCAGTCCTAGTTGTTCTTCAGGCAAGGCGGCAAGCTCAACCACTAGACCACACCTTCTGATCCATCACCCATGGAAGCCCCCGCATTCTCAGTACACTAAGAACTATAGACTGTACCAAGGTCTGTTCTACATTAGTGCAGAACTCACAGAGACCACAAACAACAGTATCTTACCCAGTCTCCTTCAATTCTAACTCATCAAACCACTGGATCAGAGTGATTGCAGCTTCGTACACCTCTACATATATCATGGGTTCTTCAACAACTTGTACAGGAATCCTATGATTGATAATATAGTGCAAGCAATTCCTCCTGTCATTCCACTTACTAAATACATGCCTGAGAATGAGCATGAGATTGGAGAATCAAGTTGCTGTTCCCTCAGTGGTCTCAGTTCTCGCCTGCCTCTCAATTTGTAAAGAGATTCTACATATTTTTTTTGGATGGAAGGGATTTTGAAGGTAATTTTGAGTAGAGTATATGCAATTTTGGCTTTATGCTCCAATCCTGGAATGTAACTGTCACGTAAGACAAAGGGCTACTGTAATTGAAAGCTTTTCAATGACAACAGAAATGAACACTGTAGAAGACTGTTTGGATTGCATGAAAACGTCCAGGTTTTAGAGGTAGCCTCTCTCTGAATGCCAGACACAAGGGAGTGGCAACAGGATGCAGGTATCTTGTCTTGTATGCTCCCAGAAGCATCTGGTGGGCCACTGTAAGATACAGGAGACTGGACTAGATGAGCCCTTAGCCTGATTCAGCAAGGCTCTTCTTATTTAATAGATTCTTATCCCACCTTTCTCCTAGTGAGGGCACTCAAGGTGGTTTACAGTTATCTAAAAATAGTAAATAAGATAGTATGCTCTTAAACTGGCACTCACCTCTCCAGATGCTTGAGGAATTCCATCTCCTTGATGATTTGGAGATGATGAGTTACTAGACAGAGAAGAATGAGGAAGGAAAGAGCACAAAGTAATTTCACTTGGATTTTACAAGGCTTTGGATCTAGAGGGGCGCCTCTTAGCTATTTCACACAAGCAAACCCCAAGCTACTGCTTAAACTTTCTAGAGGCTAGGAAGACGCTGAGGATAGCAATCTGCTTCCAGTGCTTGTGAACTATTTTTAGGAACATTTCCCTGTCAGCAACTCTTCCACTAAAGTTCTCCCGGGAACGATTAAATGGTTTTACTATGAAAAAATCAGTTTCTCAGACTTAAAGGCAACAGGATATCCTAATGTAAACCTGGACTAGTCAAGCTTACGCTGTTTGATGTGCATCTTCATTACTATTGTGGAGCCTTGCAATTTCCCTAGGGCTCCCCATGCGTCCCCTCTCCAGAGTCTCCCAGAAACATTAGCAAGTCCTGACCCCTACAACACATTTGTATATCAGATTAGCTTGTCTCTCTCATACCTTTGCTAAGATGGGCAGGGAAGTATCGTTATCCCAAGTCAAGAGGAACAAATACCCATGAGAAACACACCACACAAGAGTTCTACACCACACATTTTCCCCATATTGGAATGTACCAGTGTTTTTATAATAATCTTAAGCATTAGCTTAAACCTTGAATTTGACTGAAGATGACATGTAGAATAGAAACATACCTGTCTGGGACACTGTAAGTACTATGTGGAGTAGAGGTAAATGTTGGGGTTGGGGTTGGACTACTGTTCACAAATGCAGTAGGTGTATCAGGCCATGGTGAGCACTAGAGTAAAGAGAAACATTAAATAGCAGTTTTACCATTAAAGCTGGGCATCATGTTGCAGGAACATAAACACTAAGTTTCAGCCTTCACTCTTTTTTTGCTGTGTATGCCTATAACCAAGATCACTTAGGCGGCAATCCTATACACACTTTCCTGGGAGCAAGCCCCATTGGACACAATGGGACTTACTTCTGAGTAGACATGCACAAGATTGTGCTGCCAAACAAACATTTCTGTATTTTTCCTGTTCATCTAAACAATGAATTTAGCAATATCTGAACAGATTACACCAACTGAGAAAATAGTCAAATCTGCTTTTCTAAAGGTAGATAATTTGAGCCAATCTTCAGTAATTACACAAAATTCAGTGATGAGATAAAGCAAGACACATTTGTTCAGATTTTTATAATAAATAATCTAAAGACACATTTTCAATAAACTTGGGTTCCTTCAGTTCTAATGTTAAACAACCTGTCAATTCCAATTTTCTTTTTGAACTAAAAAAGGAAACTTGTGGATGGAAATTCTCTATTTAAAAACTACATATTTTAAAAAGGCAAGTTACGCGGCACAGAAATCATCATTTTCTTAAATTACAGATTTTGCTTATGGAAGTTGTTCCAATATAGCTACCCAAGTTAAAAATGCAAATATCCAGAAACCACCTGAAGGCACATTTTCAAAACAAATACTGTATGTATGAACTACAAATGTAAGTAGCATGGCTTCTTTTCAAGAACTAGCATGGCTTCTTTTCAAGGGAACCTTGAAAATTGAGATTTTTGAGAAGCAAGGCTCTTCTCTTTAAAGTGTATTTCTGAGGGTTCCTTAAACGAAATCATTACAGTATGACAGCGCAATCCGACTTAACGCTTTTGCCTGTGTAACCAGCGGCGCAGCAAGAACGGGAGGAATTCAAAGGGGATTTGAATCCCTTTTCCGTTCTGGGGCCTCCCGTTCTCGCTGCGCCGCTGGTTACACAGGCAAAAATGTTAAGTCGGATTGCACTGTAAGAGTACTAAACAATTTTAAGTTTGCAATGTAGATGTGGCCCAAGAGACTGATATGACCTCACCATATGTGAAATGATCATAGTCAGGAGTCCCAAAATGGACTTCAGTACTCTTATCGGTTAGCACTGTGACAAATAAAAATTTGAGAATTGTTTCTGACTCTCAACCCTCAATCAGATGTCACAAACAGAACTCCCTTTTCTGCTTCATAGTTGCTGGGGGGTGAGAAGGAAAGAAGAAACTATTTCCATATATTTTGATGATGCAGAACTTTTTAAAGGCAACAGGTCCTGCAACCAAAGGAACTACCCGAGTTCCTTCATCCAGAACACATCACTGGATCAGGGCAATTAAAGGTAAATATTTTTCCCCCTCAGTTTGATCTTGTTTATCAATTTTTAACCCCTTGTAGGCAACTGGAAAACCTTTTGGGATGGTGCCAACTTGTCATTTTTTGGCCTCAAGCATGTCTTCCAACATATCATTGCAAAAACTGGTGGGTAGCCAGGTTTGAGACCTAAAATGCCTTCAGTGACTGAACATTCACTGAATCCTCTGCTTCTGACTTGATGGTTTTTGGATATAAGATGGCATTAACATTTCAAAAAATCTACAGTGAATGTGACAACGGAACACTGAGAACTATAGTACATCTGAAATCTATGATCTGATGACAAGCATTTTTCAGATGGGGTGGGAGAGACAGAAATATAGAACCATTTGAGAAACAAGTTGGTGGATCACAAAAGAGCCCATGCTAAGTGGGGCAAGAGGGAGAGAAAAGAAGAGAAATCAGTATATAGGAGACATGGGAATTAGTTCTAACAGGAATCAACTAGATGACTCTGGAAGCTCACAAACAGGACATGAAAGTGAAGATCATCCCTTGTTTGTCTCCAGCATCTGGTACTCCAAGGAACACAGTCTTTGAAACTATCCATTGTTCTCTCAGAGCTGGAGGAAACACAGTTTGCAGGGGGATGAGGTGAGAATATGACTTTTCAATATCACAACTCTTCTTTCCCTTCCCAGATACCCTTAGGGAAACCAAGCAGGCCATTTTCTCTCTTTTAAAAAGAAAAAGAGCATCAACTGGCCAAACAATATATAACAGAGGACTGTGATTATTAAGCACCTATGCACTGTACAAACAAGTAGAAGCACTACCGCACCTCCCCCAGGAAAAAAGAAAATGTTCAGCTGTGCCGACTACTTAACAGAAACAGATCACACAGTAATTGGACAGGTGTGCTCAGAGCTGCTTTTCCACTCCTTATTTACAAGATGGACTTAAGTCCCAATCCTAGGGCAGCAAATATACACCACACACTACAGTAACATCATATCTGCAAATGTTTACATCGTTTTCCTCCAAACCTAGGTTGTGAGGTTTTCAGTTCTCCTTTTCATAAGTACTGTATAGTTTAAAACAGCATTAGCATCTGAAACAAGGTATCACAAAGTAGGTATGTTTCTGTAGCTAAGATGTGCAAGACTGGCATTTGTTTTGATGTAACATACAGTAGACCCTTGTTATCCGTGGGGGATCTGGAACGGATTCCCTGCAGATAATGTGAAACTGCGGGTGGTGGAGTCCGCATTTAACTTATGTAAAAAGGTTTTTAAATGCAGTTTACCTTTGCGTGGCAAACTGCTATCTGCAGTGCTATAGGGCAGTTTCTTTTTGTAAATTTTTTTTTTACATAATTTAAACGCAGACTCAGTATTGGCGGCCATCAGCGGATGGCCAAATCCACGAATATCGAGTCTGCATATAATGCGGGCCCATCTGTATATATTATGCTGTGTTGCAATAGTTATTGATTTCAATATACTAACGATTGAAACTTGTATTTGTAATGCACGCATTCTACGATTAAGTTAGACATTTTTGTTGTATCATTTTCAAAATGATGGCAATTAACCAAAAATTAAAATTAGGATTGAAATTAAATTATCTTGACTCAAAAGTGACTGTGTTCCAATGAAACTGCTTGTAATTTGAAGAGCTACACAGAGAATTCCTTCTAAAATTTTCAGTATCTATTTCAGGGTGGTTTTTTTCGGGGGGGGGGTTGTCAATAGTTAACATTTCTCCTTCCTACCTATTTATTCAGTGTTTCATACATTACAGCAGCACTCAGTTTGAATTATCTATTTTAAGCTGCACATTTAACCCTGCCTTGGTTCAGTGGGGCCCTAAAAAAAGTTTATGCTCATATTTCACATTTGGTAGCACTGATAATCCTCATCTGTCCAGAACCTTACTGAATCTATGAGCAGAAGAAGCACCAAAATTCCATCAGTCTTGTCTCTGCTTGTGTAAAGAGCGAAGCAGAAGCGTCGCCTGATATGGGGCGGTGGGCCCCAGGGTGTAGGGCGCTGGGCCCCCGGGGGGGGGGGGCGCAGGCCTCCGTAAAATTTCCGTTTTTTTCCGGCTTTTAATCAATTTCTTGGTTTTTTTTCTTAAAATCGCCCCCCCCCCGCTGCAGCTGCCCCCCCCCCCGGGCGTGTGTTTGCTTTTGGCCCACTTATCTTGCTTCGGAGGGGTGCCGCCATCTTGGACTGAACAAGATGCATGCTGGGGATTGTAGTTTTTTCCCCCTTGCCTTGCAGCCTTGCCTTGCAGCCCAGGAGTCCTGACTCACCCCCCCCCCCCCAGAGGGCATTAAGGGGAAATACACCACATGTTTGATGTTTGGAACACTTTCAAGTTTATTTTCAGAGCAAAATTCACATCATTATGAATGCCTCATCATGTGTGCTGCTGGAAATGGAGACAGGAGGTACAAAGTGGACAAGGAGGCTCCCAAACTGAAATCAAAAATCCCAAAAAATTGTGGCGCGGCTGTGCCGTGGGGCGTGAAGGGTTACGGCCGCGCGTTTTTATGGGGGGGGGCGTCAAGGGTTTGGGCACCGGAACAAAAATGGTCTGGCTCCTCCTCTGGAGTGAAGCTATTTTTTCCTTGTGAGGTGTGCTGACAGCCCATTGTACTAATGACATTATGGTTTCAAGATATACTTTTAAAATACATTTTCTATTTCTGGAATAATAATAGATGGTGAATCCCCTGTGTTTCCTCTGCTTTTTCTATGTATTTTTGCCTGTTTCCCAGTATTTTGGGGCAGTTTTAGCACTCCTAAAGCAGCCTGGGCTATTCAGCTGCTGGGATAAGCTTACAGACAGATTTTGTCATTTTGCTGCAGATACCATTAGCTATTGCAGCAGATCACGTGATCGTAAGGTCAGCTTGGGGGTTTGCCTGGACTCGCAGCTGCTCCTGGATTGCCAGGTGGCAGTTGTGGCCAGGGGGGCCTTTGCCCTGTTTTGGCTGGTGCGCCAGGTGCGACCATACCTGGATCGCGCAGACCTAGCCACGGTGATCCATGCCAGTGACATCAAGGTTAGATTATTGTAAAATGCTCTACGTGGGACTGCCCTTGAAGACGGTTTGGAAACTGCAATTGGTGCAGAATGCGGCGGCCTGTGTGATCACTGGAAGTAAGCAGTTAGACTCAGTTGGGCCGCTGCTTCGGTGGCTACACTGGCTGCCAATTTGTTTCTGGGCTCAATTCAAGGTGCTGGTTTTGACTTTTAAAGCCCTATACAGCTGGGGCCTGGGTATTTGAGAGACCACCTACTTCCGTACAATCCGGCCCGCCACCTCAGGTCATCGGAGAAGGCCCTTCTAAAAGTGCCATCGCCTGCAGAGGTGGGAGGGGCGGCAGCTAAAACTGTTTCTTACAGTTGGGCCTTCGCAGTAGTGGCACTGACCTTATGAAATTTCCTCCCTCTAAATTTATGAACTGCTCTCTCCTTCGAGGCCTTCCGACAGGGCCTGAAAACAGTTCTTTTTACACAAGTCCTCTGAAGTTACCGCCCAGCCAAACTTAGAGGTCCAATCCTCTCATAAGAGCTTTTTTACTGTTGCTTTTATTCTTCAGTTTTTAGATTCTATTAATGTTTTAAAGAGGTTTTTATATTACATATTCACTGTTTTTATGATTTCTATGTATTAATTTTGTATTTTATGATTTGTTTTTATTATAAACCGCTTTGAGTCCCCCTATCTAAATTACAAATAAGAACATAAGAAGAGCCCTGCTGGATCAGGCCAAAGGCCCATCTAGTCCAGCTTCCTGTATCACACAGTGGCCCCACCAGATGCCTCAGGGGGAGCACACAGCCAACAAGATAACCTGTTTCCTGTATATAAGTATTTGCTTCAGTTGTCACATCCAGGAAAACAGCAAAATCTCCATTATAGGCTCAATTTTGGCATTCCATCGCTATATGTTGGATAGTTTGTTTTTCAACCCCACAATCACAGTTCGGCGATGGTATTTTGCCCCATTTGTAAAGAGCATCTGCACATCTACCATGCCCCGTGCAGATTCGATTCAAAGTTGTCCATATTGCACGGAGCTGGTCAGATCCAGGAAGTTTCTCCAAAATACAGAGCAAACTACGGCATTGTGGGGGACAGTTTCCTACCCAGCACAATTTCTACATATTAGGAATGTCAAAATCCTCTTCTAAAAGGGCCTTAGCAGTGGAAATAGCTGGATGTCTCGATTTCAGCCTTTTTTTGTTCCAAACAAGCTACATCATTTAATATTGGCAACTGGGGATTATCAACGAATCATCAACATATAGCAATGGAATGCCAAAATCGAGAGTTTTTGCTGGTTTCCTGGATGTGACAACTGAAGCAAAAAGTTATATTTGTAACTTCCTATCTATATTGAGTATATTATATCATATATTTATTGTGTTTTAATGCTTTTTTAAAATTGTAATGTGATGTGAATGTACCAGACGAATAAATAAATAAATAAGTCCCCCTATGGGGGGGGGAAGTGGGATAGAAATTCAATAAATGAGGTGAAAACAGTGTATAACAGTTGTGGTGGTGTAGAAACCACAGCAAGTTGCTTATCAGTTGCATCAAGATAATCAGAGTAATGAGTATTGGTGATAATGTTTACCAGAAACAAGCTTCTCTTTCAGGGTTTTGCAATGACCCCCCATATATTTTTCTTGGATTTCAATTTTTATTGAAACAGATTGGGGTTAATCTTGTATAAAATGTATATTCCTGTACAACTTTACTTACCGTATATATTTGTGTAGAAGTCAAGAAATCTATGCCCTAAAATTGACCCTGAAAACCTGGGTCGACTTATACATGGAGCTTCTACGAACAGCTGCTTGGTGAGACGGGCGGAAGGGGACCAGGGTGAGTAGCAGGACGTATGGGGATGGGTAAGAAAAATGGAGTTGTTTTACCTTGTTCTGTAGCAGCACAGAAACGGAGCTCTTTTTCGAACAGAAAGAAAGGTGGAAGCTTACAGGAGTTGTAGGCTTTGTGAAGAGTACAGTACTTTCATAGCAGCGGCCCTCAGAAAGACTACCACTCCCATAAGCTCCTTCACGTTTTTTTTCCTGTTTGGAGAAGAGCTCCGTTCTGTGCTGCTTCAGAACAAGATAAAATGGGGCCTTTTTTACCCACCCCAAACTTTTGTTGCTGCCTCATAAAAATTACAGGTAAGTCAATTTCAAAGAATTTCATATATCCCTAAGTTTTACCCTCAGAGGAAATTCCATGATTTTTACTTAAAATCTTCCCTTGACTTATACTCGAATATATACGGTAATAAGTATTAATTTTTTTATTTAGGTGAAGATTTTTTAAAAACAAAAATGTTCCTTATATTTATTCAATCTCTTCATTAATGAGTAGAGGAATGTATAAGAAACTATATTAAAATACTATATTAGGTAAGATAATAGAATTTTCCCTATTGGGGTGTTACAAAACCTTACTGTGTACAGTGTAACTCTTGCACTGGTAACAGTAGATCCTCCGAAGTGCACTTATGCCAGTGTAACTTGCTGTACGCGACGGGCACAGGACGTACACCGGCATAAACCCCCCCCCCCACGACACTGCGCATGTGCAGTTCGGACGTCCCTGCAACCCCGCTGGCGCAGGGGGCATTCTGGTGGACGTTCAGACACCCTCAGAATGCCCAAAGTCGGTGGAGTTGTGCTGGCGTCTGTCCCGCGTCTGAGGGGGGTTATGCTGGTATCCGTCCATCAAGTTACACTGGCATAAGTGCACTTACACCGGTGCAAGAGACATGATTGGGCTATAAGGCAGGGTTAAGGTAGCTAATAAAATAATTTTAAGATTTAATGCACCAGTAGCTTTTAAACCTTCTGAGGAGTTACACTTGGAGAACACATTTGACTGTAGCTGTAGAAGCCAAGTGCCCATTATAAGTTGCCCATTAATTCCATGTGGACCTCCATCAAGGCCTTAGCACTGACTTCCTTGTCAATGTTCTCTATATTAAGTATGCTTTTCCTCTCAGATGTGTTTTATTTCCAAAGGATCAATTGTTCACACATATGATCACTTGTTCACAACAGCACAAGAGCAACAGTCTATTCAGGACTGCTCTTCCCCTCAGATTTCTATCCTACTGCCAGTTAACTGGACAAGGCAAATTCTTGATATTTCATGACCAAAAAAATTAATGATTTGGCAATAGCACCAACACCTACAAAAACATACATGCTAAAGCTACAGAAAGTTCATGTGAAATTTCAATCAACCTTCTCAATATAATCAAGATGGGAGGGCTTCAAGAAGAGTCAACCTGAGCTATGAGAATACTCAACACCTCCTTTTCACTAGTTTCTCATAGATTCAACAAAACTGATCTCATGGTTGCAAGTGGTGTTCAGTGGCTGCTTCAGTCATTCATATGACCTTGTCATAGCCCTGAAGAGAGCCTGTGGATGAGGAAAAGTTGGCATACACTGGGAATGGTCACGTTAGGACAGAATGTGGATATGCCCACAATTAAATAAAACCCACAATTTCATTCCTTTGCAAGTGTGGATTGCAAGGGAAGCTGCCTACCAGAATTTCTACCTTGCTACAAGACCTTAGAGCTTCTCGACAAGCAAGCACTGCAGAAGAAAAGCAAGGAAAAACAAAACAGTAGCCAGTGTCTGAAGCCACACCTACCTACAAGCCCTCAACAGGAACATCTGGATAGTATCGTTGACTTCTACAGAGGAAGAAATGACTAAGGATTCTGGTCAGGTGCCTGAACTAGGGCCAGAATGAACTCTACTAACCTTTGCCAAGACCTTGAAGAAGAACACAGTGTACTTTTTAGGCAAAACACATAGAGGATAAACAGGGAAAAATATGTTTCTTACAAGCAAGCACACTGCAGGGATGGCTAACTGGCATATCATAAGCCAAGTATGGCCTAAATAGTTTTATGTGCCCTAGAAGCCCTATTAGACAGCACACCAGGCATTACCCACCTCAAGGACAGATAGTGCCAGTGTGTTAATCTGCCACGTGTTGGGCTAGGGAGGCCAATGCATGGGACAAATGGAACTCAAATAGTGCCAGCTTTTTTATAAGGAGGGTATCACATGCACATCTGCATCTTAAGCAACTACATGATCAGACTGAGGCCATTAAGAAATTTAGCATTAGTAGTTTTTACAGTTTTACCAATATCAGAAAGGGAAAGGCAGTAATTAGAAGAGCAAAGTATTATTACTGCAAATAGTTTGTGACAAGACTCAGGGCCAGGAAAAAAAAACCCTACTGTTTGTAGGAACATGCAAGTGGATATAAAGCAACACACATACTGTAACTCAACAATGTTGCTACTTCTCATTCCATTAATTAACATATGAGAAAACAGCTTTCAAGAACACAGCTATTCAATACAGCCATTTCATGTGTAAACGGAAGCTCTCACTTTTAATAAGAGTCACAGGCCTGCTAACATTTTTCTTATGTGTTAGATTTAGGAAGTATTTCTCACTAAGATACAAGCATGAAGTAATTTGTGGGTAAGCAAAAGTGAATGAAATTAAGCCAAGGCAGACAAAATCTTTGTATTTTTTGATCTTCGATTAGGGAAATTGGTCCTATATCTAACACTGCACAAGATAACTTGCACAATGAAAAGTAAGCAGAAGTCCCTTACACTGCCTCGCTTTGCCAGAGAATCACCGTAGTCTGCTGGCAAAGTCCGCTTGCTGGACTTTTTCTGCTCATGTTCAACTGCATCTTCAATTATAGGCTCAAGCCTCATCTGGACAAACACCAAAGATGTGGATCAATTTCTTTTCATTATACAGTGAGGAAAAAATTTAAAGCCTTTAAAAACTGATGCAATCTTTAGAAAGCTACAGAAAACTCACTGGCATTTAAATAAAAAGAAATGCAAAAACCCAGCGAGGCTCTGCCCATAAATTCAATCATTTCTACATTATAGCTGTGGGCCCAAACTGGACAAGGAGAAAACAAATCCTAACACAGTTTTTCCAGAACTGAAGGGTTCTTCATGTACATGGGATCCTCAAATACTAATTGTTGTATTAAAACATCTATTTCTACTTGATCTTAAATCTTACAGGTCTTTGTTTCTTCATGAAACACATCTGTCAAATTTGAAGCCTACGTTGATGTATATACATAGCTCAGGCCCCCACCCTCTGAGATCCTAACCTTGCTTTTAAAGTATGTCATGCACACATTACACCGTTTCTCTCTGCAAATGAAGACGTTCCACATGATTACCTCTGTGAGAATTGTAGTGTCATATGAAGGTTGATATTTTTCTTTTTCATGGGCAGTTCGTTTCTCCATCTTTTCTCGGTCTGTTTTCTGTTTTCTGTCAGCCCCTTTTGGCTAAAAATGAAGTTATAGGCAGATAACATGTTGAAAACACCGTTGTAAAATTAATCACAATATTACAAGTATCTTTTATGCCAGTGTTATATTCCCAATCTTTGTTTACAGCTCTTACCTTAAAAACTTTGATTTGGCAGCTGGCTGAATGAAGATGATCAGTGTATTCTCCGTTTTCTGCCTGTTTAAAAGTGTCAACCTGAATTCTAAAAGGAACTCCTTTTTCACCTCCATGTTTACGAGGTGTAAATTCAGTGCTGATACAATGTACCTGAAAAACACACCACACCCCGTGTGTTGCTTGTTTATCACTATCACAATTATTTTGGAAAAGATGAACAACTTGTGATTTACTCACTCTAACCCAACATATAACCCTACATTTTATTCTGTCACACAGATACTGAATTCAGAGACAAGCTCTGAATTAAAATAGAATTCTTTCTTGCTGAATTTTGTATTCTTGTTGCCTGCAGCTCCTTGGAGGAAGGATGGACATATGCAATAAATGCCAACATATAAAGCATTATTTAACTTATGGAATTCACTACAACAAAATATAGTGATGCTCAGAATTACTCAAATTCATGAAAAGCTATTGATCATGATGACAGATAAATGGAACCCCTAAATTCACAGGCAGTACACCTCTGAATACCAAATAGGGACAAGTAACTGAAAAATAGGCTGTTGCTTTTGTGCTTGGATACAGAAGGGTGGGCTAGATGGACTCCCCCCTTCTGATCCAGCAGGGCTCTTACTCTTCGGAGATGGTTACATTTCTAAGATGCTGACAATTAAGTGAATATCCAATACTTGGATATAATACATATGTTAGACGTATTACAATAAAGAGAACACAGGACAAAGTTTCAACTCTTTCCAGACCCTAAATAAAATCATCATTTTCCAGGAGAAAAAGTTTCCAAACCTGAATAAAGGCAGATGTTCGTTTTCCTGGATCCCACAGGAATTCAACTGCATTGAGCTGGCTTGAATTTGTCTTTATATCGATTACTCCAACCGACATAGGAATATCTATAATACATAGACAAGTTTTAGGAAAATGAGGCAATTAAGATTTCTGAGCTGCACATGTTAAACTTTATTAGAAAATAACTTAGCATGGGTTCATGGCAGTAATATAAGAAACGTGCTGGGATTTTAAAGGTCCTAGTAACATTCAAATATAAAAAATGTGTCTTAAGACAATCTTGGTGTTCTGATACAGAGGTGGCTCCACAGGTGAGGTCCATGCCCACACAAGGGCCCACACTTATACCCAGCTAACTCCTAAGGAAGTGAGGATCCACAGCTGCCACTGCTCAGCAAGTCAGGACCCATAGGGCTGCTTACTGGGCAACTGCGGGGGAGCAGTGGCAGCAGCAGACCATCTTCTTCCCCCAGTACCATTTTACAGTTCCCGGATGTCCTGTCCCCCAATGTTGCTGTCCCCCAGGGGCTGGGAAATCTGGGAATTGCTAAATAGCACCAGGGAATAGAACATTCACTGCTACGTCCCCCACTGGGCTTACTAGGGGGCAGCTTGTCGCAGCAGCGCACCACTGCCTTCCCCCAGGAACACTTCACAAATACTGCAGTTGCAGCTCCCTACGATTGCCTAATAAGTCAGCTAGGGCCCTGGGCCCAATGGCAAGGGTTCCCTAAGAGGTGGTGGAGAGCATGTGTCAGCAGAAGACACTAGTCTACTGCCTGGTTCCTGGGCACCACGGGGGTACACTACTGGAGGGCTTCCCAGGACCCTCAAAAGCTGGAGCCAATACTGCTTAGATATCACAGTATTACTTATGACATTGCTGTCACACTCACAGGATCTTCCTAAAATCAATTAGAGACTTTTCAGTGGACTTAATATAAATCTACATGGTATTGTATTAGAGAACTGATATGGTTCAAATTTTTAATGTCACAACTCAGTCTGTTCATATGAACAGACTATCTCAATTCATACACCTACCTAAATCAAGTAATCTGTCTCCAGGGCGATTCCACTTCCAACCCTCTAGCTGTTGATGCTCCGTATACTGAAGTCTTCTGTCATGGAACACAACTCTTATGATACTCTAACAGAAAAAAAATAATAATTGCACACAGACATTCTGAAAAAATAATTGGTTATAGTAGTAAGTTCAATTCATTTTTCAATTTTACAAAATATATTAACATAAAATAGTTCATCACAATGCTGCTGTAGTACAACTGCACTACATAGCTATAAATTACAAACATGCACCAACTCTCTGCCCACCCATATGTCAACAGGTTTGTGTCACCTTAACGTCAATAGGTTCAACAACTGTTTGAGAAATGCATTCAAAAGGAGACACAGGATTATACAAATGCATGAGCCACCGTCACACTGACAAACTCAGTTCTAGAATGGCTTCAAATACTCTCAAGCTTTGCTCCCTTACAATGTATACCATCTTTTCTGTTAGAGGATAAAACTCAAAGTTCCCAGAAAACATCAATTTACACATAAGCAACTCTGGGATTCTTTTTTTTGTAATCCAGTCCATTAAGTCAAAGACAAGATGGTACAGCTGATTTAAAAAAAAACAATAGACAAGCTCACATCCATAAAGCACTATATTAAAGAGATAAAATACATGGTGGGGCAGAAATAAGAAAATGGGTGAGAGTAGCTGTATAGTGTTTAGAACAAGGGTTCTCAATCCCTTCCCGGCAGAGCACCACTCTCCTGCTGCGTACCACTGAAAGTGACTGGCGATTATGTCAGGTTTTCAGAAAACTCAGGTAAGAGGCTTTGGGTGGGCGTGAGGGCCTCTCTCAGTGTTCAAGAGACTTGGCTGTGTCGGAGCGGGGTTCCGGCAGTCCAAGTACAACCAGCAGTCGGCCGAAGTACCATTGGTTGAGAACCCCTGGTTTAGAAGATAGAGCTGATTCTAAATTACTGCAATTAGAAGCTGTAATATGGATTCATCTTGGAACAGTGTTAAGATGTTGGAAATATAACACTAGCAAAATAGCACTGCAATAATGAGAATGTCACTTATCAGTTCCAGGCTCTATAAATCCATCAGCAAAGATCCTCAGTACTTGTGCTTTAGAAGACATTCTTGTTAGAATGGAGACTAAACAGCAAGAATGTGCACATTGTGGTGCCCACATGCTTTTTTTTTTTAAGGAAAACCAATACGTTCTTCTTTTCCTCCCAATATTATTGTTTTTCCATTTAAGAATACTCTACAAGTTTCCCTTTTTCATTTCATTTCTGATGCCAAAAAGAGAGGTAAACAACTAGCCTGGAAATGTACTTGTAAAGCTCAACTAAAATGGGCTCATGTACCCTATGACATTCACTCTAAATTATTTTGTCGACTACAGTCCTAACACAGATTTAGAAGTCTCAGGTAACATCAGCCGTCTGGAGAACTGGGTCCCATGAGAGCCAGCAGTTTCCTCATCAACTTGCCAGAAGACTTCGGGTATGTTTTTCCTAAGGTGATGAACATTCACAGCTGCTATGACTAGATGAAGCTGTAGGTGCTTAGAAATCCATAATTCAATCTATGTATCAGTTTCCTCCTCTTCAATAAGGATGTTAGGCTAATACAGATATCCAATCCTGTCTAGAATGCAGTGGCGGCGCACCTAAGGCAGTTGCTGCATCTTAGCCAGGATTGGGCCTGCGCCGGCGGAGCTGGAGTGCTCCTTGGGAGAAAGGGACATTCGTCCCTTTCCCCTGGGTAGAGCCCCAGAAGGGCCAACAGGCCTCCTCGGATGTGCGCCGGCAAAATGGCTGGCACAAATCCGAGGAGCTGGGATAAGGTCGGCCATGCCTGGGACGGGGGATAGGATTCGGTGGAGTGCGTCGCCAATGATTCCTCCCCTGTCCCGGCTGGCCCATCACCCCCTCTCGTACCACCCCGATCCACTCTCCGCATGCCCCTGCCCTGATCGGCGGAGGACCTACCAGCGTCTCTCCAGTGCCACTTACTCACCGGGTGTCAAAAACATGCCTTACAGCACATTTACGACACCCGATGCAGCCGTTGCTCCACCGGCAGAAACTTGCGCAGGATTGCACTGCCCATCACCTTGTAGGCGAGCACCTCTATCCATATGTGTCAAAGAGCTGTTCGACCCTTGCAAACTACTCACGTAGAAGAAATGTTTCCTTCACATAGCAAAGTGGTTAACTAAACAGTAATTAGGTAGCAGTTACTTATGCCTAAAGATTTCTCACATTCAACTGTTCATGCTTTTACACATTTAACTTTAAATATGAACTACACACGGTTTAGAGCATTAGCCATACTTGAAACCGTGGATAGGAGCGAACATCCCCTCCATGGTTTCCTGAAGGCCCCCTGCCCTGCCTCCCCTGCGGGGAGGTGTGCATGCTCCCCCACCCCAGCTCTTACTTTTCTTTCAGCAAGCTTTGTTTCTTCCTTAAAACAAACAGAGAAGCAGCCTCCATTGCAGGCAAGTAGAACGAGACTAAGTCCCAGAGAGGCTCTGCAAGGTTTCTGTTATCCTTGCAGAGTCTCTCTAGGACTTAGTCTCATTCTACTTGCCTGCAATAAGCATCCAGAGGCTGCTTCTCCTGTTTAAGGAAGAAATGAAGCTTACTGCGAAAAAAGTAAAAGCCTGGGGAGGTCCCTGCGATCCGTGGATAACTGAAACCGTGGATAGCGAATCAGTGGATATGGGGGCCCACCTGTACTATATCAGAGGTGGCTAAACTTGCTTAATGCAAGAGCCACATATGATGTTTGAGAGCCGTAAGAGAGATGTTTGAGACACACAATATTTAAGAAGCATTTAAATTCTTAAATAGATTTACTCACCATGAATATTAATTAAAGCTTGAACATTTCTTATTTACCCTTTTATATTGTGATGTAAAAAGGAGCTCAGCCAACGTATTTCAGAGAGTCGCATATTAAACGTCAAAGAGCTGCATGTGGCTCAGGAGCCACAGTTTGGCCACCCCTGTACTATATAGTACTTTGAGTGCTTAGGGAAAAAAATCAAAGTAAGTACTGTACTAAACACTGTAAAACTTATCTTCCTTTAAGAGTGACTGTTAGGGAAACATCAAATTCCACAGGAATTCTAGTCGGAAGTGGGCTGCCCTTGATGCTACTTTTCCGTATAGGCTACTAGAAGGAAATATTGAAACACAACCACCCCCTCCCATCCCAACACACGCATCTTTGTAATGTCTGAAGGTCTAGCCATGCTTACCCACAGGATTTTGGCAAGTTCAACTGACACGTACAGAAGCTTCAAACATGACAAAAATGAGTGCGTCAGAGGCTGTCTCCATATGCTCCTAGCTGTGTTTTTGACAAAAATGAAAGCAGAGAAGATTGCAGTGTTCGAAACAGCCCCAAAGTTCACTAAGATAAACAGAAGAGAGACCGAGTCACCAACATACCTTCACCAGTTTCCCATTGATCTCTGGCATATCTCCCATTTTGCGATTATCTAACAGCCGGATTTCATAGGACTGACCTTTTGGAAGAAAAAAGGATTTATATAATGCCTTACCTCTCATTCAAGTGCTACTTGAATGCTTTACTTAAAAATTATTACAGTAAACTGAAATGTGTCATATCAAAACATGGGGGGCAGAACAGGAAAGAAATATTCAAAAAAGGAATGTCTGCAGTGGCACCTCTAACTCAATGGAACAGAATTGTCTCTAGGCCCTCAAGGAGAGGAATAGCCTGAGATCTGGAGGCAGCAACCAGAGACCCACTGCCAATACTTTAGGTTTTTTCCCTTGTTCCCCAAGTGTACAGGGCTATTTTTTTTCTTTTTCACTGTTTCATTGGGACTGAACGAACTGGGACTTCCCACACTGCTGCGGAACACTACACTTTTCTTTCAACAGAAACTAAACCAGACGGCCGTGACCCCCCCCCCGGCCCCCTCCCCCAGCACTTACTTTGACTGATTTAAGCTTTGTTATTTCCCTAGGGTGCAAGGCTCTGCAAGACCTGCACTTGAGTCCTCCACCATAGAGACAATGTGCTAGAGGGGCCTGCAAGGAAGCTGCAACCTTGCAGTCTCTCTAGCACATCGTCTCCATGGCGGAGGACTCAAGTCCTCCACCATAGAGACGACATGCTAGAGAGGCCAGCAAGGCGGCTGCAACCTTGGGAGTCTCTCTAGCATGTCGTCTCCATGGCGGAGGACTAGAGTCCTCCACCATAGAGACGATGCGCTAGAGAAACTCTGCAAGGTTGCAGCTTCCTTGCAGGCCCCTCTAGCACATTGTCTCTATGGTGGAGGACTCAAGTGCAGGTCGTGCACGCCTTGCAGAGCCTTGTACCTTCGGGAAAGAATGAAGCTTTAATCAGTCAAAGTAAGTGCTGGGGGGTCGCGGGGGGGGGTCACGCCATAGGTTGGAAAATAAGACATCCCCTGAAAATAAGACACAATACATTTTTGGAGCCAAAATTAATATAAGACCTGGTCTTATTTTTGTGAAAACACGGTAGGACTCAATTGATGCTTCAATACAAGATTAGCTAAGATATTATTTTCTAAGAGGATCTACATGGTCTTATCACAATATGCCTGTGGATGCCTGGTGAAAATCTGCTTGTTTTGCTCTGGGGAAAACAGGCCTCTGGGGGAAGGTGAACGAATAGCCTTTTCCTGATTCTATTGAATTTGATACTGTCTTGATTATTGGGCCTTTTAATATAAAACGGGAAAGGCACGGTATAAATGTATCTTAATGCTGTTAGCCACTGAGTCCCCTAGTGAAAGACAAGTGGGATGCAGATGTTCTCAAATGAACTGAATACTATTACAGGTGTGCAACGCTTAATGATGGGGATAAGCCCTAACCTTGTTAAGTGACTCTGTCGTTAGCCGTCTGGATCCTTTGGAGGCTGCTTGCAGGTCACTCTGGGCCTGCAATCTACTGTATTGGCCTCCGCCAGCCTCAGAATGGCCCGCAGAAGCGACTTCTGGTAAAACTGGAAGTTGCGTTCGCAAACCGAAAGTTGCTTCCAGATGCTTCTGCAGGCCATTCCGTGGTCCGCGGAGGCCAACAGAGTGGATTGCAGGCCCAGATCAACCCGCAAGCAGCCTCTGCAGGTTCCGGAGGGCTGAATTTCATATAATGACAGAAACTGAAGGAAGGTGTTCTGGGGCACCAGGAAGGCCATCGTATATGCAGTCTGTCATTAACAATTAGGTTGTTAAGCGACGCACAACTGTATACAATACCTATTCCCCGTAACACCACAAAAAACCATAAGTGCCCATTTTAAGTTTTAATAACTTTTTATAGCAATAACATTAGTCTTAACTGCAACTGTTACTTGCAGCCAGGATGTTTCCTTAACAAAAAAAAGGGGGGTGAAGGCTATTATATGACACCATTCTGACTGATTTCTGGATTAACAACTGTTCATCATACCCCATATATTTTCAGCACCTGGACAAAAGCCACTTTTCCTGTTAAGAGACATTTGTAGTCTATATTCATAACTATTGAATCTGCCAGACTTAAATTTGTTTTCCGTAGTGCAGTACTTGTTAGGTCTGTACACAAAAATTCAGTGAACAAGAACAGCTATGTATAATGATCCCCCTTAGTACAAGTATTTTTAAACATCCTTGTCATTAGGTTTTCAGGCATTCTAAATTAGTTAAAATTTAACTACAGTAAGTATAATAAAAGTTTCATCACATGAACAAGGCTAACCTTGATTTAAGTAAGTAAGGGTTTCATCGTGCAACTTGACTGCTGGAGATGTTGCAGCTGACATAACATATTGAAACGGTGGATGTTTTGCATCACTGTCAGGTGGAAGGCTCGAGTCTTCTTGCTTGAAAATGGGCAGTGCTAAAACATCACTGAAATAAGAAAAAGTCGCAACATTAGACCTCAGAAACTGAAGTTCTACTTATGCTAGCACTAAGGGATCAGTTTACTGGACTGAAGAAGCAGCCCAATTTGTAGAAAACTAAGCACCCTCAAAGAAAAACTTCCATCTTCCTCATTATATATTTATTTATTTTCAACCCATCCCAGTACTAATTCTCCCCCCACGCCAATTAATCTTAATCATGGTTTGCATTATACTGGCCTCGGAAAGGAAAGACAGAAGAAACGGTCATGACAACATCCAATGGGGAAAACAAACATGAATACTTCATACAATGTCTGCTACAGCACAACCACAGCTTACATTTTTAATAAATGTGTGTTCCTGAAGCACCTCCCTTTTTTCCCATTACAACTTAGAAAAGCTTAATGCTGTATCTTAGATAAGATAATGCTGTATCTTATACGCTCCTAAGAGTCATATTAACTTAACACATGATCATTCCACAATGGTAATGAAATCCAGCAGGGAACAGAAGAAAAAAAAAATGCATCAAAGGTATACATCAACTGTTGTATACCTTGATTATGGCAGGTGGTAACCTGTTGACATTTGCTTTAGATACCAATGAAACAGACAGTTCAGATAGCAGGTTTTTTTACTTAACAGTGGATTGAAAAAAGCTACAAATTCAGGTCCTGCTTTAATTATATAGTCAATCCTACAGACTCCTCATGAACATTACCCTAGTTACATAAAACTATCACTCAAGACAAATGGTAGAAAAAAGTGATAACAGGAGAACAAAACAAAAAAAGATTCCTTTAAGCTAATGGCTTAACAGACCCAGACACATGGTGAGATACCATCTGCCTCAAAATCTCCAGGGATTTTCTCATCAGCCTTGCAAATCTTGTGGCTAGTCAGTCAGATACACATGGCATCAGTTTTCACCATGAGCAAAAGGCCTTCAGATGTCACTTCTAGGAGAAATATATAAACAACAATACATGTACCAACTTCAGAACCTGCTTGGATTCAAGATTTTGATTTTAAAATAAGGCTAACAAATTAAGGCACAGAATAGACTATTAGATCAGCTCTAACTAAAAACAGAAGAACATCCATAAAGTATATTTTAAATTAAACAGTTCTGTATTGAAATCTTACTGAAATAGCAGTTTTAGCTCATATCCGATAGTAGGAAAGGGCACTCACTATACACCCAATGAAGTTTACACAAAACTGTCTTGAACCATGTGAACAAGAAGGTAAACACATCAAATACCTAGTATCTCTCAATCGTCAACCTATGCCACTTATTAAGAAGCCAGCCAACAGTGTTAAGTAACTGATATATTAGCTAAGGATCCACACATCCAAGTGAAACCCAAGGGACTAGCTACTCTAGACAAAATCTTAACTGGAAGAGAGCCGAGTTACCTAAGAAGTCACCTTCTTGCTATGTACCATCTGTGGTTATCAGAATGTTCTGGCAGATTACTCTGAAGTATCAACACACTGGAATAAATTTAGTCACAAGCCCTTATGTACATTTGAACTACCCAGAGAGAAGAATCCCCCCCTCCTGACTCACGAACACTATATAAGGTATTCAATCAACTTGCATCAACATTTTTTTTAAGAAAAAGATCTTCTACAGGACACTCACTATTGCCAGATAATGCAAAGATCCCAGAATAAGCTTGTTTTAGATGCTCAAAATTACGCAGATATGGTGACTGACTCCTCAGTAGTTAAAAAAAATCTCAAAACCAATGATAAGAGAATGGACAGAAGGAATGTGGAGGCAAAATTTTAAGGTTAAAGCATACTCATGACTAGACATGACTTCAGATTTACATGGCCAGCAATAACAATACAGTATAAGAGTGGAGTTTATGGGTTTATTGGCCATGGTCAATTACAGTAGCAACTTAAGAGTTACAAATGTGCCATTTCATCCAGATTTCACTGGACCTTATCAAACAACAGCTGCACAGAACACAGAGCAGCCTGGTGGTAACAGACCTAATGTTTCTGTTGGAACTTAAATAGAACCCAGTGGATGTAACTGCAGTTGGGGAGAGTAATTGACAAGTAAAAAACAAGATCCAGCTACCACCACACTCATGACTGTTTGCCAAAATAGAAAAGCAATCTACACCTACAGTATAATAGCCACACCACTTACACAGTCTTACGGCACAATCCAGTGTAATGAAGCATCGGGGGAGCGCATGCTCCCCGGGCGCTGGGTGTCGTAAACGCGCCGTAAAGTGTGTTTATGGCACCGGGAGAGTAAGGGCCGCAGACGCAGAGGCCAGCGGCCCTCTCTCCCCCGGCAGACTGTCCCCATGTCCGCCAAGCAAGATAAGGCAAGTCCTGCACTGGGCGGGGCAGGGTGGACCAAGCGAGGCATTGGCTGTCCTGGGCCAGGAGAGGGCGGGGATATCAGCAGAAAGATCCACTGATATCCAAAGCCCTCTCCAGGCCTTACACGGAGGCCTCAGATGTAGACCCATTGGGCTTGGGCTGCCTTGTACCTGGGGAAGGGGATGATCGTCCCCGTCCCTCAAGGTGCACCCAGGCTGCCCCAGGGCAGCCCGGGACCTGGATAGGATACGGCAGTCGGCCCTTTAGGCTGGCCGCCATATCTTACACAGGATTGGGCTGTTAGTTGCCATTAAACCTGCCTAAGGTAGAATTCAAAATGAAAATCAATCTGCCCCACCTTTTCTTCCCCAAGGCAGCTAACAAAAAGCAACAAGATAGTAATTAATTAAATATTTCTAAACAATCAATTAAATCAAAATCAAAACAGCAACAGAAATTAAAAGTACCAACTGAGAGCTAAAAACAACATTCAGCTCAAGGCAATAAATGGTACAGAGCATCAACTCAACTGAAAAGTATGTCTAAACAAAAACGTTTTTGTCAGATAAAGAAACTAATAGAGGGCCCCCAACAGGCCTCAAAAGGGAGTAAATTCCACAGCCTAAGAGCTGTGACCGAAAAGGTCCTGTCATGTGTCCTCCCAAAATGGATGTCAGTGGGAAGGGGAACATGGTCTATGATGTTGAGCAAAGCGAGTCTACTGAAGGTTCCATCTCAAGCAAACTATCTGAAGAATTTCAAGACAAAGATTAGGGAATTTCTCAGGAAAATTATGTACATTCCTATCCACTGTAATTCAAAGGAATCTGCATTTATTGTGAGAGGAAGAGAAACATTGCCCACTTTTTAAACAGTGGTTTCCAACAATATCAGACCATTTTTATAGAAAGAAAAATACTAAAGCTCAAAGCAACTGTTGAACTTCTGTCATGTTAACCTATTGAAGACACAGGAGCCTTGCTAGAAAACTATTTAGATGTTTACTGCATTGTCAGTTAAAAAGTCACAGAGCAATTAACAATATAAAACCACCACTACCATATTAAAAAAATAGACAAGAAACAAGACAGCAGTGACATAGGCCAGGTTTTAAAGTGCTATTTTAAAAACACAGCACCTGAAAGCCCCAAGGAAATAAAAAGGTATTTTCCAGGTGCCATAAAGACACCAGGTTTGGCACCAGGAAAACCAACCCAGGGATAGAGTTAAGGTTGTTTGGTTCTCATAATATTCTTAACCACACAATGGATTCCTAGAATATTTCTTATGGGCAAGAGTCATATGAAAGACTTTAATTGAATGTGACTGTCTGACTGAGTCTGTTCTGACTGAGTCTGTTCTTTCTGGGAAGATGTGATTTGCAGGCTGCTTTGTTCAAACTGTATAAAGGCATATACAGGTGGGCCCCCGTATCCACAGATTCGCTATCCACGGTTTCTGTTATCCATGGATCATGGGGACCCCTCCAGGCTGTTGCTTTTTTTCCCAGTTAGCTCCGTTTCTTCCTTAAACAGGAGAAGCAGTCTCTGGCTGCTTATTCCAGGCAAGTAGAACGAGACTAAGTCCTAGAGAGGCTCTGCAAGGTTAACAGAAACCTACTTGCCTGCAATGGAGGCTGCTTCTCTGTTTTAAGGAAGATAAAAGATTGCTGAAAGAAAAATAAGAGCTGGGGGGGGTATGCACACCTGCCCGCAGGGGAGGCAGGACAGGGGCCCCTCAGGAAACCATGGAGGGGGTGTTCGCTCCTATCCACGGTTTCAAGTATCCACAGAGGGGCCTGGAACATATCCCCAGCAGATATGGGGGGAGTACTATAGGTCCATGGCATCAGAACTAAACTGAGAACTTAAAAGGTCAAGAAAAAATGGACACACTAAATCAACATACATGGCAACAGATTCTAATGTACCAGATGTAGCTATGATTTTTTAAAAATGCATATATTCAACAGAATGGTTTGGGGTTGACCAAAGTTCACCAGCACTAACTTTACACACACACACACACACACACACACACACACACACACACAGTTTCAGTGAGCAGCTGACTCAACTCAAAGGAAGACACGGACAGGGTTCAAACCTGACTTCGCACCAGGTTTAAGAAGCAGCAAGATCATATGTTGCTTGCGAGTGCCCCTAAAGTTAATCTGGAAGTCAACAAAATCCCACCCTGCCCTTGATGAACTCACCCCACAAAAGATCCCATGAAAGGGAAAAGGTATAAAACGTTGGATCACAGAACCCTCATGTTCTTTGCTCCTTGCCTTCATCCTCCCTTGCTGTTGGTCTGTTGTGCATTTGACTTGCTGGTGCTGCAAGAAGCCACCCCTGTTCCAGCTGCAATCCACGGACCACTATGCCTAGCCAGCTGTAACCCACATATCCCTCTCCTTTCCAGCATCTCTCCCTATGTACAACCGAAGCCACTGTACCAGTGCAGGTTGGACAGTCATCCTTGTGGGTCACCTCAGTTCAGAGTGTCCCCCTCTTCCCTGGGAAAGAAGCTTCAGCTCTCTTACCCTGCTTCCCTCCCTCAACCTGATTAAGGCTACTGCCTATATTTTGGTTTTGCTTCAAAGTCTTCTTTCTACCTGTGTACCCTACCTTTAATCAGGAGACCCACATCTTGTCACTTCTGCCACTCTAAAACCCCCAAATTCCTAGACCCAGGTCTTCCTGGAAAACTCACATAATTTCCATAACCCTCTTCGCTCCCTCCACACTTGAACCATTACACACTCCTTTTTAAGGATTTCCTTTCTCTTCCCCTCTTTTCTCCTCTACTTTCTCTGCTCTTTAGCAACCACTTATGTTTTAGATCTAGCTGTGAGTTCGTAAATGGCTAAGCAACACTGAATTGTTTTATTTTGATTTGCCATCTCTATTATTGTTAATTACCCTCACAACAGAGTTTGTTTTGCTACATCTTACACCTTCATCTCCCTCTTCATTCCCCACCAAACCACTGAGCTGTGCCACTGGTAACTTTGATTTTAGATTTCCCTTCTTTATACTTAGGCACCACAGCCCTCTGGTTGATGTTACTTCTGCATGTCCACCACAGGCCCAGATCAAACTCAAATCTGCACAACTACTACAGAGTGCCTCTCTTCTATTTACAATATATCCATGCAGATCAGAAATACAGTACCAGACGTTAAAAAAGAGTGAGGAAGCACACACCCTTGTAATCATGCCACGCACATCACTGGATGAAAACATAGCATTGACTACCTAAAGTGGTTCTTTTGTGCATACCTACAAATAGCATCACACACTTCCGAGTCCTAAATCCGAAACACAAGTGCAGGCAGCAGCTGCAGAAGTTGCTAGGCAGATTCCTCCACCAACTTCTGCTGCATCATGAACTGTATCACTTGTGTTCAGCCTACAAACCCTTCTTGTATAGGCCGGCAAAGGAATCTGAGTGGCCCCATGGCTGGGAAGTTTTACAGTGTGATAAGTAAAGCAGATCATAAGCTCACCGACACCCCAAACCTTTTTATCAATCCCTAATAGCTACCCTCTTTTCTTCCTTCGGTGGAAGAATCTGTGCATCAGTGACCTACATCATTTTTTTCCCCACTTCTGAAAGCGGAATCAGGCAATCCCTCCTCCCAAAGGACAAGTCAGTAAGCGACCATTCAAATAATGACAGAGTTAATAGAGACGACGACCCACCCCTGGGGTGGTTTCAACAGGGGAAAGATCCTGTCTGAGCGGCCTGGCCTCTTGCGGCCGTCTTCCACAGCATATCATGGTCAAAGGGCTCCTGACCCCGGCGAGCCTCCCCACAACTTGGCTCTCCCCCTCCCAGGAGGCAACCCACCTCATGCTGTAGGCGCCGGCGCCCAGCTCTTGCCCGATGCCGGAGAGGCTGGCGTCGAAGTCGTGCGCCAGCCCGGACTCGATCACTTCATCCATCTTTAGCACCCACGCCATCTTCCACCAGCGGTCCCGGAAGGCAGGCAGGCAGACAAGAGAGTGGCGGGCGGTGGAGGGGAAGAGGCAAGGCGTATGTCCTCCTCCTCCCTGCGGCGGGGCCACCGACTTTGGCCGGGCTGCGGTGGGAGGGAGGAGGAGGTTGTAGCGGAAACCCGGGCGGGAGAGGACTGGGGTGGGGGAGGAGAACAAGCGGTCGCTTCAGCCTCGAGGAAGCCCTTTGCCCTCAGAGCAGGACGCGGCGGGCGCAGGAGGCAACACCAACGCGGCGCCCGCCACACTCAGCGGCATCCTGCGCTTTCCCAGGCTGCTCCTGCTGCCGCTCCGCACCCCACCGGGCCCTGCTGCTTTCTCAGCAGCCGCCTCTCCGACCCGGGCCCGAGGCGCCGTCGACCAACCGCATCAGCGCCGCCCTCTGCAGCAGTTGCAGCCGCGCGGGTGCCCGTCTGCCGTTACAGCAGCCGCCGCCACCTCCGCGTGCGCCTCGCCTAGCAAGCCCCAACGGCTCCTCCAACGGTCGGAGCTGTTCCGGCGTCTCCGCCTCCTTCCTGGTACGCGGGGGCAGCAACGGCAACAGGCGAGCCTGCGCTAACATGGCGACCGCATCCTCCTCATCCTGCCTTTCCTCTCCATCTCCAGTCGGAGAGAAGGCGGTGCCGGCAGCGGCGGCGATTGCTCCAGACCTGTCTTGACGGGCAGCCTGGACTAACTATTCAGAAGCTAACACAGGGGGCAGTTTTTTTTCTTTCAAGCCAATCAAAACGCGCTCCCCGCCCTTTTGTGAGCTCACAACGGTGATTGCGCAAAGTTTATCTTCTGTTGCCCGAGCGATAAGGTGGTTGCGATGACTACAACACCCAGAATTCAACACGAGGAGCGGCGGTAGCAAGGAGATTGCGCCGCATTCGGGATAGGCACAGGACACTGTTACGTGGAAGTTGAGCGTTCTTATGCAACGCAAGTAGAGGTTATTTACTCAAAGCGTCCGGAACTTCTCGACTCTCTTCGTTATTTAATCAGCTAAAGAATTAAACTTATATTCATGGGTGAAAGATTTCTTGAAGCTGTATAAAAGAAACGTGTAGGCTTCGTTAAATTAGCGTGTTTCGAATTCATAACCAATTATTTTAACTTGGTGTTTATTCTTGAGAATATCATTTATACACTTTTTAGTAAGTTTTTAGATAATTATATAGGTATGTTAATTAAAAACACGTAAGTTTTAATAATTTCTTATACAGACATTAGTCTAAACTCTAACTCAACAATATTTCCAATATAAGCAAATAAAGAATTTCAACCCTAACCTGACCAGAAAAAAACACTTCTGATCACGGTACACGTGTTAATTTTGATTTAATAATATAAACTTAACAAGTCTTCAGACCACAACTATACTTCTGTGTTACCTGCTCCCCAGTTTCCAAAGACACTGCAGAACTAATGCAAACGTATAATTTAACTAAAGCAAAAGTGGATTACCGTATATTGAATGGTCTATGTATGAAGTAGAGCTCCTTAAAACGTGTGTACATTTTTTCAGACATACCAGCTGTCTCAAAAAAATGTACACATTTTAATGAGCTGTAATTCCTACATCATTGTAGAAAACCTGCAACACTCAAACCTCTAAGGGGGGAAACAATTGAAGAGATGTGTGAAACCATCCCAGTACAAAGCGGGAGGGTTGGTGGATGTCTGCATATCCTTTAGTCAACAATATCAGCGGTGTACAGTATAGATGCCAATGGGGAATATATATATATATATATATATATATATATATATATATATATATATATATATATATATATATATATATATATATATGAATTATAGCATACTAAATTTGACACCATAAAGTTTGTGTACATTTTCCTGAGATATCCTGTATATAGTGCTTTTCAGCAAAAACCAGTTTCACAAAGTGATTTACATAGCTAAATACATAAATAGTTCCCTGTCCCCAAGGTGTTCGCAATCTAAAAAAGTACTCCACGTTGGAGTGAAGAGACAAAATTGCTGTTCCCCTGCTAAATATGAGGGCTGCCATTTTAAAAGGTGCCCCTTTGCCCAGTTAGCATGCATGAAGTAGCCCTTTCGGACAGTCTATTCCCAGCTCCAGAGCCCACAAAGCTTCAGTAAGACAATAGAGATTATAGCATATTATATAGCAGGGGTGGCCAAACTTGCTTAACGAAAGAGCCACATATGATAAACTTCAGATGCTTGAGAGCCGCAAGAGAGCTTGAGCGCCACAATATTTAAGAAGCATTTAAATTCTTCAATATATTTACTCACAGTGAACATTAAACTTATGTTTTAATCCAGTGGACTCTGAGTTTATACCTGGTAAATAATTATAAAGCTTGAAACAGTCATATTTACCTTTTTATATTAATTGTGATGTAAAAAGGAGCTCAGCAAACATATTACCAAGAGCCGCACATTACGTCAAAGAGCTGCATGTGGCTCAGGAGCTGCAGTTTGGCCATCCCTGATATATATGGTAGCAGTGATGTGTAGGGTAAAGGTGGCCCCTGACAATTAAGTCCAGTCGTGTCCGACTCTAGGGTGTGGTGCTCATCCCCATTTCAAAGCCGAAGAGCCAGCGTTGTCCGAAGACGCCTCCGTGGTCATGTGGCCGGCGTGACTCTCCTTGCCGCAGCGCGTAGCATGCAGCTAGAACACGGAGCGCTGTTTACCTTCCCGCAAGCGGTACCTATTTATCTACTTGTATTAATATGCTTTGGAACTGCTAGGTTGGCAGGAGCTGGCCAAGCAACGAGAGCTCACCCTGTCGCGGATTCGAACTGCCAACCTTTCAATCGACAGGTCATGGTTCAGCGGTCTAACCCACTGCGCCACCCGCTGGACTTGCAGTGATGTGTACATAGACTCAAGTTAGGCAAGTTTAGCAAGAACATTAACAGTAAAACTCCCATTGACTCCCATGTGGCAACATTACAATAGTGACTTTTCAAACTGTCCCATTAGAATCCATGTTATGGACACCAGAGTATTTTAAGGGAGAAGCAAGGATAGCTGGCAAACAACATCATTATTTAATAGAGCACCATCCATATGTATGGTGCTTTACAAAGACTGATAACTCAGATTCCTGTCCTGAATGGCTCACAAAACACATCTGACCATCACCTGATATACACAAGAATTTGCATTAGAGCTCCCCAAGATTAGAATCTGTGACCTGTGGACTCAATTCTCAACCTTTATTTTTATGCCGGGGTTAATCCCAGAACCTGTGGAAGAAGTAAACATGCAAGCATATACAGTACAGTGTGCCTTTCCACCTCATCAGTGTAACCTTAACGCACAGTATATAAAAGTAATAGAAAAGGCTCTGCCCAAAGCATTTACAATATAGACTAAAAGTCTGTTTCTTGTTCTCGCTGCCAAAGAAGCAAGCTGCTGTTCAGTTTAGAAGTGGGTTGCGTCTTTATCAACATAATCTACTGTGGAAAAACAGCAACCCAAGCTCTGTGCACATAGTTCTCTTCCACAAATAAAAGGTCATTATTTGAATCCCAACTTTTTAGTATGGCCATTTTCTGGATCAACCAGTCTCTAGAAGTATGCAGTCATAAATCCCATTTATGATAACCTTTTCAATATATAAAGAACTTTCATTATAAAAGATTACCTATCATTTCATAGTTTTCTTACCATGGATAGTTGCTGTTACTGGTCACATATGGATGATAGTGATGATACTGTTCACAGTGCGTATGCCAGAAAAGCATTTTCAAATGAAGTGGTGGTGAACTGTGCTTGGTTAGGAGATGCTCACTTCTGCATATGTGGTGGGTGCGAGAGAAATTGCACCAGACACCAGTTCATATTTAAGTGCTCTTTCTCTTCCTCATGCATTCAGTTATTCCAGGTTTGGCTTTTTCAGGGGCAAGCTGGCAGAAGTCTGTGCCTGAGTGACTTTCCATGATATTACTCCCCGTGTTCATGCTATGATTGATGGAAATTATGTTCTTACTCTGAGATGTTGCCTAGCAAAATCTTATTAGTACTTTTCCCAACTACTCACAAGTCTCAGGCTTTTAGTCCATTCTGTACTAGATAAGATTAAATGCATATGGGTCATTCCATGTGAAATCAACCTATGCATGAAACCTTAATGTCATGGATTTTGTTCATTTGTACCTTACCATGAGATGTTTAAAAATTATTTTTTTCAGATTTTTTTTGTCCACCCGTTTTTGAGATATTGAATTTTCAAAATTGCCTAAAAATGCCAAAATTCACTTGCCACCATACTTTCAAATGCCATTTACAAGAAAACTATGAAAGCTACAGACAGGTGTCATGTTAATGCTAATGATTAGGGCTTTCATGGGATATACAACATGACACAATTGTAAATTTTCAAGAAATTCAAAAAAATATTCAAATAATATTTATTTTGAATTTTTGGAAGAACGGGATTTTTTTTAATTTTTCAAAAAAATCACACTTAAAGGTATATGTCTTGTAGCCAATCAGTCAAAATTTCAAGGTGGTATCTCAATGGTGGCGTTTGCACAAGGTACAACCGGTTGGGAACCTCTGGTCTAGAGGATCCTACTTTGGGAATGGGGGTGGGAATGAGTTACCGGGGCAGGTCTTTAGACTGACAGCCCTAAAATTCTGTGCATATACCAACAATACAACTTTACAGTTAAATGAGTAAATACGTTTTTAAATTCATATTTACCAATAAAATCATAAAATTCATAGAAGCAGGGAAAAACAGGAAGCATAAGTGCCTTACTGATGTGCAATGGTGAGATGCGCAACCTTCTAATTAAGGTCCGTTTGAGACTCTCGGGATTCCACAGGGAAAGATGCAACAATTCTGTTTTCAGGGCTGACCCAAGCCCTCCCAGTGCCTGAGGCAGTGTTCCAAATGCTACCCCGGCTCCCACTTACTTAATGACGTGCCAGTCTCTGCTCCTCCCACTTCATGGACTGAAAGTTCATGCTCTGGCCCACCACTCTTCCTTTCCTCCACGCTTCCTTTTCTGCTCCATCCTCCTCTTCCAATCCAGAGTGGGAGACAAAGCAGATGTGGGTAGGCAGAAGTAGACACTTCCCACCAAGCTGCTGCCTGAAGCTTCTGCCTTAGTTGGTCTCACAGGCGAGCCGGCCCTATCCATTTTGGACAATACACAAAAGCATGGAGAAATTGGATGTCTTCAAAGCATAGCCGGCTATGCTATGCTGTGCATTGTCTGTCAGATGAAAATAGGGGTATTTGGATTTATTCTCTAAGGATCAAGATGACACTGCCTCCTCTCTCTTCCCCTCACTGCACAATAGCAAAGGCTAATCTGCACCAGCTGTACACTGTATTCCTTAACTCTGCAAACTGAGCATATTGCCCTGATGATGGCTAATCCAGGCTGTGTTAACCAACATACATGGCTTTATTTTTAAAGAGCAAAATTATATTGTGTTAGGAGGAGAAAGGAAAACTGCACACTGGCATTTTGTGTCCATTTACATGCATGTATGACTCTCTGGAGAAGACTCTGATGCTGGGAAAGATTGAAGGCAAAAGGAGAAGGGGAAGGCAAAGGATGAGATGGTTAGACAGTCAATATGCACCTACTCCTGGCTTAACTCCTTCATGGCTTACAACAAGTGCACGGCTCCTTCCTTTTCTCCTCCCTGCCCCCACAGAGGTAGTTGATGGATCCCTTTGAGGGGCGAGGGGCACAGTTTGCTTTTAAAGGCAAGGGACAGTTGGTGCATCTGGCTGCTGCGCACTCCAAAATTAAGGGCACACATCTATTTTTTTTAGGCTGTTATAGCTCTGATATTCTACTTTAACAGAACCTAAGAAGTACTACAGATGACTTCCAATCTCTCAATAAATTTGAAATTGGCAAAGGAAAGCCGGGATGGGATATCAATGTCTTAAATAGATAGTATTTATTAAATTGTAAATTCAGTTTCCTTCAATATATCAAAGAAGACTTGTACTACAATCTCAGTAATTTGACTGTAACTGAATAATGAATTATCAGTCAAAAGACAATCTAGCAGCTAAGAATTCTTTATGCAATTCACAGTACAATGCTAGTATACCGTATACATTTTAACTATTATATTTTCCTCCTGCCACCCACTGGACTATTTTTCTGTCTTGAGCCACCCGTTTTTGAAAGTAGCACTTCCAAGTCCTTTGATTAACCTTGAAATAAGAAGGAACTAAAAAAAGAAACTTCTAAGTGTCTTGCAATAGGGGACCACATAAGGATACAGTAGTAGAGATGTAAGGAACCTTCAAGGTCTGACTAGTATAGAATGGAGTGGAACTATAACCTCATGTGGTCTAGACCAGTGTTTCTCAAACTGTGGGTCAGGACCCACTTGGTGGGTCGCAACCTCATTTCTGGTGGGTCCCAGGTGATAGAAAGATCAGATCAGTAATTGCCACAAGCCCTGAGACTATTCAAAAATCAGATAGCTGCTAATTGCCCTTCAAAGAGCTGGGCTCCTGCAGTTTGCAAGATAGTTGCTAATTACCCTGCAAGCAGCTGAGCTCTTTACTTGTAAACAAATAAATAAATAAATAAATTTATTTATAGGTCATTTTTTTAAAAAGTCTCGTAAAGTTAGGTGGGTCCTGATAGAGTGTCATTTTAAAAAGTGGGTCCCGGTGCTAAAACGTTTGAGAACCACTGGTCTAGATGCTATGCCTCTACTGATACAGCCCAGGGTTGCATTAGCTTAAAAAAATTTTTTTTTGCAGGTGCATTACACTGCTGGTTCATATTCAGTTTGTGGTCCACCAAGACACCTAGATTCTTTTCACATATGCTGCTGCCAAACCAGGTCTCCTCAATCCTAACATAACAGCTTTTTGTTATGTTCTATTACACTTGGTCTGATTGACTAAGCAGTGGCTTTCCAAAGGAATGCTGTACTGTAAGGAGCAGGAGATATTGCTTAACACACCTCATTCTGTTTTACCAATAGAGCAGTAAACATGAAATGCAAGGTAGATGAAGTATGCGCCAATGACAAAGATAGTATCTGTATACAGTACTGTTATTTATGAATGGCACTTGTATAAATGCGCTCTACGTGGGGCTGCCTTTGAAGACTGTTCGGAAACTGCAACTAGTGCAGAATGCGGCGGCCCGGGTGGTTGCCGGGGCTTGTCGGTTCGACTCAGTCGGACCGTTGCTTCGGCGGCTACACTGGCTGCCGGTTCGTTTCCGGGCACAATTCAAAGTGCTAGTTTTGACTTTTAAAGCCCTTAACGGCTCGGGTCCAGGCAGTGACTGTGACGCGCGTCACCCCAGAGCGGGGGACGCGCGTCACCCCCCCGACTCACCCTCCCTACAGAAACTTACCTTTTCCGGCGCGCATCACCCTCCGGAGGCCGGACGCTCCGAGGGCCCAAAGAAGAGGCCCAAAGCGAGGGTTTGCGCATGTGCGAAAAACTTAGTTCGCGTTTTAACGCAAGCGCTCCAGGGCCTTCTGAAAAGAGGCCCAATGCGCTTGCGTTAAAACGTGAACTTTTAAGATTTTCGCGCATGCGCAGACCCTCCTGAGGGCAAGAGGGCAGGCCCTTTCCCTCAGAAAAGGGTTTGCGCATGCGCGAAAATCTTAAAATTTCACGTTTTAGCGCAAGCGCTTTGGGCCTCTTCTTTTTAGAAGGCCCTGGAGCGCCGGCCGGGCCGGACGCTCCCCGGCCTCAGAGCGTCCGGCCTCCGGAGGGTGACGCACGCCGTCACGGAGGTGACGCGCGTCACCCCCCCGGCGCGCGTCAGCCCCCGGCGGCCCGCCACGCTACAGTGACGCCAGTGGGTCCAGGGTATTTGAGGGACCGCCTCCTTCCTTATAATCCGACCAGTACTCTGAGGTCATCAGGGGGGGCCCTGTTAACCGTGCCGCCATTGATAGAAGTGAGGGGGATGGCGGCGCGGAATAGGGCCTTCTCGGCGGTGGCGCCCCAATTGTGGAATTCCCTCCCCTTGGAATTAAGAACGACTCCCTCTTTAGAGGCCTTTCGGCGGGGCCTTAAGACGTTTTTATTCAGGACTGCTTTTAATGTCTGACATGGTGGGCTGACCTTTTAACAAATGGTTTTAATATATGTAAATGCTGGTGACCCACTGGGGTTGTTTATTTTTAACTTAAGTGTTTTAATTATTTTAATGTGTTTTTAAATTGTTTTAATGTGTTTATGTATTTTAATATGCTGTAAGCCGCCTTGAGTGTCCTCGGGAGAAAGGCGGGCTACAAATTCCTAAAATAAATAAAATAATAAAATAAATAAAAGGTTCTTTTTAAAATACAGGGGCCCCATATCCGCGGGGGATACATTCCAGGCCCCCATGTATACTTGAAACTGTGGATATGGGCAAATATCGTATCCACAGTTCTCTGCAACACCCCCCCCCACCAGACTGTTACCTTTTTTGTTTTAAAGTTTGTGTCTTGCTTAGAACACAAACCTGTCTTGCTTAGAACAAATGCGATAAGCAGCCTCCTGTTGCTTATCACATGGAAGTTGACAGGGACTAAATGCTAGAGAGGCACAGCAAGGTTAACAGGAAGCAGTCTACTTCCATGCGATAAGCAGGAACGGTCTATTTTCATGTGATACGCAGCAGGAGGCTACTTATTGCGTTTGTTCTAAGCAAGACACCAACTTTAAAACAAAAAGGTATTCGCCCGGGGGTGGGATCACATGCATGTGGGGGGATTCGGAATCTGCGGATAAGTAAAACCGCAGATGCTGAATTAGTGGATACAGGGCCGTACTGTATTTATCTTGCATTGTATACATAACATTCTGCACAGATTTTCTGATGAGGAATGGGCATGCTGCCCCCCTTTTTCATGTCATCTTCAAGTTTTAATTCAGAGTTTAGATCTTAGTTTAGATTTCTCCTTCAAATGTTTAATTGTGAGGTACTATGGTGAGGTCCCAATGTTATTTGGCTGCGTTATAAACTATTTTGCAACATAAAGGTAAAGGTGACCCCTGACAATTAAGTCCAGTCGTGTCCGACTCTAGGGTGTGGTGCTCATCCCCATTTCAAAGCCGAAGAGCCAGCGTTGTCCGAAGACGCCTCCGTGGTCATGTGGCCGGCGTGACTCTCCTTGCCGCAGCGCGTAGCATGCGGCTGGAACACGGAGCGTTGTTTACCTTCCCGCAAGCGGTACCTATTTATCTACTCGCATTGACATGCTTTGGAACTGCTAGGTTGGCAGGAGCTGGCCAAGCAACGAGCGCTCACCCCGTCGCGGATTCGAACTGCCGACCTTTCGATCGACAGCTCATGGTTCAGCGGTTTAACCCACTACGCCACCCGCTGGCCATATTTTGCAACATACTAGCATGCAAAATTCTATTCCCAGTAAAATGCAATATTTCTTAATACACCAGAGTTGCTTTCCTTTCCCCACTAGTCATAGTGTTACCATAACAATACAACAAATCAATGGTATTTTATTTTTCTCTGTTACTACAGCAAACTGTGGGAACATATTTAGCGTTAACAAAACTCCATATTCAGTTCCTTAAAATACAATGCTGCATGCCACAAAGGCCAAACA
This sequence comes from Plestiodon gilberti rubricaudatus, assembly GCA_026170595.1. Taxonomy (NCBI): domain Eukaryota; kingdom Metazoa; phylum Chordata; class Lepidosauria; order Squamata; family Scincidae; genus Plestiodon; species Plestiodon gilberti. Next base: position 73,011,808 of record JANXHW010000006.1, on the reverse strand, counting down.
TTTATATTTTGCTTTTACAGTACTTCTAGATCTTTAAATCAGAGAAGAGGCAGTTGGTTCTGTAGTTTTTGTGTATTAAAAGAACTAAAGTATTCAGCAATCCCTCTGAAAATTAGGCATGACCCTCTTTTCCAAGACAATCAGGTATGTTCAAGCATTTGAAATAATCCAGGGAGATGAGCTGCACTTGGTAGCTCTGCACCCCAGTTCTTCCTGGTCAAAGTAGCAGCTTTCATTATGTGGAGAAGATAGCTATGCTCAATTTTCCTGCTGGTGGGTAGTAGATCTATAGCCTTTTATGTAACCTTTAAAGTAATCTTTAAGTCACAACTAGCCCCCCAAATCAAAAGGGTGGAGTGCTAGCCCTTGCTTCATTGGTTGCTGGAGTGACTGAGGAGCTTTTGGACACCACATCGTACCCGTTCTGTTGCTTCTGTGAAAAACTGCATCTTCAATAAGGTCCTGGCACCTAGACCTTTGAGGGATGAAGGTGTTCAGCAGAGCTTCTTTCTTCTGCCGATAATCTGGGTCAACATCACAGGAAGCAGTCCCTGGCAGCTGGTTGATGCACCTGCAATCTGCTAGATAACAGCACCTGCACCAGAGCTATTCTGCTATTTCTGGTTGTTGCAGTGGTGGCAACATCAGCAGTATCATTCTTTTACCCAGCTGTCATGGCTTTGAGGAGGTAAGTCACACTCAAGTCAGGAAGTGAGGCAACCTCATCTCCAAACAGAGAAACTGAGATAAAATAGAGGAAGGTCACTATTCTGTTTGTGACACTGTTAGTTCTTAGTATCTCTGCAGGTATCACTATCCTAGTTTCAACAAAATGGATGTTTAAAAAAAGAGCATAGGGGGTCCTTTTAACTGGGCAAGGGAAGTTCTGCACCCTGTCTCTCTCCCTCCAAAGGTAGTCAAAAGGAAGAATAATCATCACAAGGGACATTGAGAGCATAAGAGAAGCCTCTGTTGCATTTTTCTGTTTTCTCTCGTGTTTAGCTGGTGCCTGCGAGTCTCATGGTCCCTCTGCATTGTTGGAGTCATCTTTATTTTCTTTCCACCACTGTTCTGCTTTTCTATCATAGCTTGGCAAGAATGGTGGTAGAGAAAACAGTTATGGTAAGCACCTCAGGAATTTTGTCAGTGTTAAAAATAGAGTGATCTGTGGGTTCCTGCATTCCTTCTAGAAGCACATCTGGTCTTTCATAGGAAGCAGAAGACAGGCCATAGCAACCTACTGGTCTCAGCCTCCACATCTAACAGGAAAACAGTTTGGCACATTCTTGCTGAGTTGATGGTGCTTACTAGAGTTTGTCTTTGTACCCATTTTTTAATGGGACAAAGTCTATGTAAGTTTCTGGAGTACCCTGACCAAAACGCAACAGTTGCTGAAAGTTCATCAGGTCCTTTGTTAGACCAGAGACCTCAAGGCAGGTGTGTGTGTAACATCTGTCATAATCGGAACACACCAAGGGTTAGAGGCTTCTGCAGCCTACATGGTGCAAACTGGACTATGCCTTTGAAGTCAGCTGGTATGGGCATAAGTTGGGTCCAGGTTATGCTGTATAGTGCATGTGATTAGCTCTGCATTGTCTCTGGGGTGTTTTCCAATCTATGGTGTAAATGTTCTGTAGGATGCTAAGGCTTGCAGCATTAGAGGTAGGTGGGTACCATTTACTGATTTATTTTGCTATGTAAACTGCTTTGTGAACTACTTTTTGTTGAAAAGCAGTAGGTAAATATTCTTAATAATAATAATACTACTAATATTTGGTTAGACAGACATGCAAGAAAGTCCAAGTAAAAGCTGAAATGGGTTTGTACACTGACTTCCAAACATGAAACACCTCTGCCTCTGGCACGGAGTGAAGAAATTGTATAATGTGGAGACCAGTACTTCATTACACTTCAAGTAACACTTCTACTGGTGATTGTCATGTCCATACTTATTTTAACTTATTTCTCTGTTATCCATTGTAAACCATAAGGAACAAAACAATTAGCCTTATGTACTGTTTAATCAATATGTATAATTTTTTTACTTCATGTGTTCAAGTCTGAATATATAAAATAAATAAAACATTTTATTCCCCGCAGAATAGTGCCTGTTGTGAGGGCAGTTGTCTCAAGTATCAGAAAGGAAGTTCACAGGTTAACACAGTTTGTTCTTGTATAATATAGAAATGTTTTGATCTTTTGGGACTTTGGTCCATCTATATTAAAGCCAAAGTAACTGTGCACCTCATTACAAAGTTGAAGCCAAGAGCCATATCAAATATATAACAAATTATGCATACAAATGAAAGTCAATAAATACTCATCTTCCATTTCACAAATTTTGCTATGTCAATTACATTGTGAACGTCTGTTGAAGAACAGTATATCAGTAATTTGAAATCGTATACAACTTTGATTTTCCATAAAGGCTACAATCTTTCACACAATTTTCTGGAAGTAAGCCCCATTGAACTCATGGGACGTGCTTCTGAGTAGACATGCATTGGATTGCAATGTAAGACTGGATCACAACACAGCCACTTTTGTCTTGTAATGGAAGTCAAGGATAACAGAAGCAATGTGAAAACCTGAGAGGAAGTAAAGGCAAGGGAAGGGGAGACCAAGGTTGGAAGAGTATTCAAGGAAAATACTTGACAACAATTAGAGTTATCACAATGATACTTCCTCCACAATGGGTAACAGGAGTAATTAATCCATTTCTGTAGTTAAGCTGGAGGTTAGAACAGAATATCAGCATCATCACCAGAAATGTCTATAAAACGTCACGCGTCCAAAGTGGTTTATATATCATGATAGTAGTTTCTATTTAAGGGAAAACCTATTATCAGCATTAATGCAATTTCTCAAACTCACAAGTACAGGTCAGCTAACCCAGCAGGAACGTGCAGTGCAGGGGCAGAAGGTGAGGCAGAATCGCTCTGCTAGAGTCTGCGGAAGATCGCCACAACCTGACCTGGGGCTTGCGTATGCGTGCCACCTGCTTTCACCTGAGTAAGTGGGCGGAATGCGTGTGTGATCACTGGGTTAGGCTATGGTGATCTTTCGAGGACTCCGACAGGATGATTCTTCCTCACCTGCCACCACCGCACTGCACGTCCCTGCTACCCAGAAACAAACCCAATTCTATAGTTGAAATCAAAAAGGAAAACCACAGAATCAGAACCACATTAAAGGATAAAAGTACATACATACATTACAGCACACTAGGAATCTCTGAAATTTGGTAATGAAAGAAGTAATCCTTATTAGCACCTTATGTTGAATCTAAAATAAATCTCATAATCTTTAATCTTTTTCTCTGTTTTTCATTAGCTACAGGTGAATATATAAAGACACTTGGGTCTCACTCATCAGAATATAATTATTAAAAAATACTTCCACAATCGAAAGTTGTAATATAGGGTACCTGTAGCCCACTCTGACAGAAAGGTCTAACTGTTAGACTATAACACAAAAGTTTATATCTTTTAAAAAATATTTTAAATAAATAAATGTCTCCTGTTCAAAAATTGGGATACAGAGTCTCCCTTATAAAGAGAGCAAGCATGCACTTCAGAAGAGACTATGTCAATCCATGCATATCATGGAATGAATGAGTGTGAGAGTTATCCTTTCACACATCAACAGACTGAGGGAGTGGGAATTTTTAGTGGCAGATCAGAAGGTACTCTTCTCACAGAATGAAAGCTGCATTTACACACACACCTCTATGCTTCAACATAGCTTATGTCCAATGTAGGTTTCAGTACATGCTTAAATCATATTAAATGAGAGGTGCAACTCAACATTTCTTCCTGTGTTTGCTATATGTAAGCAGTAAGCTAAATATTTGCAGGTTGCAATTTTTGTAAGAGAAAATGGACACATGTTAAGGGTTCTCCATCGTGACAATTAAGTATGCTGCTTTTTACCACACTAAACTGGAGCCTGGTTCTTGAACGCTTGGAACATTTCCTGAAATTTCAAATTCATCTGGTATAAATTTTCACAGTTACCATATTTGGTCAGGATCACTACTGTCTAAGTTCAGAGTAGGATTTGTTTTCTCTTTGTTGGGCCAACAGTAAGAGCCTTTTTTTCTTGCTTATATGACACATATTACCATCCTCTACTTTACAAATTTGAGGCTCAGAGGATTCTAGGTGTGTACGAGGTACAAAGAAGCATGGCTGTACTCCTCCTCCTTTCCAATTCATAGCATTGAGGGAAAATTCTGGATGAAAGAATTAACAATAATAAGAGAAAAATCTGAAAATATGTTAACATATTTAAAGGCAGTGTTGGTGAGAATTTCCATTGGATATCATCAATATGAAACTATAGTTAAATATGCTGAAATTTGATTACCAGTAACTATGAATAATTTGAACTAGGAATTTCAGCATCAGAACTATTTGCACCCATTTTTAATTTGCAGAAGATTTCAACTAGCGAACTAGACAAATGCTCCTTAAAAGTAACCTATCCACAGTATCCACACATATGGCCTTAACACATTTTTAACAGTACTGTTTATTTCTAGTGACAAAGTGCCTGTAATTCAATACTAGACGTGATTCTAAATGCATGAGATTCTACAGTCCAACTGATTTTTGAATTGTGCTACTAGAGACATTTCAATAAATTCTACCAAGTTTATGAGATATGATTCCACATAATGGACTTAATTCAGCCGTAGTTGCAGAAAACGACAGGTATAATTCTTAGTGAAAGCCTCATCCAGCCAGCTCAACAGAGTATAGATGAGCATCTTGATACAGATAGGGATCTGCGGTCAAAGCAAGCATGAGCTACATGTGGGAAGGCTGCTTACGTGCATAGATTTCTTATTGGATTGGGGTAAATATATGTACAAGAGGTTGATTATAAATAACTAAGGGCCCAATTCTATCCAACTTTCCAGCACTGATGCAGCTGCAATGCAGCCCCAAGATAAGGGAACAAATGTTCCCTTACATTGAGGATGCCTCTGTGACTGCCCTTCCTCACACAACAGGATGTAGCATGCATCCCGTTGGCACAGCTGCATCAGCGCTGCAAAGTTGGATAGGACTGGGCCCTAAGTCAAGAAACAAGCTTTCGAGTATGATTAGCATTGTATTCCTCTGAATCAGCTGTAAGTTTAACTAGTTTGATTTTTAAAGCTGGCTTTTTGGACTGGACTCATTTAAAACTGGTGTAGTGGTTTGGGAGTCGGACTTAGACCTGGAAGATCCAGGTTCAAATCCCCGCTCAGCCACGAAGCTTCCTGGGTGACCTTGGGCCAGGCACTATCTCTCAGCCCCACCTACCTCACAGGGTTGTTGTGAGGACAAAAGGAGGGGAGGAAATATGTACACCATTGTAAGCTCCTTGGAGGAAGGGCGGCATAAAAATGTGAATGAATAAATAAATAAATAAATTTCTGCAACCCTACATCCCTTAACCATAAAAATAATTTGTGCAGGTTCACAAAATTTGGAAAATAGTGTTGCTATAATAATTTAAAAGTACCATAATTATAAGATCTATCACTAAATAAAGCAGAAACACAGCTGCATACATAATTAATTTTTTCAAGTAATGTTATGTACATTTTATTGCCTGTATATGCACAATGGTAAGCATAGAACTATAAATACACAATGTAACAGAACAGTAGAAAACAAGATAGTTACATATGTGGGAGTGAGTAAGGGGAGACTATTTTCCTGATGCAGCTGCTAAAAAAAGCCAGTGATGAATGACAATGTTTAGTTTGTTTTTGTTTACATATATTTCTAAAATATTTTCCCCAATAAACAGCTTTCTGTTAACAGCAAATTGCTTCTTCAATAACCAGCTTCTTCAATAACCATATCTCATCTTTCCCAGTCAGAAGTGACTTTGGATCAAAGTAACTTATTAAATTATGTAATTCTAAGTATCCAACACATTTATTCAATCTTCTTTCCAGGTAATTAGCAAAGTAAAGTGTTAATAGCTCTTTTAAAAATGTTATTTGGCTGCATGTTAAAGAATTGGGCTTTGAATACACAATAGGCAAAGGAACAAAAAATAAAATAAAAAAAATATTTCTATAGACAGTTTTTCCACAAGACATTATGGGTAGCAGCTCATTCTAAAGTATTTGCCCTGAAGAGGTAGAGAGAATTTTAGCCTAGCACAGAAGAACATCATCCTTGGCACTGCTATCTTCTGTAAAGACACAATCCCTAAAACTAGATGATGTAACCTTGGTCACAAAACCGGGGTGAGAAGGATGCTGATCTCACTCCCACCTTTCAGTTAAGAAACGTGTTGATTACATTTGAGTAACAGAAAACTTTCAGGGACATTTACTTGATTTTCATTCTCTCTTTCAGTTATTAAATCCATAAATACAAAAGAAGCGTTATTCACAATAAAGTAAAAAAGAAGGTATGGAAACAACCTGAAAACATTTCCACAACTCAATCCAGATGGTCTTGATGACACCGTTTCAAGAAAACCATGCAAAAAATTTGGTGCAGCTTTCTTAATTCATTCAAATTAAACCCCCAAACCAATGGTGTCAAGGTTCATAGTGCTTGTGATTCACACCCCAACCCCCCAAAATTCATTGCAGAAACCCCAGTTCTTGCAAATAGTAATTGCCAGCCAAGTTTTCTGCAGTGCTGTCATATATCCCTATGTGAGTTTAAATGATAGAACTACTAGTTCCAGTAATTAGGTTGAGAGAAAACATTCTAGTAATAAAGGTAAATACATACTGAGCATGCTTGTGCAGAGCACTCCACTCTGAAGCATCCTGCTTGAAGAAGGGATGGTGACAAGGATGGTTCATATCCATTGTAACTTTTCTTAATGTGTGACTAGAAAAGCAGGGCGCCACACAATCCCAGTTCTACTACAGTGTACTCTGAATAGGCCATCATCCACACAGGAGGTACTAACTGAACTTGACCTCCTAGCTTGTACTGAAGGTTTATTTACGGGACAAACATTCAACAGTGAACTATAACCACATCTACAGAGCTTGACCAATCCAGCTTTTTATGGGTACTACTTGCTTTCAGAATCAATTGTCTTAGTCAAGACATTCATACGAAGATGCACCTCCGGTACAGTGACCTAGTCTAGTTGCAGTTCAGACCAGTCCTGTCTTGTTCTTCTGGTGTCACTGTGTGTGTCCAAGCAAAGAACATGGTACTTAAACAAAAACAGCAATAAAGAGTCATGTTAACTTTGCAGCCGAATAAAAACAAGGAAATTTAGATCTTAGCTTTTAAAGCTTAAAGCATTCCCATTTAATTAGCTGTTTTGTTTGTTTTTTTTAAGAAAAATGTACAATAACACTGTAAAAATTAATGGGAAGACACACAGAGGAGTGTGAACAGAAAACATGATGGATTAGATTTAAAAAATTTATTTTGCTTCAATCAAGTGATATTAATACTGTTTTTTTCCCCTTGGATATGGAATAACTACAACAGTCACATGCAGGCTGAGAGTAGCGCACCATTAAGGGAAAAAAAGGGGGGGAGAAAAAAAGGGGGGAAATTCCCAACAAAACTGAAGAGTTCAAAAAGGTGTTTCAGACTTTTCCTTGTACTGATCTGTCTTTTCTTCAGATCTTTTTGTGGGTATCAGCATCACTAGCTTTGTCCAGAAACATCTGCTGCTGCATCACCTGCTCCAGAGCCTGTTTGTGCGCGCTTGATGTATAGATTCAACAACTTCATCTGCAGAGGTAATTTGAGTACACAGCTTGTTTAATATTTGTGGTAGACTAAATTTAATGTCAGAACAAGTTTAAAAAAATCTCCAGAATTTTAAATGCATATTTGCTAAGGAGGGAGGTATGGAGAAGAAAAAGGACAAACCATATCCATAAGAACATAAGAGGAGCCCTGCTGGATCAGGCCAAAGGCCCATCTAATCCAGCTTCTTGTATCTCACAGTGACCCCATCAGATGCTTCAGGGAGCACCCCAGACAACAAGATACCTGTATCCTGTTGCCACTCCCTTGCACCTGGCTTAGAGAAAACCTACTTCTAAAACCAGAAGGTTGCTTATGGCTTGTTGCTTATGGCTTGTAACATAATGTAATGTATGGCATTTTATCCAAGTTATAAAATGTAGCTGTGTGTGTCTTAAAAATGAAAGTCATACCTATTTTATATATAAAAATGCTGAGTAGCAGCAATACTTGAATAGATGTTAAGACTTATTAATTGAACAATTTGCATAGCAGAGAAAATTATTGCAGTATACTTGTTGCTCAGCCTATTTTCATCTTCCTGACAGCTAGCCAGTATCTCAATCTTGCTTTAAAAAAATCACAATTTCAGTAATTACCAACGTTATCCACAATTTTCAATTTCCTCTCTCCTAACAGCCTTGGGAAACTTTAGCACAGACTGGCTTGCCATCTTTTACCCAAAATTATCACATGACATCCTAGTTACACGGAGAAGTCATGTGTAAGTAAAATACCCATAATTATAGTACATTTACTTTCGTGATTTTATTGTTTTAAACTTGATTGTTTAGCAACCTTGGTTTTTTTGTTTCAAAGAGAAAGGTGAGGTATAACATTTTTAAAATAAATAAAACAAATCTCTCACACGTTGCCTGAAATGGTACAGCCCAAGAAATGTTTATCACTGCTGCTACGTCTACAGTGGACCTTAGTCTGCTTTGGAACAAGGGTTTAATTCAGTTCTGATTTTATACCGAATGTACCAATAGCAGCCTTATATCCCAAGGCAACCAGGGATTGAGAAAAGTTGCCTACCAATGAAATTAATCCCATTTGTTGCAAATTACTGAAACCAAAACTAGGCTCTAGCATGTGACAAATCTGCACCTACTTTGCTGCCAGTGAGTTGGCTAAGGTGTGGCTTCAGTTCATCACCAATTACTGCATGAATAGCTACAAGACAGAAGACGCAAGCCTTCCGAACACTGCTCTCCGAGTTATCATAGCCCTGGAAAACAAGAAAAGTTAGCACTGAGAAGTGTATCAGTTAATGAGTACAATTAAGAAAAAATATTTAAATAAAAAGGAGACCAGTACAAGTATATTTAAAATGGGCTAGGAATTCATTGATCAGGTTCCTACAATTAATTGTTAAAAAGATATATGGCCCCAAATAAGTATGGTATATTTTGTTAACATATAGTTCACCCATTCCATACACATGTTTACTTTGTCTCGGAGAAAAAAAGTTCTGGTTTTTATTATTTGCAATACACATGCTTTCTTAGCTTTTAACATATCATTAGTTTTATGCATTTTATACCTTCTTACCTGTATTAGACCTGGCACTATCTCTGGCAAGAGCTGGGCAAGGATTTCTTTAGGTACTCTCTCTATCACTTTAGTCTGCATTTTGATTGCAGCCAGATTAATGGGATAATCTGCTGTTTGGATAATGGGACAAAGTACTTTGATGCACTGATCTGGGCTAATGGATGTGGCCAGCATAGTAGCAGCCTCCTCAGCAGATCTCACCACCTAAAAGATTAAGCAGACACATGGAAAAGCAATTGAATTGTATATGTTCACCTTGTACTATGGTATGATGTTAAACCTTGCAGAAAAATCATTGCAATAAATTTTGGTTTACTGAAGTTCTCATCAGGTGAGCAGGTCCACGATTTCTCAACTTCACCAGAAGTAACTCAATTAAAACCACCACCACCACCAGAGACCTGAAAATATGAGCATATCTCTCCAACCAAAGAGGAAATTTGTTTGGGTAATCAATCAAGAATTTGGGTGTTATAACTGTACACACAGTAGTTATACCAACTCTGGTGTTCTTTTGTGTGTTTTTTTGGTTAGGTGCTTAAGATTGCTGATTGTGTAATACAAACTAGATCCATCTTACTGAAATGAGACTGTAAGGACGTCAACCATCACAAACTGAGAAACAGTCCCTTCCCACAAAATCTGTGCTAGTGAGATTCGGGAGGGGGGGGGTTAAACACCTGACAGCATCAACATTCAAACTGAGTATTTCATTATGATTTATACAAAAGACAGTTGGCTTTCTGAGTTTTGAACCAACAAATAGACTGTAGTTTCATTTCATGTTGACATTCTTTGATACCACATTCAGTAATATCATCAAAGAACAGCACAAGTCTACCAAATTGTATACAAACCTCCTTGTGAGGGTCCTTATGAGCTTCTAGGGTCTTCATAATTGTGAGCTCTGCATAATTTCTAAATCTTGCTGGTTGATGCCTTAAAATCTCTCTTAAGACTTTCAGTGCCAGTGCTCTAATTGCATGCTGAAAGTTTAAACAAATTCAGTTTAGTCCTTTTTGCAGAACCTTCAAGCTGATTATTTTTGACAGTGGAACTATAAAACGTTAGCTCCAGAACTGAACCCAATATTTAATTGCTCCTTCGAAGTCTCTGGAAAAAAAGGCCCTTCCAGAAAATTTTTCTTTGTGTAAAAAAAATGCAGTTATTACACATTTGTTTTAGAAATCCAGACATCTTTCATCCAGATACCACTTCTGTACGCATGGGATTAGGCTTCCTGGTTTCCCCCAATAAACACACCTTGTTGGAACACATATTGGTCTTTTATTTAGGCTATGCACACATAGGTTTAGGAAGGCAGAAAAGCTGCCACACATAAATAAGACTTGACAAATACATTAGACTTCACACGAAATAAAATAATGAAGCTCTATCACTTCTTAGTCTAGACAATAATCCTTAACTATCTGTTAAAAAATCCCACCCAATGTATCTTGCCTCATCCCTAGAAAGGAATGGACTCAGCCCACAGGCTGAGGCACAGAGGCCTACATGATGTTCCATAAGCATACCATCTCAGCAAGACGAAGTGTCACCAACGACAGGCAGTGGATGTAAAATCGTGTTTTATTTATTTCCCCCCTATACTCCCCGGCGCTTTACCTGCACTTTTCTTTTTGGCTTTTTCCTGCACTTTTTTGCCTTCTTTAATGTGTGTGTAACAACTTGATGTTTCTTCTTCGTGGTCGGTCGTCGCGTCGCCGGTTGCCCCTTTGCTTGTGTGTGTGTGTGGGGGGGGGGTTGGGCGGGCGAGTAAAAAGTACTTTGCGAAAAACTAATTCCAGCCAGCTGATCTGCCGGCTGCCGGGAGGGAGAGTCCTCCACAGTGCATTGCAGATACTGTATCTGCGATGCACTGTGGAGAACCAACTCTCCCTCCTGGCAGCTGGCAGATCAGCTGGCTGGCGCTGAAGTCGGCTCGGCTCATGTCGGAGGAGGCCCGCAGCAGGGCGCCAGCTGCCTCGCGCCGCGCTGAGGCGCCTCAGAGCGGCAGCTGGCAGATCAGCTGGCTGGCGCTGAAGTCGGCTCGGCTGAAAGCACGAGCGGGTGCCCCCGGAAGTAGCGCACCCACTCGCGCCTGGGGTGCAGCGCACCAGAACCCCCTATAATTAGACGCCACTGACGACGGGTAGAGAGCAAATGCCGAACAGGAGAGAGAGAGGTGACCAACAAGCCACATCTTTATACTTTTTTAGACCCCCTTTGATGGACAGGTCAGCAATCCAATAGAAGCCCATACTGGGAACTTCCTTTCAGCAATGACTTAGCAATTTCACCCCCCTCTTGTCAATCAAAAGTCCACCCAGGTGTTTTCATTAGGAGGCTGAGAAAACTCTCACGAGTTCTCGGCTCTCATACAGATAAGGAGTTTCCCGGCATGCCCGAGACTGGCCACAGCTGGGAACATTACAGAAAGCCCTTGAGAATCTTGGCTAATTTCCAATCAGTAAGGGGGAAAGACAAACCCTGTTAGAAATGAATCCCATGGACACGCAGAAATTTGGCTTTTTTGTTACAATACACCCTTGGGTAAAAATGCCTTAAAGCTGAGCTTTAGCAGTCCTGACAATTACTCAGTCTGGCATCTCCTGAGTAACATTAGTATCTGGCCTTGGGGGGAAAACCTGTTAAGAAGTACTGTAGTAGTAAAGAAAACATAGAGAAATGATTTTCCTTTTGTCATTTTAGGCTTTACCTCTTTGTCACCAAGAGTTTCAAGTAATAAAAGCAGAATTGTTTTGAAGTGCTCATCCCAAACACCGAAAGACTCTTCTTGAGTCAATTTCATTAATTCATAGAGAGCAGCTTTCCGTTCTTCAACTCTCTCATTATGATTTGACAGTTCCTTCAACAATTCTGCAACCAGGTCAGAATGGTCTAGGGGTGGTTCTATGCAGAGAGAAAAAGATGAGCTCATTAAAAATAAAAATAAGAAAAAAACATAATGTTCATATTATCTGATGAAAAGATATACATCTCTGGTGATAATATCAGAGCTACCAGATGTCTTCCAAGATGGGCCAAAATAGATAATCCATAGGATTTGATTTGATATACTGTATAACCATAAGATTAGTGATAACTGTACTTGTCAGATGGGCTTTGATGGCTGGCAGATGGCAATGTGCCAGATGGCTGGCAGATTCTCTGAAGAAAGCCTTCGTTGGGGATTGGCCCAGAAAGCACTTTCTAGCTGATGTAGCAATAACCCGTCCCAGCCAAGATCTAACCCAAACTAATCAGGGGGAGGGTTCTTCCCTTCCTACAGGAGCTCCCTCTAGGCTTCTGAAAGTCCATTCTACTTGCCTAGAGGCCTTTAAAGGTTCCTGTGCAGGTGCCATTGGCACAGAAAGGATCATGACCAGCTATGTCCATCACCGTAGAAAGACCAAACGGACGCTTACAGGAGAATGACAGCACCTTACACTTGAACTTATCACTTGCATCTGTCACTGTTTTAACCATCTATTCTTCAAATGGGTGGTCCCCTTCAAACTTAGCAGTGGTAAGGACCAACTTGGTGAATCAGTTTATCCACCGCTTCAGTTAACTGCTCTCTGGCAACAACCATGGAGGCCGCGATTCTGTTGTAAGGCCTTAGTACTGGTCATATAGCAAGACCATCAAAGAGGTAATTGAGGTCAATGCTACTGTCATTGATAGCTGTTCCAGTGCAGCTTTTTCAGTCTGGCTAAGGAGGTATTGGCCAATAAAGATAAGGAGAAACTTCAAGTGAGAGAAAAAGATGCTACAGGTTGCTCACTTAGCATGATAGTCTGGAATAAATTCCTTTTATTCCTAATTTCGTGATACCCATAGGACAATAGCATCTTTTTATTCAATGCATCTCAGTCCCCAAGTGAAATTTAGATAATACACACAGCGAGTCCAGTTCTATGCTTTCATTAGAAATATTTTGCCAACAAAACATGGCATTGCTTTTGCTTATCACTAACAAACAGCCCAATCCCGTGTAACTCTTGCACCAGTGTAAAAGTAGATCCACTGGTGTAAGTGCACTTATGCCAGCTAAACTTGCCGTACGCCGACGGACACTGGCGTAACCCCACTTGGACACCACACATGTGCAGTTTGGACGCTTCAGCAACTCTGCTGGCGCAGGGGGAATTCCGGGGGCATTCGGATGCCCATGGAATGCCCCTTGTGCCGGCAGAGTTGCGCTGGTGTCCGTCCCATGTCTGAACTGTGCATGCGCGGCGTCTGAGGGTGGTTACGCTGGTGTCCGTCCTGCGTCCATCAAGTTACACTGGCATAAGTGCACTTACACCGGTAGATCTACTGTTATACCAGTGCAAGAGTTACACAGGATTGGGGCGTAAGCCTAATTTTGCCATTACAAAGCTCAAGCATTTTTTTTTCTTTAAACAGAAGTATAACTAAACTAATATTTTCTTTTGGCAGCATGTATTTACAAAATGCCCAACCTGATTTTTAATTTGCTATTGAGTATGTCATGTAGCCTATTTTCATCTATATAGCTACTCTATTAGTGACTACAGTCATCTCCAGAAAGCACAAGATGCTATTGGCTGGGAAAGGTACAGGGTAGGGCCATTACCCAAGACCAGCAGAACAGACCTTCAAAGAGATGTCAAATACCAGATTGTCCCCACCCTGCCAACCATGACAATGCCCCATCTCTAGGGCACATGGTACTAGTTACTCTAATTTTCCCAACAGCAGAATCTAGCATGAAAACAATAGACGGGGAACTGTATGCAGCCTACTGTCTCCCCCTTTCACCACCTAAGAAGCATTCACATGCCAGTATTTTTCTCGGACATGTATTCTATTAAATCTTTCTCAACAGTATTATATTTTTAATCTTCAAAGGCTAAAAATAGGCAAAATGTTTAAACACAATCATAAATACAAATTATTTAGAAACAAGTTTAGCAACGAAGGTCTTGGGAAGGTAATATGCAATATTTCACTAAGTTTAACTTTTTAGTCAACGATAGTTTGATCCATATGTGTGTTCATCAAATCAAAATTTTGAATATCCAGATTTTTACTGAGTTCTTCAGCTCAAAAATTCTGCTGGAAGTGTTTTTCCCAAGGTTGTCCTTTCTTCCATATCACTTGAATCAGAAAACAATTCTCTTTATTTTTGCCAACACGTTTTTTGGCCATATAAGAACATACCCCTTCCCATTGCTGCTTACAATACACTGGGCTTACCATCAGGAAACTGCTCTGCATCATCATCAAACATGGCCTCTTTTAAAGCTGATTTGTTAAAAGAACCAACACTATCGGAATAATTGTATGGATTATAATCACGTGACCGTGGGGACGAATGAGGAGGCATTGTGTTCAATAATGAGGTTTTGTTGTCTAGAGCTGTTCGGCCTGTATCGGTAGCACTACCTCCTGCTCGTAGATCTACAATTCCAGACCCACTACAAATCTAAAAGAGGAAGACAGAAACATATCTGAAAGGTTAAGATCACTGTTTTAGTAGTATGTAAATAAGCAGGCACATGTTTTCAATTTTTTTTTTAGAAATAATGAGAATTCAACTACTTGAAAAAAAAGGCTTGGCAAAGATTTCTTTAATAGATGTAGCAGTTTGAGATCCAGAAAGTATTTATTTAATATTTAATATTAACACTTACAGCCCAATCCTGTGTAACTCTTGCACCGGTGCAACAGTAGATTCACCGGTGTAAGTGCATTTATGGACTTAATTGTCAGGGGATACCGTTACCTTTACTTAACCTGGGACGGACACAGGACAACACCAGTGTAACCCCCCTCAGCCACCACGCATGCACAGTTCAGATGCGGGATGGACGCCGCTGCAACTCCGCCAGCGCAGGGGGCATTCCAGTGGCATTCGGGTTACCCTGGAATGCCCCCTGAGCCAACAGAGTTGCGCTGGCGTCCATCCCGCGTCCAAACTGTGCATGTGCGGCGTCCGAGGGGGGTTAAGCCGTCCTGCGTCCGTCGGCGTATGGCAATTTACACTGGCATAAGTGCACTTACACCGGTGGATCTATTGCTACACCGGTGCAAGAGTTACACAGGATTGGGCTGCCAGGCTGCAATTCTATACAAACTTATGAGGGAGTGATAAGTCAATGGGACACTCAATGGGATAATGAACTCAATGGGACACTTTTACTATCAGACTTGTAACTGATTTTCAGAACTGCCACTTGATAATTTTTATGACATTCAGATTAACAGAAAAGTGCAAAATAGATCTGTATTAAAAAGAGTTCTTGAGGCTAGAATCACATTATTTTTCAGAAAGCAGATATATATTTTACATCAATTAGTGATGCACTTGCTAATCAAAGCAAGCATGCTAAGAAAAACTGTACTAACATGCTGCAATTAAAATATTCATCAACTTATATCTGCTTAAGGTAGATATATGGTAGGCATCAAGACATGTCATATATTCTTTATAGAAAGGGTGAGAAACCTGGGAGCAAAGTTAGGCCTTGGCTCCATTTTCACCCTTTTATTGCCCTATTATTTTGACTCCACACTAATTTTTTTAAGGCTGGGTCCCAACTCTTTCGGCATGTGGCCTAGCTCAAGGAATTACTTTCAAAAGTGTGTATACTGATAAGCAGGCTTACCAGATCGTCGCCGGGACGAGAGCGGTCTACCCTTAAGGGGGCGGGGCGTGGGGGGCCAGAACGCATCGCGTTCTGCCCCCCCACGCCCCGCCCCCTTAAGGATAGACCGCTCTCGTCCCGGTGACGATCTGGTAAGCTTGCTGATAAGCAGGCATGCATATTGCAAACATAGGCCCAAAGCTGTGTCTCCTTTCAGATCTACAATGCTTTCATCCCATTTTACCTGTAACTGAATTACTTACAGAATCACCATCCTCTTTTTTTGAATCTCGTTTCATAGGTTCATTCATATCTTCCTGACTACGGAAGCTGAAATTCTGAATTGCTTCAGTCACTCCACGAAGAGAACTATAAATATCTTCTGAATTCATATTTTCTGTGTCATAATCAAATGCACTGTGGAAAATAATGAAGCAGATTTTGTTTTAACTACAACAATGTGTTACCAAAGGGACAATGGTTCTTTTTGGATACAAAGGCAATGAACATACCAGTCAGTGAAGAAGAACTTCTATTTATTAAAGCCAGGCATGAATAGCTTCAGGTTATCAATAGAGTACTGTACAAACAAGATGCCTACATTCGTTTTATTGCCCCGAGGCACCCCTCTGTGCGCGTCCTGGCTTACATCAAGGTGTCCACCTGATAAAGACCTTGGAGGGTTTTAAATACCCTGGAACGACTGTATTTTTTGCTCTATAAGATGCCCTCCCCCCCCCCAATAGGGGGAAATGTCTGTGTGTCTTATGGAGCGAATAGTGAAACAAAATGTCTTGCTTTAACAGTTTTCCTTACCTGGTTGTTGATCTGCAGCTCCAATCTTCGGGTGCCCCAGCCAGCTCCCAGTTGCGTTCGGTGCCTGGGCTAAGTTCCCAGGCACTGGATGCGACCAGGAACCTCTGCGCAAACATCGCAGCAACTGCCATGTTTGCGCAGAGCCTGCAGTCGCATTCAGTGTCTGCGCGAAGTTGCCTGACGCTGGACACGACTTCAAAGCCCTCCGGAAACATCGGAGGAACTCAGATGTTTCCGGAGGGCTTTGAAGTCGCATCCAGCGTCAGGCAACTTCGCACAGGCGCTGAACGCGACTGCAGGCTCTGCGCAAACATCGCAGTTGCTGCGATGTTTGCGCAGAGGTTCCTAGTCGCATCCAGCGCCTGGGAACTTAGCACAGGCGCTGAACGCGACTGGGAGCTCTGCGCAAACATCGCAGTTGCTGCGATGTTTGCGCAGGGCTTCCTGGTCGCGTCCAGCGCCTGGGAACTTAGTGCAGGCGCTGAACGCGACTGGAAGCTCTGCGCAAATATCGCAGTTGCTGCGATGTTTGCGCAGGGCTCCCTGATTGCGTCCAGCGCCTGGGAACTTAGTGCAGGCGCTGAACGTGAATGGGAGCTCTGCGCAAACATCGCAGTTGCTGCAATGTTTGCGCAGGGCTCCCTGGTCGCGTCCAGCGCCTGGGAATTTAGCCCAGGCGCCGAACGCGACAGGGAGCTGGCTGGGGCACCCGAAGATTGTAGCTTAATGAAGATTGAAGATTAACAATGCGGTAAGGAAAACTGTTTAAAGCAAGACTTTTTTTTACAGTATTTTTAGCTCCAAAATACGCATGCGTCCTACGGTCCGGTGCGTCTTATGGAGCGAAAAATACGGTATGTACTTGCCCCTAATTAGGTGGCCCCAATTAATGATGTTTATAATATATTACCTGGAAAAGGCATACTCATTTAGTTGTCAAACCCTCCTGCTTTTCATCCTCAGGTGTGTGGCTTTGAAATGGTGCCCAGTGCATCCAAAATGAGAAAAGCAGGGCAAACACTTCCAGCTGCCCAGACCTTTCCTGGGAACACTAACACATCTTAGAAGATGCACCCAATTAAGGGATAAACAGTGCTCTTCAAAAGTTCCTACGCATTAATAAGAATATACTCCAGCAGGATGTCGCAGCAGGCTTTTAACCCAAAGGGTTCAAAGGGATCACCACTAACTCGTCAAGATAAAATGGTCTTCCACAATATGCCAATTCACAGTGTTGCCTTCTAATTGGCATTCCTGAGTGTGAATTCTCACATGAAAACGAATGCATATTGAACTAAAGCATATTGGAATGAGAATATTGGGAATTTGAGGTGGGGTTGAGCTGGGTTATAACCCTAACTGAAGAGGGAACAAATGTCTAGTGAGTAGAGATGAGGCCATTTAGTAACAAGTACAGAGGAAAAGATTTTGTCACAGCATGCACGTATTATGGAGGATAACCTGAATGGAGGATAACCATTGTCTGTGGTAGACAATGAGAATATTGAACATTTCTATGACAGGAGAGGACTGGAGATGGATGGGATACAGGTTTTAACATTTAGGCATTTGGGCACTGCAATCAAATATGTTTTCAAAAGGTTAAATTCAAAATATTTTGGAATTAATCCAAATTAATGTGTTTACATTTTTATTTGCTAAAAAGCTAAGAGGGGAAATATAAAATTTGGTCTCTTACCTTGGTGACAAAGTATTTTGGGATGTATTAGTAGGGGAAGTGAGGGGGCTAGACCAACTGGCTGGTGAGCGTGGAACAGGTCTCGTTAAAGGACTGCCCATGGATCCCTGAAATGGGGAAAACATTTTTTTTCAGAGCTGCCTTGAATTTTTCTAACATCATTCTACCTATATTATCAAGCACATAGGTAAACATGAGATGACAGCAGTGCTTGGGAAAAAAGTCACTCAAAACTTAACCAATATAAGGTAATTTCAGTCACAAAAATCCTAAATATTCACAAATGCATATAATTATCTTAGCCAAGTATGCTTTAAGTCTTTATTGCAATTACCACACTCACAAATATCCTAATGGAGAATAATTAAAATACCTGGCCACCATTTCCTGTATTCCGGAGGTGATTGTGAAGCAGCTTTGTGGCACCATCCTGAAAAGTTTTTGGTAAAGCACCCAGTAACATTGTAAACTCTGGGGTATTGAGTTGAAAAAGAGAAATCAACACCGAGTGTGCAGCCTAGGACAAAAGGATCAAACCATATTGAAATATAGACAATATTGGTTTACGGTACTAAAAGTGAGGATTCTAGACAGAAATACCAGTACTTATTAAACATGATAATTAAAACTCTCGTGAATTACAAATTGAATCTGATCATCTCAGATTCTAAAACATTTCACTGAAACGAGCAACTTAATTTTGGACAACACAAGGCAGATTCTAGAGGCATAAGTACCATACCTATCTGCTATTCATTTTCTAACTCAGTGAACCAAATTGCCATTCATGTGCACATTGTGTAGTGGACTAAGGTAGGAGGGGCATGCAGATGTGTGCTTCAATGTACCTTGGTGAGCCCACAAGCTGGGAAAAATGCTACAGTGGAAATTGCCAGCAACCAAATGGCATACTCCCCTCTAGCACTGCTGTACCTCACTCGGGGGGGGGGCAGAACCCCTCATAAAATCAGAACAGGGACAACCTGTGCACAAGGATGGCCAGGACACCAAAACCAATAAGAGATATGGAGAGCATACCACTGCATGAAACATTCTGCTATGTAGCTATACACCTTAGCATGGCCAATTATAAGGGGAGCTCCACACATTTGCCATCTCTGTAGCTCACTCTCGATGCTGATGTGACTGACTTTGCTTACCTGGGCCATATAGGGACCAAGGTCTACCCTATTTTAGTTGTCATCCAGTTACTCTTGAAAAGTCGTATCAGTAATGAAACTGGTTATGGTGAAGGACTTGCACCTCTCTACAGTAGCAAATCAAGCTCCATCATAGTCCATGAGATTAATGTTTTGAGTATGCAAAACATATATATTGTAACATGTAGTATGTGGCATGAATGTTTTTTTCCTGAAAGTACTGTACATAGATTAAACAACCAATAAGCAACATACCAGTAAATATACTTCTTAACCAGATCTTTCATCACAGTATACCCCAAACCAGACACTATCAAGTGTTCTTCTGTTTTCATCACATTAGATTAAAGTTTAGTTAACCAGCTATTCTCCTTTATAGAAAGGTGGAGTTGCTGACTTTTCTAACTGTAAGATTAAGACAAAAACCGTTTGTAGTAAAAACTGTTATGAACCTTAACGTTATGATATGGGGTTTGAACGGTTATAAAATAAAATTCCATGCAATCAGAAACAAATTAAAAACACCTTTACATATTTTCACATGACCTGACTTACCTTCCTAACATCTGAACTTTTAGGTTCTGTTGTCCACGTGATAATTCGGGATACTGCCAGACGTGTTTCACTTGAATTTACAAAATCTCCTGGATCCATCTGTTGTGCAAGGGTCTCTATATATTTTAGAATTGCAACTTTTACCTACAAAAATAAGGAAAGTCAAATAGATGTCCCCAAAAATCTGACAGCCAGTTGCGAGAGGGCTACAATGAAAGTCCTTTTACTTGGAAACAAATCACCCAACAACGCTATCCTCACAGGATAAATAAGTAGAAAAGTAGTTGTTACATTTAATGCTGATAGCAGCTGTTCATCTTCTTGGGAAAAGAGAGATGAAATCAGTGTGTTGGATAAAAAAATACTTAACAGAAGGAAAATGGGTGATAGAACTGTTCCACAATCCTTTTGATCAGTGTTTCCCAAACCTTTTTACCTGCGGCTCCCTTGACCATTGGCCACAGCTCCCCATTACATTGTTATGTAACAGGCAGAAAACCACCAGGTGAAGCTTTCTCCCCAATTTCACCTCTTCTGTGAAGGTAATTTCTCCCCCTTCTATAGGTCCAATCAGAAGTGGGGTGGGAGTATGTTGACTGGAGCACCCCCTTCTTCCTTCCGTCTTCCCTCCACAGGGAACCTGAAGCCACTCTTCCGCGGCTCCCCTGGCTGGCTTCTGCAGCTCCCCTGGCCCTACAGTTTGGGAACCACTGCTTTAGACAAAAACTTGTGCAATGGTTTGCACGATATTAGAATAATTGGGCTGTACAGCAGTTCTGCCTACACAAGAGGTTGCATAAACAGAAGAATGTACATGGATTTCACTTCACTTTCCTTGCCCTACAACCACTTTCCTTGCCTTACTTCTACTTATTATCATAAGTAGTAACTTTCCAAACTTTCCAAAAAAAGAAAAAAAGAAAAAAAAGAATTCCATATCAATATTAATGTGTTTGATTACACATAGAGTAAATATTCAAGGTTATAAGTAGTCAAGAGCCAAAAAACCCTCTTTGCAACTACAGTGGACCCTTTTTATTCGTGGATCCGGGATCTGTGGGGCTTCTGGAAGCTTAACGACCCACTTCCAGGTTGTACGAAGGCTCGTTCCCCCTCCCAGCCTTGTTCCAGAATGCATCCTGGGACAAGGCTGGGAGGAGGGAAAAGACTTCGCGCAATCCGGAAGTGGGTTGTTAAGCTTCCAGAAGCCCCATGGAGGCTTGAAAATGCAGCGGTTTGACTGCTGCGATGTAAAAACCTGGATTTGGGGTTGTTTTTTTTACAGGTTTTTTTTTGTGGACCCCACTATCTGCGGATCCTCGCTATCCGTGGTGTGTGTGTGTGTGTGTGTGTGTGTGTGTGTGTGTGTGTGTGTGTGTGTCAGGAACAGATCCCCCACGAATAGCGAGGTCCCACTGTAATTCTGTGTGCTCAAAGGGTAACTTGAAGGTTTCTCGGATAACAGATCTCCACTACTGGATGATGAATCACTTCTGAAGTTGAACTTCCAATGCAATTTGAAATACAGAATTGACGGTGGGTCAGTTTAAATGAAAAAAAATTCCTTTGGATTCTTAATGATAATGAGAGCACATAAAGCAGACCTTTGGACTCCAGCACCATAACTAAATAATTTTTAAATACCAGTCATTTCAAAAATACTAAGTTGAAGAAGTCTATGATTATACAAGACAGGGATGCCAATTCTTCAGCCCAAAATAATGTTTTACCAGTAGCTTCCACTCCGCTGGGGCAGCACCTGGAACCAGTACGTATAAAATAAATTTTTCAAGTCTTGTCCTCTTTTGGCTTCATGATCCAAACACTTTCCATCATGTTCTGGAGTCACTCATACTGTACAGTAACTCTACTACACTGAACCAAAATGATGGTTTTACATCAATGTTAACTGCTCAGTATACAAATACAACTTCTATGTTGCCTCATGGTTGCTGCTCTTTCAGGAGGATACGATTGTGCTATTATCATGGAAAAGGTGCTTGTGATAAACACAAGTATGTTTACTGTCCCAGTGACTTCCCAGTTGTCAAACTGTCTGTCCATCAGCACTCAATTTGCTGAAAGTCAAGGTATTACTATAAAGATATGCTTAGAAATTATGTTATTCCAGAAAGTTTTGATAGTTCTGTTTCCCTTCTTGTATAGTTTGCATTTTTTTTTAGGAAATGGTGGGAGGGGAAGAGAAAGCTAGAGAGAAAAATCTTTAATTTCAGCGTGGGAAGGTTGGCTACACTCAATAGACCACAACTTCCATACAAGTTTCACCTGGCTTTTCAAACATGACAGGTTAAATCTTGTTGCCATTTTCTGCCTGGTTCCATCAGAACAGCTAAATTAGCCCTCCAGAGATTTGCTTATAAATAGCATATCAATTTATGGAATTCGCGCAATGGACAAAAATTAGAAAATTTACTAATACAAGATGTGATTGCAAGCCAATATGGTTTTAAAGGGAGATTAGAAAAATTAATGGAGAAAATTCACCCATCAATTGTTAGTCACATAGCTAAATGGAATCACTATGTTCAGAGTGATATCAACTTATCATATCGTTTGGTACAAATAACCAGGGAATGTTGGCTGTTGCCTTCATGAGCCCTGCCTATGAACTTCCTAAAGGAATCTGGTTGGCCATTGTTGGAGACTGGTAGCTGGACTCATGGTCCAACTCAGTAGGGCGGCTCTTATGTTCTTAAAGATATAAAACTATGCCAGAACATTGAAAACACACACACACTCTCTCTCTCTTTCTTGAGAACCGGTCTGAGCCTTGATTTGCAGCTGCCTGCAAAAGCTTTGAAAGCAGGATGATGACTGCACTTTGAAAGGAAACATTTGGAGAAATGGAAGGTTCTATGAGTTTTTCTCATAGAATAATACTTGTAAAAACCCATTAAAAAATGTTGGTTTGAGGTCAGCTTGCCTGTGTAAACCGCCTTGAGTCTATGAGAAAGGCGGCATATAAATAATGTAATAAATAAAAACACTGAATTCTCGTGAATTCAGAACGAAGTTCTCCTTTCATGAATGATTACACTGGTCAACACACTTCCTCTGGCATAAGGTATTCCAATAGTTTTAAGGTAATTTTGGGGTGTTTTTGTCTATCACATCAAGTTTTTGAGATATCAAATATTGCATTTGATAAAATCAATGAAAAACAGCAAATTTACACTGGTCTACAAACAATTTTTTTTTCTGGCCTGGACGTTTGCAGCTGTTTTAGACTAATTTCAGGGTGCTGATTCCAAATCTGATCTCAGATTTGCTCTATCACATTTCATTTTTATGCTATCGGCATACCCCATTTTCATGATGCCAAACCTGATGCCAGATTTGGAATCAGCGCCCTAAAATTACCTTAAAACCATTGGAATACCTTATGCCAGAAAAAGTGTGTTGACCGGGTACCCCCTTATCATGGTCCAATTTTCTGAAGTACCCCCTGCTAATTAACTGCTAATTAATTGGATTAATCAATTAATGAATCGTTAAGTAAAAAAGTACTAACACAATTTTAAATGTGAAAAAATGTCTTATTTAACTGTGTGTGTGTGTGTGTGTGTGTGTGTGTGTGTGTGTGTGTGTGTGTGTGAGAGAGAGAGAGAGAGAGAGAGAGAGATATGCAAGATCCTTGAAATCATAAGTGACAAAGAGTTAATTTTGGGTAAAATCAATGAAAATGGGGTATGCCTATAGCATAAAAATGAGATGTGATAGAGCAAATCTGAGATCAGACTTGGAATCAGCACCCTGAAATTAGTCTAAAACAGCTGCAAAAGTCCAGGCCAGAATTTTCTTTTTTGTAGACCAGTGTAAATTTGCTGTTTTTCATTGATTTTATCAAATGCAATATTTGATATCTCAAAAACCTGATGTGATAGACAAAAACCGATGCCAGATTTGGAATCAGCACCCTGAAATTAGTCTAAAACAGCTGCAAAAGTCCAGGCCAGGAAAAAAAATGTGTTTTTTTGTAGACCAGTGTTATTCTATTTGTTCAAAAATGTTGTGCCAGCACAAACAACATGCACTGATGTCAACAACAGACAGCGCTATATGTCATCTTGTTAAAACACATCGAACTCTCCCTCTCTTTGTAATAAGAATCATACAAATGCCTGATGACAAGGGCATCAGCACTATTGTACACAAAAACCAAGCACCATTTAGTTCACAGATGAACATTTCCATAACGTATATACTTATGTATTATGCGAGTTTCACACAGGAAATCCCTCCCTGCACCC
The DNA here is from genome assembly GCA_026170595.1 of Plestiodon gilberti rubricaudatus. NCBI lineage: Eukaryota > Metazoa > Chordata > Lepidosauria > Squamata > Scincidae > Plestiodon > Plestiodon gilberti. The sequence continues at coordinate 72,987,391 of JANXHW010000006.1, read as the reverse complement.
CCATTCAGCATACAGTCGACCCCTGCTTTACGATGGTTATTCGTTCCAGAGACCACTGTACTGTGAAAACATTGTAATGTGAACCTAATAATGCACTGTTTTTGGTAATAGATTCCAAGACCTTGGAAGCTGAAGTTTCTGCCACAAAACTAAGCTATTTTTCTCTCTAAAAAGGTGCTCTTTAGGGTCATTCCATGTCGAATCAACCAATGAAAAATCCATTTTGGAACTTGATGTCATGGATTTTGTTCATTTTTGGTACATTTGTACCTTGCCATGAGATGTTTATAAATTATTTTTTTCAAGTTTTTTTGTCCATCCATTTTTGAGATATTGAATTTTCAAAATTGCCTAGAAACGCCAAAATTCACTTGTTACCATACCTTCAAATGCCATTTACAAGATAACTATGAAAGCTACAGATATGGGACAGGTGTCATTTTAAAGCTTATGAATATAGGGCTTTAATTTGATATACAACATGATACAATTGTAAATTTAAGAAATTCAAAAATATTCAAATAATATTTATTTTGAATTTTTGGAGAGAAATTTTTTTAAAATTTTCAAAAAAAAAAATCACACTTAAAGGTATATGTTTTGTAGCCAATCAGTCAAAATTTCAATGTGGTATCTCAGTGGTATCATACAAAAATTAATTTTTCTTATTGGCAGTGACAAGGAATTAAACCTCTCAAGTCCATTTTTCTACAATTTACATTGATAAAATCATGTGGTAAACTGAAATGGATCCAAAAATTTATAACAGGATTGAGGTGTGTGTGTGTGTGAGAGAGAGAGAGGGGGGGGGTGATAAGGCAGGCTATCTTGGCAAAGGAACTGTTCAAAACATGCAAGACAAACCCTGACACGTTTCTGCCTATTTATTCGTGTCCCCTTCCCCCACCATGTTACCTTCCAGTCAGCTTAGTTTTGGTCTGGCTCTCTGTGTGTGCACTTCAGTTCAGTTGGACAGTGTGTTTTTAGTGAGTTTTATTGTTTTCCATCTGACAAGGCTTGTCTTTTCCTAACTGCAATCTGCATGAAGTGCATACTTTCATGTGTGGTTTGATTTCATTATTTAGTGAAACCATCCAATCAGTTACTTTCCTCAAGTCTTTACTAACCCAGTGCCCCCCTTTTTAAAAGAGTTGCAACAGTTTTTTGACCACTTATTCTCCTCCATATTTCAAATCATGCAATTATCAAACAGTTAATGAATTAAACTTAATAAAGACTAATAAAGCAGCTTCACAACAAAAATGTCCTAGAAAGCTTCACTAAAAACACACACAACTGAACTGAAGTGCACACACAGAGAGCCAGATCAAAACTAAGCTGACTGGAAGGTAACATGGTGGGGCCATGACACCCCCCATGGGATGTAATATGCCCCGCCCCTGGCGGGGGCATGGCATCATCAATGCACACGTCGGCGGTGGGGAAACACACACCCCGGTGCTTTTCGGCTCCTTTTTGGAGCCAAACGGTGCCTGGGAGGGCAAAACTTGCAGCTGACAACGGCTGCACGCGGAGGGACCACCGGAAGGTAATCCCCCATGACTCACCGCTTTGGAGCCCACCGCCCCAACCGTAACGGTGCCTCTGATGTAAAGTGAACTCATTGTAAAGTGGGGCTTCACTGTATTTTGTACTTGTTTTCTCTATGTTGCTCCCTCCTTAGAAGCCCGCTGGATTCAGTGCTGTGTGTGTTAGGAAGACCAGGAGGGAGGGTACTCCTTACCTTCAGGAGGGAAATATAAATTCTGCTTACACCAGAAGCAGACAAATTCAGTACTTTTCCTTGATAGTGAAGCTTTTCCCTGCTACTTTGACAGGTCTCTAAGTATTACTATAGGACTTCCATCATCAGATGTTCTCTCTCTCTTTCTCAAGTTAGTTTTAACACACTCTGGCGTCTCACATCTGAAGATGTGAGACTCCAGAGTGCATTAAAGCTAACTTGAGAAAGAGAGAGAGAGAGAACATCTGATGACGGAGGTGTGTGATGAAGGTGTGTGCATAAGCATACAGAACATCCTCAAGTTTATAGTAAAAATATATAGTCTCATTGGACCCTATAAATACCAAATGTAGAAAAAGGACATACGGTACTTCAGTATCATCCAGCAATTAAAGAAAGTCTAATCCAGCTAGTGTATCTCCCTTATGTCTCCCTTCATTTTAAAGATTTATTTATTTATTTATTTATTTATTTATTTGAAGAATTTTTACCCCGCCTTTCTCCCGATAAGGGCAATCAAGACGGCTTACAATTAAACAAGTTAAAATACATAATAAAATATAATACAATAAAAATAATTAAAACAGTAATAATTATTCCAGTAAGTTCAAATCTAGAAAGCTACTATTAAACAAAATCAAGACTCCCCCTGACAAATAACATCAAAATCAAACTGCCTTTAGTATATATTATATACTATAACATTCTGCTGCACTTTAGACAAATGAACAGGAGGTATTTGCGTGTGGCTTCAGCACCATTGTGTTCAAGGACATAGAAGTGCTATCTTGTGAAAAGCTATTAACAGACTGTGCACATTTAATGCGTGCAGGATAGAGGAAAAACGCTGGTTTTATATATGCTTGTTATTTTCCCAAATGGCCTCAGTTTACATTCTTAATAATTGTTGCATTTATACCGAAGGCTGCAGTTTCTCCAACTGCACATTTACAGGATAGTAGTCTATCTTGTATACATAAAAATATTTTCCAATGGATGATACCTTTTCAGCCTTCACATCAATGTCTGAATTGTGATCTTTCTTAGCTGCATACAGTGCAACATACTATCTTTGGAGTGGTTTAAAAAATGTTCATGATAAAAACTGTTTGTAAAAAAACAGAGGCAAGTTTTCTAATTTTGAATATGCAAGAGTATTGCATGACTACAAGAAGCTCAGGAATAAGTTCAGCTATAAGAGTTACCAGATCCATAAATGAGGATTGGGAAATCACAAACATAAAATTAGGAAAGACTTGATAGAGTGAGTTTGCATAACCAGCTTGGTGTTAGGCAGCCATACGTTTGTTTCTTATTCTGTTGGTCTTGTGTTTTCTTGTAAAGTTTACTGCCAAACATTTTAAACAGAAGCATAACGTTCAACATCGCTTGGACTAAAGGCATGCTTAGAATTCCTTGCAAAGGTTAGTAGCTGCATATGGATGCATAAAAATAAAAAAATAAAAAAATTTAAATTTACACATAGTAGGTTAAAAAGGCAATAATGCAGACAAAAACCTTGGAGCTCCAAAAAGAGCGAAGCTGGTCCTGCAGTGCTGGCTTGACTGTCTGAAATTTTATAAAAACAAAACCCACTAATTGAAAACCTTATGCAAAATAAATACCAAAAAAAATTAATAAGCAGAATGTCTACAAGTCTTGCTTACAGCTAAGTCTCAAAAGTTCTTACCTTCAAGCTGGGTGTCTGGGTCTGGTCAACAGTGAACCTCATTAAAATACTGAACTGGAGATCATTTGGAAAAGACTCCCTGCAAAAATACATTAATATTATAATTCAGGGCTTATATAATATTATAACCACAATGGCTTCCTGAGGTTCCCAGGGGACTGTGGAAACTTAGGGAAAAAGGAAGAGATTAGGAGATATTATAGGCTCTTTAAAATACATGGCTACAGCAGGAAGGATTATTAAGAAGTTCCTGGCTGGTAAATGAAATAGAACAGTGCATTGATGGTAGGCTGGTCCCATGAGATAGAGGGGTTTCAAAATGCTGAAACCCTCAAGGAAATTGAATAAAAAGTTGGTAATCCCTCCCAGTGGCATCACAAACCGGTGCATCACCCCCGGCTGGAGATCGGCCGCTCAGTGCGTCACTAGGGGCGGGAGGCCAGCTGCGTCACCCCCCACTGCCGCATCGCCCTCCCCGGTACAAACCGCTCACCACCCGCTGCCGCGTCACCCCCCGGTACTCACCGCTTGCGCTGGGAGGGTGACGCGCTGGGAGAGGGTGACGGCCCAAGGCCCACTCACGTGCTGCATCTTCTTCGGCGGCTCAGCAGCTTCTAACTAGGCCAAGAGTGGTGTTCTTCGCACATGCACACAATACCGCTTGAAGCCTTGCCCTCAGAAGGGACGAACGAAGACGTGATTGGGTCTTGATTCGGCCCTTCTGAGAGCAAGGCGCATGCCGCTTTCAGTCTTGCCCTGGCCTAGTTAGGCTGAGCTGCCGAAGACGCGGCACGCGAGCTGGCCTCGGGCGCGTCACCCTCCTGGCGCATCACCCCTGGAGGCCCGCCCCCTGCCACGCCCTAGCGACGCCGCTGATCCCTCCTTCTTTAAAATCTCAGGGGCAATCTATCTACACTTACATCTACCATAGGTAAAGGTATCCCCTGCTCGAAAGCCAGTAATGTCCGACACTAGGGTGTGGTGCTCATCTCCGTTTCTAAGGCTGAAGAGCCAGCACTGTCCAAAGACGCTTCCGTGGTCATGTGGCCGGCATGACTAACGAAGTGCTGTTACCTTCCTGCCATAATTCAAATTCATAAGTCTACCATAAGAACATAAGAAGAGCCCTGCTGGATCAGATCAAATGCCAGATCCATAATCGGGTCACAATTACAAGTATATACTGTAATATACTTCCAGAGACACTTAGGGTCCAACTATGGATTACTTTTTTTTGCGAGGCAATTTTCACAAGAAAGTGTGAGGGGGGAGCCATTAACCCCACCTTTGATGGCACACTGTACTCTAGTGCCAAACTGGGGTTCCCCATGGTGGCTGCTCTGCGACTTAAAAGGGTCTGTTTGGGTTCACTTCCTGCTTTAAACCTGTTTCTTAAACCCATATATGGAAACATAATATCTTGCTACATCATAATGCTTTTATTCATGGACCTAATATTGGTTGAGTTTGAATTACTATTTGGGAAGATACCATATTTATTGTAGAGAACTATTAATACAACATGCAGAAAATTAAAAATGCATCTATTTTCATACAGCCAAGAATTGATTACCTTGTTACATCAAGTGCCTTTTGAACTTTTGCTTGCACAGACCCTAACAAATCAGCACCCATTTTCTTCAGAAGTTGTGTCAGCAATACAAATAGCCAATCCTGTAGATCTTCTTTATGGACCTGGATGAAGTCTACCAAAGTTTCCAAAAACATGCTGAACACCTAGAGGAGCCCCCCGAAAAAAAGGACAGAAGAGAGGAGAAAAAAAAAGAAAAGCAGGGAAGAAAAGGAGTTGATGCGGGTCTGTGTTGTACTCACAAAAGAATAATGTAGTAACACAAAGAAGCAGACAGAGGCAATGATCGACAGCCAAGCAGGAAATCATTCAGTCCTGTCTTTCATCAGAATGTGCGATTTAAGAAATGCAATCTGTATGCAATTCTGAAAATTAGTACTTCATGCAGTATCACTGAGTAAAGAAATGCTGTGGTGACTGGCGCAACTATTTTTTCCTAGTGCTTTGGTATTTTTGCTGCATTTAATTTTGTGCAAATGGTTTAAATCACCGTGTCTCAAACTTAAGAAATTGGGCCCCTTTCTAAATGGACTAGCTCTTCCCATGCAAACCAATTTAGAAACTACTTAAGTCTGCCCAGTTCCTCTGTTCAAGTACCTAATTCTGAAATACACATGTCCAGTATTTCCTCATATTGCTCCGTAAGTGCTTCTTACACACCCTCTACAACACTCCATCTCCAGCCACTGCTAAATTGGAACACAGCACTCAAGTATTTGCAAGTACAAGCACCTTTTCCTTTCAACAATTCCTGTGGGATAACAACTTGCACTTTGGTAAAGGCTTGACCTTAGACACCACCATAGGCATCTTACCAATGAATACCAATTAGCCATTGAATATACTTTGTGTCCCCATGGGAGGAGCTATTGCCCCACCTTTTGAGAAACACTGTTTAAGGCTGTTAAAAAAAACACTCAGTCCTGCATGCAACACACATGCACACACACACATATAGATTTAACGCTACAATGTTATGGGAAATCTTTAATGAAACACTGACTTGTCAATACCTCCCATACAAAGCATTATCAGCATTAAAACAGGAAAAAAGTTCCTTCTCATATAAATGTATAGTGGTCAGTGTGATAAGATTCAGTTTTCTTAATCATAGTGTACGAAAACCTTAATTAGAAATGGCAGGTGGAAACAGCACAATTCACTATCTGATGTATTATTATTATTATTATCATCATCAAGAAAACCCATTTGATACCTGTACTACATATATATGAAATATATGTTGGTACCATTTTGGAAGAATCGGTGATAAGTCACAAAATTCCACTACAAGGTTGTCAGTTAATTTGCAGAAAGAAAACTGCACTACCAGTAAATTTTGAAAGATCATTGCTAAAGAGGAAAATCACAGGGGACAAAAAATAAATCACAAAGCTGATTTTAAAAAGTCTGCGTCCCATTCTAAAAACCAAAGTTGATCAAGCAATCTTCTGTTGCTGAAGAATATATCGCCTTTCCTAGGGAAAATTTAGTCTCATTATATGCCATAAAATACCAGTGGCTGCCACTGTTTCTCTTCCAAGGCTCTATTCAACATTTGGATTCATACATGTACAAGACACACTTCAAAAGGCTCTGTCTGCTCACAGAACTAATCCAACTTCCAAACAAGAACACCTGCTTGATAACTGAATGCAGGAAACACAATTTTCTACTTTAAAAAAAAGAAGAATAAAATTCATAGGACAGGCAAAAAAAGCTCAGGTATGAGGTCTGCCAACACTTTTCAGGGCCAGTAGCAGCACATACCCTGTCTAAAACAATCTGTTTGCAGGCTGCTTGTACTGGCTCTGTCCTTAATTATCTACATAAGGCAAACAACAAATAAAAATTTGCAGTCTTGGAGAATGCTTAATCTGGGATATGTTGTGGGTTCTCCATACTATGCTTTTCTCTTGAACTTCTCCACCTACCGTGGGCCAGGACATCACTTGCTCAGACCCAGGGACTCGCAATTCAGAGCCAAGCAAGAGACATAAACAACTGTAATGGTGGCATTGTGTCTCAAGGTTCTATTTAAATTGACCAAAATTAAATAATGTAAGATAGTTGTTATATTTCTTCTATTAATGGAAGGAGCTTTTAGGAAACTGCTATATACCTACTAGTAGAAATACCATTGATAAAATATTCTATTTCAAGCGATGCACATACCACAACACACAATTTAAACCAATGCATCTATTAAACAGCATCAGGCAGCCAATACTTGCACTTTTATTTTTACAATGGTGGTTGTGAATTTAAATGCAGTGAGAGTTATCCAAGTGGTCCTTGAATGGTGGTGGTGTTGTGACATATAAACGGCCTCACTGCACACAACATGCACAAACCTAGCAATGTCTACCCACTATCTAGCAATTTTTCCTTTTCCCCTTCACTCTATGATGAGTGTAGTTTCACTGGAATGCAGAAGGTGTTAATTCATTGTTCACCATTGTTTGCTCTGGAAAAGTACTAGTAATATGTTTAGAAAAAGCAAAGGAATCCAAGGGAACGAAGAGCCAAACTGTGAAAGCCAAACTTTATAGCGTGAATAATACATTTCTATTCGTTATTGCTTTGACTGATGCAGTATCCTGAAAACAATTTCTGAAAATTACATGTTTGCTGCTGAAACTAGACGGAGGGAAAAAAAATGTTGTATAGCTTTGATGTAAAAAAGATCTTTTCTTAGGAGAAATGAAATTCATATGCGCCAATCACCACAATACACAGCAGAAGTACAAAACCAAAAAAGGTCAGTTAATTAGTACACAAAAGCACATCCCAAAAACATTTCAGCATAAATCTGCATAACTGCAAGGATTTTATAAAGCACAAAAGCTAGACTCTGCACAAGAGAAAAGTAGAGAAAAAAAGATTAATTTCAGTCATGCAATAAGGTTAGGGTTCCAACAAATATTGAACCAACTTACTCTCTACAGAGAGTTCCAACACAGGGGACAGCATGCAAAAAGAAAAAAAGGGGGAGGGGGAAGATAAAAACACACAAATTAGTTGCCATCTGCATAGTTCCTGTATGGGGAAAATATATATATATATTTTAAACGTACTACATGTGATCAACTTTGCTATCAAATTCCCTTAGTATAAACACACTAAGGCTGCCCTAAGACTCTCACGCCTACATTCTTTACACCAAGTCATCTGTAGAAACACATTACTGTAGTTTTGTAAGCAGTCATTTAATATTTGTGTAAGGACTGCTTCAAAGATTTATTTATTTAAATAATTTTTACCTTGCCTTTCTCCCGATAAGGGCAATCAAGGCGGCTTATAATACAACATGACGATTTTAAGTGGTATACTGTATATTATAGAATTGCATGCACACTAAAATGGTAGCATTTGAAATCCATATAAAGTTGGACCTCCGTATCCGCAGGGGTTCCGTTCAGGATCCCCCCAGATACTGAAATCCATGTACAGCAAAATCACTTTAGTGCGGATATGGGGGTCACTGTAAAACCCTGAAGGAAAAAAACGTTAAAAATAGCGTTCCTTACCTTTTGGCTGCCAAACTGCTCTTTTTGCAGGGCTGTAGAGAGCGAAATCACGCTCCTACAACCTCTTTCAGGTTGCTTGACTTCTCCCTCCCTTCCCCAGATGCCCTAATGCATTCTGGAGCGACCTTGGGGAAAGGAGGGGGAAATCGAGCGACCCGGAAGAGGCTGTAGGAGCGCGATTTCACTCTCTACAGCCCTGCAAACAGAGCGGTTTGGGAGCCAAAAGGTAAGGAATGCTATTTTTAACCCTTTCCCCCTTTTTCAGGCTTTTACAGCCTGACCCCTATATCCACATTGAGACAAATCCGCAGATGGTGGGGGTTCCCTGTATCATTCTTTTTTTAAATCTCAGGTATTCCACAGAACACGAGCTTTGCATGCAGAGGGTCCCAGGTTCAATTCCTGGAGAATTACTACCAGTCAGTGCAGACAAAAATTACCTAGGTGGACGAATGGTCTGATTCATAAAAGGCAGTTTCCTAAGCAAATCATGGCTCTTGGTAGCATGTTTCTATGGTGTACGTATGCAAAGTTAAAAAATCTCATAAATGCTTTAAAGTGGTACAATTTCAGTGGGTCTTCACTCAGTGGCATTGTAAAATAAAATGACAGCATGGATGACTGAGCGAGCAGAATCCTTGTATACAAGCAAGGCTATCAATTATCTAATCAGGGAAATATTCAAGTGTTGCCATGAACAGCATCAACTGAACCTCAGTTAAACCTTCCAAAGGCTGCAGTTGTAACTATACTTACCAGGAAAGCCCACTGAATGCAAGAGACACAAGCATTTCACAAACAATAGTTGGAATAGTTTACAAAGTCAGCATTTAATTCGAAAATATTGTACTTTTACAATGAGGCCAGTCAGATGCGAGATATTCACTGCATTTTGATATACATTTAAACCAACATGGGCTTTCTGCAGCATTTAGTAATTAAAAATGCTGGACACCACTGCAAGATATCTCTAGCTGAACTACAGAAAACCATGCCGCTCATCCGGAAATGAGTTTATTCTGGAGTTTGCAAAACTGGCCTATCCTGCTATTGTCCAGGCTCTGTGTTAGTCGATAGCAGAAGGGCTATATGCCATTAACGTCCTAACACCATGTTCTAATGGTGACAACACCCCCCCCCCTGAATTGGCAAGAGAAGCAAAACAGAAAGCATACCATCTGAAGCATGGTGGGGACAAGCAGTTTGCCCCTGGCTCTGCAGCCTGCTTTGAAACAATGACCTGCAGGTTCAGACATTGGCTCCTCCCCTGCCCCCAGACACTGAGAGATTACCGTAGAAGTGGTCCTTATTTATTTACAATATTTTTATCCCGCCTTTCTCCCCGAAGGGACCCAAGGCGGCTTACAAGAACAAGAAAAAAGAGTTACAAAAATCAATCACCTTTAAAAGCAATAAAACAGTTAATTAAAAACTCGTCCTTAGACTCATGTGCTTCATTCCAGTTTCCCTCCAATCCTCCCAACGTTCCCCTCAGAACGTGGAGTCTACCCTAAATCCAAATGTCAGCCAGAGGACTTCTCTCAGTCTTGATGTATGTGCACAAATTGGTGTGGAGGAAAAGGAGTAGGTTCTAAACAGGTCAAAGCACACTGACCTACTTTGTGCCTTCTGCACTGAGCACATCACTAAAGTTAAGACGCTGTATGAAAGCCTTGCAGTACAGGTGTCCCCCCTTAATGACGCCTCACTTAATGACGATCTGCATATATGACGGAGGTTCCCAAAGTGTAAACAAAGAATTAAAGCTACAGTACTGTATTTTAAATGCAAAGTCAGATAACTGTTTGAAATTATTATATTTCTGACATAGTAAATTATTTTTATGCTAATGCCAGCAAATGGTTGTTTTGGATGTGAAACTGGCCTGTGTCTCTGCTTATGGAGATGCTTGAGGATCTCTGTTCCCTGATCATGCACTATAGATCTGCAGTGCTTGAAAGTCCATTACCAAGTCTGAAGTGTTGCTTTAATTACATATAAGCTTATAAAGGGGAAGATGGCACTGATGTAGTAGCAGATATTGGTCTACGAAGGTGACTGTCATAGTGTAAAAATGTGGAGCTGCTGAGAAGTTGTGATGCTTTGGGTAGATTTCAGACCACATTTTTCTAGAAAAGGTACACTGCTGGGAACAACCCTACCAGAAAGACAACTTCAACTTGCTCTCAAAACTGCACAGCAACTTCAGTATCAACCATAGAAGCACCAAATATTTCCTACAACACTCCTAAATACTACTGAGATCTTTGCTATGACAATTAGCATTAACAACAGAACCCCATACACCACACAAGAAATACACAGATCACCAAACCTCAGCCACAGATCACTAAATTCCTATCTACAGCAAAGCAACCAGATACCAAGCCTTCTCTAAGGTGAAAGTCTAGGCTAGGGTATTTAACTTCAGACTGAAACTGCTTTCACAAAGCTAAGTAGCTGGTTGTAATTCAGACTGCATAAATATTTCTGAATAATCAGCTACAAAAAACTCCACCAACACAGTAATCTACCATTGATATTGTAATTCAAAGATATCAGACCTCAGTAACCCAGAAGATGAGTACCATATCATATAGGAAATCAATCCTGAACCTCCTGCCACAGCCTTCAAGTAGCCCTTTTCAAGTGCTCAAAACATATCAGTAGAACCATGTTCTCATAAATATGGGCATTAACCCACAATGGGAAGCCCTGGGACCACTTGCAAGACAATATCAACATTAATGGTTTAATAGCAGAATGTCTTCCAGACCTTTGCTATGTTATTCAGAGCATAAACATCTGTACCATTGTTCACCTGCACGTTTATGTACACCTTTTGCTAATGATTCAATATTCACCTATTATAGCCACAGAAAACAGCTCTGAAAAATATTCTATTTCTGTCAGCAATCACTGGTCCAGTAAAAGTTACTCAATGCCATCTTGTGCCTCTTGCACTAATAAGACCACCATCAACTACAACTATGGCATAGTAAGTATGGAAAATGTTGATTACCTTGCATTTCTGACTGAGAACCTATGAACAATAAAAAACCATGTGCTTCTGTCAATGATTGTAACTTTAAAAAAAACAATGGTTATATAAACAATCATAAAACAATCCAGCAGCTATATCTGTTCAATAAGAAATAAGACTGTTGTATTCACTCATATACTTGCAGATGTCCATAAATGAACAGTAAGGAACAAAACATAAATACATACCTTGCTATGAGGGTCAGCAAACATCCTTGTGAAGATTTCACACAATCTTTTTAATTCAACGCGACTGTCAAAACAACGTGATGCTAATTAGTCAAACTGTAAGTGCAGGCTAGTTTTACTAATAGCTTCCAAATGTATCAATGTAACATCCTAAGGAAAAAAACCATTTTAAATATTTTGACAATTCTGTCATAATGTCTGCATATCTTAATGGGGTTTGTGAATGAGCTTCCTGGGTCTAGCAGTTAACTGAGACCACCATGTGAGTCCACCTGTTTCTTCTCCCCCGTTCTTTTTTGGGAGACAACTATGGTGCAGTGCTACATCTGCAACCAATGTTAACATTAATAACAGTTGTTAGATCTAAACCAGAGTTTGCAATCATACAGGCCTTCTCTGTAGAGGAGAATTGTTATGGAATTCTCTCCCAGGAAAATAAGAACTATGCCCTCCCTGCTGGCCTTCTGGTGAGGCCTCAAAACTTCCTTTTTTTCTTTTGTTTTTCCCTCCTGAATATGCTTGGTGTCTAGATCCATAATTGTCCTGAAATTAACAGGTAAAAAGTCATGGCAAAAGAAACTGATATGATGGCCTGATAAAAGAAACTGATATTTCTTTTGCCATGGCTTTTTGCCCGTTAATTTCAGGACAATCAAGGATTATTGCTAGCCATGAAAATTTTAAATCGTTTTTGGGTGTCTAGATTCTTTATCTCCACTGTTTGTATTTTGCACTTTATATTTGTTATACTATTTGTGCCTGTTAATTTTAGATATGCTGCTGTATTTTAATTTTTGTGGCTGTTTTATTTGGTATTGATGTTTTAACTTGTATTGATGTTTTATATTGTTTTAACTGTTCTTATTGTAAGCTGCCTTGAGCACCCTATATTTTAGGTGGAAAGGTGGGGTATACTGGTAAGTTCTTTAAATAAATAAATATACATGAGCCTGCAATTTCTGGCCTGAGACTGACAGCGGTCAGCATTGTCACTGGCAAAGATGTAACACTGCTCTGCAATTTGCTCAGAAAAGGAAATGGAGCAAAGAATTCACACATGAAAGGAGGAAGACAAGGACCAGGTCTGAGAGGGCCCTTGATAAAGTGAACTCTGTGGGGCCCCCTCCTACATGGGTGGTCCCTGGTCTACTTTGGCATGGAGAAATTGTAGCTTTCTTCCCCTGCTGCCATGGTCCCCGAATCCTCTCTTCCTTAAGGCACGTCCCCACCAGGGCCTATGGAGAAGGCCCCATTGTGGATGGAGAGTGTGGGAGGAAACAACAAGAGTGATTTGCTTGGTAAAAGAGTTGAACTGCCAGTGTCACTTCACTGGGGTTGGTCACTTCAGGGATTGGAAGTAGAACTTTTGAAAGCCCTTGGCAGTATTATATATATACAAGGTCTTTCTCAAAATTAAAAACAACCCTCACCCTAAAAGCAATCTTTTACCTTAAAGTTCTCTGATTTTTTAACAGATTTTGTAGTCCTAGGAGACCTTCTTTTCTTTCAGACCAATTGGAGCTTGCACAGCGATTGAGAACCTCAGCCACATCTTCTGTCTGCCGCATATACGTAGGTATGGTACCATTCCGAGAGCTGTATGATCTTTCAGAGCAGGCACTAGAAGCATCACTGTTGGCATCATCATCAGAATACATTCCATATGACTCATACCTCCTTCGTACTGGCTTTTTCTGTCATACAGAAAACTTCATATGAGGAATGATCACAAATTGCTGTACTGTTCCCCACCAGGTAAAGGTTATGGGCTTGTTCGTTTACCACCACCCCTAGTGTAGCTGGAACAAGCATCAGGTTCAAGCACTTCCTTTGATTTTTCTCTCACCACATACAGAATGTCATGTCTAAACCGGAATACTCCTTGATTATTTCAAAGGGGGAGGGTCTCCCCTAATCATGGAGAGAAATGCCTCAATAGAGATACTGAAACTCCTAAGAGATGCTCCAAATCTTACCATGGAGTAAGGAAGGGGGGAGTTGTGTCCACACAAACACTATAAAATGTTGCCTCCTGTTAACAGTTACAACTTAGCTGTGATTTCGAGTCTAAAGGTATGTCTAGATCACTTATCTTAACCTTTGCCCTGGGGCAGCAGTTTTAAAAGGTACTTGATACAATGCAACACAAATCATATACATAGGCACTATTTAAAAACAACACTTGGCATATTATTATTAGGCAAATTACTATTAGGCAAATTATTAAGGAAACAAGGGTAGTTATACCTTAGTCCGTATGTCTCCTAAAAGCTGAGAGCAATGGATGGCAAGGAAAAAGAAAAATTATGAGTACTGGTAACAACTGTTAAATGGTATTGAAGCAGGTGTCATCGTGCTACCTCCTGTTACAAACGAGGTTTGGCATGGTATTTAGTGGCATTTGTTATGAACCAGGTAGTAGCTACAGCCTTAGTCCAGGTAACAATACCTTCTTTAACCAGACTCAGAAAACAGAGTTCTCAATTGTGATTATTCAAGACAAATTCAGTTACTGGCAGGTGTTCAAAAAGTAAATTCAATTGGTAGTTAAACATTCTCTCTATATTTTAGTTAGTATTTTTACTACAAATTTCATAATACAGTTTGGACTCAGGATTTTACCATTGTCAGGTATAGCCACTTCCATCAGAGGGAGAGACTATATTTATCCATTTATTCCCCTGTGACACTATTTATTATTTATATACAGGCTTACCAGATCGCCGCCGGGATGGGAGCAGTCTACCCTTAAGGGGGAGGCCAGAACGCAATGCGTTCTGCCCCCCCCACGCCCCTCCCCCTTAAGGGTAGACTGCTCCCGTCCCAGCGGCGATCTGGTAAGCCTGTTTATATATCACCATCAGTATGCAAGGCAACTTACATAGTAAAACAGGCAGAAAATGGACCAGTCTCTGCCCCCAAGGAGCTTACAATCTAAAACAGATAATAGGGAGAACATGCAGAGAGGAGTGAGAGAGAAGGAGAGCAAGTGCTAGATATGGACAAATGCAATTACAGTACATGTACTTAAAACTTGGTTCCAGTTGGGAATGAAGACTGAAGGGTTAAGCCAGGGGGCTGGTGGAAAGAGTAGGTTTTAAGCAGGAAGCTCCATATAATTTAGCAGAATCAATAAGGAGAATAGCATATTACATATTTAAAGACATTATGTGACCAGGTTTTTACTTTTAAAAACAGATGGGGTAGTGGCAGTTTACAGGTACTCACCAAAGCATCTGCAACTGCTTCTTCCACATCCGAACCTGTGTTCAAGACTCGCATGGCACTAACTGATGAAGACAATCGACTTGATTGACTTATTCCAAAACCCGTGCCTGTTATAAGATAAGAGAAAAGGTAAATCAGAATTGTCCTGGGAGGTTCAATGCAATAGGATTTACTTCAAAAACCCAAACTGAAATGCAACGTTTTGTACCTTCCAACGTTCGGAAGAAATGGAGAGCTTCACCAAGATATAAAGATATTCTTGCAGCTCATTTGTTCTGAATCTGGCTGGCTGCCTCCAGCTCTCCTAAAGGGCCCTCTGATTAATTAAGCCAGGGAAGTCAAATGCCAGTGGTCACTATGCCATTGGACTCTTGCCACAGAAACCTGGCACACTTTTCATTAGCTCAACATGCCAGATGGTTCGACACAGATCCTGGCCACAATCCAGAGAATTCTATATGCACACAAGACCATCATACAGCCAGCCAGAATTCTTTTTCAGGTTTATCACAGCTAAAGATACAAACAACTGTTCTGTTTTAGGGTGGCTTGTCTTTTTAATTGCCAAGGTGGAAGAACTTCAAGGCAAGCTGAGTCTAATCACATACACTTCTTTGCAGAAGTGAACATACAACTTTGCTGGACTGTGGCCTTAAGACAGCATAAATAAGGAGCAAAAACAACATCAAATTTAGATTTTCTATTAAAATACATCAATCACTTTGGGTTTTTCATTTAACTACAAAGCAAATTAAGGAAAATACAGTCAATATAGCCTAGCATTACATGACAAAGCTACATGCATTAATAAAGCTTTACAAATATCAGATAATGTAAAAAAAAAGGGAAAAAAGAAATTCATCTGAAATTAGAGAACCAAAATTGTTCTGGGGAAGGGGTGTGTGGAAGGGTAAAAATTGTTTCATACACTTTATCTATTTTGAATATTTAAAATACAGAACATAAATTAATGCAGGGGACGATTAAAAAATGGTTTGCATGGAAAACCAAATAGAAGTGAAAAAATCCAGGATGATTGCACAGATGATAACAAAGTGTACTCATCCTTCACCTGTAGCCCCATAAACATCTGGAGAGTAGAGGGCACCTGTGGATCTGGAGTGATGCCTGGAAGCTGCAATAACAGGATCATATGAACCCTATCTATTACTATAACAGGAACAACTACACAAAGAGCAATAGGGTAAATTCCAGATAAAGGAAGATAGCATTTGCCTCATGAAACTGATTTAATTTAAGAGTGACTAAGGGCTAATTCACATGATCATTGGATATGAGATAGCAACCAGAACATCCTGTGATTATTGGATCCCGACCCATAATGAGTCATTTCTTTATCTTTAGTCACCACCATGTTCAGATTTATGCTGTTACAAACACTCAGAATTTATGTTTTTAACAGCGTGCAAAACGTCTGCATATCGCAGCAGCTGCATGTGACTGGCTGGCAAAAGACTAGCTACTGGCATATGCACAATTTTCAAGGTGCTACAACATGCCCAATCATGTGAACAAGACCCAAGATAGTTGTCCTCAGGAGACCATGAGTAACACTTTAGGCTGATAATTTGCCCTATATGAAAATGTAACTCCAGGATTAAAAATAAAAATAAAAGAACAGTACATTCTGACCATCTATCAAAACACAGTGCACACAAAATAAGGGACTAATAAAAAAAAAATCAAGTAAGCAATGTTCAATTATACAGGGAAGATAAAAGTTCAAAGTGGTCAGCTATGGTCTAGTTAAGACATAACATTAAATCACAGTGGGCGCAATCCAAACCTACTTAGGCCACCGTTGTAACCAGCGGCCCAGCAAAAATGGGAGGCCCCAGAATGGAAAGGGTATTCAAATCCCCTTTGAATTCTCCTTTTGGAGGGGATTTGAATCCCCTTTCCGTTCTGGGGCCTCCCGTTCTCGCTGGGCCGCTGGTTACAACGGCGGCCTAAGTAGGTTTGGATTGCGCCCAGTGTGTTCTAAACTATAGCTCGTTCCCAACCACGACTGGTCTTAACAGATAATCACATAAATGTCAGTTTGTGCCATTTCTCTCTTCTACCAGGAACCCCTCAGTGCTGCACAAATCCTGGCAAAGCTTCACCAAGTCAGCTACATGGTTATTATTGATTGGTAGCAGAAATGGAGCTGAGAATCCCTCCTTTTAGATATATCAAACTGCTTAGGCTCCAAGAAGTTTTTATTGACAGTTTTGTTTCCCACCATCCTATAGAAGCACAAGTCCCTATAAGCACCATCCTATAGAAGCACAAGAAGGGATCTGCCTGCTCATGGCCAGCTCCTGGTTATGGTGGCCCCCTAGCAATATGCCTTTGGTGAGGGTCCACTTTGCTCCACAGTCAGTCCAATTCCTTCCAACCATGCTGACAAGAGATGGCAAGCAAACAGATACAGGTGGTAGATCATGCACAGTCTCTTTGAGTGATATGGTAGGGAAAAAGAGCTCTGGGGTCACAGTGGCACAGCAGACAGAACTTAGCTCACTAAGTTTGATCCCCATCACAAGGGAGCATGTAGCATGAGCAGTTGCCTTTACCCCAGGGGTAGTGTCAGGAGTTGGTCACGTCGGACACTGGCTGTCCATCAGAGGGCTGTGCCCACACCTGGCTGTGCCCGACTCATGAATCATGAGGGCCAGTGGCAGAGCCCAATTTACATCAAGAGATAGGTGGGGAGTATCATGGGGGCCCAGACCAGGGCTTTGTCCCAGGGCCTTCAACAATCTGGAACTGGTACTGCTGTACCCACTTGTACACCAATGCTCCCTGCTAGTTGTCATGGTGGTGGGAATTGGGCTGGCTGCACCACCTAGAGAAGATAGACAGAGGTGACAACTCAACACTCTCTGGACAATACCAAGGGGTCCAATCCTTCTGCTCTGCTGCTCAGAAAGAAAGAGGGTGAGCAAAAGAGATTTGAATTCTCCTGCAAGGATCAGTCCATGTCTTCTCAGTTTCATTTGCTCTTTGGGTAGTCCAATACTCTGAGCTGTGCTGCCCCAGGGAGGGGAGTGGGGGAGAGGGCGAGCTGACAGAAGCAGCTAGCTTCTCTTGCTCACCTGCATTGTCTCTCTGTACAGCACAGACATAATATTTTCTGCTAAACCTCCCAGAATGAGAGGGCAGACAAGCAACTGGAGTGATAGCAGCAGCTGTTTCTTGCAACCACCACACAATTTCTGTGTACAAGTGAGTAGCAGGTGCCCTTTGTCACCTGCCCTCCTAGCTTGAATGGGAAAGCAAAGAGGAGGTGTTGCTGTGCATAGCACAGAGGAGACTTCCCTTTTGCTAACTGGCTAAGCAATAAGGTTGCCTCACTGGAAATTTTACAGTAAAGTGATGGGCTAGGTTGGCTTTGTTTTACAGCTACTTTACCTTCTCATCTCTTTAGTATGGCAGACCGCAGAGGAGGCATTACATTTGAATGCAATGCCTAACTACAATTTGTACCAACTGTGGCTTGCACACTAGCTTCAAGCTATTGCTTAGAGATATTCTAGTGTTAGTTCCTCGCAATCCATGCTTGATAGATTGGCTTGGAGACAGACATTCAAACAAATCAATGTGGCTTTGCTATACATCTGGCCTATAAAGCTTCAATAGAGCACAAAAATGCTGGCTGATTCTCTTTCTAAAATTATTTCAGTAAAATTGTAAATCAAAAATTTCAAGAATACTTTTATATTTTTCCTTAGAGTGTTTCTAGAAGGGATATTCTTGCCTCTTCATGGTAGACACTATGTACACCAATAGTATATGACATCTGAGCACATAAACTAAACATTCCATTTACAGACAAACCTCCAACTAGCACATGTCAAAATTAAAATAGGGTATTAATTCAAATTTTGGAAGTTGAAACACAAACATCTTACTTGATCCAACACATAAATCACATAGCATGCAAGGAAAATAAATCACATTTATGACACAATTTAGTAAAATGAGTGTAGCAGAAGCAGAGGGAACATACTTCTTGTTAAAATAAACCTTCAATTAAGGTTAATAATAAATTTGCACATTAACTCATTAAAAATGTACAAAATAGCATCAGGTCCTAGGGTGGCAAATTTCTAGAAACAAACGTTCAGCAGGGCACGTTTCCTCAACTGAAAACAAATAGGACCTTGAGATACAAATTTTAAAAAGAGCAGGCTTTATAGAGGAGAAACTTCCAGAACTGACAGTCCAAGACTACAATCCTATACAATTACTTAGGAGCAAGTCCCATTGCACTCAAGGATTGCACTGAAACAGTGGCATTACAGTGATTTTTTTGGTTTTTTACACACAGAATTAGGAAAAGTACTGTTTAAAACTGCTTTGAGCTTTCTTTGAAAAAGCAGCACATAAATATTTAAAATAAAAGAAACATCACCGACCAATTACAGCCATCTAAGGTAATTTTGTTTAAGTTGTTTGTAAACAAGTCCAAACAACAAGCAGTTAAATTCCATTTTCTAAATTAAAACGGTGAGAGGACAGTGTCCATACACAATCCATTGCCTTCATTTGGATTTTAAAAATTCATGTCAAGACACTTTCATTTTCTAAATACTGTATTTATCGGCGTATAACGCACACCTTAGTTTTAAGAGTGCTGTTTGAGTAAAATAACTCTTAAAGCATTTTTCGCAGCACTTGGCCGCTTACCGCGTTGTCGTCGCTACCACCTCCACTTGCCACCGCCACTCTTCATCCCGCGGGCTGGCTGCATCGCGGTCCCGCCAGGACTGCCCCCGCACAGCAGCTCCTGTGGTCCAGAGAGCTTTCACAGACATGAGCCTCACAGACACTGAACGCAACTACAAGCTCTCCGGAAACGTCTGAGTTACTCGGACGTTCCCGGAGAGCTTGCAGCTGCGTTCAGTGTCTTTGAGACTTGCGTCTGTGAAAGCTCTCTGGACCACAGGAACTGCTGAGCGGGGGCTGTCCCGGTGGGGCCTCGATGCAGCTGGCCCACGGGACAAAGAGTGGTGGTGGCAAGTGGAGGTGGCAGCAATGACGACGACAACAACACGGTAAGCGGCCAAAAGCTATGAAAAATGCTTTAAACCTGGGGGGGGGGGGGATTTTGCAGCTTTGGCGTAGAACACGCACCCTACTATTTTGGGCCTAAATTTCAGGGGGGAAAGTGCGTGTTATATGCCGATAAATACGGTAATCAAGTTTCTTGGTTAGATTAAGAAAAATGCAGTCCTTTGAAACTGTATTGCCACTGCCACTGCTACAAGACAGAACTATTAACTACATTATGCCTTTCACATGAAATGATTATCCAGAGAATCAAGAAAAACCAAAACAAATCTAGAGCAAGAGACGAACAATTCATAAAAATAAAAAACAAAAGGGACAAACCTACAAACTCAAAACACCAATTTTACAATCACTTTTCAAAGCAAATTATGTTGACAGACCCAGGTGCAATCCAGAGGTGAGTGCCTAGAACCAGAATTACTTTAGAGTGTTTCCTCATCAGATGAGGGCCTTCAAAACTCCCAAACTGCTTTTCAAAGTCCAGTATTCAAACACAGTTTGGTGCAAGAGTTGTTGACAAAGTCACTGAAAAGACAAAACAAAAAACAAAACAAAAACACCAGCATGTGTGCACTGCTCCCCTTTTAGCAGTAGTTCTTTAGGAAGCATGTGTGTTGGAAAGATTGCTGGTAAAATAATATTGGGGTTGCTGTGCATACACCTCTGAATATGTGCCATCACTCAAGAATTACAAATGATATTCTTAGGTTCTTCACATGGATAAAGTCTTCAGCCAAAGTAAATAGGTTGTGTGGCTCATAGGAGTGGAAACATTTACTTGTTAAATGCCATATCTTTATTTAGCTTATATTAGCAGCAGATAATCAAGAGCAAACACGGCCATGCAGAACAAGCTCTCCGTGTACTTACCAAGGGGTGCAAAAGAGCGGACAGGGCTTGTATCCCTGCTACTTTCACGGCTGGCTTCCCGACTGCACCCCTGACTCACACTAGGGCGAGGAATACGACTACCTCGTGCTAGTATGATTCAGGGTACAGACCAACAGCAGCACAGGAAGGGAGAAGACACAGAAAAAGTAGACATTTTAATGCAGTCCTACTTTTTACTTTCACAATAAGACTGTGCATTTCTAAAAACATAAATACAATCTATATTAATTCAGTATTAACAATAAATGTATTCTTCCCTACATTTAGTTATAGAAGGCACAGACACTCTGACAGAAGCATCTCTATCACATACATTTCAGTTTCAAAAAAGTTCAAGAACATATGAAAGTGTGAAGAGATCCTGAGACATGGTAGAGATCAAGATACGAAATTATGTAGTTATAGTGTGCATAAAAATTCAAGCAAACAATGGTTGTACACTTATCCATCATAGTATATGGAACAAGGAGAAAGCAGCTCTGTGGTATATTTTAAGACAGCTGAAACTTGTACTCCAGGTAAAATAGGAGGTATTAATATACAGAATTGTTTACAAGCAGATATGGCAGCAAGTCTGTCATAAGCACAGCTTAAAAACAGTTTTGTTTGTTAGAAGTCAAATTGCAGGTTTCCTTCCAAAAGCATTTAAGTTAAAAAAAAAAAAGTGCTGTACAGGCAGTTTGATTTGAAATTCTCTCCCGGAGCTAAGCAGCCCCAAGGTGTATATAAAGGAAAGCTCCTAGCCCCTGGAGCTGAATCACTGTGCTGTATCACTGCTGATTGATGAACTATTTTGAGAGAAATATTACTACCAAAGTGTTCTTTGTAAATAAACCCAGTTTTGTCAGATGAGCTGCACTGTCTCTACTTCAATCCTGCCCTTACCGGAGGGTAAACTGGACTCAGGCGTTGAGAACCTGAAAAAGAGTGTCCCTATGCTCTCAAAGCCTTGAGGAGAGTGAGGCCCTGGCAAGCTAGGGACTGGTGGCAGCAGAACGACCAGATGGGTTGTGTTGGCATTTCAGGAACCGCGACAGCATCACAAAGCCAAATATTGCATTTTCATCAGGGTACATGATTTACACAACCTGTTTTCATCTAAAAATGTGCAGTGTCACTGTGAATGCAACAAACTCATGTTTTCAAACGCATTTGTCATAGTTATATCAACATATTGGACAGGGCATGGCTCCTGGCCACATATGCTCTTCAGCAAACCTGTTTGTCACCTCACAATGAGTGGAATGGCTCCAAGTTGGCAGATCATGACTTACATTTAGCATACCTACTATCTTCATTGATTGTACTTCCTGACCTAAAGCTGGAGGATAGTGAATTACAGGCTTACTGCTCTCCACTGCACACACATCAAATCTCAAGCTCTGGTTTGGCAGAGCCAAACTGTAGCACATTAGGTATATACTTAATTCATAAAAATCTGGACTAAGTCACCATGGTGAGAGAGATACCAAAGTGTAAAAAAAGATATTAAGATATAGCCAAAAGTCCATGACTACTTAAAGCAAGACTTACCAACTGACAATCTTGAAGGACTGGCCTCTCTGCTGCATCCTTGGCTTCGAGGAATCTTGCTCCGTTTCTGTGCTGTTGCGGGGCTGACTAGCACTCTCTGAACCCCTGTGTTCATTGTTGAGAGTGTAGTTGTAGCCAAAACTCGTCCAGGAGAACCAGAACGACTGCCAGCTGAAGGCAAAAGTAAACAAGAATAAGCTATATGTTACAAGACAAAAAAAAGTAAAGATTAAACGGGGGGGGGGGAGGAAACCCTGAAGATAGATAATGAGACAGTTATGGTAACTGAAATGATTTGAGAAGGTATTTGGAAAAATCCGGACATTTTAGAATCTAGAAAATATTCATTTTAAAACAAAGCTACATTCAATTCATGCTTAGATATGCTCTTAATATTTGTGTATCTACATCGCCACATTGTAAAGTGCTATTAATTCCCATTTTTTCAAAAGTAAAACAAAATACCAATACTAGGCAAGCAATGAACTGTCAAAGGCCAGTACCTCCATGCTAGAAACTATTTACAGGATCTCTGAGTACTGCAGAAACATAGCTGGAAATTAACTATTTACTTAGCATAACATTCCCAACATTAATTAGGTCAGTATGTAAGCTCTGCACAACTAGTGGGATTCTGATATTACACTTCCAAAAGCAGACCCCACAAGCCACTTGTGAAACTTGGGAAGTTTGTGAACAGTTTCTGGGGAAAAAAATGTGGTTTTGACACAAGGCACCAAAGGTCCTGCGCTCACCTAAAGAAGCTCTATAAAATTACGACCAAATGTTCAAATATACCAAGTTCTCTTTGACAATAGGTGTTGCAAGTTAGAACTGTGCATCAACCAGCAGTTTTAGGTTTCCAGCATATGCATCTACTTTAAGATACAGGCAACTTATTTTCCAATCCTAAAACGTTGAAAAGTGAAAATTAAAAGCAACTGGATTGTAAACAAATTTAAAGAGAGAGATTTAAACAAACAAAAAAATTGAATTCATGGGAATGTATTTGTAACATAACTGGTCCATTTTCAAAACAGGCTAATTACAGGTATTTCATGCATTTAAAAAAAATTATATATGGAAGTTTATAGTACTTAACGTGATCAAGGTATGTGTCCCCCCCCCCCCGAAAAGACATCTCAAAACATCCACGCATATTTAGTCAATCTAATCGTCAAACCTGGTAGCAAGAAATGACTGAAACAGGACCAGAATGGAAGAAGGTGGGGGGTGAGCATATGTTCCATGCAAATGCTATGTGGGTCATTGTTTGCCTTAAGATGCAATACTGTACACTTATGCAGGGCAGCAGTTCCCAAACTGTTAGCTGGGTCACACTAGTACACCGTTTAACTGCTAGAGTGCAGAGAGTATTTTAAATGTAAACTATAGACTCTTATAAGCTGCAAAGCACCAATCCATGGAAGAAGATATCCAGTGCTTCTCTGCATGATTCATTGTTCTAGCCGTGCCTCCTTTTAATCAGCGTCTGCAGAGGGCGAGTAGCTTACTGCTTCTCTGCACTGCATGCAATTCAATCACTCTTGATGCAGAGGTGCAGCATAATACCTGTCTTCAGAGGTGGCTTGTTACAGGGCCCTGGAGTCACTGCTATGGGCTTCTCATCAGGATGCATGCTCAGTACACTGATAAACAGGAAGAAGAGATGTGGGCTCTGCTGAGGCCAAAACATTCACTCCCTAATGGTAATTTTTATTTCTTCAAAATTCTAAGAGGAAATCTTTTTTGATATAAGAATGAAGACACATGCATGCAATTTAATTTAGGGGGGGGGAGTGTGCCTCAGCCATCAGAAGTTTGGGAAACACTGCAGCAGAACGTCCTCTTCTAGCTAGGAGTCTATTCAGCAAAAACCTATGTATACCAAATCCAATGTGCATGCACCACTCTGTGCACATTTTTTTTAAACATGAAAAATTGATGTTGGATCTCTGCACAGCATGTCAGACCATTTTAAAATGGTCACAATGTATTTTCTCGTAAAACACAGGGCACTACCCACAAATTTTCACACCTATTTTTTGGAAAAAATTAACTTATATTAAACTTTCAAACCCATCTTCGCTATCTCAAGAGTCAGTAACACTGGGTGACATCCAAAGGTTCCCTTCCTGAAGAGTGTTTCTCTGGAGGAAAGGAACATTTGAATGTACTTCTATGATTGCCTTTTAAAATAAAATCTAAGGTTTTCAGGATACTGACTTAAGCTCAATGCCATATTATGTGGTGCCAATTATGAAATCACAGGTTGTTCCCAGTGTTATGCATTCCCATAGCTGAAAAATATTGAGAACCCCATGTAGATTGTCACATGAGGATCAAACTGCATATGACCCTGAATGTACAAGCGAGTGCAATTCTCAGACTGTTCAGCTTTTAATTTGGGATATTTGTAATGAAGCTGAAGTCAGGATGCAAAGCAATGATCACTACATGGTTCCAAACTTCTTACAAAGAGAACAGTTTCAAAACTTGGCAGCGTCACAAAACTCTTCCCTAGACCTGCTGACCTCAATTCATAAACCAATATCTTTTGATTCAGTGTATTCTTCTTGCTGACAAATTTAATATCCCTTCAATACAACTGGCCACAGAAGATTCTACTATATATTACATATTTGAAGCTGCTGTTCTTTTAAAAATCTTGCTACCAAGGGTGGAGCCACGTGAGGTACTGGCTGAGGGCTCAAGCAGTGGCAGTCTCCAATGCACCATCAGAGGGTAGGTAGAGGGGGTGCTACGGAGAGCCCAGTAGGGGGCCCCTAGCAACCTGGCACTGCCTTCTGCTCGACGAGTATTAACACCAGATTCTGACAATACTAGATGCTTAAACATCCCTCAGAAGCACGAAGTAACCTTGATGACTCCATTTCCCAGATAAAACAGTTTTTCAACTTTTAGATATGAATGCTCAATATAATGGAAATTCTATGAACTGGGGGAGGGAAGGGAGAGTGCCTATTTCTGCTGAATAGAATCCTGTAGTGATGGATGGTCAAACAACGATGCACGCACAAAATCTGAAAAGCCTTACCACCAGACTGTGGATTAGCAGACTGTGATCCTGAACAAGTGTAAAGGCAGGAATAGGGTAAGGGTTTAAAATCCATGAAGAGGGAGGGAGCAGAGCAGATTAAAAATGGATGGTAAATGGAAATAAAAAAAGCTTTAGTCAGTTCACATAAAGGGGGGGGGAGTGCCACGAGAGGGTTAGCCCTAAAAAGCAGTGCATTTTAATAGCCTCCACAGGGTTCAGATGCTCATATACAAAGCAGACAAAAACAGAAGCTGAACAATTACAGTTCTTTAAACAAAGAACTGCAAAGCAATGAACTGAACTGAAGCACTGGATTAAGATCTTTCAGAATCTTCAAAGTAAATTGTAAGCGAGAGATTTAACAGCTGAAGAAAAGGTAGCAATAACTTTTTCAAATCTAGGTAATACAATGAAAGAAAAGCAAAGTGGTGGTAATGGGGCAAGAGGGAAAAGGATACAAAACATTTGTATGTCACACGCATGTTGAGATTTTAAAGACACAATCAAAGATTACTGCCTAAATACAGTACATGTATTTCAAGTAAGCTGTGTAACTTTTATATGCCCTGGTTGCGCTTTCTCTTTGATTCATTGGGTGCTTAAAAACATAGCCAGAGATAGCACAGACCCTTAGACCTTAATGATGATTTTCATGTATACTACATGAAAGCAGCTTAAGAATACCATGTAGACGCAGGTAAAACCCTTAATGAAAACAACATCAGCAATAGTCTCTGCCCACCATGGACCCACAATATTAAGCCAACAGTTCCCAATCACCAACAATTCAAAGACTTGGTCATGGGGGCAACCACTGCAGATCTGCCCCACAGCAAATGTATGCGCTGGGGTTAAGAAGTTGCAAATAAAGACTGATGATATGTTTATACTAGTGGTTTCTAAACTTATTCTGAACACTTTCTATGTTGGCCTGTCAACTGAGGAATCCCTGTGGATTGGAGATTCTAGGATATGTTCAGGATGAATACTTAATTCACACTGGGCATTGATCAGGCCTTTTGGAGCTGTTGCTCCAAGGAAACTAAAGATGCACCTTAATAGTCCTGTACTGGTTGCACATTGCAGGGGAAGATTAGTAGTGGTGGCCAGTTATCTTCAAGAAAGGTTGTCCACTTTTACCAATCTACTTACTGAGACATCTCTATTAGCTTCCAAAGAATGCCAGGTTTTCCCCAAACACAGTTCAAAAACTAGCAGTTTATGCATATAGATTGTTCACTCTTGTGCTCACTTATACTATGTTTTCTATAGGTATGTTAAAATGGAAACATCTTGAAACTCCAGATACCAGTCACACAAATGCTCCTTGCCTGTCAAATGTCCCATGTAAATAATGGAGTGGGATAGGAATCCTTAGTTCATTCTACTGCTGAAGGTCTAAAATCTCAATTGTAGTAGAACTATACAGGTGAAAAAAACATACCGTATTTTTGCTACATAAGACACATCGGACCATTAGACGCAAGTATTTTATGGAGTGAAAAATAGGGGAAATTAAAAAATGACTTGCTTAAACAACTTACCTGGTTGGTTTTCCGCAGCTCCAATCTTCTTACCGCGTCCCCTAGTCAGCAGGTTGAAGACGTGAGCCTCCTAGGCACTGCACGTGACCAGGAGGCTCTCCGCAAACATTGCAGCAACTGCGAAGATTGTGCAACGTTCCCAGGCGCTGGATGCGACTAGGAGGCTCTGCGCAAACATCGCAGCAGCTGCGATGTTTGAGCAGAGCTTCCTGATCGTGTCTAGCGCCTGGGAACTTTGTGCTAAGAGAGCCTCCTGGTCACGTGCAGCGCCTGGGAGGCTCACGTTTTCGAGTAGGGGACGCGGTAAGAAGATTGGAGCTGCGGAAAACCAATCAGGTAAGTTGTTTAAGCAAGTCATGTTTACACGGCTTTTTAAAACTTCGCTCCATAAGACGCACAGACATTTCCCCCTGGTTTTTTTTTGGGGGGTGCGTCTTATGGAGCGAAAAATACGGTACTTTCAATATTCTGGAACTCCATTAATTCCAGTGGAAAATTTGGAGTTCTCCCAGTCCAAACCAAGAAATATCTTTTGGCAAATTTATTCACACCACTTTAAAAGAGACTGCCTGAAATCCTAAAATGTTGAGTACTGTACTTAACACCTACAGGCTATAAAATAACTAATTGATTTCTTTTTTACATTTCAAGCAACTCTCCATCTATTTTTTTCTCATTTTAAATGCCCAATATTCTTTAAAGTCTCTGTAATCAGTTACTCATTACCCCCAAAGTTTAAGCAAGATGGTTAAGAGATTAAAGGTTTACAATATCTTCTTTAGAACTGCTTCAAAGATATAATACTTATTTTAATGACTTAAATGTATTTAAATACACCAGTCATGCAAGTCCATAGCCAAAAACAGAATAGTAAGTGATGACATATCTTGGAGACTCTGATTGTCATTATTTAGCGGCACAAAGCAGACTGAGGAGGTGGTACAAGAATTAGACAATTACTGACAAAGTGGCAGATATACAATACTTATTCTGTACTCACCAGAAATTTCTCAATTTTGTATTTATTTGCTTTACATTATTTACATAGTCATACCCTTATGATGTTACTCTGCAATTAATATACTGCCATTACATATATACTGTATAGAACACACACACACATATATGGGCAGGCACCTACAACCTCTTCAGTCTACTTCACACAATGAATCAACTGGGCTGTTTATGAAATCTCATGCCACAATAGACCAGCTGCTCTCAAAATGACAATATTATAAAAACACTATGAAGAGCCAGAACACAATAGGTCAAATCCCAAGTTTACTAAGTCATGACTAAGCCCCATTCATGTCAATGGACTTAGTTACAACCAAACAGTGTTATATCCTAACAAAACAAGCATAATAATTTAAATTAACTGAGTATCAGTCTGATGCTCATTTATGGATGAGCACAGTGATCACACGTCTATAACATTTTGCAGTATAAGTATATCGCACAAATTATGCAGAGGCAAATCTAACTTTGCTATTGAATGTCCACTTAACAGTCAGCTACATGGAGCTACAGTTTATCGTGGGTCCCTGAAAGTCCATTTATATGATACATATTTGTCACATTCAGACTTTCAATGTCTCAGTTGTACACTTCACAAAATTGTGTGGGAAGTCATAGAAATAGTTACTATACTTCTAATTTTATATTCTCTGTGTTTTAAATTTTATATTGTTTTGGTTTTATTGCATATTAAAAGCAGCAATAAAGCTGCCTTTGAATTTTTTCAGACAAGAATAACTACTATTATTATTATATAACACTTTCCAGGGTGAAGGAAGTTCTGAGGTGCATAAGCAGCTCTGGACTGGGGACTACACTGGGGTCCATTGAAGTGTCTAGAGTTCAGACAACCTCTTTCAGTGCTGAACATAGAGCACCATTTCAATATTACTGCTACAGAAGTTTCATTGTGTACAACTTCTATATCTTTTAGAACATATAACTTATTTTCCATGCTACAATAAAAAGCACAATCCTCAAAAGACAGTGTCAAGATTAAAATTTCAGATCTGCAGAACGTATGAAATGAAATTACAATGGGAAGAGGAATAGAGGCACATTCGAAGTCCATATAATTCAGGCATTAACCTTCCTGACTGAAACACTGAATGACAGTTAAATGTACTTTGTAAAAATGATAACAAGACCTCCTGACAAGATATCCTACTTGTTTTGCAATTTTTTTCTTCTACAAATAGGAGGGCTTAAACATTTGTTTTACTGGAGAAAAAGGTTATCACTTTATCATTTTAAATGGTGTCTAACCAAAGAAAAATGGCTTTTGAAGAGATATTTTGCCATGGACATGGCATTCTTCCTTTATATACGATGTTCTTTAGATATAAAACAAAACACAGAGACATATTCCCAACATAATTTACAATGTGGGAAAATAACCTCACAGAACAGGCACCCCTCTATCCCTAGATGTGCTGGAAGAGGGAATTGGAGCAAGTGCCTCCATGACAAGAAGCTCCTCTCCACCCACTCCCCCACTGCTGAACCCCTGAGCCTTCAGGGTACTTTTCACATTCTCACTGTGTCTTTCTTTGTTATCGATATTTATAAAGAGCAGTTCTGTTTATGTATGGGATAAGAGTATCAATGTGAAATATACAGTTGGCCCTCTCTATTCGTGGGGGGTCTGAACCCCCCATAGATAGTGAGGATCTGCGTAAAGCGAAATCACTTTAGCGCGGATCCAAGAGTCACTGTAAAATGTTGAAAAAAGAAAAAAAAGCCCCAAAATTGCCGCTTTACCATTAAAAAGCCAAACCGCTCCGTTTTCAGGGCTGTAGAATTGTGTTCCTACAGCCTCTTCCTGGTTGCTCAACTATTTTAAACCTTTTTTCTTACCTTTTCGCTGCCAAACCACTCTGTTTTCAGCGCTGTAGAGAGTAAAATCTCACTCCTACAGCCTCTTCCTGGTTGCTCAACTTCCCCCTTCCCTTCCCCAGGCTTGCCCCAGTGCATTCTGGGGTGACCTTGGGGAAGGGAGGGGGGAAGTTGAGCAACCAGGAAAAGGCTGTAGCAGAGCGATCTACAGCCTTCAAAACGGAGCGGTTTGGCTTTTTAAATGATAAAACAGCGATTTTGGGGCTTTTTCTTTTTAAAGGTTTTTTTCGGCAGACCTTCACGGATCCAGGACCCACACTGAGTCAAATCCGCGGGTCCCGAACCCGCAAATAAAAAGGGTCCACTGTACCATTATTTCTCTTTCAGAAATCTAAAACGTGGGATGAAAGTTCTCCCCACAGAAATGTACTTTGCCCCTTCTATCCCATTCACTCCCCCCATTTTTTTCTGGTGCTGCCAATGCTCCCATGGTTGCTCATGCACTCACCCAAAGCTACAAGAAGCTCCTTACAGAGAAAGTGAAAATATGTTGGAATGTGCATGTAGTACCACGTTCCCTTTGAAAAAGCAATGGTGATAAGCCGCCGTTTTCTTCCCAGTGATTAGCCCCGGTCCCAAAGTGACAGATAGTGGGAAAAGGAAACAGGGATGATATATCCAAGGGCAATGTGAGATATTTTGTTACTGAGTTGAGTTCCAAATTATATGGCTGCCCTTAAAAAACAGTTGACACATATTCATTTCAATATTCGACAATTAGGCTGAAAACAAATTATCATGAACAGCCACATTACATTTAGAACCCATAGGGCCGGCCGCAGTATCCTGAGCCCTTCCCAGGCCGCTCCAGCGCAGCCCGGGGACTCCTGAGAAGAAGGGGACGTTCATCCCCTTCCCCTGGTATAGGGTTGCACTTGCCGGACCCCAATGGGCCTTCCTCGGATGTATGTTGGCTCTTGAGCCAACGTACATCGGGGTGGTGGGGTAAGGGCGGCCCAGGTCAGAAGAGGGATGGGTATATAAGCGGAGCTCGCCACCAATATCCCTGCCCCTCCCAGTCAATGGCCTCCCTCCCTCGCCACCCGGGCTGCCCTCCCCCCGCACCTGCACCAACCGGTGCAAATCTTACCTGCACCAGTGGCTGCAGGGTCATCTGGGAGGCAGAGTAGGGGCTGCTGGCATCTGCGCCGGCTGCCCTTACTCCCCGGGTGCTGGAAACGTGCTTTACGGCACGTTTATGGCACCCAGCGCCTGCGGAGCACGCACTCCACAGGTGCAAAGTTACGGTGGATTGAGCCATAAGTAAAGTTCTATCAGTATGCTAAAATGACAAAATGTCAGCACATCTGAAAGGTCTCCCTAAACAAATTACTATGTAGACGATGGATACATAAGTAAGGTTCATTCATTTTACATACCCAAAGAGCCAGTGTATCACTATTTTGACATACTACACTGAACTTTAACTAAGGGGAAAAATAGTAATGCAGTTTTGGTTGAAACTCTTATTACTGAATTGTAGCTTTACATTGTGGTTAGCTAACATGCTTGAAGGCATTGAAATCAATCATGACTTTTAAGCTTATCAATGGCTATGTGAACATACCATTCATTCATTTTCTTGTTCCCTGTATTAGTGGGTACAGAGAGGTCTGTTTGTAAGAGCTTCACTGCCCAGTGGCAGAAATACTTCCTTTTTGCTTTTTCCTATGACAAATGTTCATGTTATGTGTAAATCTTGCTCAAGGTAACACCACACCAACTATAAAAGACTTCAAAAGCATGCAAAGACTACTGACCCAAAACACTGAAACACTGAAAAAAATACCTTCATTTTTGTCTGGCGATGATGAACCTATGGCACAGAACAACAACTCAGTATGTAGTGTTTTGTTTTTGTTTTTTAAATATTTTGACCATATCCTTTGGTCAATGATTGTATACTATATGTATATGGCTTAATGCTATTACAGGAAGAGCAACACATAGTAATACATACGCTGAGACTGAGACACAACTTTTGTTCGACTACGTCCTCTGGAATCCGTCTTTGAGTTTCCAATACCAATAGAGGGTGTTGAAAGCCTAGTTCGCACACGTCCTATAAAATTAAAAAAAAGCCACAGAAATTACAGAATTCATTTAACATGGAAGGAAACATTAAAACAAGCAGATTTACAGTTCAATACTGCGCAAGTTGCAGCAGCCGGCCTAAATGGATGTGGTCAGTGACGGCGCAGCCAGGGCTCACCTCGGGGGAAGGGGACGTTCATCCCCTTCCCCCGGTATAGGCCCCAGAGGGCCCAATGGGGCCCTCTTGGATGTGCGCCAGTTCTGGAGCTGGCACACAACTGGGGAGGCTGAGTAAGGCCAGACTGGTCCGGGAAGGGGACGGGGATATCAGCTCAGCCAGAGTGCGTGCTCCGCTGGCCTAAAGTTAGGCAGGATCATGCCGTTAGCCAGGTACTACTAATTCCTAGGTAGAAATTAAAGCACTTTTAAAAAGAGGCTAGTTTAGATCAACGTTTCTCAAACTCAAACTGTGGGTCAGGACCCACTTGGTGGGTCGCAACTTGATTTCCGGTGGGTCCCAGGTGATGGAAAGTTCAGATAAGTAATTGCCACATGCCCTGAGATTATTCAAAAATCAGATAGCTACTAATTGCCCTTCAAAGAGCAGAGCTCCTGCAGTTTGCAATATAGCAGCTAATTACCCTGCAAGCAGCTGAGCTCTTTACTTGTAAATAAATATATGTATGTATTTATTTATTTCTAGATCACCTTTTTTAAAAGTCTTGTAAGGCTAGGTGGGTCCTGATAAGAGTATCATTTTAAAAAGTGGATCCCGATGCGAAAAAGTTTGAGATCCATTGGTTTAGATTACATTCTTGTTGGCCGAATACAAGCCTCTCTGGAATAAATTTATTTCACAATTTTTCAGCAAAGCAGAGGTAACATTGTAGAATACTAAATGTTAAGAAAAATGGAGGACTAAAACTTTAAAATGAATCTTGCATTCAGTAAAAATTGTCTGTCCACTGATCAACATGCCTCTAAGTATTAAATCATAGCCATTTAGTAATTTGATTTTCTCTGTAAACCGCTTTGTGAACTTTGTTGAAAAGCATCACAGTATATGAATAATGATGATGATGATGATGATGATGGTCTGGCAAGCTAGTATTCTTTATAGCATACTGATTTTAGGTCTATTATATTAAGCAATGCAAAATTAAGATGGCAGGGGTTTTCATTCAATTTCTCTCTGCTTTTCTGGTTTGAGTATGGGGTTTTGATTCTGCTAGCGATGATATAGACCTCGGATCTCTAGACCTGGGGTGTCAAACATAAGGCCCATAGGTCAAATATGACCCGCAGAAGTTATTTAGCTGGCCTGCATAAACAAGCCTCAAGGGACATGCCCCCTCCCTTCTTTTCAAAGCCTCCTAGTGCTGAATGGCCTTTCCCGCTAAAGCACCTGAAAGAGGATGCAAATGGTCCCTCTCGTCTCACACTCATAAAAAGCACCACACCTTAGAGAAAGCAGACTTGCTCTGCCACGGCAAATCAGGACAAAAACGCCGGCCTCCACATAGCCAATCCTTGGGCAGTTCTCTTCTCCCAATCCTCATTGGAAGCAATATAGCCAATCGCTAGGGGCAGGAGAAAATGGTGATAACGAAATAAAAACACATAACACTGCTTACTGCTAGAAACACCAAAATCTGTGAAAAAATATAACCATTTTCTCCCACCTCTACCAATCACTTGAGTCCATTCTCAGCCCTGCCTTTTTCTTATTCGTTGCAAGCCACAGGACCTTCATGTTACTCAACATCACAAGTGAGCTTTTTATGTAAACATAGACAATTGGGGGGGGGGGGGGAAATAGCGTGCTAAGAGAATTTAGCTGGGAGTCAGGGTACACAAAGCTCACTTTGTGTCCAGGCAGTAAAGCACGACTGGTTAGGCTCAGGGTATTAATTTGGTAGGTGCTATACCACATGAGAAGTAGCACACAGGTAGGACAAGATCTGAGAGCAACAACTGTTTTTAATATTGTAGTGGACACTGACTGTGAGCTAGGTGCTTGTGTAGAACAAACAAATAAGGAGAATCTATGTTGATCATTATGGAGCGATAGATAAGAGTTAAGGTTATCTAAATGAAGTCATGCCCTCTGATCTCTAGCTGCCCTTCCAACCTTTCTTCTCAGTGATGTAGAGGTTAGTTGGGATGGTTCAGATATAAGAAAGTCAAATGAAAAAAACATGTGCTCCACAATATTATGTGCAATTTATTATTGTGGACCAGAAGGATTCAGGGATTCTTATCATTACAACTTTTACAAAACAAACAATAAATATGTGGCCACACCATAATTTAACAGTACAGAATAACAGCCCAATCCTAACCAACTTTCCAGTGCCGATGCAGCTGTGCCAATGGGGTGCACGCTGCATCATGGCTAGAAAGTTGGTTAGGCTTGGGCTGTAAGGGGCTGAATTCACAAAAATTTACAGACCATCTTCAGACATGTGCACTAGTAAGAGCATAACATAATACCTATTTCCAAAATATTTCCCTAACCACACTGGAAGTTGCTGCATCTAATACATTACGGAGCATTTGCCTTCTTTGAGGCATCATCAAGTTGCTGACTAGTAGTTACTTTATGACAGATCGGCATATTTTCTCATTAGCAGCTAATGAGTTCCTAGGTGAGAACAAAGTGCTTATTTCTGGTCATCATCTGCTTAAAGACATCGTTTCCTGCTTAATGACATGCTATTTGGCCTGCTGTATGAAATGAGTTTGACACCCCTGCTCTAGACGCTGTTAACGGTAGTCTAATAACTGTTTCCATCACAGTTTTGATATGGATGAATCAACATCTTCCATGTTTTCTATTCTTTAGTCAAGTATAATTTTTATTTTACAACGAAATACTGGATTTTTTTTAAATCAGAGTTGCATAAGCAAACCAGAGTCCACCAATTTGCCACACTGAAGCTGGAATGCATATTCCTTCTCAAAGAGCTAAAATTCAAACAATTCTGTACTACACAGAAATGTTCAAGAGTTTAGCAGGATGCATAAGAAGTCAGCATAAGGTTAGAGAGTCAAATTTCTGCATGTCAGATCCTAAAACATCTTTACTCCAGCATTTAACTTCAGAGTTGCTAATCTTAAGGAGCTGCTGCACACTGAAATAAAAAGCTGAGAAAAACGTAGATAGCCTAATACAGTTCTGCATACAGAGTTGTTAGGTATACTGTAGTCCAGATTCTTTAGACTTCCTACAGAAGGATTTATTCACCCAAGTAGAGAAGAAAGCCCACAAAGGAAGTCTATGAGAAGAGAGCTAGTTATTATACAGGTATAAAAAGTTATTCAGTCAGTTATTAAAGCAATGTTATCAGGGCAGCTTGTTTATGCACAAATAAATTTGGCAAATCCCAACACAATTACACCCATGCAATGCCAGTATTTCCTGCATCCACTGTAATGGGATGGAAGGGTGTGTAATTGCATGAAGACTTTGACCTACAAAGGGCAGGAATACAGAGTGCCACCATTTTAATATGATACTGAATAATCTAAGCTAAGATGTGATTCCGCTTCTACTACAACACACAAATCCATGTGGGAATTATTCCAATTCATCTTAGTCTATATACGTTTGCTCATTAGTGCTAGATAGCAATACCTGGATACCAAGAGAAACTAAGTCCCAATAAATAGTAGCACCTGCTTCCCAAAAGCAGAATGAGAATGTCTGTTTAGCATGTTGACAAGTCCACCGATAACTTTGACAAAAACAAGGTAAAACAAAAGTCTGCACATCTAAAATAAAATGGGAATCAACGCGTTTTTATTGCAAATGGTTAATTGAAAAAAAAACACAACTCAAGATTTTGCAAAGACATACTGCAGCAGCAGCAACAAAACATTATTAGGTAAGCCAACTAATAAAGTAGCCCTAACAGCCACATAATGACTGTACACAACTTTGTATAAGATAATAGCTCATGAGGATGGAAATATAAGATGGAAGCATTTGCTTTTTAGCAGAAGATTCATTTTCTTACCATCTTCAGAAGCTGTTCCTAAATGGGAAAACATATTAAGACAATGATATTCCAAATATATTCCCTGTTTTTTTCTTTTTGGTAAGCAATCACTCCGAGGAAGCCAAAACACATTCATAAAAGAAAGTGTATTATGCAAGAATAAAAACTGCAGTGGACTAGAAGTGAGTGAAATTGCAGTTTAAAATGAAAAGTAAATTCTCTCTTGTCAAATAAAAATGCAATGTTGCACCAACTCACTAGCCATTACTGTTAACGCTACTTTATGCCATATCTACAACAGGTTTAGATTAATGTGCAAAAACAAGAAGATCCCACCAAAATGTGGGCAAAAGGTTCACACCAACTAAATCCAAAAATGTTTCAAACCTAGCTCACCGTTACTAGGAAGATACGTAAATATTAAGACAGAAAATATGGACAATACTTTCAAGAGAGTAATTATGAACTTACTATACTTGCAAGCCGTGCACTTACAGTAAGCCGCAAAAGCCAAACAAAACAACTTAGACAGATTCACAAGGCGGTAGTGGCAAAAAGGATTACGTTCCAATCCTTTTGGTGCAAGATGACAACTCCCACCCCGTCTACACACATACAGTGAAGGAAGGATAAGAAATGTCACCTACAACTATTCTTATATCATCTAGGACAGGGGTTCTCAACGTTCGAAGGCCCCGACCGCCCCGCGTACCCTGAGCAGCTCCACCTGTGTATCCCTTCCAGGTTGTGGCGCGAGCGGGAGGACGCGCCCACCCACTGGCGTCACTAGTGCGTGGGCCGCCCTGAGCAGGGGCGCGTGCACAGCCCCCATGCACCCCTACCCCCAAATTTGCCCCTTTAAGAAAGGACTTACCCCCACTGCTGCTGGTACCCAGCATCGTCCTCCTCCGGCGGTCCGGGGGAGCGAGGCCCAATGCGGAAATATGTGAACTTTTAGGTTTTTCGCTCATGCGCACAACGTTTCTGAGGGCAAGGGCTGCCCTTTTGCCCTCAGAACCGTTCTGCGCAGGCGTGAAAAACCTAATAAATGACGTGTCGCCGCATCGGGCCTCGTGAGAAGGCCGCGGATCGCTGGCCGGGGCGGACGCTCTGAGGCCTTCTCCCAGCCTCGGAGCCTCCGGAAGGGTGTCGTGCGGAGCGGAGGTGACATGCACGGGTGCGCACGTCACCCTTTGCGCACGTCACCCCGCAGTGGCCCGTCCCCCGCCACGCTCCAGTGACGCGTGTGCGCCCACCTGTGCCGCAACGTGAAAAAGAAGGCTACAGGCCATCACTGTCACCTGTAGTACAGGCCTGCATCCTACCTTTTCTTGGTGCCACCATCTTGGATCTCGCAAAATCTCATGAGATTCAAGATGGCGCCGGCAAAAAATGGTAGGATGCAGGCCTGTACTGCAGGTGACAGTGATGGCCAGTAGTCTTCTTTTTCGGGTTGTGGCATGGGCGGGTCCTCCTGCTCGTGCCACAACCCAGAGAGAAATGCTACAGCCCTGACAAATTGGCAGGGCTGTAGCCTTCTTTTCTGGGTTGTGGCACGGGTGGGAGGACCCGCCCGCCCTGCAACCCAGAAAAAATCAGCTATCCCTTATCAGCTGCTGATCGCAGGGCTCTGGTAGCCCACCAACAAAATTACAATTCTGGTCTTCCTCGCCACCTTGGACCTAATGGGGAGGGGCAGAAGGACACATGGATCCTCTATGTCAGTGTTTCCCAAACTATGGGTCGTGACCCACTTGGTGGGCCGTGAAGGGCCCTCCTGCTCGCCCTTGCGTCTGGTTGGCTCCAAATTGGAGCCCTCCGGATGCAAGTGGAGGCTGCTTCCAGGTCGCACCCCACCTCCAGAAGCCGCTCCCGCGTTGCGCTAGGCCCGGGGACTGCCTCCATGGGCCTCAGAATGCCTTCGAAAGTAACTTCTGGGTCACTTCCGGTTTCGTGAACACGACTTCTGATCGCGCCCAGAGACATTCTGAGGCCTGCGGAGGCCATCCCCAGGCCCGGAGCGATATGGGAGAGACTTCCGTAGTTGGGTCGCGACCCACCGCGGGAGAATGATATGGGTCGCGGTGGTGGTGGTACATTTGGGGACCACTGCTCTATATAGTTGTGCTATGCATCTGAGCCCAGCATCCCTCCAAATAAGACCTTGGCACAGCACACCTCCCCCGCTCCCTAATTCCAAGATGGCTGGGTACTTCCAAGAAAGCTGAAGTTGCTGTTTTTGTGCTGAGCTGCTGAAGTACTTAAATGGCTTTAGGTTCCTCTCATCCCACTCACCAGAAGGTGATGATGCACACCATGGCAAACTGTGGACTGCTGCTTAAAGTGTTACATTAAGCTTCCAACAGAAAATGTGTTGATAGCTTATTCTGAATCTGTCAAAAGGCCCCAATGTCAACTTGACAATATTCTAGGAATGCATTCAAAAAGAAAAAAAAATCACAATTCATTTTTATGAATAAAACAGGGCTTCTGAGACCTGCCTTAATAGAAACAGCTCTCCACTCTACTAGGCAAACCACTTAAGAATATAAGAGCAGCCCTGCTGGATCAGATCCAAGGTCCACTTAGAGTACACCTACTTCTACAATGGCCAAACAGAATTCCAAAACACAAGGAAGCTTCAGAAGCAGCCTTCAGTGCAGCACAACAAGCTGCTGGCAGAGAAAAACATGACAATCCCATGCAAACCTCTGCATTTTCCTAAATTCAGACTAGAAATTGCTAATGTAGAAGAAAATAAGACCACCAGTTACAGGAGACAAAATACTGAACACAAATTTAGCAGTTACAGTAATTTATGGCTACTACTGGGAAATTCTAGGAAATCAAAACTCATTGTTCATTTGATTGCTGATTGTTAAATGAGTACTTAGATTAGGTTCTTCAAAAATGACAATATTACACAAATCAGACATATACTATACAAACATATTAGAAGTGAACAGACAAGACACAACCCAGGCCTTTAGATTATGGTGTTAATGAAAATATATAGAATTAGTCATAATTTAGGCAACTGAACTATACAAACACCAAAACTGTTAAGTAAATGGAAACCACAAGATAGAAAATGACAGATGAAACAGGGTCTTACCATCCATCTTGTCAGAAGTATCCTCTTTGTTGGAAGAGCAGGCAAAGAAACAGGGAAAACTTAGTGTGTTAGACAAACACTGTTGACATGAAAGGAATATTCATTAAAAATGAACAGACTGCAGACTCATGCTTTGCCAATTTCAGTAAGTTTGCAATACTCAACATATGCAGTCATAACATGTCATTAGGTTCATTTGTGCAGCCAATAGTAGCTGCTGCTTGTATTGTTAAACCATCATCTCTGCCATAATTTTGTTGAAGTCCTGAAGAAAAAGGAAGAAAGAAAAGCCCTGCACAGTAAAGATGACAGAAGAGGAAAAAGGAATACTGCATGCCGCATTTTTTAGAAAATAATAAAGTCAGTTGTGACTACGAGTACTTGGAATAATTAACAGCCAGCTTTTGGCAATTATAATCGCCAAAATACAAGATTTACACAGCCCATTCATGTCTACTGAGAAGTAAGCCCCACCAACAGAATTGCAGTCCAAGCCTAGTAACTTCCACTTAGACAATATATTTAATTCAGAACGGCAACATGCACTTTCTTCACAAGGAGACATTTGACGATTCTCTTCAAGAAACCTGAATGCACCAGTTAGTCTACCATGTTTGCATAGTCCTGCCGACCTTTATTCTACATTAATGAGAAACCACGGTTTGTCATTAAAGAAACAAGCAGTGTCGAAGAGAGTTGAGTGACTGAAAGCATCCAGGATCAATTCTGATTTCAAGTGTTAGTTTGTTGACTTATCACAGTTAAAACAAACCACAGTTCCCTGATTGGGACACAACAGGAACTGGGACTTGTTCAAAAGTAAAACCAGAAGCTTTCAATCATATTTCCTCACTCGTGGAGGGGGAGTGAGAATCCAGGGCTCAGCTCTCATCTACTTTGCTCCCCCTCAATAATGACGAGTCATGATAATGTGATTACTATGTGGAATGTATTTGTCATCACAGCATCAAATGACGATTAAAAACTAGATAGAACTACTACCCAAAATGTTACAGAATGTAGATATAACATACACCAGCTAGGCCACATACCAAACTTTATTTAGCAGTTTTTCAATTTTTTTCAATCCCCCCAAAATACAGACAAATAAGTGCACTGTGTGTCAATTACAGGACATATAATGCCCACTGCAGAGATCTGGAGAATCAAAAATGGACTACATTCACGACTTGAGATATGCTATGTCTATAATTAACTTTAAAGAACCACACACACACTGGGACTGTAGGACTAGGAGAGGGTTGACTCTTTTCTACTAACAGATTAACAGCCCAATCCTGCCTAAGGATCTGCTGGGCGGCCAAGGCAGCCCACCAGATCCTGTGCACCGCCGCAGGCAGCCTCCCGCTCAGTGGAAAGTCTCCTCGGGGAAGGGGACGCTCGTCCCCTTCCCCGAGTGTAAAGGGCGCTGGGGCCGATTGGCCTCTTCAGAATTCCGTCAGCTATTTTGCAGGCGGAAGTCGGAGGAGGTCATGTAACAGCCCAGCTGCGCGGCGGGGGACAGGATTTGGCCAAAGTCGTCCCCTGCTCTCTCCCGGAGCAGCTGGGCCTATGGCCGCCCTCCGTTTGCCCCCGATCCACCCGCCCGCCCGCTGGATCCTTACCTTCCCTGCTCACGAGTTGTTGAAAAAGTGCCTTATGGCACTTTTACGATGGCTTCAGGCAGTGGAACACTTGTTCCACCGCCCGACATAACGCTAGGATTGCGCTGTAACTATCAGGAAGTACTAAATTCAAAGTTCCTACCCCATCTGTAGAGATACAGCTGGTGCTGACTTGTGAGAGAACCTTTGTAGTGGCATCCCACTTGCAAAATACTTTGGAGACCAGCATAGCACTTAGTCTGCTCTTTTTATTTATTATCTACCAGGCAAAGACCTTTTTATTTGTGCAAGTCTTATAAACTCCATGCTGCTGTTTTAATGTGGTGTTTATTTAAACTGTTTGTAAGCTGCCCCGAGAGATTTTTAACATGAAGGGCACAATACAACAATGAGATATGTTGCCTAGTAGTACAAGCATCAGTGGCTCAGCCTTCCAGCTTACTCCAGTGAACTCAGAGTCTCCTAAAGAAATCAGTCAAATGAACCTTTTGGAGAAAGCACAATTCTAGTCTCCTTTCTAAATAAGGAACCAGGGGTGATGCATGTTCATGGCCTATTGCAGAGCTCAGCAAATATGTTCTGGATCTAGGAGCCTTGAAACATTTAGGATCCAGACCAATTTTTCAGGTCTCAAGGTTGCCAGTCATAGAAAATCTCATGTGCCAGCCGTGAATGGTAAAAATTAGATTTTACATATAAACAAACATTAAAAAGTACATTTCCAGGCCTGTGGTGACAGGAAAACTTGACATATGTCAATGTGACAGGTAAAAGATCCAAGGAAGCGGTCTTCAATCTTTTTTGTGCCACGACCCCAATAAATAAATTAATAAATAAAGTACGAAGCTGGGTACCCACCATTAATCCTGCCCCCCTCCTGGATCTGATCCACCTATCCCTTGCCCTATTGCCGCCGCCCCCCCCGCCCCAGCACTGGCAGCTTCGTCCTGCTGAGCTCACCCGGCTCACACCACCTGCGGTAGAGTCATTCTAGAACAGGAGAGCCGAATTTCGGTTCCCCATCCTCCCAGCAAATCCAAAGAGGGAGGGGGAGGAGGGAATGAAATCCATGTGGAAGCCCCTCCCCCAGCAGGTTCCCCACTGCCCCCCAGCATTACCCCCCATGGCTATTTTGGTTCCCATAAGTTGACAAATGAGGTTTTGCGACCCCATTGGGGTCCCAATCCCAAGGTTGAAGAACAGTGAAAAAGGCTCTGAATCATAAATAAAGACTTTTTTTTTTTTTAAAAAAAAGTTAAAATTCATGACACTAAGGCTACAATCCTATACACATTTATCTGGGAGTAAAACCCATTGAAATAAATGGGACGTACTTATCTGAGTCCTATTGAACTTGTGTGAGTAAACGTGCTGTAAAACAAGCTGCATTGGACAGCCTGCCATTGGCAGGGGGTTGGGCTTGATCCCTTCCAACTCTATGATTCTAAGCTCTCTCCTCTCCTAACTTCTGAGCTAATATGGTGAAGAGACTCACACACATACATACCTAGAAAACAGAGAAGGGAAAGGGATGGTGTGTGCTCCATGTGACAACAACCAAGAATGTGTAAGAGAGGCCCCTTCCATAATGAAGTCCCTTCTCCCTCCTCCTCCTGTACCACCTCCTAGCCCAGTGGTTCTTCCTGCTGCTGGTGCTTTGAAGGCAAAGTTCAACTGCTCCAACAGCCTCACACTTTTCAGTAAACGCTGCCCTTCAGCTGTAGCCCTGCAGACATTCCCTAGGCGCCAGGAACAAAATGTGAGTTTGTCAAACCCTGGCCTGCAAGTTTAATATTGCATCTTTAATAGTGACTTTCATAGGCTATGGTTACCCCAAAGAGTGGCCTGAGGCATGCCATGGTGTACTGTAAAATAGGAGGGACTGGATGGACCTGGACTGGGCAATCAGTTTGATAAGCAAACAGAGCTTTCAATACAGAAGAGCAAATGAATGAACTATCAGTAAGAAGCACCTAAGCACCCAGGGCTTCTCAGTGAGAGCAGAAGCTGGTGGGGCTTCTGATCTGGTGACCAAGTGGCGGGGTGTGTCTGTGGGTTTAGATAACAGGTGGGTAGTGAAATTACTGTCATGTAAAGGGAACAGTAGAAGCTAAAGAAAATATTTTCACAATATGGCAGTATAGATACGTACAACTACTGCAGCCCTGCAAACAATTACAGATACGTGTGTAGGTGTTGCTCATACCTTTTTCAAATACGCGTTAAAGCAAAAGGAGATACAGAGCAATACATGTTGCCTGACATAACAGCAGTTACTCTAATTTTCCTTTGCTGGCAAGATGCCAAGCTTGGCATAGATAGTGTGTGCCATGTAGGCTGCTATTTGGGCACTTGTCAAGGCTAGGTGAGTGACAAACAACGGCAACACTACAAGAAGAATAAAAAAGACAAAATCCTTTTTCCTCTGCCCTCTTGTATAGAGCCATAAATATATTTGTAATCATCAGTATGTGTGCCGTCTTAACTTTGCCTGCACAATATAAATAAAATATCCATAATTTTTGGGGAAAAAATTTCTTGTTCTTCCATAATTTTCACCAATTTTGTTAAGAGTACATTTTCCTAATTTATTTAGTGGAAGAACAAG
This sequence comes from Plestiodon gilberti rubricaudatus, assembly GCA_026170595.1. Classification (NCBI taxonomy): domain Eukaryota; kingdom Metazoa; phylum Chordata; class Lepidosauria; order Squamata; family Scincidae; genus Plestiodon; species Plestiodon gilberti. Next base: position 72,943,973 of record JANXHW010000006.1, on the reverse strand, counting down.
AGATCCTTATTAAGAAGGTCAGAATTATATTGGATCTTAACAGTTTCTCACATCTTAGTCTTCAGAGGTTTTTCATTGTCTCTTCACTTCCTCCTAGAACAGGGGTTCTCAAACCCCTTCGCACAGTACCACCTCCGGTGCCACTCTCCTGCTGCGTACCACCAGAAGTGACTGGCGATGATATCATTGTCAGTTACGTCCGGGTTTTCAGAGGCCAGAAAACGCAGGTAGGAGGCTCTGGACGGGTGAGAAGGCCCTTTTCAGTATTCTTGAGAGGCTCGGCTGAAGGCAGGAGCCTCTTGGGAGCAAAAACGCACTGCAGAAAGCCCGTGTTGGAGTGGAGTTCCGGTGGTCTGGCAGTCTGAGTACCACCAGCAGTCGGTTGAAGTACCACTGGCGGTATTAGTACCACTGGCTGAGAACCCCTATCCTAGAACCATTAAGATGAGACTTTGAAATCAATTCTCATGCAAAAAACTTAACACCGATTTTCCTATACAGTATCTTGGAAGAAGGAGACTCACAGACCAACAGGAGCTCTCTTATACTGCAAATTGTAACATCAGCAAAAAAAAAAAAAAAAAGGAACGTTTGTCCACACTAATCAACATACAAGCTGATCCAAATCATTAAGTATCACGCAAAGTGGTGAGAGATATGATTCTAGGCAATAATACTGAGAGGTAACTGCAACCCAACCCCTTAGCAGCATATTCAAGTCACTCCTGCTCACAGTCTAAACAGCCGTATAAACTATATGTTAGGTATTCATACAAATCCTCACTGCACAGAGTGGGTCCGAGGCATCGCTAAAGAGGGGCCGGGGGGATGCAATGCTGGTGGGTGACAACCATGGTCTCATTGCAAGGAGGAGCCATGGTGGGATTTTAGCACTCCTTGACTGCTTTTTTGCAGCTGGAGGGCTGAGTTTGTAGTCGCAGAGCATAAACGCGCCGAAAACGGCGCGTTTTTTTTTGGCCCTCCTGCTCCCTAGGAGGTTTGAAATGAAGCCTTCCGGGAGTGCAGGGGGAGGGGCGATGACGCAAAACACATCATTCCCCCCCCCCCTCCGGCTGATGCTAGCAACGCAACTGGAGTGGGTATAACACTAACTTTTTGTACATTAATATTTTCCATGACAGGGCAAATAGACCAGTTTTTTCAAGAAAAAAAAAAGAAAGGATGACTCACTACCACCAAAGTATCTATAGTTTCTCTCCACAGAAGGAAACCAAATTACATGTACTCTATACTAAAGTGATGTTTTTCATGAAGCAGTAACCTGAACAACTACGTATGGAAGTACGTACAAAAAAAAAGCAATTTAACCACAGGTCATCATGCCTCATCAGGCAGCATCAGTCTCTCAATTCACATAGCTGGGTGTCTCAGTATCTCATTGAAAAACATACATTTAAATACAAGGAAGAACTCCAATGAACAGTATATTGTATTCCTACATGGTTCCCTCACCTAGTGAAGCATATGATCCCGGAGGTAGACCAGCTGCTGCTAAGCGACCAGCTCCTGCTGGCTGACCACCAGCATGACGTGCCTTGGCACCAGCAGCAGCATTAACATCAATGTCACTGCGAGACCTCTGCAGCGTTCCTGGGCTTGGAGCAGCCTTGGTACTCCCTGCAACTAAGAGTAAAATGAAAGATATTCAGCTGCTGTCCTTAGTAGGACTGCCGTTCACTTCTTCCTACACTTATGAATATGAACCACAATCAGGAAAATTAATCTTGGCAAGATCTCTCTCTCTTATTACTACTTTAAAATAATTATTTTTATAAATAGTAAGAGAGTCCACCATCTCCAACTTCCAAAGTCAGCCCAGCTTAAGTCCACTGGGAAGTTCTGTATGGGAAAACAAATTACCTCTGCCAGTCATACTTGCTGAACTAGATGTAGACCATTTTGAAGAGAAGGGACGACTGAAACAAAGACAACAGCAACAGTTTTAGTAAGGCAAATTATTATATACCACCTGATATGAGACAAGTGTCTCCTCCATTTTAATATTCTTTGTTCTTCATGAAGTGTGTACAAAAATTGCGTGCATGTGTACAATGGATGTGTGGAATGTATGCCAGCTCACATTACTTGCTAGTATCATTCTGCTACAGGTGTTATAAAAAAGGGTCTTATGGTAATATTTTAATCCTACCTTATTATTTTACAGAACCAGTTTAAGGTTTTTATTTGGGGGGTCCTAAATCCAGTATTACCTTCACTCTTGTAACCTGACCTACTGGACCGAAACAGGTAATACAGGAGCAGTTCTGTAGATCAGGGGTGGCCAACCTTTCCACATTAATGCTGCTGGAACTTTAGTGGTTGTATAGGTGAGGGCATTTCAGCGGGTGCAGCTGCTGTAGCAGCACCATCAGCACCTGCAGCTGCCAAGATTCTGTCTTCTACACAACTCTTAAGAAGGCCCTAATGGTAGAAGGGTGGCCACCCCTGTTGTAGATAAATGCTGTCTTTTTTATATCATAAAGATTTATCTAGGTTTATACAAAGCACAGACAAGCATGCCAAAAATGGATTTAAAAATGACTAGTGCTAGAACGTGGATAGGACTGTTTGAATACATGTCCCTTTAAAGTACCGTAACGCAAATGTCAACTATCCACATTGTATCTGGACGCTCATCTGATTTACAACTGTGGCATCAGATCTAGTAAGTGATACATATGTGGAAGCATTCATTCTTATGTGAAACACCATATCTGGGTCAGGGCAAAGACATTGTCTCTTAAAATGACCCTTACTTGAGGCTTTCCTGTGAGCTGGAAGATGACCTGTCTGATTGCGGAAGTGATGCAATGCTACCAGAATTCTTTAAGTACGTATGTAGACTTCTTTGATAGGATGGTTCAAGATTATTATATAGCACCTCTGCTTCACCAGGAAAGTGACTTCTTAGACCTAAGTAAGTCCTGCAAACAAACAAAAAGCCTTTATTAAGAGTGGTATGGCAATGCAAGCATTTTTTTGAAAGAGAATGTATACCCATCAACACTAATGAAAAATTAATCTAGAAAATTTATTTTTGATATAAAAAATAAGTTGAGAAAGGTTTCATCATTCATCCCAAAAGTGTGACCAAAAACACATCTAGGGTAACAGCAAAGTGCTGTAGCTTCTGAAAATACCAATTTCTCTTTTCCTGTTAGAAGCCATCAACAATGTCAAGAGTAGTTAAATGTATAGGTCTTACTTTCTTGCCTCCACTCTTGCCTCAGCATCAGCATCATGAATGCCCTTTTTGATAGTTTCAACCAAGACAGCTGCATGTCTATAAGAAAAGCCAAACCCACTGTTAAATGATGCACATTATTTTGCAATGTTTCACTTTGATGTTAACTTTTCTAAATCCTATGGCTGTCCTTCTAGTCTAGGAGGTGAATTTTATAACAGGATTAGAATCATTCTTATTCTGATTCATTGGTTGACTAAGTTTGGACATGCTGCTAAAAATGTTAAATCCTATATTCAATCCCAGTTTCATATCCTGACTTTTTTCCAAGCTCTGGCTAGAGCAAGCCAGGATTTTCTGGGTTCAGACAGCATGGCAAATATGGTTTGTTTTAACCAGGATTGAAAGTAAAATCTTTCTTTCCCTCATGCGTGAAAAGGAGGGATAGTGCACAAGACCAAGGTTCAGAACTATGGTTTAAATCCTGTTTCCTGTGATATCTAAACGGGATCTTAGAATCAAATTTGATGAACATTATTTGAATGGGCATTTTTTTACAGCGAACTTCAACTATTATTCTCTCCCCTCACCTAACAGAGACATTACTTTGCATTTTAGTTCTAAATCAATGTCACTGCTTTCATTTACGTTTTCATTAATTTTAACAATACTTACAAGGTAATTTCCATTTATCTAATTCTCCTCCCATTTTCCCCACTCTCACTCCCTTTGCCATTTTCTAAATTTATGTTACGTTTTCAACAACAGCACCACCATGTATTAATGAAAGGGTTCATAATACCAATGGGAAGCACCTGTCCTTAGGGGCCTGTGGTATGTCCATGTGGAAACAGTCCAATTCCAGAAAGCGTGCTGCTAGGCAGCACTAGAAACAAATGTCGCTTAAGGGTGAGGATTCTCCTCATGCAGGCCAGGTGGAATATTCTGCTCCTGTTAGAAGTGAAGTTGCTAGGGGAGCTGCTTGGGGAACAGGATATTCAAACTGCTTCAGTAGAGAGAGCAGATCCAAATGCTGTAAACACACTTTAAGCTTCATTTTGATTTGTGGAAATAAAGCAAAAGCTCATCTTGCACCTGATAATTTTTCTGTGTTGGAAAAATAGGCACAAATCATACCTTTCCAAGGAATGAGTCTGCCACTCTTGCAACAGCAGGTCTAAAAATTCAAAAGAGCGCCTGGAAAAAAACCAAGGACTAAAGTTAATTCTAAAGCCCTCTGAATTATTATGACAGGTAACGATTCTGACATTTAACCAAAACTGTTTGAGAATCAGTAGACCATGCCAACATAAGATGCACACATACAATGTTATATTTTAAAATATGTAACTATCTTATTAGTTGCATCTAGTTCTCCATTCTTTTTTAAACAATTCCAAAGCTGAGGTATCAAGATTATAAGGGTCGATGGCATAACTCTGAACACTATATTAAAAGCAATTATAAAAAAAATCTTTAAAATCAAGCCTGAAGAAATTTAAGAACTTGTTATCTAGTGTTATAAAAGACCTGGAACATGGGCAATGTGTGCTTGGTATGCATAATACACTCACCTCCTGACTGCAACAGATTTTGAGGTACAGTTGCTAGTTATTAAAGGTATGAGCCTGGGCACATGGGTATGCTGAAAAGAGAAAAATGCATGTAGTTCACACACAAAAAGATACATAACCAGAGCTAGCATGCCTATAGCTAATAAAAGTGAATATGAGTAATATGGAAGTAGATTTTTAAAATAGCACAGAAGCATACTTACTCGGATTATAAATCTAATGGCTGCACACCCAGATGTAGCCATGACTTTGGCGCTATTAGGGACCAGATTAAAGAGAGTAGGCACAATGGCTTCTGCGCCGTGATCAAACTTGTTTCCCAGAACTGTTGAAAGATGGCTGCAAGGAATTAAATGAAGCTGGTTATCATAACTAATTCAGCAGCCCAAGGTAAAAACTTTGGGTTGTATTCTAAGGTCTTCTTCCGTGAGAAGAACATATATGTGCAAGGGGGGCAATCTTTACCACTCTTTCCTTCCCTCCCTACTTTTTCACCTGTTTTGACCTTTCTATCACCCAAGAAGACTCTGGTATGGGATAAACATCCTGAAAGGACTGTCGAGGCATTTTGGAATAGCAGTAATTTTTCCTCTGTTATTGATGACCTTCAGTTTCATCTCCAATTGACAGGTAAATAAATAACTTGGCTTTGAGTCTGCTCATCAGACCATAACTCTCTCCTTCCCAAGGTAGGAAAGTCAAGGAGCTCAGGTGACCCTAAGCAACTATTCTAACAGGTGAAATCTACATGATATCCAGAGGTTATAAAAGGTGGTATAACAAACCTTCCATTAAAATAGATCGGAAACTGTTATGACCAGCTATAATGTACAACGAGCACTGGCGTCGCTGCAGGGGGGGCGGAGCTCTAAGTTCCGCCGAGGCTCCGACCCTCCGTTACACCAGAGCACAAATCGGCCCCACCCCCTCGCCTTTGGAACCATTCAAGGCGGTGAAAGCGTGCTCCAGTGTAACAGAGGGTCAGAACCTCGGCAGAACTTAGAGCTCCGCCCGCCCCCCCCCCCCGCAGTGATGCTAGTGACAACGAGTGAAGCATCTTCAGGATAATGGTCATAAAAAGTACAAGGATTAAAAAGGTTTTTAAAAGCGATTTATGTCTTTTAAAATGCAATGTTGCATACATTGATTTTATTGCATACATTGCATTTTAAAAGACTTATAAGTTGCTTTTATAAATATTTTTAAAAACCTTTTAATCTTTGTACTTTTTATGACCATTATCCCAAAGATGCTTCACTCGTTGTAAAAACCTTCCATTGCACATTTACTGTGGTCTCACATTTGATGTGTAAGGTGCATTGTTGGGGGTGAATGATGCACACTAGATCTTATCCCCAATTTGGAAACCTCCCTGCCACTTTCCCCTCCAAAATAGGTAGTATATGTCCAAGGAGACGCACAGGCGGCCTGAAGCGTTACTTGGAGGCAAGTACAAACGTTTTCTACTTACCTCCAGTTTGCTTTCAGGTTACCCCCACCACCACAGGATGCAGTGCGCAACTTTTTGGTGTGGCTGCATTAGTGCTGGTGGTGGTGGGTAGGATCAGGCTGCTAGTTGATGATGCATAGCAACTGCAGATTTAACTTAATTAACAGTTACTCAACTTTAGAGAACATACATTCCATAAATCCATTTTTTTTAGGTAACAGACTGCAGAAGGGTGCACAGCATCCCTCTTGTGACTCTCTCTCACCTCGCCCCCCCCCAATAATAAAACACCATGTGAGGGAAGTGATAGATTGGGGAAGAAGGGGAGAACAGGCAATTCTGTGCCCACTTGCACTCTCTTAACCAAATTCTACAATGTCTGCATCAGATCCTAAAGGGAAAACCTAAAGTGAAATAATTCTGCAAATGCATTCTTATTCCTTTTGAAAATCAGTTATTTCTATGCCTCTGTCATAATGCATTAAAGTACTTTAAAAGTAACACTAACGGCGCACTCCTCTCTCATTATTCACCTATTACACTCAAACACCTATCACTGTCTAAGACAATGATAGGTGTTTGAGTGTAATAGGTGAATAATGAGTATGACTCGATAGATGTTTGAGTCATTACTCAAGCTCATGACTCTGACCATTTAAGATTAAAAAGGGGGGGGTGGCGGCATGTGCCATGGTCATGGCTATTATTGTAATAATTCTATTTTCAACAATCTAATGCATATTAATATTGAGCAAACTGAACACCTTTCTGCAGCACTTTTTATGCATGTGAAAAAACATTTTTACTACTGCACCTTTAACAAGGGATTTGCAACAACACGAAACTAATGACCTACAAAACGAGAACTGGCATGCACTAATGTAAGAAAGGGCACTGAAGAAATACAGAACATGGCTTATAGCTATGTTCTAGATTCTATAGTGTTCATGCAGGTTTTACATCAATTATGTAATTTATAAGATTGTATAAAAATAAGCAAATTAATAGTCTGTTTACAGCATTTTCTGTTGCACATCTCTCAATGTTCAAATGTACTACTGCCAAGTGACTTCAGTTGTATATGTAAGTTTACTTAGCACATACGTACGCGACTGTAATGCATGCTTCTCTAACCACTTGTGACCGGAGATCTTTAGCTGATAATTTAAATGCTCCATCCAATAACCGTAAATGCTGGAAAAAGCAGTCATACTGTGCAGCTCCAGCAACAAGCAATGACCGGACCTTCTTGAGCTAAGGAGGGGAAAAAGGGAAAACAAGTGTTACAACAGTGTTTCTGATTCCAGACAGGTGTACTGGGCAATGAATTTGCATTTAAGGTTTAAAGAAATAGGTAAATTTTAATACTAGAAATATATACCGCACTGGCTCGTTGATCCCAATCATGTTTGTCATCTGATAAGATTTCCCTGATTTTATTTAGCGTTTCTTCAAGTTCACGACTAGAATAGATCTGAAAAGTAAAGATCAAATGAAATAAAAACTGGGGACTTACAGGGTAAATAGCTCAGGTCAGCCAGTCTAGCAATCTTCTGTAGGAGTCATCTGGGTGCCTTGTATTACACTGTATCAAAATTTCAGCTTTTTACTCCTACAGAAGTACCTCAACCAATCCGATAATCTCCCACCACACATGAACAAACGTCAGCATAAAATTCAATTCAATTGAAGGAGAAGCTACTGAGGCGACCTCACTGTGTCATCCCTGACATGGCACACAGATAGTAAGGAATTATACATTAACTGTAAGAGAACATAAAAGAACACAGAGGCAGAAGCAGCTCTGTGTATGCAGAGCCAGAACGTTTCGGGGCTTTAAAGAAATATACAGTAGATGCAATTGTACTACTTCAGCTTTATTAACAAAAACAATTAAAGACCCAAACCCATAATTTGGAAAGATGGAGCAAAAATATGGAAATGTCACAAAAATCAACATAGGGACAAGAGATTAAATGGAAAAAAACTCATTTTAATAATTTATATCCTGTGCTTTCTCTCCCCGTTAAATGCGACAAGAATGCTGGTCTGGACATATCAGGCTTCGGTAGTACTTGTATAAAAATAACCTTGTTTGTGTTGCAGTCAGCCAATAGAGGGCAATATAATATCAGAAAAGCTTGTTCCTACTCAGTGATTTTTATTCCTAACACACTGAATTAATTGACAACTGCTATAAAAAGCATGAGATTTGGAAAGTTCTCTGAACGCTGCATGAGAATTTTTTATTCTCACAATAAAACATGGAGCTTTAGAGGTAAATAATGTCAATCTATACTGATGAAAAAGTCCTACTTCAAGTTTGATTTTAAAATATTTTTATAACTATTAACTTGAACAAAAGTTCCTATAATTATGCATTTAAGGTGTCCTACTCAGAGTAGGCATACCAGTAAAGTAAATAGAGAAATACTGACAATTGGCAGTTTATTATTTGACTTTGGACAAATATTGTTAAATAGTCCATGTAATTGAGAATGCCCTTATGTAGGCTTACCATATCGCCGACCAGGACGCTCCGTTTTGCCCTTAAGGGGCGGGGCGGGGGGAGGGGAACGAGAGAGCGCCCGGGCGCTCTCTCGTTCCCCTCCCCCCGCCCCTTAAGGGCAAAACGGAGCGTCCCGGTCGGCGATATGGTAAGCCTACCCTTATGTAAATGGAAGCTTACTTTTTTACTCTCTCTCTCTCTCTCTCTCTCTCTCTCTCTCTCTCTCTCGGCATTATGGTGGTGATAGCACTGGCAAAAGTTCCTCCCTGGTCCTGCAGGATTCAGAGTGGCACAAGTATACACACACCCCTTTTTCCAGATAGTTTTTACCCTCTCCCGCAATTAAGCTGCATGGCCCAGATTATCCTACTGGTCATGTACTGTAAATAGGATTTTGTAAGCCTGAGGGGTACAATTGATCCCTACAATAATTTGTTGTGATATTACAAAAAGCAAAAAGTTTATTTTAAAAATGGGCAAAACGTTGTACCACCCTCTCTGTGCTTTTTTCTCACATAAAATGGAAACAACAGATTCTGGCCTAAGTGTTTATAGACAAAGAAGCTAAAAAAATTAAACAGCAGTTTGAGGGATCAGTGTTATCTCAGCACTTTATCTGCAAGGTTTTTTAAGGTGCCTCAGACATTACAATTGAAGTATGTGACAAACCCCCCCCCCCCAACTGTAATATACACACAAATTTTTCACTGGATTTAGAAGGGGGAACCCTGAAGTACCATAGGGCCATTCAGCTGAGAAATTCCTGGAATATGGAATTGTAGAAGACTTGTATTAATGTTTTATGTAAAAAAATTATTACTGTTGGGGTACATTTGACCCCAGATATGTTTTCAGAGGTAAAAATACTTGACCAAGGGTTTTTTGGGGGTGGGGACCAGTCAAATACCAATCCTAGTTCCACTGTAAGTAGCATTCTTATGCTGTAATATAGTATGATAATGCAGTTATATACTGTATATTTAAAACTGAATCTGCACACTAGCACCAATGTGTAAACCCTGGTAAACATCTTCGAAACCATCAAGAAATCTCTATGCTATATCAAGATAAGCAAAATAAAAACTCCAACAGTAAGAGACTGAGCAGAAAGCATATCATTAAAAAGTTACTGCTTTAGTTAGTAGAAAGATTTTTCATTTCCATACTGGAAAGTTTACACAAAACAGGAATTACCATCAATACAGTTTAAGCTTTAATTTCACACCATTTACTCAGACAACGTAGGGCTAATGAAAATCAATTCTGATGTGGTAAAATAAAGAGGCTAGGATAGATGGATGGATGGTCAGTGGTGATGCTTTGTGACCTCACTGAGGCTAACAATTAATCAGAAGTACTTGATCTGAAGCAGCTGATCAAAATGACATTATGCTTGAAGACAATATCTACTGATAAGATAGGACCCATTAGGATTGCAAAACTATACATTGCAGTTTCATTAACATTATGTTTCTTTGCCTCAAATTGTACCGTGAAAATATGACTACAGTGGATATGGCTTCCAACATGGTCTGTTTAACTCTCCCGCATTTATCCATATGTCCCTGTTTAACACTGTTTACATTCTAACACAACACTGCAGCTTTATGTTACATGAACAAGCCCTGAAGAGCCTCTGGCTCACATGCTCACTCCCTTCTGCTCTCACACATGGCAATTTCTTACTTCCAATCTTTGTTCAAAGCAAACTATATCCAACATTTTGTCCAAACAGGTAAACCATGGTTTATGGGAAAGAAGAAATCATACTTTGGACAAAACAGTAAACTATGGCTTCCTGCAAACACAGGTTAAAGTAGTAAATTATTGTGCACAAGGAGAGAAAGGAGGAGGAGGGAGTGTATGAAGCTTCTCAAAACTCACTCATGTAATGTCAAACCAGCTTATTAGATTTTTTTTTAAAAAAAAATAAAGCATGGAGGTACATTTAATATAACTCTAATGCACATGACCATAATGAATAAAGTCTTTGGCTTTTCAATGATATATTTGTGTGTCTCCCTCTGTCACTTCTGTGTTCCCCTCTGCACAAAAAGACTATGAAAATCACTGCTTCTGATCCCAGGATTCACACCAACACTGCTGTTGCATCTATGATCTAGAACAGGGGTTCTCAACCCTTTCCCGGCCGAGTACCACCTCCGGCACCACTCTCCTGCTGTGTACCACTGGAAGTGACTGGCGATGACTTCATCGCCAGTTACTTCTGGGTTTTCAGGTTTTTGGAGGCCAGAAAACGTAGGTAGGAGGCTCTGGGAGGGTCCTTCTTGGTGTTCCCGAGAGGCTCAGCCAAAGGCAGGCAGTGGCGTCGCTGGCCCTCCGGGCGCCCGGGGCACGGGTTCCCCGAGCGCCCCCCAGAAGGGCCGGAGCGCCCCCAGCCCCCTAGAAGAGCGCTCCCCCCCAGAAGAGCGCTCCCCCCGGCCCCCGCACCCACCCCCACCACTCTCCTTGCCTTCTTCAGCCTCCTCGCCGCCGCCCCCGTGCTCACCTCGGCCCGGCTGTTTAAAAGTCGCGCCGCGGTGAGTGCGGGGGCGGGGCGGCGGCGAGGAGGCTGAAGAAGGTAGGGAGGGAGAGCGATGGGGGTGGGCGCTCGGGGGCCTCCTACCTCCTTCTTCTTCTTCAGCAGCAGCAGCAGCAGCAGCCGCCGCCGCCGCGCTCACCTCGGCGCGAGTCGGCTCCTTTTCAAATTGGCTGTTCTGCGCATGTGCAGAACAGCCAATTTTAAAAGGAGCCGACTCGCTCCGAGGTGAGCACGGGGTTGGCGGCAAGGAGGCGGAGGCGGAAGAAGGAGGAGGTAGGAGGCCCCCGAGCGCCCACCCCCATCGCTCTCCCTCCCTACCTTCTTCAGCCTCCTCGCCACCACCGCCGTCGCCGCCGTCCCCGCACTCACCGCGGCGCGACTTTTAAACAGCCGCGCTGAGGTGAGCGCGGTGGCGGCGCCGGCGCCGGCCCGGCTGAAGATGGCGCCCCCAGAACGTGGCGCCTGGGGGCCCTGTGGTCTCAGGCCCCCCCCCCCAAGAATGCCACTGAAGGCAGGAGCTTCTCAGGAGCAAAAAAGAGCCGCTGAAAGTACCACGTTGGAGTGGGGTTCCTATGGTAAGGCGGTATGAGTACCACCAGCAGTCAGCCAAAGTACCACTGGTGGTACTAGTACCACTGGTGGAGAACCTCTGGTCTAGAACAGCAGTTCTCAAACTTTTCGGTCTCCGGAACCCTTTACACTCATAAAAGGAGTCTTGGGGAGCCCTGCTGGCGCATGCACAGAGTCTTAGGAAGCCCCAGAGTACTGGTGCATACGCAGAGTGGTGCAGCACTAAGCCCAACACCGAATACTGGCAATGAGCTTGAACAGAGGGGAATAAGGAAAGAGAGCCACAAACATGGAAGGCGGGAGGGATTGACAAGCAAACCGGGCAAGGGGCAGATGGTAGCCACTTACTGTATGCTGCACTCTTGGAGCCCCTGAAGAGGTCCCAGGGAGCCCCAGGGCTCCTAGGAGCACATTTTGAGAAATGCTGATCTAGAGAAATTGCTACTTTGCTGGGTTTCATTTGTTTTATCCCAAGCACAAAAGAGCTGTCCTTCTTGCCTTCATTTACAAAGCAATATTGGTTTTGGTTTCATATACAACATACATACCAATATTTTGCTCTGTCTAGCACGTAGGAATTATATTGATGGGTAAGAAGCTGTAAAACAATGTGATAAGCTAAACTGGTTTGTAACAGAAATGAGAAGTCAGGATTTGAATTTATATAATACAGAATCAAGAGCTGAAAAGACCCTGATCATCAGAGTTCAATTCCCTGCTCAATCCCGAATCTGCCACACTATTTAAGCCACTTATAGATTAATCCACCTTACCATGGCTGCCTTATGCCACAAGGAGACAGCAGATGTGGTTGAGAGTTTAATGCAACCAAGTCCTGAGCAATTAAATTCTTTCTCTCAAAGTACAAACTGTATCAGGTAGTTCAAGCAAATAAGGTAGATTGTACACTACAGAAGGGAATGCTTCATTGAGGGTTGGTGACTGGCCAATCTGATCTGAAGGATTATTTCTTCTCACCCCACATGTAGTTTCCATTTAAAACGTAGGTGTTCAAACGCCAAACCTACCAAAATCAAAATTGTCATGGCCATCATTCGCAAGTTCTTTGATACCACAGAGGAATGGGAAAAAACCTAAGGCATAGTTATATGTAGGCTCACATGGTTTCACTATATACTGTCATCAGTTAATTTTCTATTGTTGAAAAGATAAGATGTGCTACAAAAAATGAACTGGCAAAGAACTTTGAAGAGCTACCAAAATTAAGATGAAATCATCAATAAATAGGAGGATCTCACCTGTACAGCAGGAACATCTGTAAATGCTTTTATAAAATCATCTTCATCAACAGCACCAGCTCCTCCTTCCTTGGATATGCCTGTAAGTGTTAAAAGTTTTTATGTTAGTTGCGATTTAAGTTACAGCTACCCAACTGAGAGATATAACTGAACAATTCACAACAGTTTTTTATTATATCCAATTCACTGCGCAATCCTGTGCAAAGAAGCCCTGGGGCAGCACGTGCTCCCCTGGGACGGGGTGTTGCAAAACTGCCGTAAAGCATCGGAGCAGGTAAGGCCTACCCCGGTCAGGGCAGGGGGAGGGCGGACCAGGAGAGAGCAGGGATATCGGCGGCGACATAAGGTATATAAGTTAGGAACACTGATAGTCCAGAGTGCAAGCCCATACCTTTAAAATATTCAGAAGAAGCAAGATGAAAATGTTTTGTAAAGGACCAAAGGAAATCTTGTTCATAATATAGTGAAAGGGTCATCAATAGATACATTCATATGATATGAAGACAACGGAATGAATTAAGAAGAAGCAATTAGGATGGAATTAACGTAGAATAAGCAAAGCAGGTATAACAGTTTTTTCAAAGCCAAAGAAGAAGCAACTTAAACAAGCAACAGAAGGTCATAATAAGAGATTTAGTTGTGTGGGTGTTTGGGAGACTGAACCTGAGATCCTGAGAATTTACAAGATTTAGCCTTGCCCCAGATCTGCTTTCCATACTCTGTCCTTAGTAGCACTGTATATTGCTATATACAGACATTAACAAATGTTGGCTTAGTTTACAACTTAGCCAATTGTTATTTGTGGTTGCCACCAAGCCCTGCTCTTCTCCACGTCCTTTGGTACATGCAGAGGGCTCAGAAAAGAGGTTGGATCGTCTCTCATTTGTGCTGGCACATGGAGAAAAACACACACACGCACACGCACACACGAGAGCCCTCCCCACTACTCAGAAAGGACTTGTGCTGTTTATAACCTTCTCAAAAGTGACAATGGGTATGAGACCAGTAGGAAAGAAATTTGCATGGTGCTGGATGTCCTGCTTGCCAGAGGGCTGGGGGCACGTGACCATAGCAAATGGTTTACAGCGTATAACGGTATAACCAGCGGCGCAGCGAGAACGGAAGGCCCCAGAACGGAAAAGGGATTCATATCCCCTTTGAATTCCTCTTTTGGAGGGGATCTGAATCCCTTTTCCATTCTGGGGCCTCCCCCGTTCTTGCTGCGCTGCTAGTTACACCGGCACAAAAGTTAAGTCGGATTGCACTGTTAGTTCGCTTTAGCTACCATAAAAATGTGGCAGGTTAGTGGCTTACTATCACTGAATTATGATAACATAATACTGTATTTCTTCAATTCTAAGACACATATTTTTTCCCAATTAAGCATTTCAAAAAAATGGGGTGCGTCTTAGAATCGAAGGTCTCCAAAAAGCACTCCAAAATGCTATCTTCTTACTTACTGGGGCTTGGGGGAGCTTCAGGGAGACCAGAAATGGCCAAAAAACGCTGTTTTTCGCCGAACTGAAGATCAGGGAGGCCTGCAGAGGGTTGTGCAGGCCTCCCTGAAGCTCCCCCAAGCCCAGGTAACGAAGGAAATTGCACTTTCTGGCGGGGCCAGAAATGCTATGCAAAGGCAGTGCACTCAGTCATCCTCAGCTGCAGGAGACATGCTGGGGAGAGTTGGTGCTGAGCGGGTAGATTCAATGAAGGGAGGTGAGTCTTAGAATTGATGGATTTTTTTTCCCCCTGCTGGTGGTACTGAAAGTAAAGGTGCGCCTTCGAATCGATGGCGCCTTAGACTCGAAGAAATACGGTAGCAATGCATAAGCATCTATCCCCAATACATTCTTCAAGTACTTTTTCTTTTTCGTTGTATGAGTGAACCATTTATCTGAACAAACATTTCAAGACTGTTGATTTATTTTTTTAAAAAGCAAACATGCTAGCAGCTAGATCAGTCACTTAAGTGGTTTTAAACTGTATTCCAGGGATCCAGTTCATCAGAAACTTGTCAATGAAAAGATCAGTAATAATGGACAAACTTCCGTGAAAGCTTGTTCATCACTATCAACCTTCCCTTTCAATATGTAACCACAGGAGTGTGTTAGGGCACATATTCAGTTTGGGCAAGTGAAAGCCCTGGAAAATGTACAATAATATTTTGCAATACCCAGTTGTTGAATGACACATGTTCAGGGGTTCCTTGGTAAACACATATTTTTTGAAAACAGCCCCCAGAAGGTGGAAAGTTTGAAAGACACTGGTTAGAAGAGATCACAAATACTTTAGGAAGATAGAAGGGAGCAAGGGTAGTTGGCTCAAATAAATCAAGAACATTTACGTATTTATTCAGAATCACTTTTGTGAAATGATTGCACTTCACCAACCACTGTAAGAATAAACTCTGGTATGTGTACTGGACTACTTGTAAAAACTGTATCTATAGTTCACTTTCATTGTCACACATGGTAAAATAATCCTATTTTAAAATATGAAAGCTACTAATGAAAAGCATCAATTACCTTAACATGGGTTAATCTTAAATCAAGATTTAAGATTAAAAATGAATACTTTAATACCATATATTAAAAGGTCACTTAATACGACATACCTTTAGGCAACTAATTTAACAAATTAAAAAGCACGTTTGTGACAGGCGAAACGAAATAGCACATTGCATGCTCAAGATATTCTGAAAAAAGCAGCAGCATTATTTTAGCACAAATGAGTACGCATTATAGTGTATGTGTGCTAATTTAAATATTTTATGAGGTAATTTGACAAAGACCAGCCTCACATTATTTCTCTCTCTTATATTCTGGTCTAAGAGAAACTGTACCTCAGTTACAATAAGCAAAGACGAACAATTCTCAAATGGTATTTCATAGGTATAGGTTGAGATAGCTACACCTGAAATTAAACTAGCTGTACATCTAGATATTAGTATGTGAGTCTACATTAGTTAGATGTTCTTGAGGGGCGGGATCCTTGTTGCTTTGCAGAAAAGGATAATGATTTCATGAAATCTGACCTTTCCTAACCCCTAATGCACTGGTTCCCAAACTGGGAGGCACGGCTCCCAGGGGATCCACAGAGTACCACGGAATCCTCTGGGGGAAACAGTGCAATGCGAATTGGCGGGCACCAACATAATGTGTAATGGGGAGCTACAGCCAATGGTTGCCAATAGTCAAGGGAGCCACAGGTTGAAAAAGTTTGGGAAACACTGCCCTAATGGATCAGATGAAAGGCTTATCAAGTCCAACTTTATCCTGTTTCTCACAGTGGACAATGAGATGTTCTTCTTGGCTGCCCAGAGACATGTAGCTAAATGACATTCTCTAACATGCTGTTCAGGTAAACAAATGGCAGGAAATACTCATGGGTCAGTGCTTGCTGTACATCTGTTGAGAGGAAAACGGTATAAACACTGGTATTTCTTCTCTAAGACTATTATAGTTTTATCTAGATTTAGCCACCACATTCCCTGGACATTCTTAAAACATCACACTCATCCTGTCATCAAATTCAGGCCAATGCTAGTTTTTGATGCATTGTCAGGACAATGTATAACTTGAATTCCAATACACTTTGAAATTTTTTTGGGGGGACACATTCAAGAATAATTTTTAGCACACAAAAATGACTGAAAGTCACTATCTGATGGTTTAACCATTTTATAAACAAATGCAAGAAATCAGCTTAAACACTAAAGACATACACTAAATAGTTCACTCCTTGTTTTCAGCTGTTGTCAGTAAAAAGTCAACGCGACTTTGGCTGGAATCCTATGCACACTTTTAGAAGACTAAGGCCCATTGAACGTGGTAGAACCGAACAAGTATATATAGGGTTCCGCTGTTAGAAGCCCAAGTCTGAGTCACATTTATGCAATTAACAAACTGTTTAGATGAATTAAATGGCTGTTGCATGCATTTAAAAATGGTGCTTTCAATGAAAAATAAAGTAGCTGTCAATGGAGTCGAGCTCAGTGATCAGCTCTGTCTCAACAGATCATGTGAAACTAGCCAGTGTCATCTGTGAAAATAAGACAGAAGTACAATAATATTCATGATTTTAAATATAAAGTTGCTGTTCCCTGCAACTGCAATTCAAGTCATACTGCTTGCTTCAGAGATGGGTCAGCTATGGTCAAAACAGAAGAGCAAGCCCTGAGAACTGACAACACAAATCAAGTCTTCCTATTGGTTCTCTTGTTTTTTTAACAATCATCTTACATTTTTATTTTTTATATGTTATTTTTTATACTCTGCCCTTCCTCACAAAATGGCATACATGGCTCCCTCCTCTTTATCCTCACAGTCACCTTGTAAGGTAGGCTGAGTTAAATGATAGCGGCTGTCCAAGATCAGCCAGTAAGGTTTCTGAGTGAATGGGGATTTTAACTCAAGTCTCCCAGGGTTCCTACACTAGCCATTATACTATATTGACTCTACAAGCTCTACCAACCCAAAGTTACACATGTAGATGGGCCCTAATAATACAAATGACTAGGATACTTAAGGTTACTATTTTTATACTTGCCATGTAGAAAAGTATGAGTTTGTCTACTGTATAACATTGTTCTTGTTTGTACACCCCAGGTATAATGAACAAGTAAGCATGCTTTAAAGCAGTGTTTCTCAAAGTGGTGGGTCGCGACCCACCATTGAGACCACAAATTGCCCCCTGACCCCTTAAGGGTCAGGGGATCCCTTATGACGGTGGCGATCCCAAGGATCACTGTTGCTGCCGCCGAAAATGTGCCCGAAAACACCTTTTTTTACTCACCGGGGCTGGGGGGGGGCTTCAGGGAGGCCTGCGTGACCCTCTGCAGGCCTCCCCGATCTTCAGATTGCCGAAAAAAAGCAATTTTCAACCACTTTCCATTTTTTGCAAAACAACAACAACAACAAAAAAAAACTGGGCCAATATCACAACCTTGCTACCAGTGCACATCTGTTGCAATCTTATACCAGTGGGTTATTGGTGGATTATTTTATGTTTTTTCACAATTCTACAACACAGAAGTTTTAATAGTAAATACTATAGTTAAATCATAAATCCAGCACAATGCAATGTAAATGAACACTGAGTTCATCTCCACCATTCATGAGACTGGGCTATGGAACACATTCATTCTCTTAAAAAAAATCTAATCCTGCGTTAACCAGTTGACCAAGATATATATATATATAGCGCCTCAATTTTTATTCCATAAATCTGGTTCCTGCTTTCTAGCATCCATTTGTTTGTCTAGCTACAGTATATGTACCTTAATTGGATTGTCACCTATACCCAAACAAAATGTCAATTCATATAAGCACACTGTCTGTAAAGGTTGTTCACAATTTCTTTATCTGCAAAAAAAAATACTGCAGTTATGAATTAAACATTACCCTTCAAAGTTCTTTGATAATGACTTTGGCTGAGCAGGATAAGGGTCAGCAAAAGAGACAAAAATGTAACACAACCAAGTTTGAGTAGTAGAGCCTTACCTCCAAGCTTAGGCCCACCAGCAGAACCTGGCTTTCGTGAAGTATTGGAAGGGTTTCCAGGTTTTTTAGGTGCAGGAACCTTGAAGGCTGAGGCAGCTGAAGATGGCCTATTTCCATCCACTGATTCTTCATCATCAAAGCTTTTATCTGTGAATGAGATTTTACAGAAGAGGTTGTGTTAGAATCCCATTTCTCTTCTTTCTTTCTTTCTTTTTTTCAAGAGGGAAGTACCTTGCTGCTTTCACCATAAGTCGCCAAAAAAAATCAAATAAAATCAATATTAATTATTATGTCCTTTGTCTACAGCCTTGAAGACAGACACTGAAAAGTAAAAAAATAAAAATAAAGCAATCCCATTTCATATAGTGGCCTTGCAAATGACAAGTGAAATACATATTTAAAAGCTTAATATCTGACAAGCCAGGAAGGGGAAAAAAAATCTGTTATAAGGTAAACCTTCCCTGTCTACTTCTAATTCATTTCTCAAATTAAACCCTTATAAATTTTCAATTCATTCCAGCATTTCAAAAGAAGAAAAAATCATTGCTTTTCTGCTACTCCTGCATGCCATCTCTGCTACACATCCTCCCACAATGTGTCTACTAACACTCCCTGCTTCATTTCTTCCACCCTGATTTTAACACTTACAATCACAGATTCGCTTGCAGATCAGCCGCCTCATTCCTCTGACAGCTCTTAATGCCCTTTACGCTAAGATGCTCCCACTTGCTCACATGGCCACACGGATGGACAATCTCAGTCCTAATCAAAATATTCTATCTAAAACTGACAGAAAACACCATAGATCCACCACAGAGATTTGTGCCGGCATCCTTCTCTCTCTTCCCTGCACTAGGTGCTGAAACAGCCAATCGGCTGCAAGGTGACATCATCTTCTGGTAGCCACTGCTAGATGAAAAGGTGAAAATTCTTCACACATTTCAATTCATTCCCACGCACAAACATTTGCAGTCACTTTTCTATAATTCTTATAGATACATTTTAGCAGCAAAATACTAGGAGACACTACTCCCCAACATTCAAGGGTGTATCTTTTGCCTAGTAAAGTTTCTCTTCTCATGCTCATAATCTTTGCTTTTACTACAACATATTCTACTAATACTTAAGTACTAAAATCCCCAGCATTTCACAAATCAAATGCGGTCATTTTACAATTCAATGAGAAGAAAGCTGAATTTCTCCAGCTCTCTGAAAACATTAGAGAAAGCCAACCTGTAGTTTCTCTCACAAACAAAATGGGCGAGGCTGACACAGCTGTGTAACAGTCACACACCCATGTAGACGATTTTCCTTTCTCAATCTTTTTTATTATGATTTTCATTCCACCACACTCCAATTCCTGAATTCCTTTGTTTAACCCCAATGTGCTCCTATTTCGGAAAAAAATCCAGATAACCTCCAGGGAAGGGAGGGTGCATTTCCCTTACAGTAGGAAAACCACAATTAAAAAAAATCATCAACAACTCAAATTAAAGAAAAGGTATCACTTTTGAAAGCGTGGTTCTGAAAATACTGACTTAGTACCATGATCAAATTTGTACACAAAACCAACGTGCTGTATGCCCTACGCAGTTATGCTTCTTAATTACATAAAAAATGTAGAAGTTTCATGCTGTCTATCTGAACAAGTCAAATGTGCTTCCTTCCAGGCAATCATCATTAGAGAGGAATTTGACTCTGAGCACTTTGCATGCAGGGATATGTTACTATCAGAATGCAAGGGGGAAGACATGAAACACATTATTCCACGAGTTTCCATGGAAACTGTACTCTGCCCTTGCACATGAACTGGAAGACAACATTTCAGTTCTCACTACAAGAGACTGCTTTAACCCTTACAGCTTAAGGATTTGATAGGACACACTGCTGACATGTTTAGCAAAAGTAAGACTGCATTAAAAATAAAACTTAACTGTACAGTAGTTACACCTCAGGTTTCTTATAGTTATGCATTGAGAAACCATAACCTATCTATAAAAGCATACTACAGAAGACAAGACACAGCTTAGGCGGGCGTTAAGTTTCCTTGAAAGGTTTTTATGAGCACTGCATCTCCTCTGTGCATTTTTCCTCTTAAAATTTTTTATGCAGCATCATCAATGTACAATGGTGCTTTACACAGAATAAGAGGGCAGATCCCTACCCCAAGGAGCTTACAACCGTCTTAGACAAACACAAGCAGCCCTCCCTGTAAGCTGCGCGGCTGCACAGTTCTAATTGAAGCCCTACACAGCTTCCCTCTCAGCACTCCAGAGCTCAGCGATGACATCATCACTAAGCACTCTACAGCCGCCCCTGCGCAGCCACCGTAGGACTCTGTGCACTCTAGGGGGAAAATTAGAGGGAGCATTGGACACAAGGCAAACAACAGAGGAAGGGAAGGGGAACTAGAGGCAAAAGGTATGCCGGGGAGGAACTCACAATAGCTTCATTACGCATACTTACTACCAAACATACAAGTATTCAGAACACCTTACACCTTCTATCTGGATTTAGTAACCTTCTTTTATGTTTAAGTTTGAGAGAGAGTTTGTTCAAGAATTAGAAAAAATCAGAAACCAGGAAAAAAATGTTGAATCCTAGACACACTTTCCTGGGAGTAAACCCCACTGAAACTGCTGGCTTAAGGTAATTAAAAAAGTGGATATCTTAATAAGGAAATAGAATACAATAAATATTGTAGACACTAAGCTTTGAGCTAGTCTAAATAAAAATAATGTGGAAAGTATCAAGAGCATAAAAACTGCACTGTAGAATCTGACAGGTATACATATTTCAGTCCAGCTAAGATAAAAAGGAATCATTTTATGTAAAACAGACTCAAAGGGGTTTTTTTTTTGTTTATCCAGAGCAAATGCAAAAATTAGAACTGCCTGCATATTTGTGTCCATCTTCTCCCAAGTACCTCAAATACTACCCCTCCCCCTAAAAAATCAAAATTTACCCTGATCTACATTTCGGGGATCATAATTTTGGCCTCACTTATTCCCAGGGTAGAACTGGCACCTCCAATAAAGAAACTGCATTTATTTGTTATGAGAATGCATACAGGCCTACATTTCAATCATGCCAAAATAAGGGCCTTTCCAGGCACTAATTCACAGGAGAATATCAAATCCCTTCCTGGCACCATCAGCAACATCATACAATGTGCTCTCTCCTGGAAAAGAGCAGGACTAATCATAACACCAGGCCAGTGGGTGGCACAGTGGGTTAAACCGCTGAACCATGAGCTGTCGATCGAAAGGTCGGCAGTTCGAATTGCTTGGCCAGCTCCTGCCAACCTAGCAGCTCCAAAGCATGTTAATGTGACTAGATAAATAGGTACCGCTTGCGGGAAGGTAAACAGTGCTCCATGTTCCAGCTGCATGCTACGTGCTGCGGCAAGGAGAGTCATGCCGGCCACATGACCAAGGAGGCGTCTTTGGACAACGCTGGCTCTTCAGGTTTGAAATGGGGATGAGCACCACACCCTAGAGCACATGTGCACACCCTTACGGCACATTTACGACACCTTAGGCCGGCCTATTTCTAGGCTGGATTGCGCGGTAAGGTAGGAAATCTATTGTGTGTTGTGGTGTTTGTTTTTTAACGCACACACAAATATAGGAGGCATACACTGTAGGAGGAGAAAGGAGGAGGAGAAAGATGGGAAGTCACTGACAGGAAATTCAAAGTTATGCAGGAAGAAAAGGGAAGGACTACTGAGATATCTGGTAGCCTTGTCCTGGGCCACCATTCAAGAGGTACCTACTTGCAGAATGTGTCCAATTGTTGTGCTTACTAGGGGTTAAAACAACAGGGAGAAAGACTCAAAAGTGACGAATGAATTAATTGTAAAAAACTTCAACTGAATCCTGAAAACCTGAAGTGTTTTGAGCTGACAAGCTCTTCCTCAGAGGCAAAGGTAAGTAGTCACCAAAAGCTGAGAGATATTTACTGAAGAATTAGGCACAATTCTTTCCAGTCTCAGTAAAGTGCATTCAGATACTATAGTCTGCATAGATGTGCAGTATCTGCAGAGTTCACTTAGGAAAAAAGTGAATGTTGAGGAAGGCCTATGACTAACATATGCTGGTATCCTACACTTCTGCAGAGTCCTACACTCTCTGATCCTTTGTCCCTTAAATATCCTTTAAGGCAGTGGTTCCCAAACTGGGAGGCGTGGCTTCTAGGGGAGCCATGGAAACCAGCCTGGGGAGCCGCGGAGTGACACAGAATCCTCTCAGAAAACAGTGCAATTCCAATTGGCAGGCATCAACATAATGTAATGGGGAGCCACAGCCAATGGCCGCCAATGGTCAAGGAAGCCGCAGGTAAAAAGGGTTGGGAAACACTGCTTTAAGAAATCTGAAACAAGTTGTAGAATCAAACTCTGAACCAATCTCAAAGGTGCTCTGGATTTGCTGCAGGAAGGATGGGATATCTCTGCTCATACAGGAAGTTGACCCAGGCTTGCTATAGAGAAAATCCTCCACAGACAGCATGATGTGTGTGTCACATGTGCAATGTTGGCAGAACTATACTCTTGTTGCCCTGATGGACTCTCAGTTGCAACTCTACAGGAGCTTCCTGCTTCTGATCCCTCATTTACCATTTGCAGTTTACTAAACACCATCCTCATTATCCATAAGGAGGAGAGATTTTGGCTAAGGTCTATGTGTATTTGAAAATCCCACTCTCTATATTTAATCAAACCAATTACAATGTGTCAAACACTAAATATAATAAGGCTGAATAAAGTCACTAACTGCAACTTTTCTACTCAACACCTATATCAGGGGTTGACAAATTTTGGCTTGGCTTAATAGTCATCCTATTCCTCACATCCCTTTTCCATACACAAAGCCAATGTGCCTCCAATCATGTACCTACCTACATAGCAGATAACTTCAAGACACCAACTGTATCACAACGCATGAAATATGGACTATACTGTGGAGCACTGTATCCTGTAAGTCTGTCCAAATTTTACAACTTATTTCAGTCACAGAACTGACGGGCAGTGCAATCCTGCATAAGGATCCGGAAGGCGGCCCACGGCCGGCCGGCAGATCCTGAGTCTTAGCGGCCGTTCTGCTGCCGGGCCAGAGGTCTCCTTGAGGAAGGGGACCCTTCCCCGAGTGTAACTCCAGGCCGGCCCGATTGGCCTCCTCGGATTTCTGCCAGCTAAATAGCTGGCAGAAGTTGGAGGAGGCCATACATGGCCTAGCCGGCCCGGAGGGGAAAGGGATATGGCTGAGGCCATCCCTTGCTCCCTCTCGGGCCGGCTAGGCCAATGGCCCCCCTCCCTCGCCCGCCAAACCACTTCTGCGCCCACCGGATCCTTACCTGTCTTCTCCAGTGGATGCACGGGCAATCCGGTGATGGAGCAAGGGAGGCCGGCCTCTGTGCCGGCCTCCCTTGCTCTAGAGTAGTCACAAATGTGCATTACGGCACATTCACAACTGCTTCCGGCAACGGAACGCTTGTTCCGTCGCCATCACAATCCTCAGGATTGCGCTGTAAGGCTGGAATCCTACACACTTTCCTGGGAGTAAACCCCACTGAACGCAATGGGACTTGCTTCTGAGTAGATATGCCTAGGATTTAACATTGAATTCTGCATCTTGAGGGGTGTGTGCGCGCACACACACTTCTCTTGTGCTCACTGAACAAGTGTATCACTGAAAGGAGAGTCTATGCCTATTAAATTAATTCTTGGTTGATCTCAACCTATTATCTATTTTGAGGATAAAATACATATTTGGTTCTAGAAAACATGCTATATTTTTACATCTGCCAAAATTACAACAAATAGTTCTTTACACATGGAGCAAGTGTGTCTAGGGTTTCAATGACAATTTCAACTACTCACAATCTAGTGGTCTGACGAACAAGTTGGAAGAAAAATGTACCCTTCAACCTAACTATGAAGGACCTCAAGAGACACAGGTTGCAATCCCGAAGCACGTGTACAGGAACCTTTAAACGTTCAAGTCCAGCAATTCCCTACGTTAAAGTCGAAAACTTACTTGAAACTCCAGCATTAGTTTGGAGGCTGGCATGAGAGTTGCCAACAGAGCAAATGGTTAAATTATATACAATATGCACAGACTGGAAGCCATTTCAATAGCTCTTACAACAAAGCAGTTGGAGAAGAGGTTTGAGGAGAGAACCAGATTCATGGGAACCGCCCCAAATTATCCAAAATAATTAATGTTGCATTTATTTACACAGCAACAGATCTTACTGAAATAGGATTTATTCCTCTGTCAGTATGTGCAGTCCTATTCAGAACCCTTCACAAGACTGATCTGCAAGGTAGTGTGATGTAGTAGTTAGGGTGCTGGACCAGGACTGGGGAGACCCAGGTTCAAATCACTGCTCAGCTATGAAACTCATGTGGTGACTCTTGTCTGAACCCGAAAGGAGCTGCTCTGTATCGCAGGGCTTCATGTTTTTTCTTTAGACAACATGTAAGCAGACAGGAATCTTGAATGCAATTAATTTTTACATTGTAAGAAATTATATAAAGGTAAAGGTATCCCCTGACAATTAAGTCCAGTCGTGTCCGACTCTAGGGTGTGGTGCTCATCCCCATTTCAAAGCCGAAGAGCCAGCGTTGTCCGAAGACGTCTCCGTGGTCATGTGGCCGGCATGACTCTCCTTGCCGCAGCGCGTAGCATGCAGCTGGAACACGGAGCGCTGTTTACCTTCCCGCAAGCGGTACCTATTTATCTACTCGCATTGACATGCTTTGGAGCTGCTAGGTTGCCACCAAAATCTCAAACCTGGTTTGAGGAAGGGGAATTACAGTTTTCTATAGTTTTCACATGCCTGGCCTCAGATAGACACTTGCTATTTGGGGCTGAAGATGTATATATTCAGTCTAGTTTTCTCAGTGTATCATCAGGGCCCAATATCCACACAAAGAGCTTCATCCAGCAGGTGAAGTTCGCATCTCTTCCTCTGTGAATTGTCCCCTGCCTCTGACAGTATATATTCTCCTTGTCCCGGTGGAGATACTTCCCGGCTGCATTCTCCCCTCTATAAATGTGTAGCTGATACTGAAACTGGTTGAGGACACAGACCCACTGCATTAACTTCCTGATGGCCTCTCCTTGAGCTGCTGGCCTCCTTGACAGTAACCTTGGGTCAGTCATCTATCTCACCTTAAGCTACCCCACAGGGTTGTTGTGAAGATAAAATTGAAGGGAAAACCAAATATGTTACCCCTGAGTTCTTTAAATGAAGAGTGGTATGGAGTATAGTAAATAAGTAGTTAAAATGCATTCAAAAATAATCTAAATTAAAAATATTTTGCCATGTTGAGTTTAGCACTCTGTACTGGTGGAACTCTAAGCATGATCTAGAATCAGATTACTCCAGGAAAACAGTTTTCATGAGTTCATGCCTCATTTCCTTTACAACCTGCAAGGGTTCAGATTTCCTTCTTCCTGTCTGCCTGACTTCCACCCCTTCAAATTCATGTTGACAGTGTTTTAAACCAAAGGTTATATCTTTATTTAGAAATTTTACTTCAAGGCTCTCTGATAGTACCACCATATTTTTTTTCCTGCTGAAACTTTGTACTAATTGAAAGATAGTATGCAAAAAAAAAAAGTTTGACTCTTTATAGAAAACTATAGTTTATATGTTAGCATAATTCAGGACAAAGTAAATAAATGGCCAATTAAAAAAGACACACTAAAAGAAAAAAAACCACTGGATCAGTGATTATCAGCCCAATACAAAAATAAAAATACTAGCTATACTCTTCTGCTTGCTAGCAACCTAACACCAAGTACATGGACTTGGATCTTCAACTATTCACTATAACGCTCAATACATTTAGCAGAATAAAACTAGTCATATGTGCTTTGCTTTTTATATTGTTGATACATGGCCTCAGAGGTTTGGTAATCTTAGGTTACCTTTCCCAGACATTTGTTGCTTTCTGAGATGTGCTATGACAGACAGTGCTATCCTTCAACAGTCTTCCATGTACAAAGAAAAGGCACTCTGGGGCAGCAGCAAATATGACTGAACCCAGAACAGTCGTCTAATAATAGACATTTTGAATCAGACAGCAGACGTTCTTTGACAGACCAATAAATGAGGTAGGAATAATGGTCGAAACTGCTTTACCTCCCCTCCTCCACACCCATATCGCTAAGCAACCATTAGCAGCAATGCTGCACCAATAATTTACATGTAAGGGGAAGAACAGGAAAGGTTTAAAGCAAGCTAGCAGTGGCTGTTCAAGGAAAAGTCAGTAACAGACTACAGTATAATGGAAAGGGTGCTTTCACTGGACACCATTCTGTAAGTCAACATCTGCCCACTTCTAATTTGCTAGGGACTTGCAAGAAGCACCAAGATGGTACTTGCCATGCAGTCAGTGATGGGCCACATAGCAGTGAGTTTTATAGATTCAATTACAGTGTCGGATCTATGGTTGGAAATTAGGGAAGCAACAGTTGAGCAGAAGATTGCAGAGGAATCACAGATGTCTGAAGTCCTGTTCTTGAAGTTCCCTATAATGACACTACTTTTAGTATCATGTAGTAAATAAAAATGGACCTGTGTGATGAGGGAAGACATAGGATTAGGAGGCCAGCTGCATTTGAGAACATTAACAGCCCTTAAATCTGATGGGGTACATAGCATCATCTGTGCTACTATTCAATGCAGGTGTTCCATTCCATCACTAGCAATAATCCATTGCCCTTCAACTAGTTTAGATAGCTACCTGTCCTCTCCAAACTTTGGCCATAATAGCTTACAGGAACATATATTCACTGTTCAATAGCAATTTACCAATAGCATCACTTAGCTATGGGGAGCACAACTGTGGGTATGAGGAATGTCATCACCAGTGTAACATAAGGGTGCAGTAGGTTTGGAAGGGGGGAGCATGGAGGCTTAAGCACATAAAATGTATTGCCTCTTTTGGTGTCAAGAGATATGGGGAAATGCAGAGGCGTCACTGGAGGAGGGCAGTACTGAAAGTTCCTCACCTTTCCACTCCCCATTTACCCCCCAGTACGATGTGGCCCCGCCCCCACGCCGTCGGAGCCATTCCGTGCGCCCACTGTGGCGAAGGCAACGGGCAGGAGACTCCCTGCCCGTTGCCTTCACCACACTGAATGGTTCCGATGGCGAGGGGGCGGGGCCACCTCGTACCGGGGAATAAACAGGGAATGGAACGGTGCGGAACTTACAGTACTGCCTCCCCCTCCAGCGACGCCTCTGGGGAAATGGAAACTGATCCAGTGAAGGATACTAGTGAGGAAGGCCTCCAGGAAAGGCTCTTAATCTTGATGTTCTATATACTGCTCTCAGAGCACGCACTTTCCCATACATTGTGGATGTCACTGGATATATGAGATGGAAGGCAACCGGTCATCAGACGTTTCTGCAATTCAGTTACTGGGATAAACCAAATGTCCATCAATTATTCTAGCAGCACAAAGGATGACTGAAACAGATGTAAAATCCAGGTTATTGCAGACAGTTCCTGATCACCCTGAAGCCAAAGATGCACAACAGGAGCAGAACTGATTGTGGTGCAAAAAGAACTGCTAGCCTAGCATGAAGAAAATGCAGTAGGCGTTATGAGCAGCTATTAACAGAGCCTTGAACCCCATGAAAAGCACTGAATGCACACCAATGTTGTTGGTGGTGTGCCAACAACATGCACACCCAATCTGTACCAGATTCTCAACAATCATAGGAAGTAAACAAAAATGGATTCTGCAGGCTAAGCTCCCCCTCTTCCCTGCCACAGTAAACCACACTGTGTTCTGACCACCATAGCTTTACTAGGGAAGGAAACTGGGAAACATAATATCTAACTTTTGGTACAACAAAATTGTTTAGACTCCATGATTGGAGCTATATTTAACGTCCTATACTCTGTGCAGAGTTTCTGTGCCACACATGGATCAACAGAAACAATGAGACTCCCATAACCATAACATATGATTGCCTACTTATACCAACCCCTGTGCCCCACCCCATACCTATCCACATGTGACTAATGTTGCTTCTTACCAAAAATGTCACTCTCAATTTGAAACGGATGGAAAACGCATTGCTCCACCATGTGTAGAAAATGACTAATTTTATCTCGTACATTAATTAGAAAACTCCTTCAAAGGAAGTGCTAAATATAGAAAAAATAAACAAGCATTAAAATGTGTGAATCAGAGATGACAAAAAAAAAACATTAGAACCAAAATGCAAGTGTTAAGAATAAAAGTGGCATGATAAATATGAATTCCCTACGAATTACAGTTAGATTACAAAAATTATGAAAAATGAATTTACTAACAGTTTCTACTTGTATAGTATACACAGAACAAAGACCATTTAAAAAATCAAAGCCAATTAATACACTCTTTTTCGATTAGCTGCTTAGAAGGCTATATGCATGCTAAAAATGTATCATTTTCAGTCAGCTGAATGCTATGAGTGTTTGACTTTGGAATGATTTGGACTTGTCCTGAAGCAAGTGATGTCAGTGTGCTTTTTTCAGAAGAGTCAGCGAGAATCTCAATGACCTTTGTTTTACTACAGCATCAGGTATCCAAGGCATTGATATTGTTACATATATAACTAAAGCCCTTAAAAGTTTTCTTCCAAGAGAGCTAGTAATTGACTAGCATGACAGACTACAAGAAATAATTACTCTTGATTGTTATGGAACACTCCTAAACAATGATATGCGACACTGTCCAGAGATACTTGGAGGCAGCATAGCACGCATATATGGTAGATAATATTGTGAACTTTGTGAGAGATAATTTAAGAAAATCACCAAGTCATAATGCACTACAACAAACTTTGATGGTTCTCAAGTTCTAGGATAGAGGGAGGTCATTTTTGCAGAAAGCGAAAGGCTTTGTGAAAAGCACAAACACTTTGGCTCAGAGCGATTATATACTCCATCAGAAGCTGTGAAAAGTAATTTGGTTGCTTGCAAGTCAGATCCTTGCAAGAGACACCATAGTCCCACATTTATCATTGCCACACTCGTTCAGTCTTAGGGAGTCACTATCCCAAGAACCCCAAAACTTACAGGTTTGATGGGCCCTACAGCAGACCACTGAGTAACACGCAAACTTTTATTTTTTAAGAGGAAGGTGTTTTAAAGGGCTACTAAATCCTTTACATGTTTGAACAATCTGAGAGACTCAAAGTGCAGGCATTTTCACACCCACAAATAAATATATTTAATTCTAGGTGCTGAACAACTCATTTTTCAATAGACTCAGTCACTCCTCTATAAAAGCTTTAATATTAGGATGTTCTTTAAAGCTGTGTTCACACCAAATAGTTTGACTGTGTTAAATTATGCAGGGGTATATTACCCATAAACCAAGCAAGCTATTACAAGCCCTCTTCTGTCACATTAACTTTTATTTCACAAAGAGCAACAGGAAGAACAGATGAGTATCTTGAACTGAAATAGACACAAAAGTAGATTTCATTTTTTATTTGAGAGAGAGAACACCCAAAGAAGAGCAGTGTCATCTACCCCACATGATTGAAAAATGGGAAGCAGACTGATGTTTTCATAAGGGAAAAGGAGTTCATTGTCTCATTTTATCTAGTGAGGAATCCAAGCTTAACTCTTTTTCCCCACCTGTACAGGAGGCATACCTTCATTCAGTGAAACACAGATCCTCTCTTATCTACTATTTTTACTTTTGCATGGGAGTAGTTAGTAGGTAAATTGAACCACTGACTTAACACAACACCCACCCCCGTGCACAGTGAGACTGAAGTACAATAAGCCTCCAGTTTGTTGATTTTCTCCTCGTGCATAGAAGTATACGTCCAAACTCGGAGATCACTTTGTCTGAACATAGCAACACCCTCTAATTCGGGATATTGAAACCCTCCTCTCTAGCAGTTTCAATATCCAGAGACAGAGGATATCCTGGGATTCAAATAACTGGGTTCTCATAGGAAGCTGCCTTGACTTAAAATCATTCATCATCATGGAACAATCGTTGGTGAGATGCTTGCCACCCAGATCCAAGACTGCCTAGGACAAGTATGGCTCAGACACATTTGGACACTTACTACTACTACTTTCCTTTTTGTGTAGTGAGATTGGAAGTTGCCTTTGGCTTTTGTACTTCCTCCTTTTTGCCTCTTGAGCTTCCTCTTTTTTCTCTCTACTTAGCTTCCTTAATTCAGGTGCATCCCTGAATAGGGAGAATCTGGGAAGAGACAGTCTGATTCATCAGGCAATGGAATTAATGGCATGAAGACAACCGTCTTCATTTTGAAAGGATGGTGCAGGATGAAGGCAGCATACTTTTTTTAAAAAATGCTTGGGCTACAATTTTGGATGAGATGGGAATAGGATGACGTAGTGCATGAAGTGAGAGGCAGGTCATAAGCTTTGTCTCCAGAAAGAAGGCAGTTACCATAATTCTTGAGTATTTTCAGGGTAAAGGCCCAACAGGTCAAAGTCTTTCTGCAAGGACAAAAAGACGGTCTTGACCTGTTGGGCCTTTACCCTGAAAATACTCAAGGATTATGGTAACTGCCTTCTTTCTGGAGACAAAGCTTATGACCCCAAGTATTACCAATTTAAAGTAGTAATGTTGCTGAGTTTGTGAAACATTGAGCTTTCTATGATTCAAGCCAAATCTCTTTGTGTTTCAGCTAAATTTGAAAATAGATTCAGCTCATCCATTTCTCAAAACATATGCTCCAACAGGAGCAATGTATGGTCAGCTGCTCCATGGGATTTCATCCCTAATGAGGCATAGACAGATTTTTTCACAAACACGCCTTCCACCATTACAGGAAGTCAGGTTTGCGAAAAATCCCAGTAGGGTTTAGTTCGAATCCAAAACCTTGAATTGGGCTCGGAATTGAGTGGGCAGCCAGTGTAGCTGCTGGAGCAACAACATGGCAGAATCAGCCCAGCAACAAGTACTAAAACAATTTTAAATGTGAAAAAATGTCTTATTTAACTGTGTGCGTGGGGGGGGGGAGAGAGAGAGACATGCAAGGATCTCTTTTTTTCTCCAAGTCACACTTCCCAAAACCAGCTCTTCCCTCCCCCACCCCAGCAAAGTACATTTTCCAAAGTACAAAAATAAACCCAAAACCAAAATCAGAGAGACAGAAGGGCTTCGAAAATAATTACAATTTAAAATCCATGTTAATTAACACTTAATTAGCTGTTGATGGGGCAGATAAGGGGCAGGGCTTGGCGTACCCCCAGCAAGAGGTTCGCGTACCCCTAGGGGTGCCCGTACCACAGGTTGAGAACCTCTGGTCTAGATAGAATGTTTCTGGAGTTGCTCCGCACAGGCACAGAACCCCCATATGTTTGGACATAGCCAAGCTGATGACCAGTGATGATTGGTGTGTTTTTGTTTTCTTTTTTATAAAGAAGAAAAACTATTGTATCCAACTTGTCACTATAAGTACTATAAATATGTTGTTCCTTTCCCCTTTGGAAGATTTTTTTGAGAAGCACTTTTTTGAACGCTCATCCAATTGTGTGCATTTTATTCCTGCTGTTATGTTTGAAGTTAATCATTGCTCTTGGAGTCTCAGCTTGCATTTAGATTTGCAAGGACAGCTGGCAACGGAGATGCTGAAGTCCTGCACTACGTCTAATAATGCATATATAACCATGTAATAGTTCCAAATAATGGTTTGTATGGTCATCCGAACTAATCTACAGGTGGAAGTCATGTTAAGTATGTTAATTTTCCAGATGTACACTTGTACTTATCACTGTCTTCAGAGAGGTTGTGGGGGGCAGGCGGTGGGCCTGCCGGGGGTGCGTGCACTTGCCGCCGGATTCTTAAATATATATAAGGCAGTCAATCCCAGAAATCTTATAAGCAGCTAGTGTGTCTTAGAACCTAGCATTACTTTTTTTAGTAATATCTCCTAGGGTTTTTGCGGTTTCATAGCTATCCCAAATACAAAGACACATGCCAATAAATGTTGTTCCCTTGACAACATCAATACACCACCACAATAGCTCAAGCAACAGCAATTTAAATCACCTCAGCCCTGAAAATCATTGAAATCTGGATGCTTTACAATTTAGCAAGAACTAAACCAGATTAAGGATTTAGTTTAAGTGCAAGAGATTCCAAGGGCAAACACAACTTCTCTTGTTCTCGGATTATACTTCTAGAAGTACATAAATTGTAATTACACAAATTAAAGGAATTACTGCTTAAAACTAAACATTTGCTTTAACAAGATTCATATTCACTAGTTTCTTATTTACACAAGCCATAAATGTAGAAAGATTTCTGTTTAATGCCCCTTGCACTTGCGCTCCTTTGCATGAGACACAAATGACAGTTCTGTTTTCTAGCGATTACAAAAGTTTCCTCATTATCAGGAATTAACATTTGTCTAAGCTTTCTCAACAAATCTAGATTGGGACTACTTTTAAAACAAATACCAATTTCCTTTTAAGTTTGAAGGGCATTGCTGGTGAAACTAAAGAAGTAACATTAATTAGCTTTCAATAAAATAGCAACATGCTGATAAATCTCTGAACAAAACAAAATAGTATGATCTTGTGCCCTACTTGATAGTAGTACACAGCAATTATGTTGGCTACAGCCTGAAAGCTCTAATCTGGTTAACAAGGGATATAACATTATCCTCTTCAAGGAGCAGCTCACACGATCTGTTCTTGGACAGCTTTATTCAGCATCCATAAAACCTGATTTGAAGTACATATTTCTACGAAACTGAAAAACTGTGCACCCACATCTCATAATGTTTACCATAATGAAATATTAAGAACCAAAATTTTAGCTACACATGGAAAGCTGCGTAAATGTGAAGTATACAATCTTTCTCAGATTTGAACTCTCAGTATGCTTATGGCAAGGTCCAAAACTATGTATTCTTAAAATATGTTTGTAATTATTATTGAATAAAGAACAAATATGTAACACACAAACCAAGCATGTTTTAACAACTCACTACCAATTAAAAGTTCTCCTTACGTTTTAGCAAATTGCAAGCTACAATTAAGTTTGTTTGTCAAAATAGAAATGCTTTCCAAATGCCACATTTTTAAAGGGGAACAATGAATTGGGATCCCATGAACTTCTGCTCACACAAGGGGATTTAGAGGTGTTCTGATGTTTGCTGATTTTGCCCTTCAACAGCAGACTCCCTGTACTACATTCCAACTATTCTGGAGGGTATTCCACAAACATGACTAGCTTTGAGCTTGGGCAGGGTGGTCCAACCTTTTGTACCTCGAGGGCCATATGCGGACTTTGACAGGGAACCCGGGGGGCGAGTACTGGAGTCTGTGGAGGGACAATCAAGGCACGCCGCTACGCACGCACTCTGACACCTGTGGGAAGCTCCAACTTCTTCCACAGTTCTGCCCACGATGCCAGCTCACCACCAAGGAGTTCTCGGGCTGTCTCCTGTCAGCTCTTCATATCCGTCCAGTTTATAGTCTCGAGAACACTCAGCCAGTCCAGCTTGGACCACCTGTGGCCAATGTATCCGTGACACAGAAGGATACAAGGGGGCAGCGCAGCCAGACTGCAACCTCAGGGCCTTTGAGCTCATGCGGGTGGCACTTTTTCCTTTTCCCTTATCATGAATACCCACAGACACACATACACAGGCAGACACAGGTCTCTCTTCCCGCCACAAATCTATTTCCCCTCCCTCACAGGGCATGTCTACTCAGGAGTCCCACTGGGAAGTGTGCATAGGATTGCGTCCTAAGTCCTCCTCACAAGGTAGACTAGCTAGCCAACCTCAGATCCGCCACGCTCCCCTGGCACGAGCCGGCACATTTGTCCATGCACCCTTCCAAGCAGGGCAGGCACACTTTCCTGGCCCTATTTACCAGTTTTTGGGAGGCAGTCGGCTCCCCGTTTCCCAGCGTAATCCGTCTCTGCTCTTCCTCCTCACCAACCCCTTTGCACGATCCCCCGCTGCACGGTGCCCCTCCCCAGTGTCACCGCCTCCCTTCCTCCTGGGTGCTATGGGCGTGAGAGAGTGCGTATATGGGGGGGAGGGACGGGCAGCTGGGTGGCAGTGGTGGCAAAACGGCAGGGCGGGCCAGGCCAAGAAAAGGATGTGCTGGCTAAGGGAGCGCTCCCCAGGCTGCTCCTGCCCGGGGTTGGGCAGGTGAGTGGGTCTTCTGCAGGCAGGCGGCTTGACGACACTCCAGCAGCACCAGGAGGTACTGGTAGCCCAGCCCCATCATTGCCACAGTGAGAAACCAAGCCAAGGGAGCGGACTGTCTGCGGTGGCGAGAGAGAGGGAGGGCGAAGGGGTGCTCCTGGACTGGGTCCCTCTCCCTGCTGCTGCTGTCGCCTTCCAGCCGCATCATAGCCACAAAGTTGGACGGGGGGGGGGCGCTGAAGATGAAGAAGGGCAGCAAGGTGGCGTTCACGCCACTGCAGAACTCAGAGCTCTCGGGCTTGGTGCAGGCGCTGGCCTTGGGCTTGCCCTTGGTGGCAGCGGGGCCCAGAAGATGATGTGGCGCCTGGCAGGGGCTGCTGCAGCACCGACGGCAGTGGGAGAGATCATCCTCGCATACCTCGCCCGCCCTCGTTGATGAGCTCAAAGGCACTCAGATCCTGAGCACCTTTCTGATCGTCAGCTGGAGCGCGGAGCATGCTAGGGTGAGCTCTCACGAGGCCGGCCACCCACCCGCCCAAGTCGCTCACTTCCTGATCCTCAGGACAGAAGCCTTGAGAGAGGATGCCAGAGCATGCCCCCACACTCCAGCTGACGATCAGAAAAGGTGCTCAGGAGCTGAGTGCCTTTGCTACGATGGGGACTGGGGGAGGGAAGAGGGGGGCTCCGAGCAGCAAGAGGGCCGCAGAAGAAGGCTTCGAGGGCCGCATGTGGTCTGCATGTTGGACCACCCTGGGCTGGGGGTACACACTTGCTTGCAGTGGGATGGAGGAAGCAGGGAAGTACCCTTGTACAGTATAAGCATAACTTTTTGGTCAAAAGCGGCAAATAAATACAGGTAACAACTCTGCTTGCGATTCTTTGGCTCCAAACTCGTATATTTTAAGTACTCAGTAACGAACAGAACATGAACATATAATAATATATTTAAATGTTCATGTTTTTATCACTGTAATAGCTTTGAACAATGCTTTGCTCAATATAGTTAAAGATGTTGCATTCTTCTTAGAAGTGTTGAACAGTAGATTTAAGCAAGAAAAACTGCTACATAATCATTCTACACACTTCTTATTGTAGCTGACATTTTACTCAAAGTTCCCCTGCACCGGTGTCAGCTGACTTTTAGAACGACATTGTGTTTTAGTACTTCTGCCAACGTCAAAACAGTAGTCGGAATCACCATTGTAAACTGCAAAAGTGCTACCAACAACAGATAACGATTCAAACACACTTCAGAATCTGCTCCTGAAGCTCAAGTTAAACAACTTGATTCAAAATTTTCATACAAAATGTCATGTGTGAGAAAAGAAGTTCAGTTAAAAAATTATTCCATGTAATAGTGAAATTGTTTAGAACCTGATGAATTCTAAATCTTGCACTAAGATAGACATCATAAAAGTGGGGGGATCATATACAGAAATAGCCATTCATCAATAGCAAAGATCCTTTTCTACATGCAAGAATAGGTGCAAGAGTGTTTACGGCAATATAAGTTATTGTTATCTTAACATAGTTATAGTCACGGAGCAACTACAAGTTCATAACCAAGTCATGTTAGAAAGATAGGAATTTTGCAGTTGCCAGTAAAAGGAAAAGTCAAAAGATGTTTTACTAGAAATAAAATTGAGACTGCTCATCTTTAAACAGTTTTAATTATATAGACAGACATGAATTTATGAAGTAATACTGTATTTATAAGCTTCTGGTCACCAAGTACTGTATTTACATTTTGTCAAGCTAACCATACAGATTTAGAAACATATCAAAGCTATGGGGATTATGCATTGGTTTTAAGACTACAAAATACTCAACCTAAATTAGTAATTAATTTCCAATGGACTAGAACATATCAAATGTCTTGGGAATCCACCTTGTAAGAAAGCCCCATTTCATACCTGTATAGGCATAGGTAATATCCATAAGAGATTACCTCTGACACTTTAGCTTTCACAGAATTCCTTTAGTTCATCTGAAAAACTGTCATATCTTGAATAAGTTACCTAGGTCACTAAATATAAACCCAAAAATAAAATTTAATACCCATTTATTAATAATGTATGGAAGTAGTTCATTACATTCTTTAAAGGTTAAACAATCCTGCTACTTTTACCAGCAGCATTTGTATACATCATAGATCAAATGCCCAAAGAAGAATCAAGTATAGAAACACTGGTTTGATTAGTTACATTGTTATAGCACTTAAGTAAAACAACACACACTTAAAAATAAAAATGTCTTGATATTTGTGGCTACAAACCTTCTATATTGACTGTCATCATCACTGCACAATAACCACTGCTGACCATCCAAAGAAAGACATCAATCTGACGTTTCAAGGGACTTAAAGGAATTTAATGCAAACCTTGCTTTAAAAAACCAAAAAACCACAACTCCTGCAATTACTTCAAATGCTGCTTTTTCATGGAACACCGTAGAAAACTGTAGTCTTACTGTTTGTATACAGATGAGACGACACATCCTACTCATCACTATGCAAAACTATAAGCAGCCTAGGACCCATGGTTGAAAGAGGTTCTATTCTATATTTACACTTTTTCTTACTGTAGTTGAACATCCCTTTAAATTCCAAAATTCTAATAAAAATCAGGCATGAACAAACACAAACATGGCAAGGTTGTTTCAACATTCAAGTGTGCAAAAGCCAAGCCTGAGTAAGAAAAAAAAGAGCACTCACCATCCCCAACAGCCATTACGCAGTTGAAATGCTACTAGGAGATTTTTCAAATGAGCCAACAACACTCTCTGAATGACTATATGTGCCTGCGCCACTCTCAATCCAGTGCAGCGTGAAGAAAGAGCACTGTGTGACCCAGTCAGATCTGCAGTTCTATACTGCAATAAGCAACAGCTGCTACACCACTTCAAAATAGAAGCCCTGCTTCTTACAGGAAAGTCCTTCCATCCAAAGTAGCCAGCCTCATTCCTGTTCAAACCCACAATTACACTCATCATCATTACAGTGAGATTTTCCTTCCCCCCCCCCCAATTTTCCACTGGCTTTGTGACATTTTCTTTACAGACATCGCTCACAGCCAATAAACGATATTTCCATAGGGACTTTTAATGCAGTCATCAAAACACAAGGCATGTGTTCAGTAATCACTTTCTACTTCTATTCCCTAAAGATGCATGTACAATCAGGACTGGTCACATGACCCAATGATGATCTTATTTACATATCTACAAACAGGAGATGTGCCATATTCCCGCTTGGCCATTTTTTTTGGCCATCTTCTCAATCTCCCATTGTGCACAACCATCACTAGCTGCTGTAAACAAATCACGTCAAACGCAGCCCATCAAAGGCTTTTCTGTTCAAAGAAAGCTGTGCCGTTTAACAAAGATCGCTTCTGCTAGACACAGTGACATAAAACTGAACCAGCCACATATCTGAGGCAAGTCAGCAGTGTTCCTTTTTTCAACAATAGTTTCATTTCTCAGCTGTAAACAGAAGTCAAGGCAAGCACTTCCCCTACCAGGATTTTTTTTAAATGTACAAAGAAATGCAATGCTGTACAGACAGAAAAATGTTAAAACAACAAATTTTAGAACATTTAAAATATGAAATCCTGTATTATCAAGGTATTTATTTTTTATTAAAATATTTATATTGTGCAGCTTACAGCGCCAATTAAAACAAAACACGGAGAGAAGCAGCAATAAAAATAAATTGGAGCCAGTCCATTTAGATCAAGAGCTATGGTACTTTTAAAACTCTCCATTTGTAACAAATAAAGGTGGAGACCAAAGATGTTTTACTGAAAGCATTTAAAAACAAAATCTTCACATACAACGTGTTCATTCACATCCAAGACACGCAAGAATGGAAGGCACCAGAAATCTCTTCGTTACTAAAGGGGGAGATAGATTGCTTGACGTTTTAGCAAGGGTGTGGGGATGAGGGTGACTTGAGAGCTTTTCTCTCTCCAGCACTGCGAACCAGAGACAGAGAGAGAGAGAGAGAGAGAGAGAGAGAGAACGAATTACCCTGCTTACTCCATGCCTCAACCTCACTGAAAGGATCAGCTATTTTCTCACCCTGCTTCACCCTCAAGTACTAGTGCCCTAGTATCGTCTGCCTTTCTTCCCCACACCTGGTGAAATGGGTGGGTAGGAAGAGTGGGTGGGCAAAGGAGATACTGTTATCTTTCCAAAGGAATGGGCCAAGAGAGAAAGCACACACACTTTCATTCACCTTTTGAGAGAATCAAGACAATTCCCCCAATCTCACTCATTCCATCTACCTCAGTTCTAATGCAACAGGTAATTCAGCCCATATCCGTCCAGTTACTTTCAACCCATGTCAGTCTCTGGTTCCTATGGCGACTGAAGTAATTCTTTAGCTTTTAAAGACAAAGACTGGTATCACAGTGCTGACAGTATGTGTTTTCAGACTTTTTCCTTCTTCTGAATTAATGTTTTCTGTTTCAAGCCAATTTTTTTCCCAGTAAACCTCTGAGTCTGGAGCTCTGCTTCAAGTTAAAATACGGTAAGCTGAATTCATCCACAGGAAGTACTCATATCTGAGTAACTACAAGGTAGAAAATAGGCATAATATGCCTATCAGGGAGCCATTTAATTATTTGATTTTATCTGTAAACCGCTTTGTGAACTTTTTGTTGAAAAGTGGTATATAAATACTGTTAATAATAATAATAATAATGCATAGCATATAAGAATAAAGCCTTATCACTATATTATAAGCCATTTTAGATATCTGAAATGAGCAAAGGATAGGATGGTGTAGTGGTTCAGGAGTTGGACTCAAGACCTGGAAGATCCAGGTTCAAATCCTTGCTCAGCCATGAAGCTTCCTGGGTGACCTTGAGCCAGTCACTATATCTCAACCTCACCAGCCTCACCTACCTCACAGGTAGTTGTGAGGACAAAATGAGGGAAGGAACTATGTACCCCACCCTGCTGCTTGGAGGGAGGGTGGTATAAAAATATGGAAAATAAATAAAAATAAAACAGGAGAAAAGGTTTTTTTTAAGGTTTTAAGCTAGCAAAATGCTAACAGATTAATTAAAACTGCTGGCAGACTGACCCTCTTCAAGAATCCAGTGAATATTAGTTTTACTTGCAACGGTTGTGTCAATCAAGTGACATTAGTCTTTTGTTGAGTCATAAGGTTCAACTAACTTGGGCCAGCTCATGCATTTCTAGCCAAAATGAGTATAATGTCTGGAATTGCTGCAACATCGTACATGCTACAATAATAGACGTCCCCCCCACACCGCAATTGCTTCATTGACTACGTAAAAGCCTTTGATTGTGTGGATCACAACAAACTGTGGCAAATTCTTAAAGAGATGGGGGTATACCAGACCACATTACCTGTCTCCTGAGAAACCTGTATGCGGGCCAAGAAGCAACAGTTCAAACCGGCCATGGAACAACCGATTGGTTCAAAATTGGGAAGGGAGTACGGCAAGGCTGTATATTGTCACCTGGCTTATTTAACTTATACGCAGAGTACATTATGAGAAATGCAGGGCTGAATGAATCGCAAGCCGGAATCAAGATTGCCGGGAGAAATATCAACAACCTCAGATATGCAGATGATACCACCCTAATGGCAGAAAGTGAAGAACTAAAGAGCCTCTTGATCAAATCAGTCAATCCTAAATGAAATCAACCCTGACTGTTCCCTGGAAGGACAGGTACTGAGGCTGAAGTTCAAATATTTTGGCCACCTAATGCGAAGAGAGGACTCTCTGGAGAAGACTGAAGGCAAAAGGAGAAGGGGAAGGCAAAAGATGAGATGGTTAGACAGCATCACAGATGCAATGAACATGAAAATGAGAGAACTCATGAAGATAGTGGAGGACAGGAAGGCCTGGCGGGATATGGTTCATGGGATCACGAAGGGTCGGACACGACTTAACGACTGAACAACAACAACAACTAGTAAAATCACAAAAATCACATTAATAAAATCACAAGCTGCCAAGCCTGCTGACATTTCCATAGTAATATCTCAAAAGGAAACTATGTAGAGAAAATAGGGGTAACGTGTGATCCAAACAAATGACAAATAACTAAGATGCGTACTGTATTAAGGAACATCTTATCTGGTATAATTGAGACAATGGGAACTTTTCTAAAATATCTTTTGACGCATCGGAGCCGTGAATATGGTCTAAGCTTGGCAGTTAACTAAGACTTGTGCTTGTATGTTTGTTTGTCTGTTTTCTTTTGTTGTGGTGGTACTACTGTATTGTGTGTTTTTATAAGCCAATAAAGGTTGATTATTATTATAACTATGACGCAAAACCATATACATTTAGAGCAGTGTTTCCCAAACCTTTTTGACCTTGACCA
The DNA here is from genome assembly GCA_026170595.1 of Plestiodon gilberti rubricaudatus. Lineage (NCBI taxonomy): Eukaryota > Metazoa > Chordata > Lepidosauria > Squamata > Scincidae > Plestiodon > Plestiodon gilberti. The sequence goes on along the minus strand of JANXHW010000006.1, from coordinate 72,902,833 downwards.
TTGGCAACCATTGGCCGCATCTCCCCATTACATTATGCTGATGCCTGCCAATTGGCATTGCACTATTTTCCGAGAGGATTCCGTGGCTTCCCTGGCTGGCTTCCGTATCTCCCTTGGGAGCCGTGCCTCCCAGTTTGGGAACCACTGATTTAGAGCCTTTTGTTTCTAGTTACAATTCTAAACCCTACTTTTTCATATAATGTTTCATGTATATCGGCAATAAAAGTTTCATGTGTCTCCCCTTCCCACCATGCCTATAAAACAGGCATGAGGACAATAATGAAGCTGCTGTCTATGGGTGATGGGAGAACTCAGACTGCCTGATGTTTGAACACTGAAGGTTTTAACAATGTTTTTATCATAATCATCTTGTACAACATTTCACACACTATGTTGGAATTCTCTTGGATACTATGTAGAGGAAAAGCATTTACAAATCTCAGTTTCCAAAAATAGGAGTTCTATGAGCTCTGCTGCTGTCAGCTATGGCCGTTTCCATAGCAATGGTTGTTCATTTGCTGATAAATAGGAGATGCCTAACACACCTCTTGTTTGCAAGAATACCACATCAATTTTCATGAGGTTAAAAATGAGGCAATTGGTAGTAGCCTTAAGACTCGGTGTAGCTGACAGTAGCCACATCAGAAGGATCATGCAGCACAAATACAGATCTTGAAAATATAGGCACTTATTATGGGTTCAATACCTGCTCAGACACAACAGAAATTATGCCATCTTGCATTTAATATAAGCTTCTGTAAATTTAAAAAGAAGCTACAAGTGGCAATGCCATATCATTCAGCCACGAGAAGGTCACAAAATTAGCAGTATGATACCTACAGAACTAAAGACAAGCCAAGGCAAAATATAGATTCTTATATGTACAAATAGTTGCTCATATGAGTGGTCTATACACATAAGCAGTGTAAAGGTAAATAACCTGGCTCATAGAAGATGCAGTGCAGCTAACATGAGATGGATGTGCTGGAAATTCCTGCTCACAGAAAGCGTGACTGCATCTTACACAAGCAGATTCATACTGTAAGAAGCAGATCTGAGAGGCAAGGAGATTCCAGGCAAACATACCTGGATCCTAACCTGAATGCACAGACTACACAAGTACTGTATGTTAACATGCCAAAGAGCCTTGTGGCATCTCAGTTATTGTAGAGTAGTAGTCAGTCAAGACCATCTATTCCAGTTTTGACTACAATTTATTTTGTCGTAAACTCAGAATTAGGTTTTAACTATCCTGTCGTAAGTCTCCAACATATCATTCCATTCTAAACGTTAATATAGATAAATACACTTCCGTTACCAACTTCATTTCTAACTTTTCCTTCTATTGTACACCATCTATATACATTTCACAAATTTTGACAGTGATTGATTTCACTGTCTCTCAACTACTACAGCTGAGTTTTCTCTTTACATTCAGTTACCCACTATTCTTTTTCTGCAAAGACAGTCTGGAATTAGCAATATGCTGGAGTTTACAGGAAAACTCAAGAATAATCAACAGATAACTCCAAATAATTTTTATGTGCATTTACAGCAATACAGCCTTAGATCATCAATTAACCTTTAACATTTTGAAAAGCTCTATGCTTGACACACTAAACTGATTTAACTGAACTTACAGTAATACAAAAAAAGTGTTATAAAGTCTTCAAAAATTGTTGGAATATAATGCTCCCATAGCCACTATTTTTAAAGAAGACCATAGAGCAGGGAAGACAACAGAATAAACAGCACAAACAAACCCGTACATGAATATTCACAGAATAAAAGAATGGCAGATGCACACATTAATGAAGTAAATTCTCAGAATATTCAAGAATAGATTCAGATTTAATCATAAAATGCAGCATCACTAGGTAATTAACTATTAAGACAGATGAAAAATAACTCATATTTCTAAGCAATGAGAACCATATTTAAAAAGTAGATAAGTATGCACGTAACAAGATATCAACGTTACCAATACAGTCAATAAAACTATCACTGCCCTAAAAAGTAGAATAATTTTCTTTGCTACTGGTTGATACAATTTCCAGAATCCAGATCTCCTAGGTCAAACTTGTTATTCACACTTGTCAAATAACTCTTTGTATGCGTGTTTGTGATCCCTGAGTGGGCGTAATGATCGTGCGGGTGTGAAACAAGTCTCCACCTACTAGCTGGATGGGGGAGTGGCAGTCAGCGACATTAGGCTATAGGATGAGGCTATAGGATGAGGGCTAATAGGTTGAGATTGAATCCAGAAAAGACAGAGGTCCTACTGGTCAGGAAAGCTTCGATGCAGGTACTGAGTCACCTGCCCGTTCTGAATGGGGTTGCACTCCCCCTGCAGGAACGGGTGCGCAGCTTGGGAGTACTTCTGGATTCACAGCTCTCTCTGGAAAGCCAGGTGGCGGCTGTGGCCAGGGGTGCGTTTGCCCAGCTTCGGCTGGTGCGCCAGCTGCGGCCGTACTTGAGTCGATCGGACCTGACCACGGTGGTCCACGCCTTAGTGACTTCAAGACTGGATTACTGTAATGCGCTCTACGTGGGGCTGCCCTTGAAGACGGTTCGGAAGCTGCAATTAGTGCAGAATGCGGCGGCCCGGGTGGTCACTGGAGCTAGGCGGTTTGACTCTGTTGAACCGCTGCTTCAGCGGCTGCACTGGCTGCCCATTAGTTTCCGAGCCCAATTCAAGGTGCTGGTAATGACCTTTAAAGCCCTTCACGGTTTGGGTCCAGGATATCTGAGGGACCGCCTTCTCCCATACATTCCGGCCCGCTCTCTTAGGTCATCTGAGGGGGCTCTCCTGCGTGTACCACCTCTATCGCAAGTTAGGGGAGTGGCAACACGTGGGTGAGCCTTCTCTGCTGTGGCGCCACAACTGTGGAACTCCCTGCCAGGGGATTTGAGAACCACCCCCTCCCTCATGACTTTTCGGCGAGGGCTCAAAATGTTTTTGTTTCGTCTAGCGTTTGGGTGATGGGTTGTAGTCTGCCTCCTGTGTCTCAAAATGCTCTGCCATGCTGCTTTTGTGCTCCATACTGTCCCCCCCCCCGTGGATTTTATTGTTTTTAAATTAAGTATGTATTGTTTAAACTTATTTTCTGTATTATTTTAAACTGTTTTTTAAATTTTGTTGTAAGCCGCCTTGGGCATTTGACTCGGCATAGGATAAGGCAGGATATAATTTTTTTAAATAAATAAATAAATACCTGCCCCCAGACAAGACAGGTGATGGCTGGCAAGGGGTGGGGTGGAGGGGCTCCAGCCCTCCAAAAGCACTTTGCAGCAGGAAAAAGGGGCAGGGAGGACGGACAGGAGGAGAGGCAAGAACGGAATGAAGGAAGAGAAAGGAGGCACATTTTGGAAACCGGGAGGAAGGTTCAAGGAGAGAAATAGGAAAAATCCAGGTCCAGGGGAAGAGGAGAGGAATAAAAGAAACAAGGATTCTAGAAAAGTGGAAGAAAGTTGGAGACGACTCCAGGAAAAGGAGAAGCCTGATGCACTCAGCTGGCAGACTGCCAGAGGAGTAGAAAGAGGGAGGTAGCCAGCACAGGTCTAGCTCCACTCGGGGTGAGCCAGGAAGAGGATCCTTTGGAATTCTGGATTGCCATGTATGGACAACTCTCACAGCCTGGAGCACTTCATGTCATTTACTGGTCAAAAAGGGGATAATAGATATCCTTTCATGGGATAGGCTGGGTGTCCCTTTGGATCCCACAACAGGATCTGGGACACATAAATAAGCAAGCAGATGCCATGGAACCCGAGATACTCTATCCAGGACTCTACTTCAGGCAGAGGTTCTCTGCCTAGCCCCCTCTCCCCATAAAGAATACCCTGAGATGGGCATAAGGGTGAAGTTAATCCAGCAGGTGGAAGGACAGCCCTTCCCTTTTTCTATTATCCCCTTTTGGCCAATAAAAAACTTGAAGTGCTCCAGGTTGTGCAAGTCGTCCATCGTTGGCATTCTAAACCCCCCTAAAGGTGGAACTCCACCCTTGGGAGGAAGAGACGGAGATGCGTGTTAAACTATGCCAAAGATTCATCATGAAAGCAGAAGTAATGCCAGAAAGGAAGATTCAGTAAAGCAAACATATATCAGTTGGCTCTCGCTATCCGCAGGGGTTCCGGTTCGCTCCAGACCCCCCATGGATAGTGAGGATCCGCAGATACCGGAGTCCGTGCTAAAATCAGTTTAAAAAGGGAAAAAAGGCAAAACATGCGTTGTTGTTTTTACCTTTAGCCGCAAACCACGCTGTTTCCAAGTCTCTGGAGGGCTTCTCTAAACTTACCGACCCACTTGCATTACTGTCATGCAAAGGCTCTTCCGTCATGCACCGTCATGCAAAGGCTCTTCCCCTCCTCCCAACCTTATCCCAGAATGTCACATTCTGGGACAAGGCTGGGGGGGGGGGGAGCCTTCATGCGACCCAGAAGTGGGGCAGTAAGCTTAGAGAAGCCCTCCAGAGGCTTGGAAACAGCGCGGTTTGCTGCTAAAGGTTTAAAAAAACGTATTTTTTGTCTTTTTCTCATTTTTTACTGATTTTAATGTGGACCTTGTGGGTTCAGGATCCACGGTGAGTCAAACCCGCAGATTGCGAACCCACGGATAGAAAGGGTCTACTGTACTGTACATGTATTAGTTGTACACTGTTATACATTATTGAACATTGTTGTACATTAATCTCATTAATATATATTACATCATTATTCCATTGTGATACATGTTATATAGTAAAGCCTACAGTTCTAGAATTGCTAAAAATCTCATAACATGTTAGAATCAAGTCCACTTAAAATCAACTGCTTTCAATAAAGTAACAAACTTCCATATACTCACCACTGATGTTGCTTGAAATCATATTGCCAGAGTTTTTCACTTCATCAAATTTCATAAATATTGTCTGTAACCTGAAAAAACACACATATTAATCCAAATAAGGCCCATCACAAATCATTACTTTTACTTTCCCAATCTAGTTCCCATGTTTTTTTAAAAGACTCCCTAATGACTGCTCACGGATGCATTTGAATTTCTTGAAATCTCAGCAATGCCACAAACACAGAAAAATGAAAGGGAACCAATGAAAGGGAACCAGTGACACACAACTTACAGGACTATGTTGAGCTATGGTCTCTAGTGCAAGTCTAAAGTACAGCAGAAAGAGAAACCATATATTCAAGTGAAGAGTTGCAATCAGATGCATTTCTTGTTTAATTACAAGTCACTCATCAGGTACAAAATAACTGCCAAACAGCAAGATTGCAAGCAAACAAACAAACACAGATGTGTAGTGAGGAGAATGCAGTTATCTACAGAAAATATACACAAAGCTGCCTTGTGCTCATCCATCTATTCCCGGGTTTTCCTGGGGACCGTTGCCCCACTGATTTTCCCCAATACTCTTTTTCCTGATAGTTCTCCTCATTCTTTTATGCATTCAAGCCATTTTAACCTCTGTGTCCTAATTTCAGCAGCTATTGTTGGCTGGTTTCCTGGTGCTTACTGTTCCTAGAGCTTTCTAATCCTCCAGATGTTAGATTTGCCAATTCTTCTTACGTATTCATGCTCTGTTTTATGCTCTCATGCTCTGTTTTATTATTTAAGATCCACAGTCCAAGTTTCAAGGCTACATATCCTCCATAAATGCATTATATAGTTTTAATTTTCCATTTGTGCAAAGGAGTTTTATCTGCCAGACAAAGTAACATGTTGGGCAAGTTGTACTGTGAATTCTCAATTAAATGGAAAAACATATCCTAGTATCATGTCATTTTACTGCTTCTAAATATTTTTGTAGCAACCTTATTTGTGTCACTTCCACTTGGTAGTACATGGTTATATATGCATTATTAGACGTAGTACAGGATTTCAGCATCTCCGTTGTCAGCTGTCCTTGCAAATTTAAATGCAAGCTAAAACTCTAAGAACAATGATTAACTTCAAACATAACAGCAGGAATAAAATGCACACAATTGGATGAGCGTTCAAAAAAGTGCTTCTCAAAAAAATCTTCCAAAAGGGAAAGGAACAACATATTTATAGTACTTAATTAGATACCCAAACGTTACCTACCCCAATCTAAACATTTGTCTTCAAATGTCAAATTAGTGAAGTACCATCAGTAAAAAAAAAAAAAACCAATCATCACTGGTCATCAGCTTGGCTACATCCAAACATATGGGGGTTCTGTGCCTGTGCGGAGCAACTCCAGAAACATTCTATCTAGACCATTAGCTCAATTTGGCCCTATTAAGCAGTTCAGATTAAGCACAGGGTAAGGTTATTGAAATTGATTTTCAAACTGGACCAATCTGTACTTTGGATTACTGAGTTAGGCTATATAAATTGTTAGATTCAGATACCCCAAGACGAAATCATTTACCATGTCTGTTCAATTTACAGATACAAATCCTCACTGGACATAGAGGGGTTGGTCCATGCCCTAGTGATATCTCATCTAGACTACGGTAATGCACATTATCTAGTACGTGGGGCTACCCTTGAAGATGGTTCAGAAACTGCAGTTAGTGCAGAACGTGGCAGTCTTTTCTTGCTGCAGAGGATGTCAGATATATAGTTGCGCCAGCCACCTATCTTACAATACTGGAGTTCCCGAGGCATAGGAGGGCTTTTTTCCTAGCTAGGTGGAGAGCGCTCCCTTCGGCAATTGTCGAGGGTCGCTATAGGAGGATCCCTATTTCTGAAAGGGTATGCCCTTGTGGCTCAGGAGATGTAGAAACAACTGAACATGTCTTGTTCCACTGTCCATTCTATCAGGGTATCCGCTCCAAATTTATTTCTCCCCTGACTAGGGAATTCCCGGACTTGCCTGATGTTATGATGTCTAATAAACTTCTTTTGGGAACTAATTCTCGGTTCACAATTTGGAGCGCAAGCTTCTTGGCAGCTGCTTGCAAAATTCGCACAGGTATTGTCGACACTGAGGACAAGTATTAATATTATTCTCTGCTTCTTTATTTCTTGCTTTATTTGTCCACATTTGCTAACTTTTAGCTCTGATAATCTTTGTTTCTGTTTTTAATCTTGTTGTATTCTGTTCTTGTTGGTCTTTGACCATATTAATAAATGATGATGATGATGATGACGTGGCAGTCTGGCTGATTGCTGTGCCGATTCTGCCATGCTGTTGCTCCAGCAGCTACACTGGCTGCCCACTCCATTCTGAGCCCAATTCAAGGTTTTGGTGATGACCATTAGAGCCCTGCACGGCATAAGACCACCTTCCCCCATATAATCCTGCATGTCCCCTGCGATCGACAGACAGGGCCCTGCTTAGGATACCACCACCATCTGAAGCGAAGGGGATTTTGGCAAGATGCAGGGCCTTTTCTGTTGAGGCACCATGTCTTTGGAACCAACTTCCAGAGAAACTGAGAATTGGTTTTATTTAATATTTTTATTACTTCTTACGTAGTATTGTATTTTTGTAGTACACCGATTCGAGCACTGGAAAAGCAGTATAAAAATCTTTTAAATAAATAAAATATCAGTATGTCTGTTTTATTAGCAGCAAAATTCATGGGAATTTCAAGTATGGAAATCTCAGAGTGGGCCTACAGACCAAGGCCAAACATTGCTATCTGTTTGGAAGGTATCTGTTTGGATTGGGGTCTTTTAACTGCCTTGATTGTGAACTACCCATGGTTTATTGTGCAGCAAGAGTCCAAGTAGGAATGTTCTCACAGAGAGACTTATAATCTTCATTCCAATGACCTTGGAGTCCAGTCAGTGGGATGGGTATCTCAGTTCCAGGAGTGCAGAGAAAATGTAGCTTGATGGGACAATCTAAGCTGTCGCTGATCTATGGATGGGTTACCAGGCTCAGGACAGGCAAAATGATAGCGAGAGTATAGCCATGGAACTGTTTCGAGTGATCCTCCTCATCTGAAAGTGATGGAAGTGAGAGGCATTTTCAAACCTTTGGATTTAAAGTGTTATTTAGGTTTCTAAGCCCAGGAGACTATCAAGAGACTGATAGTTAAGGGTGTAGCTTTGAGACCTGAAGTAGAGCATACAAATGCATCTGTACTGATGTTGAGATTCCATATACGGATCCTCAGCTGCTATTGCTTTCTCCTAGATGGAAACCCAAGGTAAGACAATTCGTTGCAATGATCCTGTTTTGTAAATTTCACACAGTGTGATCAACAGTCAACTATATTGCCTGCGAAAATAGATAAAACAGGAGAAATGGCTACCAGAGATAATTTACAGCTCAATTGTAGCATTTCTGGAACAATAACTGCTGTGCCATATGGAAAGAGGAGGAAAACACCCTATGACATAAAGCATCAATTCTAGTTCTTCTGTCCCGACACATGTAGTGGAGTTCTGTGCCATAGCCAATCTCCAAAGCTTCCAAAACTGTCCCAGCACTTGAGCAGAGGTAACCCTGTGCACAACATGTGCCTCGAGAGCAGGAAGGACACTCACTCCATCAGATCACCCCCTAAGTTCTAGTTGTAGCATTTGAAGAAAGAGAGAGTCAACTGTTGGAGCCAGACTTGAAGAGGGGTCAGTTGTGTGGGTTGTGTGTCTGCACATGTGATGAATGCCCTACGTTTCTCCCAATTTTTCCTTATAGGCAACTTCTAACTTCCCAGAAACTCCTGTGCAGGTGCAGTAGTCTAAAAAGCTGCTGAAACATCACCCTACAGCAGTCTTTGTCATTTGGTTAAAATGCTATCATCAGCCAGTCATGTGCTTTTGTGGACTCAGAGTCATTCTTCATGACTGGAGTAGCAAACCCTCTTGTGGAGTGACTATTTGGACAGACAAACCTGTATGTCTAGGTAAAGGGGTGGGATAGAGTGGCCAACTGGGGTCCCCTTCTCCAACCAGGTAACTGTATGACATTATCAAACCTAAATTACTTAAGTTCAAGCACAAGGATGCTTGTGTGCATTTCTGCCAGAATATCTAACATTGGTTTGCAGAAGGCACACCTGTTTACTCTCCAGTAAGTGCAGAGACCACAATACCTTGGACAATAAGTAGATTAAAAAGGACTGTATTTTTAGCTAGATGTGTTAAAAATAATTTTGTTTGTCTGCTGTTCCTGCTAAGAATTAATTTTGTTTTATGTCTGCTGTTCCCTTTAAGCTGCCTACAAGCTTCACTATTTTGCTAAGCATTGAAAGCATGTGTGCTTTACTCTTGAGAAGCATCCCAGCTCCATCTGCTGAGTGTTACTACTTACAGTACCCAATTTGGTCAAGCTTTTTCTTTGTGTCCACCCAACCGCGTTCAGGCATTTTCCACCAGCCTGCTTGGATTTTGTCTACCCCCATCCCTTTTCCCCATTTGGTTTGATTCCCCTTCTTTTGGATCCTTAATAAATTATTTACATTTTGATTCTGTGTCATGTATGATCACTCTCACAGACACTACTGTGGCTTTGATGTTTAATAAGAACCCCTAATGTTCTGTGCTCTCCTGGGACAGGGATTTTTCCCAGATGGCTCACCTCTGCCTGTTCTCTGTAGCCTAGGATGGTGGCAGCAGATAGTAACCATCACCCCCCCTCCCTCCCGACCGCCCACTGTTAATTCAGTAAAAAGGGAAAGCAAGGGGCAGGAAGGTGTGTGGGTATGCTAACCACTAGCCACTATTCCCCTTGGTCAGCCGGCCTTCTGCCATTATGATTCCTGACAGAACAGATGGACGCTTGAAGAACTATTGTATTGTTACAGGTAAGCAGCTTGTCTTTCTCCTTTGTGGTCACTGAACAAGTCATACATAGAGGAGGCTAGCAAACCTTCCCCTTATCTGGAAGTGGGTACTGGTTGATCCAGAAATGTCCTTCAGAAGAGCATGCTTAAAGAAGGCATCAGCTTTAGTTTGTGTCCAGGGCATAGTGCTTAATGATGGCCAACAGGGTAGACTGCATTGCTGCTCTACAGAGCAGCAGCACAACATCTCTCAGACTTGCAGTGGGAGATGAAACGCTCTGGTGAACCATGCTTTAAAGAAAGTTGCTGGCTATTTTTTAGCCAATTGGTCAGCCAGAAAGATAAACACGTCATGAGCCAGACACTGGGTAGAAACATTTTTGCCCTTGTAGATGCCCTGGTAGCAGATAGCCTGTTGCATGTCTGAAATGAAGCAGCATGCATATGCATAAAAACATGAGTGTACAAGGAAAGGGCTTGTTTAATGTCCAACGTGTGCAGAGGTCTCTCTCCTTCTGCAGCTAGGTTTTGAAAGAATGCAGCCAACGTCAAGTCTTGATTAATGTGGAATGCTGAGACCACCTTAGGCAAAAAGGCAATGTCCGGTCTCAATGCCACTTTGTCTGGATGGAATGTGATGAATGGAGGGTCAAAATGCAGGCTACACAGTTCACTGGCTCAGCACACTGAAGTAATGACCATAGATCCCTCTGTGGAGGGAGCAGGTGAGAGCTGACTCACGGGCTTAGCTTCAATATAGAAAGGCTGATGTCTGGACTAAGATTTCATACTTCCCTCATGGATCTGAGTGCCACCATTCCTCTTGGATCAGAACCTGCTTAGACAGCCTCAGTCCAGAAGCCTTATACACCACACCTTGGCTTGATGCTTCATACATAAATCTGAAAGCTAGGATTCCTCCCTGGATGGAACCTGTTTAAGCAGCATACATTCTGAAGACTTATGCCTAGGTCACAGCTTTGTACATGTGCGCAAACTGCCAGAATTACTCTTGGGATGAAATCTGCTAAGTCTCCTCTGATTCAGAAGATTCACAACCAGAGCTCAGCTTCACATTTCCCACAGTAATCTGACTGCTGGAGCCCTTTTCAAGACTGAAACTATTCAGGCAGCGTAGGTTCAGAAGACGTACACCCAGACCTCAGGATTGTGCTTCCTGAATAAACATGAATGATGGAACCTGTTTCGGGAGCTTCAATTCAGAAGATTTATGCCAGGGTTCGTTGTAAAAACCAATTAATCTATTTCTTTATCATAATGATCATTTACTTTGACAGTGCAATCCTGTGTAACCTTGCACCGGTGTAACAGTAGATGCACCGGTGTAAGTGCACTTATGCCAGTGTAAGTGCACGTACACCGGTGCATCTGCTGTTACACCAGTGCAAGGTTACACAGGATTGCGCTGCGAGAATGATAGCAATGTTGACAGTGGTGGAAAAAATGATGCCTCAAGTCTTGGAGTGGTGAATCCCACTGTAGGGAGAGTAGGTGAGGGACAACTATGGCGTGGCCTTCAGGCAAAACTAACATTATTTCTGATCCATTACAAGAATATGTTATAATGGGCACAAGAGTCCATGATGTGTATTCCTGCAAGACACAGTGGGTAGGAGAAAGGCCCATTGGGGGAGGTGGGGATGTTTCGCCCCTCAGAGGAGACAGTATCTCTTATTTTTTAAGAGTTAACAAGTACTGATACTGACATATAAAGACCAAAACTGAGCTTAAAAAGCATCTTCCTTTCAAAAGGATGAGGAAGAAAGATGAGCTGGAAGCTATCCTTTCGCAAAGTGAATTTTGAAAAGAAGTTGAGGAATTGGGCATTCTTCCTGCCCTCAAGGCACATAGCATGCATGTGCTCCCCCACTCGAGAGCAGGGGCAGAACACTCAACAAAGTTCTGAAGGCTTCTGAGATCAGCTCTGTGCATGCACAGAACTCCACTATATGTGACTGTACATAGAGACTTTAAAGAACTAGGAACAATACCCAGCTAAACAATCAAAAAGGACAGAGAAATGGCTACGCTCAAAAGAGGACAGTGAATCATCTGGAGGGAATTCTCAGAGCTGTTGCTATGTGGTATTCAGAAGAGAACAGAGTGCGAAGGTGCTTGCCCCACCCAAGATATGCACACTTATTCAAAAGTTTCATTGAGGGTGAGTGATGACATGAATGTCAGCTCTCAGCCTATACACACTTACCTGTGAGGAAGCCCCAGTGAACTCACAGGGACTTGCTTCTGAGTAGATGTATAGAATTGAGCGAGATCAGCGGTTCTCAAAGTTTTCCCCATGAGTAGGGGATTTTTCACTTATGGGGGGGCCAGCCCTCCAGGAGTTGCGGGAGGCCATGGCCCCATCTACAGCCCCCCTTCCAGCGCCTCAGAAGAGCTTCCAGTCACGTTTGAGAGCTACTTCCGTTTTTCAAAAACTGGAAGTAGCTCCCAAACGTGATTGGAAGCTCTTCTGAGGCATAGGGGGCCCCATAGAGGGGGTCGCAGCCTCCCCACAACACCTGAAGGGCCAGCACAGCCCCCGGTAAGTGAAAAAACTCTTTTTTCCACGACAGTGGCACGATCCCGGGAGTGCCGCCAGCCCCCACAAGGATTTACAGCTTCCCCTACTCGTGGGGAGAACTTTGAGAACTGCTGAACTAGCTCAATTCTAAGCATGTCTACTCAGAAGCAAGTACCTTGAGTTCATTGGGGTTCCCTCACAGGTAAGTGTGTATAGGATTGCAGCCTTAGGCTGAAAGCTGACATTCATGCCACCTCTCACCCCCAAAGAACCTTCTGAGCATGTGGCGGGAGGACCCTGAAAGTGCCATCGCCGACATCGCCATGTCCCATAAGGGGGTAGTAACTGCTTCCATTTTTCATGGTGAATGAATGAATGAATTAAACCTTTATTGGCATAAAGACAAACATACATAAAATATAAATAGCAAACAGACAAACAATATCATAACACACAGACTGATCCAAACACATAAAACAATATCTAAGACAGTCAGAATAAGTGGATACAACAACAGCAACTGTAAAGGACCATCTAGATATTAAGATATATTAGGGATCTCAACTGCCATCTATAGCCAAATGAATCTGCGTCATATGAAGGTGAGATCACTTCGACGTTTTATTAATAAATCCAGGTAGTTAGCTATTTGATTGGTGCGTAATTCATCGTCACCAACCAATAGGTAATATATGACTTCTGACTCAGAAAATCCTGTGTATTTAATCAAAATCGGACCAAAATGGGATAAACGTAAGTCTTGGTAAAGATCACAATGTAATAACATACGTGGCAAGGTTTCAATAGCTGTGTTATTACAAGGGCATAGCCGTGCTTCATGTGGCACAGATTTATATCTGCCAGTTGTAACATTAGACGGGAGCACATTGCATCTTGCTAAAGTAAAGGCCCGTCGTTTCTGAGGACTTTTCAATAGTGCAAGATATTTGGCCATTTTAGATACAGGTGATGTTAATTGGAAATGCAGGGTGGAGCATATTTTCTGCGCTGCTGCAGTCAGAACTTGTTGCTCGATGTCCAATAGCCTGCCCTTAAGAAGCTTGAAGGCTTGGAGCGGTGGAAGGGCTCCCAATGAATCTAATGCAACACCCATTGTTTGGATCTTTTGCATGAAAAAATTGGATTCGGGGGAGAATGAAGAATCGGCTAACATACTTTTGAGTAGGACATCGTTGTTAGCAGTGTAACATATCTGAATCCAGAATTTAAAAAAGTGTAGCCATACAGTTGTTTCTAATCTAATTAATCCCACCTCCAAACAAAGGGCAGCATAGGGGACACAATGTGGTACAGCCAGTATATTATAAAGAAAGGCTGCTTGCACCCTTTCCACCATAGGATTGAAAGCAGACATCCAGACAGGTGATCCAAACAGTAATTGGGGTATAACTTTAGCTTTGATTATTGTCACTGCAGCGGGGATAAAAGAGTTACCCCATGTATGAAAAAAACGGCTAATTGCCTGGGATGTTAATTTCGCTGAATTAATTGCAGCTTGGCGATGGCTTGCCCAGGATTGTCTATGATTAAAATAGATCCCCAAGTACTTAAATTGCTTGACCTGTTGGATAATCTTGCCTTTGAAAATCCAAGAGTCGGGCTTCCAATTCTTGCCAAATACTACAATTTTTGACTTATCATAATTGATGGATAATTTATTGCAAAAACAATAATGAATACAAGCGGCAATCAGGCGTCTTAAACCTATCTTGGTACGAGAGACCCTCCACTTTGAGAACCACTGAGCTAGATATTCCTCTACTTGCTCTAAGCAGAAACAGTACCTGCTATCATTACACTTGGGAAGACTCAAAAGTTTTGACTTGGGTATTACCAATAAGAACTTCTAAGAATTATGTTTTTTCAAGGTGAGCATCACCTTGGGAAAGAGCCACCGACTCCAATGAAATATTTAGAAGTTCAATTTCTTTCTTGAATAATCTAAATTCTAAATTCTTATATCAACTTTACATCTGTCATTACCATAGCAATTTTTCATTCACTTCATCAAGCATGAACAAGTGTATTTCTAGGAAACACAGACTGCTGGACTGTATCTAGATCTCTGCACCAGAAAAATATAGAACATAATGTTGCCAAAACCTACAGGATCTTAATTCCTAGAAATGTTAAACTACTGACTAAAATAGCTATTTTGCTGTCTCATAGCATCAATTCAAATACAATTAGTGCAGCAATTTTGAGAAGGTTGCCTTTCTTTTTATTTTCCTTTTTACAAATCAATAGGATTCACTCTGCTAAACATCAGCACATACCACAACAAGCCATTCTCTTTCACCATTCTCAACAGAGATCTCTCATACATATCATTTCGTAATTGGTAGCAGCAAATAGTAAAACTAATGGAATCTTTACTACCTGATTATTGCAATTTGCTTGTTTGCAGATTAATGTAGTAAACGCTATCTGTAGTGAGGAGTTTGCCCCCAACTAGAAAGAACACCAACACCACTACCATCAGCATGCACAGTGGTTTACTAAGCTGACAGGCCACTTATAGTGGACAGGCCCATGCCCCGAAAAGCTCACATTTTTGCTATCTATTTTTGATAGAGAGACAACAAAAGAACACATATCATACTGGTATACTCGCCAGGGAGCTATGACTGGTTGTAATATTCTGTGGACTGTACACTGTGGCAAACCTAGGTTTGCCTTTGCACAATGTGTGCAACGGTCCTTACTAGGATGATACGATTACGTGGGTATCAAACTAATCTAGTCTTCAAATGTGAAGCTCATTGCTTAACATTTTTCACAGACATTGAAATAATGAGAAAGTCTTTCATAACATTCCCGGAGTGATAGGCAGACACTACTTATACTTACTAAACTTTTCATGACTGTCTTCTAAGTGATAGCTGAAGCAGCACATATGAAGAGTTGACTATTATAATTTGAAAAAGGAATGAAGGATTTCTAAAAATGTAAGTAGGAATAAAAACCTCATTAAGATCCAAACAGTGGGTGGGAAGGGAATTCTTTTCTGTTTGCTACTGAAAGAAACAATGCTGTTATCTTGCATAATGATATACCAAAATCTGCATCACTGTGGTAATTCTGTGTGTGTGTGGGGGCACAATCGCTCCAATGGATCCATGAATAAATTAAGCCTTAGGAGATGCAAATCAGATTTTAAAAGATTTAATTGTCTTTTTTACTGTAAAAAGAAAATTTCACTCTTAATATTTTCATAAGAGCCTCTCTCAAAATTTTCAGTTCTCATTTTAGGACTCTGAGAAAACAAATGTACATTTCTGATTTTTTCCCACCTTAATATCACTAATTTGACCAATTTTCAGACCAATCCAGCCTAAGTCCTAGAGCGGCGGAGCACGCGCCCTGCTGCTCTAGGCAGTCGAAAACGTGCTGTTAAGCACATTTGTGACAACTCTGGAGTAAGGGCCAACTCTGGAATAAGGGCTGCCGGCGCGGAGGCCGGCAGCCTTTACTCCACTGCCCTCTGGACCTGGCACCCACCAGTAGAGGTAAGTCTCACACCGGTCAATGCAGGGGCAGGGGGGAGGGTGGGGGGACATTGGCCGAACTGGGCTAGGAGAGGGTGGGGATATTGGCAGTTTAATCCAAATAATTACAGCAGATTTCTTCTGGTCACTGGTCCACAAGGTTTGGCACAGCATGTTAAGTCAGTCGGTTTGGGTTATCACCAACCCTGCCTTCTCTTCTTACCTCTGACAGTCCTGTTGCATGCATACAGAACTCAGAAAGGATGGTCTTTGGAAAGGGCAGAAGTGCAACTCTTGCTTCTGGTTTCTGTCTTCTCCAAACCCCAGCACAAAGTGACATAGTAATCGGATTAATCAAGAATAGTTATTAGTTAGGGCTGAACCAAAATGCCACGACCCATTCATGACGTGCAAAGTTGGAAAGTGATTTTGGAGATTTTTTTGAAAGAGTAAAACTTCCTGCCAGCTGTGTTTTTTATCCCACAATTCTTCGAGTGAGGACACAAAGTATTGCCTGTCTCTTCTTGCAATGCTGTTCTGAAACCAGTGCTTTCCTTTCTTACTCTAGGGAGTCAGGAGGAAAGAAAATGTTATCCATCAGCTGCCGGTAGGTCCAAACAGGTTGCAGTTGAAAAAGAGGAAGGACTAGTTTCAGGGAGCCTTTTGCTTCCCAGAGCTGCCAAAATTTTGCTTGTCAAACTATTTGCCAAAAAAGCTAAATGGAACCTTCAGGTTCAGAGTCTGAAATGATATGCTTTGGAAAGGGAAGCAGTGGAGAGGATTATTGCTCAGTGTCCTATTTGTGGGCTTCCTGGAAGCATAAGAGTGGTCAGTATGCTAAACAGTGATGTAATACTTCAGGTGCCTATGTACTTGAGAAAACTGACTCATTTGTCCTTTATAACATATACTGCTACCTAGAAAGATATGGAAATTTGTCTCCCTACTATCACCATAATCTTCAACCTCTTTCTACATTCACTTATTTTAACTATACCGTATTTTCATCTTGGTTAGCAATTACAACAACATAACTTGTACGCTGCTCTTAAAGATTTAATGATCTGTTCCTTAATCGGTCACAACAAATAAGCTTATCACTTTTGTTCAGTTTATATTTTTTTGGTGAGAAAAACTATTTCAAAAACATGCAGCTGAGCATCTATTGTCAAAGAAACCATCAAACACATGAAGTTGAACATCTACTGTCAAAGAAACCATTCCTAAATTTTCTTACAGGTATAAACCAATTAATCCTGGGATTCCAAAACATTTTGATCATGCTCTCCTGAAGAAAACAAAGCTCACCTAAACTTTACACTGAAGCTAATATATTCGAGTTCTCCAATTCAAACCAGAGATTTGATTTAAGCATTTTAAGAAGCCATACATCATGTGTAATGGTCATAAACATAATAAACATGGTAAACATGATTTTCAGCCATGTAAAGTTGAAATGAAGAAATAAAGTTCTTACTAAAATCAGTGGTCTGTAGAAATTCTTTGAGACCGAGAAATTCCTAGTATCCTGAAGATACTAGCGCTTATAGCTGCTACCTCGTCTCAAGGAATTTCTACAGACCACTGGTTTTAGTAAGAACTTTATTTCTTCATTTCAACTTTACATGGCTGAAAATCCCATAACTCTCAAATCGTTGCAAATTAAAAAATGTGTCATCTCAAAATAGAGTTTCTCCATCTTTGTTTCTCATCATGGACTGCTACTGTAGAAAAATTCAAACTATTCCACAGATTTTGTTTTACTACACCAGGGTGTCAAATATAAGGCCCGCAGGCAGAATACAGCCCGTGGAAGTTCTTTATTTGGCCCATGTGATAATTGGGCTCTCCAAGTCCTACCCTTTCACCAGCGCTGCTTCTGCCGAAACCCTGGGAGGGAGAGATGGAAGGAAGCCTCAGAAAGCAACGTTATGAGGAAGGTACAGACCAAGACGTACAAGAGAGGGATATGCTGCCGAGGCGCTGGGAGAGCCCAATTATCACATGGGCTGCTCTTTCAGCAGCGTTGCTTCTGCCAAGCTATTGCTTCGCAGAGCACTTCTTAGCTGCTTTGGTAGAAGCAGTGCTGCTGAAAGGGCAGCCCATGTGATAATTGGGTTCTCTCATATTTTGAAATTATGATCAAGATTTGTATTTTTTCTTCTGTCATTTGAAGCTAATGAGTCTCTATGTGAGAACGAAGCGATTATTTCTGGCCATCATCTGCTTAATGATGTCACTTCTGGTCCTCAGCAGGCACCATGAATGCTATTCAGCACACTGAATGAAACGAGTTTGACACTCCTGTATTACACATTACTGGGCAGAGAGGAAGAGGGCATACAAGGCCCACCACCTATCATCACTAACTTCTACCTCCACCCTAAAACAGCAGTATCTCTTCTCTTCACGATTAAAAACAAAATATATCAGATTTAAGATATAGGTCAGCAACTTATGACATCCTTGTACTCCAAGGAATATTTCTTGATTTATTTTGCTATGTAAACCAATTTATGAACTATGTTTGCTGAAAAGCTGTATACATAATGAAATATGGGATTATACTTGTACAGTACTGTATTTTTTTTTTAAAAAAAGATGGAATTATTGTTTTCTGGTAAGCCAAAACACAGCTATGTGTGAAGGGAGGCCCAGCATAATCACACTGAACTTCAGTTACGACACAAGTAACGAAATTAGAATTTTAAACCCCAAAATTTCCTAATCTCATGGTAACATCATAATGCCAGCATCAAAATTATCAAGTCTAGTAAGAAATGCTATTTTAAGATTCTCAACAGCAAAATTGAAGTAGCTTGGTGTGTCCTGTTATCAGAAATTAAGGCAAAAATACAAGCCTGAATCTGATGTCCCCTTTCTTCATGATATTAAAAAAGTGACTTGTTTTGAACTAACCAACTGAAATACTTGGCCTTTATTGGTGGTATCCTGCATCACAGTTTTGCTTTTGCAAGGGGAAGAGAAATGGTATTGCTGTAGAGCGATATGTACCACTGTTGGAAATATTGTTGTCTCATAACTTCTGTCCTAAATTTAGGCTTACAAAGTGATAAACATCCTACTTCTATGACATTATCCGTAACATTGACCTAGTTAGCTTATGGGGAGAGCTAACTATCTGGGGGGCGGCCCAGGCTGTGCGCTGGATCCTATCCTCGTTCTGGGCCAATTGAGATCGGTCTGGAGGTCTACTCGGGGGAAGGGGATGTTCATCACCTTCCCCCGGGGTAGCGTGGCCCGGTCACATGTGTCTCCTCGGATTTAGCTGGCGGAAGTAAGAGGAGGCCGTGTAAGGGCTGCGCCAGCCAAGGAGGAGACGAGGATATGGCCGTCCCCACCCCCTCCTGGGCCAGATCCACCAACCCCAGCCTCCCTTGCCGCCCGGACTGCCCCCGCGCCCGCCGGGGGATCTCTTACCTTCTCCGGCAGCCGCATGGGCGATCCAGCGGCAGAGTAAGGGCTGCCGGCCTCACGCCTGCGGCCCTTACTCTAAAGTCGTTGCGAACATGCTTTACGGCACCTTCGCAACGGCTTCCAGCGGCAGAATGCTCGCTCCGCTGCTGGTTTTTTGCGCAGGATTGCTCTGTAAGACAGAAGATTTAACAGTTTGTCCCACAAACTGTTTGATCATTATTTCTATGGAACATCAAGGAAAGATCCATTCTATAAAACATGGGGAGGGGATATTAATTATCTTGAAATTTCTCAGAAACTCCTATTTTTACTGGGCTCAAAGAATGTTTATTCAGAAGTTAGATGAACAGTCACAAAACTTCCAGCCATAATGCCGGCAACCACCATAGTTCTGCTTGAATGACAATGTCCTCGATGGTAATCAAGTGCATTTTCTTTTTATTTTATTTGTTAAACTTCTGTCTTTTTTTTTTTTTGCAAAATGCATTGTTCTTTTATGTTGATTTACGTATATTTCAGAACAAAATCTAACTGATTAGATAAATGCATGCACATATAATCAAAGCAACACAGGCAAAGCAGTGTTAGTAGCCCAGAGTACAAATCCCTAACTCACCTTGTAGCAGGAATTCCCCTTTTGTTAAGGTCTGCTCTTACTTTCTCTCCTATGTGTCTATAAATCTCCACAATTGCCAATATTGCAGCATCTCTCACCTGTAAGCATCAAGTAAAAATTAAAACTTATGAAGAATAAAGGTATAACAATGAAAAGACTATGTTAATAGGTCATTTGCCAGTCCTTTCCCACCAGTTCTTCATCTTTCAACAGTTGTAAATATAAAGAAAAGAATTAGAATGCTATAATCGGGTGCATCATTGTTAAACCTTTTCAAAACACACTGATCACCAAGTTCAAGGAAATAGAAAAGATGTAACAACTCAAGAGATGTCAAATCTCATTCAGGGGATTTCCTGAAAAGAAATGTTAAACTTCCCTGATATGCTGAAGACGACTAGACATTACTGATTTACAGTCATGGTCTGTTTCCTCACTAAAAGTCTGGTTTTTGCAGCTAGAGAAAAATATATCAGCTTGTTTGCTGTAAGGCACTTTAGCAGTGCCTCCATTATGCTTCAGCTGCTGGAGTTGTCATGACAGCCTGTTACTATTATATTCACTTCTAAGTTGGATCAAAAGAAGAAACTCTATAAAAGGGCAGGAGGTGTGGCCTGGAGGTTGAGCCAGTGCCCTGTCTGAAGAAGCTAAGCATGGTCGACCTCAGTTCTCGCTTGGATGGGAGACAGAAGCTGCTGATAGACCTCGTAAAGACACTGAGAAGGTAGCGTGAGAGTGTGGAATGAGGAGGAGTCAGCTGCTAGAGAGATAACATTTTGACGACCATCCGAGGGTGAACTGCGGTAAACTGTGAAGCTTGGAAGTGCAGAGCACAAGCCAGAAGGAGGGCTGCACTCAGAAGGGAAACATCTTGTGTATGGAAGGTTCTATATATGAATAGAACAATATTGTAAAGACCCTTATCGGGTCTAGGATAGCCTGCCTATGTAAACCGCCTTGAATAAATCCGATGAGAAATCTGATGATGAGAAAGGCGGTATATAAATACAGTAAATAAATAAATAAAATATAAAAGGACTCTGAAGCTAGTTTTTGCTATATGCCCTTTTCTTTTGCCCTCTCCCACCATTTGCTTAGAAATCTCATCTTGGCTGACTTAATAAATACGATTAGCAGCATCTTAGGTCAGACCAAAACTTTTCTACTTTTCAAACTCCTCTCTAACTTTCATTCTGTCTGAAAAGTGACTTCAAATCAACATGAGAAAAGTCTACTACAATAAGTGATGCAAGACAGAAGGAACATGGCAGTGAAAGAGTTCCTTTATCAGCCAGTGCAAAAAAAGTTACAATTTTTTTACACACACACACACACACACACACACACACACACACACACACACACACACTCTTTCTAGAATCCTAAAGAATAGGATTCATCTGTGGATATTCGTATAGGATTTATATGTGGATTTATATAATCCACAAAATTATAAGGGATTCACAGCACAATCCTAACCTGCTCCTCCATCGGTGCAGCCAGAGCCGGAGGCCCTAGAAGGGAAAGGGGATCCAAATCCCCTCTAAAGGAAGATCCAAAGGGGATCTTCCAAAGCCGCCCGTTCTGCCCTCCTCTGCTGGCTGCACTGGTGGAGGAACAGGATAGGATTGCGCTGAAAGAGATATTTAGACCAAGAGTTTCACAAAAAAGTTGTTTTGCTGTTTTTTGTCAGTGACAAAAGGATGATAACTCTCTGTACTTTCATTTTATGACAAAGATGAAAGGGAGCTGTGACTCTTGGGGTCCAACTCTAGAGAAATTCTCATCATTCATAAGATTCACTGGAAGAAAACACATGCATCAAACAAGAGCAAGAAAGCAATGCAGACACTACAAACAACAGAATGTATCATTTTCTGCTAAGGGATTATAGTCCTTACCTGGCTATTGGAGTCTCCAGACAAAATGCATAAGTGTGGAACCAGTTTGCTGAGGACTAATGATTGTGCACCATAACTACAAACAAGAAAAAAGAAAAAAGCAAGTGTCATTTTCTCCCTCTTGCTATAAGTAACTGAAAACACAAGCCAGCTCTAGCACCTTTTGTAATTATACTATTTAGTTATTATTGGACGTTTTTGTACATTCCTGAATTGAAATTGAGTAAATTCACAGATTTACTCTGGGTTCAATTTGAAATTGAGTAAATTCACAGATTTACTCTGAGTTCAATTTAAATGAGTGTTTTTAAGGGTTTTTTTAAGCACAAAGTTTAAAGGGCATGCACCAAGAGAAAAGGAAAAGCAATCCTTCAAGTAGCTTATTTCCATAAACATAATACATACATGTTTAAAGTTGCAATGAGACACAGACAGACTCCTTCTCGTGAACGATAGTTCTTGTGTTTGAAGCCAGCAGCAAGACGATCCCAAATGAACTATATAAATAAAATGGTAGATTAAATTTTTGAAAGGAAATATACTTCATGGTGCAAATGTTAATATCAAATGCCCAATGACAACTATGAATTAACAGTGCAATTAAAGATTAAGTGAATGTTTACCACAAAATTATTATTTTGGAATGGTAAGTTTAAAATAGAGTATTTCACACGTACTGCCAATTTTGTATAATAATGGTACACACAACACAAGTAACGAAAATCAAATACTTGGTCAATCAAATAGTACACATTCAGTCATTAAAAGATCAAGAAATATTACATTATTCAGTCGTTACAAGATCAATAAAAATTACAACTAGAAGTCCTTCTCACTGTTTCTGTCATCTTAATCTTTCCTGGGTAAAAAACAATTCCCATTGTGACGAATATGTCCCCCATTCAGAGCCTCTCTGCTGAATTCCTTTTACAGCCGATTTTTTTAAATGTTTAATATATTTTTGAAGTATTTGTTTCGCATACTTTGCCCTCCTTTTATTTGCCCTTCTATTCCAAAGCTGTTTCTGTTCTTCAATGAGCTCCTGCAATGATCTCTAGATTTTTCCACTATTATGAATTTCATGGGCCACGCACATTCTTCTGCCTTTTTCCTTTCTTGCTTTATCTTTATAATTCTTGGACTTCTAGGAGCTCACAACTGCCACTACTGTAAACTTGAAGCTTACGAGACTCGATTTGCAATATTTCAAAACAAGCAGATTCCTACTGCAACTCCCTTCAGCTGCAATGCTGCCATTATAATCTCAGTCCTTCAGCAGGCATTCAGGAGAAAAAGGTTGCCTAGCAACTGCTGCACAGTGAGCAATAGCACATTTCCCAGACTGCAGCATTTTATGATTTAGACCCTCCCAGTATCCAAGTCATGCTGTAGCATGATCAAAACAGACAATGTCGCATGTATGAATAATATCCATTAAAATATGCTGTTACTTTTAAAGACTTGAGAACAAAACACAAACATAAAACAGGATAACTGGGAAATGTTAAATATAAATGCAACCATTCCAGTAGCCCAAATTTCGCTGGAACCTTAGTGCAATAAAAATGGAACCATTATCCTTATCGTTGCAGAAATTCTCAGATTTTCCATCTTAAATTTAGAATGTTTTTCAAGCTGCTTTCAATTAGTAGTTTATTGTAAGAAACAGCGGCGGAACATCGGTAGAGTGTGTGGAGCAGGAGCTCCAGGCGCTCGGGCGGGAGGGCGCGATCGGAGGAAGTGACGAAGCGCTGGATTGGCCCGGCCGCCCTCCCTGGAGCCTGTTAGGCTCTGAAATGCGCGGTAAACGGGCGGGGGGGGCGCATCGATGTCACGCGAGGGCGCAGGTCCCGCCCCCGCGCGCCGGGCACGCGCCCATCATCTCTGGTAAGAAAATACCTCATACTTAGTAGGTGTTAGATTTTTAATTATGAGCGATGCCCACTCCTTAGTAGTATACGGTTGCAACAAGTCCAGCTAGAATCTGTGAGTCAAAGCATTTGGCAATGTGAAAAAAGTATGTTAGGTTACTAACATTAATTTTGGAGGGGCTAGGTACACCTGAGGTCCTTGGGGAGAGGACAGGATAAAAATGTAAACATTAATAATAATCGTTCCAGAGTACTTCCAGAAATGCACACACAAGTTCAGCCAGATTTTTTATTATTTTTTATGCTTATTAAAGCAAAATTAGCAACAGTAATGGTAAGTAACAGCATTTTCCTTGGCAAATGGTAAGAAAGCAGCAAAAAAATTGTTCTAAAAATCAAATCTTTAGGTACTGGATATGTTCTGGAAAATGACGATGTAAAAAAGGAAGTTCTCAGCAAGCCGAATAGACCAAACAAAAATGGAACTAAAGAGCTACGTATTTATATCCACACTGACCAGCCCTTGAGCAAGTATTTTGCAGGGGGGCAGATCTTCCCATCAAACCTTTGGAGCATGAGGCTGGGCAATGAGTTCTGGGATAGCTGGATGAGAAGTCTCAGCAACTATTGGAGCTGCTTTCCCATCTAGCAGCTCAGTTCAATGTTTTCCAGCAGTCCACCTGTCAACCCTAAAGAACAGTATGTGTTTATCTGGCTGCCCTTTGGGAAGTAAAGTACGAAGTACTCCTAGCAACCAATAACTGATCAGCCTTTTTTGCTTACTCAACAGTGTTTGGGTAGCCTAGTTGGACCACAGCTGTAAAGTGCAACAAGGCTGCGAGAAAAAAGCAGCAGCCTAAATTGAGTGACCACCAGAGACACTTGAGGAACAAGGAATAAGTTGCCTAGACCAGTGCTACTCATAAGGGTACGCTGTTGTGGACTGGCTATTTTTTTTCCCCAACGTGCAACAGACTGGCACTCTATATTTATAGTGTTGGTATGTGGTACATGGGTTTTCCTTTTTCTGGCTTATCAGAGTCTCTCAAAAAGCTTGATGTCCAAGTTGCGTGGCAAGCCTCAGGAGACTCTGAGAAGCCAGGAGGAAGCACCAGGAGACCCACCATAGACCGGCAGCCAGTGGCTCATCGACAGGCAGCAGACTGGCTGCAGACCACACTTTGAGAAGCACTAGGCTAGACAATCCCCTTGAGACTAAGCAGTACAGATGAATTGGAGGACATCCCCCTTAGGCTCAGGTGGTACTGCACATCTACTTGACCCTTAACAGTCAAGGAGAGAAGCACATGGATCTAGTCTGCTTTTTGCTTGAGTGATGTCATTCAGGCAACAGGTAAGACAATTCCTTTATGCTATTTACTGATGGCAGTACTCAAAGTGCTGGGGAGAGGCAGTTAAGAATTCATGCCATGGCATATTACATCGTTTAATAACATTGTAGCCCTTTGTGACCCAATACCATAGTATGGCTGTCAAATTCAACCCAATTGTCAAGCGATTTGAATGAAAATTTGAATGAGACAACACTATTAAATGTTAAACAGTATTTATTTTAATTTTCAAGTTCAAGGATATGGGATGGGAGATCCAGATTTAAATCTACGATGCCCAAAAGAAGCCTGCATAGATGTAATACTCTCAAGTCCTTACCATAATTAAGGGATCAGGAACAGACTGTGGAATCAAGTGTTTCCATAGCCTACTCCCACTCCCGTTAACATTCTGCATCCTTTAACCATGGTTATATCCGCAGAGGCCCTAGGTGGGATACTGACAGGTGTCTCAACCTAAGTAGCGCTATATTATTGCTGAAAGGATAAAATTAGATACAGATATATTGTACCACACATTTTTTTTTTGTACAGGTAGGAGAGAAATCTAAATAAAATAAGCATGAAGTAAGAGTACTACATGGCCCATTTCTGGAAAAATGTTGACCTTTACAACTCTCAACAATGTTGCCATGTAGACTGCTATGCCAATAGGGGTATGCTATAGGAAATTTGATTCTCAGTCCTGCAGATGTGGCTGAGGTGATGGCGGATGTAAGAATAGCAGTAAGGAGGATGAGAACAGGAAACAAGAGGGTGTTTGCTGCAGCTTGTATTGGCAGAAAAAATAAGAGTGATAAAAAGAGCCTGAATGAAGTAAAGTCTGTTTAAACACAAAACACTAATTAAAAGGTGGCCATCTAACCCCCCCAAAACAGTATGATTGGCAGAAGAAAAATATTCATGCCTCAATTTTACATGAATAAAGTTGAAGCTGTAGTCTGAAAGCTAGGACATTTAGCAAAAATGAAAAAAAAATACAATAAATAAAATAAAGAATTCAAAAATTCTGTTATGAAAATATTTTAACAAAATCATCAGTTAGGACTACTTAGCAGATAGTCCAACTGAAAACTTTTGGATATACTAAAAAGATGCTTCTGATTTACTGGGGAGATTTTTAAAATTAAAAAAATATTTCCAGTACAATGATTTTTGAAAACTGCAGAAGAAAAGGACTCTCTTGGGAAAAGCACATCCCTTTCTGACACACAAAAAAGGGAATGGCCCTCCATCAGAAACAAGTATATGATCTACTTTCAGAAGCACTGGTTTAGTCACAAAATTTATGCATATTTATCCAGTTAAGTAATTGATCGTATGAGCTTTAGTTGATCAATCGGCTAAA
Source organism: Plestiodon gilberti rubricaudatus (assembly GCA_026170595.1). NCBI lineage: Eukaryota > Metazoa > Chordata > Lepidosauria > Squamata > Scincidae > Plestiodon > Plestiodon gilberti. The sequence goes on along the minus strand of JANXHW010000006.1, from coordinate 72,876,554 downwards.
TAGTCCTATTATTAATGCTTACACTAGGGATTTTTCATAGCTCTTCATTTCCCTGTTGGAATGTAAATGTATTTCCAGCATAAATACTGGATAAATACTGTAAAGTCTGGACCATGGTTTTATTATAAGACTATATACTACAGAGTTTACTAGATTACTATCTTTCAGCAAGAGAAGGGTTAGCATACTTAAAAGATGCTATTTTGAACATGGTAAAATTATGATCTTTGGAATCAACGGGACTTTCAAGAAAATATGCTTAGGACCACTATGCAACTCAAATCTGCATACATTTATAATAATCACCTTATTGTAGGATGACCAGATGCAGAGGACCACCTCTGCTACTGTACCCTTGATATTTGTGTAAAAGAGAAAATTTTGGTAAGCACAACTTGTCAAGGAAGGATGAGGGGAAAAATGCATCTGGCAAAAAATTCTTCTGCACAAATATTAAAATGTTTGAGAGCCTTGCCCTCCCTTTCAACTGGTCGCCCTATTGCAGCAATATGATTCCTATTACACACAACATAGATTTGAAGTTCTGCCCAAACTTCTACAAATACCATACCATCGGTAAAGCGGTCTGATCCATCAACTTCAAAACAAGATTCTGTGCTTGTTCTCGAACCGGGTCTTTGGCATCTCCCATTCGATCCACTAATGTGGGAAGAACTAGGGGACAGAAATAAGGAAGCATTACATTGTGCAAGCTCTCAAAACCTTAAGTTTTAAGTTATATCCTTAAAACTCATTGTCAAAATGATTTACATGGTTGATTCATTACCAATAAAATTATTCTTACCATAAAAGACCTCGGAAATTTTACAAGCAACTTCACCCAACTCCTCAACTCACTCACTCATACTTGTACTCTTCATACCTTTTAGGGGAGCCAACATTGTTTAGTTATGGGCTATCATGAGTCTCAGGTCCCAACATCGGTAGCTTATTGAAACAAAGGGGGAAAGATATCTAGCACCTTTCCTAGAGTATAATGGGGAAAGCTGGAGCCTTCAAACCACCATCTCTAGAATACAGGGACTTCCCAGCATCACAGAGGCTGTCATACTCCATTCCTAGTCTCATGCTTTGCATGTGAGAATCGCAAATCAAAGAATACACAGAAATTCCCTGTACTATTCTCACCATGAACACCAGGCAAATGTATACCGTTACCCTGCTACACAAATCCAACGTGCCATAATCTTGCCACATATCCACCATGCGGAACACCTAAGACTGAAACATATAATTTCATATTTTGAGTATCTCGATACATAAACCAAAGACAACGTTGATTTGGAATACAAGTTCAAAACCAGTCACTGCTATAACTCCAAAACCGTTAATACACAGAGAATACCTTAAACCTCAAAGTCCCCTTACTGCTACCCATCCCAACACAAAAGGCAACAACAGGAATCAAAGCCACTCTTTTAAAGCTGTCACCCCACCCCCATTTTCCTGGTCAATTCATCATCTGCCTATGCAAACCTAGAAAGGCTGCATATTTATCCTTCAGCAGTCTCCAGCAAGGAAAGAAAAGCTTCACAATGACAAAGCAAGGATAAAAAGGGCAATGCAGGTCTTAAGGTAAAGGTATCCCTTGACAATTAAGTCCAGTCGTGTCCGACTCTAGGGAGCGGTGCTCATCTCCGTTTCAAAGCCGAAGAGCCAGCGCTGTCCAAAGAAGTTTCCATGGTCATGTGGCCGGCATGACTCAACACCGAGGCGCGTGGAACGCTGCTACCGTCCCGCTGACGCGGTACCTATTAATCTACTTGCAATTTCTTGCTTTCGAACTGCTAGGTTGGCAGGAGCCAACGACCTTTCGATCGACAGATCATGGTTCAGTGGTTTAACCCACTGCGCCACCCGCTGGCTCAACGCAGGTCTTAGCAGTTATCAAATCCAGATATCTGACTTCAATTAAATTGAATTGTCATTTTCAATCTGTAACCAAGCCACTAATTTGTTAATAGCAATTATTACTAACTTTAGCCTAGCAATGATATGCCTAGCCCAAGCATGGAATTTAAGAGTTATTAAAAATGTTGCCTTTGATTTTTAACAACTGTAGCTTTAAGAGCAATATAACCATGACAAATCATGGTTCATACAGTCTTCCAAAATTGAGGCAGATATTATACCTTTACAAGTTATTTGGGTTTGGCTTTTAATTCCTATCATAACAAGTGCAGTGTTTTTCAGAACGTGAAGTGCGTCTTCATAGAAGACATTTCTAAAACTGTCATTGTTCATTATTAATTGGATATATGAGAGCATAATTATATGAGAGCATAATATATATTGGATATGAGCATAATTAAAACTGCTCATTACCATAGAGCAGAGTAAAGTTGCTGTTACGCAAGCAGAAAGCATTTCTGCTTCTCCAAGAAGAGTTCAACATTTTCACCAATTTCCTTTTCCTGCTGCAGCCTCCATGCTGCATCCCATATTATTCAAGAACCAACCCATAGGAATGACTTTTACTGGGCATATACAGCGCAAAGGTGAAGGCAGGAAAGTTCTGTTCTGCAAGTAGAATTCCAACCCATTTCATGTGAACACTAAGAAAGATGCCTAGTACCTCCAATATCTAGTATTTTTATTGAGCTCCAGACAGAATGCAGAATGTGACAGGTTTATTCCCAGTCAGTCTAAGTGTACACAGAGTACTGTCATAGGGTGGGGGGGGGGAAGAGGGGATTTCCTCAAGAATCAATTTCAAGGAGATTTGTGGCAATTCCCAGGACAGTACTGGATCAATATGCTTGATAACAACAGGATAAATTTAAAACTGTAAAAAAACAATCTAAATTGTAAATTGAAATTAACATATCCACCGTTCAAATTATAGCTAGCTACAGTTGCATTCATGGAAATATTTTCTTTGAAAGTTAAGGTTCTAAAATTTTACAAGCTGGCTACTACACGGAAAGTCTTAAAAATAAAGTAGAAAGATCAATAAAACCTTTAAATTCTGCATTTGAAACAATGTAGAAGTTGTTTATTCAAATTCAATGTTAGCCTGGTAATGGTACTAAAACCAAAGCTAGAGAATTACCTTGGACTGTATCCTAACAGTACAATTCTAGGCATGTCTACTTAGACTGTGTTTAGTGGGGCTTGCTCCCACGAAAGTGTGCATAGGATTGCAGCCTAAGCTTCTTTAGTCATGACTAAATGAACTTAGGATGCAACCAATTTGTTTCTTACATACCAGTTTGGGAAGACTACACTGACAGCGCAATACTGGAAATAGTTCCGGCAACGGAATGAGCGTTCCGTTGCTGGAAGCCGTCGCAAACATGCCGTAAAGCACGTTCATGATGATAAGGGAGTCTCAGGCTGGCGCAAGGCCAGCCTCCCTCACTCCGGCGCCGGATCTCCATGCGGACAGTGGCAGAAGGTAAACGCTCCATCACTGGCCGCATGGGCGGTCCGGCTGGGCGAGGGAGGGGGGCCATTGGCCTAGTGGCGTCGGCCATATCCCTTTCCCCACCGGGTCGGCTATGCCGTTACATGGCCTCCTCTACTTCCGCCAGCTATTTAGCTGGCAGAAATCCAAGGAGGCCGATAGGGCTGCTTCCAGTAGCAATTGCTTTGAACCGGGGCACTATTTAAAACTGATGCCAAATACAGTATGACCACTGCATCTGTGGGGGACAGGTTCATGCCCCCCCTGCAGATACCAGGAATCCACAGATAAAGGGAAACGCTATCCCCTGCAGCCCCCCCCCCCCCGTGCCCATTGCCTTAGTTAGGCTTCCAGCGCTGGCGCCAAGCAAGCACATCTCTTTCTTTACAAAATGCTATAAGCCAGCATGCAGGCAGGCAGCTTGCACAGGAAGCTGGCTGGCATGCTGGCTTATAGCATTTTTGTAAAGAAAGAGATGCGTTTGCTGGGTGTCAGTGCTGGAGGCCTGCTGTAATAGGGCAAGGGCCCCCCCGGCGAACCACGGATAAGAGAATTCGTGGATAGCAGATCCGCAGGGCCCTCTGTATGCAAGAAAATCATGCCAACTCTGAACTTCTTCTAATTATGTTCAGTTTAAATGTGATGCCAGTGATGTAAGAAAAATGTACCTGTATGGCATTTCATGTGCTTGGTCACTTTATTTAAACCAAATCACCTGCATCTGCACACATTTATAATTATACAACTTCATTTACTACATTCAAGAAATGCCTTTTGAACAGGTTTGGAGAGATCAGTACAAATGAACAAACTTCCATTGAATGTTTCCAATTGATCCCCAAGAAGGACTTTAACTATACGATCCCTACTGCTAGGTTCCAGAGGAAGTACTGTACTCTACATTAGTACATATATACATTAATAATAAGACTTAACATTTATCTTTAATGCCTGTGACATATCATCCTTGAAGATTTTTCAAGCATTGTTTAGCCACTAAGTACATTATCTTGTTGAAACAAAGTATAAAAAAAACCAAGATTCCACACACACAACCTCAGACAAGCAGAAAGTACATAGACCTTTTCAATAGCACTATTATGTAAACCAAAAGTTTAATCCCAGAATAATGAACCTGAATGGTGATTAGTGTCATAAGTGATCTTACATGACCAAAGTCATGCTGTAATTTGATTGAATAAGCCTGGAAAACTAGTGAGGGAGAGCCAAAATTTCAAAGCAATATTTAGACTTTTTCACATGAATTAATTTCTCTTGTGTGTTAAATCAAAACACTGTTCAGGAACACGGCCTCCTTAGGGTTGGAAAAACCTCCCCAATCTTAGGGTTGGAAAAATCTTGCTTTTCTAGTTGTCTAAAAAGTTAGGCTGGCACAAACGAGTTCTTTCTAGTCAGCAAGTAAAGTTTCTTAACACACAAGTCAAAGACCATACTATCTTAAAGATGTATGTTGCTGCAAGTGCATTACACACATTCTTTATGAAAAAAGACACACAGAGAAAAGAACATAAATTGTGATTGCAAGTTGCAAAGCAGTATAAGTTTCATAAATACGTTTAGTGAATCCAAGCCCTATAAATTTGTTTGTGACCAGGGCAAATAAGGCTACATACCAGTTTTTGTTTTATTTCTGGCTGTAGAAGACATTAAGACAATTTTTGTAGAAAGCAGTGCCAACATGTGGGTCTGTTCAGATAAACAGGTTTTAACCTGGTATGAAAAGGAGAATTTATGCATGTCCTCCCCAATCTTTTCTTCTCCTACTCTTTCTGGATACAAAAAAAGAAGAAGTATGAACTAGCAAAATGCTAGTTCAGGGCACTAATTCACTATGGCGACTAAAGACTGTTGTGGCACCTAAGAAATAGCTAAACCTTTTCCAAAGGAAAAAAGGGAGCAAAAAAAACACACACACACATGCTGCGTCAGGGCAGGAATCCAAGCTGTAGGGCATGAAGGTGAAGCACTGCATGAGAGGCAGGGTTATTTTCTCTCTCCAAATAAATAAAAGAGGGAAAAAGTTGTGATTGGGTAGGAAGGGGGAGTGCATGATTGGGTTGTTTTTTTCCAAATAAAATTAAAGAGAGAAAAAAATGTGCAATTGGGTGGGAAGGCAGAGTAGTTCCCCCCCCCTTCAAATAAATTCTAAATTTATATCAGTCATTCATATATATTTTTTTCACTAGTGTCAAAAAATTACACCCTGAAGGCTAAAACATTATTCTGGCTCCTAAATGTTTGGGCTGGCTCCTAGAACCAAAGCAAACATGTTGAACCTGGTGTAAAGTCGATCTTAGTTTTAAAATACTCCCTGAAGAATGCATAGCTAGGAGAAGTTCCGATTCTTCTTCATTATTTAAAACACAGCAATAAACATTTTGGACAACAAAAATGATTTGTATCGATTACCATTTTCCCTTTAAAAATACATAGAAGTGAGAGGGCTCAATCCTTTCCCAGTTCCTCCTTCAATGCATCTTACAAAGAGAACAGCAATTCATACGTGCAGTTTCCTTGACATAATAAGCATGTCTTTTATTTGCGAGTATCTATACACAGAGAGTAAGGAGCTGCCTTCAGATGTGGCTTGGCCTCCAATGACAGAAAGATGGGTATGTGCTGATGTGAGGGCTCCCTGAAAAGGAAAGGTGTTTCCTCCACTGTGATAATTTTATTTTTATACCGCTGTTTCTCCAAGGAGCTCAGGGTGGTGTACATGGTTCCTTCCTTCCTTTTGTCCTCACAGTGTCCCCATGAGGTAGGTTAGGCTAGAGGTCACGACATACCAGCGTGGGAACCGCTGGTTTAGATTATTGTAGTCATACAGGGGTGGCCAAACTGCGGCTCCTGAGCCACATGCGGCTCTTTGACATATAATGTGCGGCTCTCGGAAATATGTTGACTGAGCTCCTTTTTGAATCACAATTTAATATAAAAGGTACATAAGAAACTTTAAAATTTTATGATTATTTACCAGGTATAAACGTAAAAGTCCACTGGATTGAAACATAAGTTTAATGATCATGATGAGTAAATATATTAAGAATTTAAAACTTCTTAAATATCGCGGCTCTCAAACATCTGAAGTTTATCATATGTGGCTCTTACATGGGCAGCCCAATCCTACCGGACGTTTGGGCGGTGGAACAAGTGTTCCACCACCCGAAGTAATCGCAAACGTGCCATAAGGCACATTTACGACAACTCACGAGCAGGGAAGGCCGGCACAAGGCCGGCCTTCCCTGCTCCGCCGCCAGGACCCTCGCCCACACGCCGGAGGACCCAGGTAAGGATCCAGTCAGCGGGGGGGGGGGGGGCGGTTTGGCTAGGAACAGAGGCCGGCCATAGGCCTAGGCCATTGTCTTAATTGGGGAGGGGGATGGCTTCAGCCATATCTCGTCCCCCGCCACACGGCTGAGCCATTACACAGCCTCCTCCAACTTCTGCCAGCGATTTCGCTGGCGGAATTCCGAGGAGGCTGATCGGCCCCAGAGCAGGTTACACCCGGGGAAGGTGACGAGTGTCCCCTTCCCCAAGTAGACTTTCCACCACGGGGTGCCGCCCGGCGTATCACTTGCGCAGGATTGCGCTGTAAGCAAGTTTGGCCACCCCTGTACTATGTTAACCTTTATCATACATATGTATGCACATGACCTGGAGTTGGGCATAAGCAGTGAGTTGGCCAAGTTTATGGATGACACTAAACGTTTCCAGGTGGTGAAGTCTAGAAGCAATTGTGAAGAGCCCCAAAAGGATCTCTCTAGATGGGCAGCAAAATGGCAGATGCACTTCCATGTAAGTAAGTGTAAAGTGATGTATATTGGGGCAAGAAACACTGGACAACAAATTTTAACAAAGGTCATGCCCACAAAATTAGTAATTTGTTATAAATGTTGAGATGCTGAACACAAATATGATAATGAAATTGCAAAATTGCCTACAGTTTGTGACAGATCCGCAATAAATAGTTCCATACACATATACTGGTAAATGCCCGAGGGCACTTACAACAGTACGTACACAATGCAGACTGCTTCTCCTAAACTAGAACCAATCAACAGATGTTATTGTCTTTTCATTTTCAGCACTTCAAAATTAGTAAAGATTAGCTATTTTCATTTCAGAGGCAAACTGTGTGTTGTCCAGTGAAATCAAAACTTCACATATATACGCTAATGGGCTGTGAACTGTGTCTGACAGATCAGGAAAGAGATCTTGGGGTGTTGGTGGACAGCTCAATGAAAGTGTTGAACCAGTGTGTGGCAGCTGTAAAGGAGGCCAATTCCATACTCAGGATAATTAAAAAAGGGATTGAGAATAAAACAGCCAATATTATTATGCCATTGTACAAATTGATTGTAAGGCCACATCTGGAGTACTGTGTCCAGTTCTGGTCTCCACAACTCAAAAAAGATATAGTGGAACTGGAAAACGTGCAGAAGAGAGCGACCAAAACGAACCTTGGTCTGGGGTACCTCCCTTAAGAGGAAAGGCTACAGCATTAGGGGCCCTTCAAGACGACGCCTGAGGGGGGGACATGACTGAGACATATACAATTATGCATGGGATATATAGAGGGCAGTTCTTTTCCCACGTGCACAACACCAGAACTAGGAGACATTACTAAAACTGAGTGGCGGGAGAGTTAGAACAGACAAAAGAAAATATTGCTTTACCCAGTGTGTCATTAATCTGTGGAACTCCTTGCCACAGGACGTTGTGATGGCACCAAGCCTAAATGACTTTTAAAAGGGGAATGGATAGGTCTATGAAGGAAACGTCCATCACAGATTACAAGCCTTAAGTACTATATGCAACCTCCAGGTTTTAGAGGTAGCCTATCTCTGAATGTCAGATGCAAAGGACTGGAAACAGGATACGGGCATCTTGAGTGCTCCCTGAGGCATATGATGGGCCACTGGGAGATACAGAAGCTGGACTAGATGGACCCTTGGCCTGATCCAGCAGGGCTCTTATATTCTTACTATACTCACCATTTCCTAGATAGGATCTGAACCGTCCCAATAGTCTGTCGACAAAGGCACCTAGAAGATCTAATCCAAGTAATGACACCTATGGAAATAAGGAGAATCATTAAAAATGCAAGATCCTGTAAAGGCTTATCAGCCATCCAAGTCAGCCTCACAAAGAATGAAAAATTAAGGTTAAAAAAACCTGTGTAGCTGATCTTGCATGTTTTATAAGTAATAAGAGATTAGCATACACACGTTTCCACTGCAATGTTTGAAGCAGAGCTCAGCCACACTGTGCCATAACTGTGGACTGCTACTTAAAAGGGCCTACTGAATCTGAACTGGAACAGAACAGAGCCTCCCAGAAGATGCCTCCGACCAGTCAACCGTTCATTTTTTACTTGCAACTGTGTGTTTGGACAGAAAAAAGAGCCCCCCCCCCCCAACTGGCCTTAAGCTAGCACAGAACAAGGAAGAGATGTTTAAGTGGAGGATGATTGCAAAACCTATGTGGAAGTATGTGTGAAAGGACCTAAGTGAACAGATCATACAAGTCAGAAAACATCTGCACAAAATGAGGCAAAAACCACAGAATAGTGGGAATTGTTGAAGTTTGCACTATGGGAAAGGTAAGGAAGGAAAGCCTAGTACAAACACAGAACTTCACATATCTGGTTCCTAGCCATGATTGGGGTGCAAATTGCACAGAGTTCAACAGGCGCGTTAAGCATTTACTGTATTTATCGGCGTATAACACACACTTTTTTGTCTTAAATTATAGCCCAAAATAGTAGGGTGCGTGTTATACGCTGATGCTAAAAAAATCCTCCACCACCCTGGCCGCTTAAAAGCATTTTGTTTTTTTTTTAATATATATTTATATTTTATTGATATATTAAAACATAAAAACAATACATATTTCATAAAGTTATAGCAAGCGCGAAGCAATACATCCTACTAGCAAGCTATTCACTATTTTCTACATATAATTTCCAACTAAGCCAAAATAACACCCACATTCTATTCATTAAATCCGCATATCACCACATCATTCCTCTCTCTCTCTCGTAAAAAGTCAATAAATGGTTTCCAATTATTCACGAAAAAGTTAACTGACTTTTCCTTAATTAAAATGGTAAGTTTATCCATTTCAGCATAGTCCAAAACTTTCAGCCACCAATCTTTCAGCGAAGGTATCTCCGAATTCTTCCAATATTGTGCATATAAAATTCTTGCCGCAGCTATCATATATAAAAACAAAGTTTGAAATTTTTCGCCTACATGATCCTCTCACATACCCAACAAAAATGTTTCCGGTTTCATTTGAACCTTAATCTTTAAAATGAACTCAATCTGTTTATGAATCTGAGTCCAGTACTTCTTTGCTTGGGGGCATGTCCACCACATATGGTAAAAAGTTCCTTCTTGCTTTTTACATTTCCAACATCTACTTAAAAGCATTTTCGCGGGACTTGGCCGCTTACCACTTTGTTGTTTTCCACCTCCAATCATCGTCCCGTGTGCTGGTTGCATAGCAGGCCCACTGGAACTGCCCCCGCTCAGCAGCTCAAAGACGCTGCACCTTCACTTCTTCTACAAGACAGACACGAGCCTCCCAGACGCTGGACGCGACTGCAAAGCTCTCCGGAAACATCCGAGTTTCTCAGGCGTTTACGGAGAGCTTGCAGTTGCATTTAGCGTCTGCACGAACCTCCCAGACGCTGGACGCGACTGCATGCTCTCCGGAAACGCCTGAGTAACTCGGATGTTTCTGGAGAGCTTTGCAGTTGCGTCCAGCGTCTCAGCATCTGGGAGGCTTGCGTCTGTCTTGTAGAAGAAGTGAAGGTGCAGCGTCTTTGAGCTGCTGAGCAGGGGCAGTCCCGGCGGGGCTGTGATGCAATCGGGACGAAGATTGGAGGTGGAAAACAACAACGCGGTAAGTGGCCAAGTGCTGCGAAAATGCTTTTAAACAGCCGGGGTGGTGGATTTTTTTTAGCATCGGCGTATAACACGCACCCTACTATTTTCACTTTCAGCAAGTGCTGCTGGCATACATGCAGACGCAGGAAAATAGCCTAAAGGCTGATTCACACTAGCCCTTTCCGTGCGCGTTTTGGCTTAACGTTTGGTCTTTTCGTGCGTTTTTCATGCTTGCGTCTGACGCAGCATGAGCTTACGACGCAGCCAGGAGAGATGGTTTCGGTTTATCTTTTTGATGCGCTCGCGTTTAAGCTAGCGTTTATGCTCGCGGTGCTAGGCAGCCCACCAATCAGAGAAGCGCATTTCTCTTCACCAAATCACAGCTGCGCTTTCTTCAAGAAGGCGGGCAAACATTCAGAGAACTGCTAGACGCACGTACAGACGCTAGAGCAGGGCATGCGTGCCGGAAAAGGCTAGTGTGAATCAGCCTGAACTTAAACGCGAGCGCATCAAAAAGATAAACCGAAACCATCTCTCCTGGCTGCGTCGTAAGCTCATGCTGCGTCAGACGCAAGAATGAAAAACGCACGAAAAGACCAAACGTTAAGCCAAAACGCACACGGAAAGGGCTAGTGTGAATCAGCCTTAAGGATGATTGCCAATGCTGGAGGAAGAACTAGCATGGCTTTTCCCCCACAGATGAATCCCTGGATTAGAGCGAATGTGTAGTTGCAAATCTCACATGGGTTGAAACTCACAGATGTGATTCCCCATGGAATAACTGTACATCTGGTGCAGGTCTTGGCCTTGCTTACGGACAAACATTCACCTAATCTAAATCCTCTACAGTACTTACCAATAACAATGCTCCAACTAAATGAATCATAAGCTCAGGGACTAAGCACCATAAGAAACTAAGATGCCAACTCTGTCACTATATCCATGCAGGCAAGACTATTGAAGATTAAGTAACCCCAGTCATACCATAAGGCGATTGCTCATCTGATAATTAACAAAATGTGACATCTACTATCACTTGCTTATCTGATAATTAACAAATGTAACATCTACTATCACTTGCCAACAATGCCCTTTAGGTGCCTTCATAGGATAAACAAGTCAGATTCTTTGCAAAAAGAATAAATGGACATGAATCCGACATCAAAAATGAAAGCATTCAGAAACCACTGCAAGAATATTTTAACATCTCAGGACATGGCTGACCTTTAAGTCATTGCTTTTCAACCAAAGTACAAAAAGGAAGACTCTAGCATGAAATGTATTTATCAACAGAATATATCAACAAGTTTGATCCTATTTGTTCAGAACTAAGGCTCGCTCCCCCAACACATGTGGAAAATTGATAGTTTCTAGCTTTACTATGCTATCACCATGCACTGATTATGTTTGTCTTGCACCTCATTTGAGCTTTGCACAGAAATGCCACTTACTACCTCTTGCATTTCATGACCCTTTGGCTCCATTGTAGCCAATTTTCCCCCTCTACTTGTTTTAGAGATTTGCACCTTACTTTTAAGTTTATAATCAAATTTCCAATGGTGCTAACAATTATACTTAAACAAACAACAAATATGTTCATGCATTTGCTGAATTTGACTCCTGTCCCTGTGAAAACTTATGTCACAGTAAATCTGTTCCTCTTTAAGGTGCTGTAAGTCTCTTTGTTTGCCATAACAAATTAACACAGCTACCCTTTGGTATTTTAACACTATTTTATTGTGCAGAATAACTGGTTCAGTTTCAGTTAAATACTCTGTTATTATATAAACCAGATCCTTAGATTAATGGTGTAGAGTTCTGCATTTGGGTCTGTTATTCTGAATTATTTTCAGCTTGTATAACCTGAAGATATGGGCAAGATCTTTGGAGTGCGAGGCCTTCCACCTGGCCATTTCACCCTTGCCCGGCTTGGCTTATTCAATCTGCCTGGAAGAAAGCTGTCTGAGTGGGTAGGGAGGGTGATGAATTTATCTCTGAGAGATGGGGTGTTGCCAGTAGTATTGAAGCTGGCTGTAGTTTGCCCTCTCCTGAAGAAGCCCCTCCCTAGACCCCACCATATTAGCTAATTACCACCCAGTCTTGAACCTCCCATTTCTGGCCAGGGTAACTGAACTGGTGGCGACATCTCAAGTCCAACAGGTCCTAGATAAAGCAGATTATCTGGACTGCTTTCAATCTGTCTTCAGGACAGAGACTACCTTGTTTGTCCTGGGGACTGATCTGAGCTGGGGACTGGACAGGGGGAGTGTGATGCTGCAGGACCTCTCACAGCAGCATTTAACACCATCAAGCACGGTGTCCTTCTGGGTCAGCTGGCTGGGTTGGGACTTGGGAGACACTATTTTGTGGTGGTCCCAGTCCTTTCTGGCTGACCGATCCTAGAAGATGTTGCTGAGGAATGCCTGTTTGGCACCCTGGTCTTTGGCATGTGGGGTGCCACAGAGTTTCATTCTGTTTCCCATGCCGCTTAATATCTACATCAATATCTACATAATATCTCAACCCCCCAGCAGTCCACATACCACCTCTGGGGTCCACCTCCGTTGGCGTACCACCGAACGAGGCGATGATGGCATCACTTACTTCTGGGTTTCGGCCATGTCTTCGGCCAGAAAACAAAGGTAGGAACGATCAGGGAGGACAGGAGGGCTCTTTGTAGTGCTTCCGAGAGGCTTGGCCAATGGCCAGAGCTTCTTGGGAGTGAAAATGCGGTTGCAAAGCAGCTGCATCGGAGCAGGGTTCTGGCGGACCAGCGGTTGAGAACCCCTGATCTACATGAAACTGCTGGGGGAGATCATCCAGAGTTTAGGAGTTGGGTGTCACTAATATGCAGATATCTTGGGGATGGGACCCAGGTTTATACACAAAATTCATTTATGTCTCATATACACCTTATACACATAGCCTGAAGGTAATGTTATAAATAATTTTGCGCCCCAGCATGCCTTGCACTATGCCAGCCAGTGCTGGAAAAAGTTTTTGAAAAAGTCATAGCCCCAAAAATGTCTGGATTCCGGATGTCTGGATAAGAGGTAATTAACCTGTATATGTAGTTTACTGCTGAGCATTTAACACCTGCCCACTGAAATACAAGCATTTGAGGGGTTTTTTTTTTTAAATACATATAATTTTCAATATCTAATGTTTCAGAAAACACACACTGAAATTAATGGGAAATGCAGTATTGCCTCTTCAAAATCTGATTTTAGTACTTTAAAACCGTTCAATAGGGCAGAGAGTTCATTAGTGCTTCCCCATTTTTTCCATTAAAACCTCTACTCAAAAGGCCTTCCTTACCACTCACTTTCTCTTTGCCACCTTAAGAAACTTCCATTCTTACGCAGTCTAGTGCCCTTTTAGAAACAACCTACAATTAACAATGTCAAGTAAGCAAGCTGGGAAGAAGTCCCATTCAGATTCTGAGAAATGTAATCCATTGCATATACCATACATAGGTATAGTGCTACTTGGAGCTATAGTATATTGAAAATTCATGGAATACACACAAGCAAAATAACGTACCATCTTCATCAACTAGTTTTTTTCTACCTTGATTTTTGTACGTATTTGCAAGATTACGAGAATATCAACTGAATTCATTTGGAGGAGGCACTACAAATTATTTTGAAGAAACAGAAACCAGGAATGTTCTTCTCAATAAGACAGAAATGTGTGCGTGTGCACACATATGCAAACTCTCTCTCTCTCTCTCTCACACACACACACACACACCCCTGGAGAAAAACCCAGAGAAAGAACAGATCTAAAGCTTGCGTTGTGGAGCAATATCGCCACCAGATGACAGGAGTGTAAACTGGCTGCAGCTAATGCACTGCAGAAGAGCTACTGACCATGGACAAGTACATCACTGGCAATACGGCAACATCCTCAAGGTTTCTACTGCAATCTCAGACGTTTAAAAAAACAAAAAACAAAAAAAAACACCATCACATTTCTCCCACACCTCATGCCTCACCAATTACTACTTTCCTGTATGACAGCCAAGAAAAACCTGCTTAGAAGTTTAAAGCATGAGTCATTGTCAATTTTCTGCAAGGTAAGATGCAAAATTCTGAAGGTTAAAATATACCGGTAAGCATATGAAGGATAGAAAAATAACTCATATTTATGATCCAGACAGGACTGTTTGAGCTCTTTGTTGGCTTATACGATATTCTCTAGTCCCACAGAATATACTCATATCCCACAGAAATCACTTACAATGGCTACTTCCCACACCCTCAAAAAGCAGAAGATACCCTAATATCAAGTAACACTAAAAGATAACTAAAATGTGATCAACACAAAGGTGATGTTCAGTCAAATCGTAAGCATGTTTACTGAGAAGTCCAACAGAGTTTGATGGGATTCCTCAGGAAACACAGGACTGCAGTTCTAGTGTGATGACATTCAGATTGTATATGTATCACTTCCAACCTATATGTCAGTATAGTAGTCTGCAAAATAAGCAGGTATTATAAAATATTGTGATTTTACATTTAAAACCAAAACTAGGTGTTTTGTCTTGCTTTGCTTTAAACTGATTTTCTCCCACAGAAATCCAACCAAAAGACAATCCCCAGAAAAACATGTAGCAAGAACTAGAGTCACATCTGACATATTTCCCCCCTACTGCACACAGAATCAGGCACAATTAACCTCACCTTATAATTACTAGAGTTGACCCATCCTGTTAATTCATCAATCACTTTATCAAGGCGCTGCTGATCCTGCTCCAGGTCAGTGGAAACGTTAGGGTCATTCAAATACTCCAGAAATTCTTGGCCGATCTGCATCCTGCGGCCCACATCTTTCTGTTGCACCTGATCATAGAAGTAATCCATCTTGCCATGCTCCATTGTTGATTAGACTGGAACTCTTGATGAATTGGAGTGGGGGGGGGGGAACCAACAAAACCAAAACCTAATCTATTTATCTACAAAGAAATCAGGAGTATTTCTAATACAGTAATTCTCCAATGCAGATCTTCAGGAAAGTTCTCTTCACCTCCAGAAGTCTGCCCAGCAGAAAGGAGATATTTTGCTTTCCCTTTCACCTCAAAAATAAACTCACAAATGTAAAAGGCCAGTTTCTGACAGAACAAAACACTAAGTCATATTACAACACGTAAAAATCTCCCATGATTGAAGCTGTAATGCAAGCTTAGAGGGAGGAAAAGAAGAAATCCTGCAGGCGCTTCCGGTTTGTGGGGGGAGACGTAAAAACACGTATTAACGTGCCGTGCGTGTTGCTTTCTTCGTTCCTACTTTGTCCAAGATTTTTCTTTTTTGGAGTCCCCCACAGTGGCGGACTGGCCAGGGTGTCAGCTTGCCCGACGGCAAGTGGGCCCCCAGGCCAGTCCAACACACGTGACACACGACCCTCTTGCGGCTTGCTTGCTTGCTTCCTTCCTTCCCCTCCCCTAGTCCCGAACTCCCGTAGTATCTCACTCAGCTGCTCATCAGATCGTCGCGTCTCTCGCGTGTGATCGTCAGCCTCAGCTATCTCTCCCGAGGCTGCTGGGCCCTCCCACTCTCTTCCGGAGGCCCCGGAAGAAAGCGAGTCGGGCTGGCAGCCTCGTAAAAGCCCCGCGCTGAAGCAACTGACTCAGCTGCTCATCAGATCGTCGCGCCTCTCGCGTATGATCGTCAAGGCTCAGCGATCGATCTCTTCTCCTGAGGCGGCTGCTGGGCCCTCCCACTCTCTTCCGGAGGCTCCCGAAGAAAGCGGGTCGGGCTGGCAGCCTCGTAAAAGCCCCGCGCGCTGAAGCAGCTGGCGATCAGCTCAGGAGCCGAGTGCCTTTGGGGCGGGGCACGTTCGTCGAGCGCAAAGGCACTCGGATCCTGAGCAGCTTGACCGCCTTTCCGAAATGCAGACTCTTCCAAGTGTCTGTGAAGCGCGGGGCATGCTGGGGAGAGTTGCTGCAACGGGCAAATTCAAGGAAGGCAAGCAGAGCGGGCAAATTCAAGAAAGGAGGGGCCAGCCAGGGCTCACATGGGAGGGTTTCTGGGCGGGAGAAATGAGAACAAGGGATGGGCCATCCCAGAGGAGCTGCATTTGGGCTTGGGCAGGTGAAGGACAAAGCTTCAATTACTGTAGTATTCTCTCTACTCATCTTTTAAAAAATCCCAGTGTGGGTCTTTCAGCTGTGCTTCTGCAGTGCTCATTCTGTTTTTGTTTTATTCAAGTAGTATAATCTTTTAAAAAAATACCCAGGGTGGGTCTTTCAGTTATTTTTGTTTTATTCAAGTAGTATAATCTTGGTTCAATCCAATTTCTTTGTTTATTGATCAGTTGGGGATAAAGGGATATAAATAATAAGACAAAAATGGCTGCTGTCTCTGAGGCTGCAATCCTATACACTTTCCCGGGTTTAAGTGCCTTTTAACATAATGGGACTTCTGAGTAGGTAAGCATAGGATTGCACCGTGAATGACTTGGCAGTCTTTCTGAATGCTGATGCATCATTCATAGGAGTCCCCTAGGTCAGTGGCCTTCTTCAACTATTTTTGTGTCACAACCCCAATAAAATAAATAAATAAATAAATGAGACTGGGGACTGGCCATTGATCTTGCCCCTCTCCAGGGACCTGATCCGCCCACCCCCTGGGTGGATTGCTGAAAGGGTGATTGGAAAAAAGTCCTGCTGATAAAAAAATCCTTCACACAATGTCCACTGTGCAAGGCTGGACCACCTTTGTAAGGCCAGGCCCCACCTCCGCCTACCAACAAAATTGCTTGCAAAGTCTGGGGATGGGGAGACTTTTTGATCAGCATGTTTTGGATTCGTTTCTGCAGCCATGGAAGCCTGCCGGCCATTTGGTTCCTGTAAGTTGCTGCGACCCCACAAATGAGGCTTCGTGAGTGCGACCCCATTGGGGTCATGACCCCAAGGGTGAAGAACACTGCCCTAGGTGATAGGAGGGTCAAAATAGGTTAAAATAAGCAAAAGAAATAGGAGAAAAACAGTGATTTTCATAACACCCCTCTCCTAGATTTGTGTTGGGGGGACAAAAAGAGCCAATGGCTGACTTCTCGGCTAGATCTACGTGTAACGGTAAAGGTTCTCCTTGCTTGAAAGCCGGTCATTACTGACTCTAGGGGCAGTGCTCATCTCCATTTCAAAATCAAAGAGCCAGCGATGTCCAAAGATGCTTCCGTGGTCATGTGGCCGGCATGACTCAATGCCAAGGCGCATGGAACGCTGTTACCTTCCTGCCGAGGCAGTACCTATTAATCTACTTCAATGTAATAAGTGCAAAGTGATGCACATTGTAGGCTTACCATATCCAAAGGGGAACAGGGTGCCTACACCTTTAACCATTGTAAAAAGAGGGAATTTGGGCAGGTGCAGCTTGTTGCATCCTTCCATTATGAGCTGCACCTGCCCAAATTCCCTCTTTTTACAATGGTTAAAGGTGTAGGCACCCTGTCCCCCTTTGGATATGGTAAGCCTAGCACATTGGGGCAAGAAACCAAAATTTCACATATACGCTAATGGGTTCTGAGCTGTCTGTGACGGATCAAGAGAGAGATCTTGGGGTGCTGGTGGACAGGTCAATGAAGTGTCGACCCAGTGTGCGGCGGTTGTGAAGAAGGCCAATTCCATGCTCGGGATCATTAAAAGGATTGAGAATAAAAAGCAACCTCCTGGCTTTGGAAGTAGGTTTTCTCTGTGCCAGGTGCAGGGGAGTGACAGCAGGAAACAGGTTATCTTGTTGGCTGTGTGCTCCCTGAGGCATCTGGTGGGGCCACTGTGTGATACAGGAAGCTGGACTAGATGGGTCTTTGGCCTGATACAGCAGGGCTCTTCTTATGTTCTTATGTACTTGCAATTTCTTGCTTTCAAACTGCTAGGTTGGCAGGAGCTGGAGCTGAAGACGGTAGCTCACACTGTCACACGACACTCGGGTCTCGAACGGCTGTCCTGCTTACCTCCCGGTCTGCAGTTCAGCATCTTAATAAGGCAGCACAAAATACATAGGCTTATAAACTGCTCGGTAATTTAGGCAACTTAATCAATATTAACAATCAGAAAAATGTTGAATAGAAGAAACATAATAAAAGCAAAAAGTATAATTTTACATAATACAGAGCTTAGTTTCTAGAGCCCTTGTGGGAGAGGGTATCCACTGTATTGGCTTCCCAGCAAAACGCTTGGTTTCAATGTCTTGTCACAATAGGCTCCATTGCAGGAGCTTTCTATCAGCCCTCGGCAGTACAGCAACTGCAGCCGGAAACTGGTTCTCCAGTGGCTTGGTATCTGATGGAAACAAGTCTGTCTTCTTTCTCCAAAGGGGGCTTTGCTAATCTGCTGCTGTGAAAAGAAAAAGGAGACACAACTTAGGTGAAGAAAAAGTAAAGGAAGAGGTAATAGGTGGAGCAATTACACCTGCTGACCACTGTCTCCTGGAAGAGGTACAATTGGAAAGCAAAGTCTGTTCTCTGCTGGCACAGGTTATCAACAGCATGTAACCATAAAAATGTAAGTGAAAATGTGGCAAAGATTTGATGAGCTCTGTTAGTGAAAGCCTATCTTTTAACAAGAGAAAATTTCTAGAAACAGACTCCCATGTGAATTACCTTTTCTAGCTGAAGTTTGCTCTGCCTTTATAACTAATTAATATACAGATTAAACAACAACATGGTCTAGGGAGGGCAATGACTGGTTGAATGTCTTTTAAGCATTTTATTACAGGTTGAGTATCCCTTCTTAGACTGCTTGGGACGAGTTGTCTGGATTTTGGAATATTTGCATAAATAGAATGAGATACCTTGGGGGTAGGACCCAAGTCTAAACATGAAATTCATGTCTGTCTCATATACACCTTATACACATAGCCTGAAGGTAATTTTATACAATATTTTAAATAATTTTGTGTCCCAGCATGCCTAGCGCTATGCCAGTCAGGTGCTGGAAAACCTTAAAAAAAAAAAAAGTCATAGCCCCAAAATGTCTGGATTTCGGATGTCCGGATAATGGGTAATCAACCTGTATCAGTTACTGCAATTGTGAATTTTCCCTGTGCTAATCTTATTTGAACAGAATTGTCATAGGCTGTAGCTCTTGCATTTCATTGCCATTTGACCTCACTGTTTACATTTTTCTTTTCTTTTTTCTCTCTACCCGTGTGTGTGTTTGTGTAAACATACATACACACACAGACTTACAGCCCATTTCTACCAAACTTCCCGCGCACTGATGCAGCCGCCACACCAACAGAGCATATGATGCATACTGTGGGGGAGTTTCGAGCCATGAAGGCCTCCTCGAGGTAAGGGAACATTTCTTCTCTTGCCCCAGGGTAAGCTCTTGCCACCCTGCTGGGTCTACTTGAACCTACACCAGCTATATAGCTGGCGCAAATCTGAGTGGACCTGGGAAGTTAGATCGAGGCCAGGCAGGGGATAGGATATCAGCGGTGGTGCTGCCGCTGATACCACCCCCTTCACAGCCTCGGTCCCCCCTCCTCACAATTCCTCCCACTCCCCGCCCCATTCTGCCCAGCTACCACTTCCTATCCACCACGCTGACTTACCTGTACCGGGTCTCGTCAAAAAGCTGCGCTGTATGTTGTTTCACATTTTGCAACAGCTGTAAAGGACCTTGCGCTGCTAGAAGGCTAGTTTCAGCAGCGTAAGGTCCTATTAGGACTGGGCTGTAACACAGCTACATCTCTGGAAGTGTGTAACAAAATTCAATATTGGAAGGAAAGAATATAGTGGACTTGAGGCGGGAGAGTAAATAATAGGTTAAAATTGTTTTGGTAAATGTGCAGAAACAAAGGATAGCAGACTGGCTGACAGCCCAATCCTAACCAGCGTTGGAGCAGCGGGACTGAGCGGCCCACACTGTATCTAGCGCTGGGAAAGAGAAGGCTGGACGTCTCCTCGGGATAAGGGGATATTTGTCTTACATAAAGTAAAGTCACAGCCTGCCCAATGGGGCTACTCAGATCTGTACCAGCTAAATAGCTGGTGCAAGTCCAAGCAGCCCCATGCTAGCAGAAAAGGCCTGAGAAGAGGGATGGGATATGGCCAGTGGCGCCAATCCCGCCTCTCCCCTGGGCTTGATCCTCCCCCGTCTCCACCCTCCCCTGCCACGTTACACGCCCTTCCCCTGTCCATGCGCCGCTTGGAGTACCTCTTACTTGCTCCAGTGCATGGTCCACTAGTTTCAGTGCCGATGGGATGTGCGCAGGCTTTTTGTTCTCCAGGTGTCACAGAGCGCTTTAAGGTGCTTTTGGGACACCATAGGCCGGCGTAGCAGCCACTGCGCCGGCACAACCTGAGAATAGGATTGTACCCTTAATCTTTGATCATAGGTAGGTTTTACACAATGCTTACTTCTACAGTCAGGGAGGCCATAAAATTAACATGTATTACAAGCAGATGCTTATCTTCATCACAGGACAAGAGATTTGCAAGCTAATTTAAAACTGCTTGCCATAATTATTGTTCTGGTACACTTTCCATTAGTCTCTTATCTGCCACACAGACAGATTCCCTGACTGCTTTTTTTTTGGGGGGGGGGGGGGGTTTTCACATGAATGCTATTTTTGTTAATTCCTGATCTTGTGCATATTTATTTATATTAAAACTTTATACCATGAAAATTTTTGACTCAAAGCACCTCCAAAGCAACATACAATAATAAAATGCAATAAAACATTTAAAAACAACAGAACAATGAATACTGAGCAACAGCAACAACCAGCACAAGCAACCATGGAGTCGTCAACAATCTGACAACACCAACACTGACAACTTGTTGAAACAATATGGTTTTCACCAACTTCCCAAAAGGTGACAGGAAAGACTAGCTTCTGAAAGCATTGCAGTGTGCAGACTCATCTCCATATACAGTACATGGAACTATCTGAATCAGGGCGCAATCCAAACCTACTTAGGCCGCCGCTGTAACCAGCGGCCCAGCAAAAATGGGAGGCCTCAGAACGGAAAGGGGATTCAAATCCCCTCCAAAAGGGGAATTCAAAGGGGATTTGAATCCCCTTTCTGTTCTGGGTCCTCCTATTTTCGCTGGGCCGCTGGTTACAACGGTGGCCTAAGTAGGTTTGGATTGCACCCTCAATGTACTAAATGGGGGAACATGAACTTTGCCAGAAGTTCTGTGTGCATACTGAACAGCCACAGAGCTTTAGATCTTTTCTGGTTTCTATCAATGTAGACAAATTTTAAAACATTTCCAGAAAAAAAATTAAGAAAATAACAGAGGAGGTAGATCAGATACAGAAAGAAAACGAAAATATGAATGTTTTTAGAAAAAAATGCAATTTTCAAGTTATAACAAAGAACCAGGTAGAGAAGAGTTTAATCCTAAACATGAGGAAATCACTACATCATAATTAGACAAGGTGAGTAAAAGAAAACCAAACAATAGATAAGTATATACACATAGCCGCTTTACAAGTGTCATAATGTGTCATGAACACAGAAGATTAGATGTATGACTCAGAGTTAATCAGCAGAATTTAACCAGTTTCTTGTCAGTATTTTGTGCTTTGTTTTATTTGAGATCTTTTTTGTTTCACTTCTATATGCTGCATAATATAGTTGCTGAACACTCACAGTGTAAGGCAAGTCTTCCTCAGGAGACAAGGCAGTTGAGAGATATAATTTCATCCCAACCTCTCACATCAGTTTTGTGTAATTGTTCATTGGGTCAACTGATGAAGTAGCCCACGCCCACCTACTTTCTTTTGATCAGTGCAAACTGGTTGGCTGTATGCATTTTGCTACTTGAATGCCAGTAGGGATGCAAATTTGAGGGTCAATTAA
This sequence comes from Plestiodon gilberti rubricaudatus, assembly GCA_026170595.1. Classification (NCBI taxonomy): domain Eukaryota; kingdom Metazoa; phylum Chordata; class Lepidosauria; order Squamata; family Scincidae; genus Plestiodon; species Plestiodon gilberti. The sequence goes on along the minus strand of JANXHW010000006.1, from coordinate 72,854,393 downwards.
AAAAAATATGGTGATTTTATAGGAATTTGGGGTGCTGATCCCAAAAATGGAATTGGTTTTGCCCTATCATGTCTAGTTTTGGGGGTATATGGCATAACCACCTCATAATGCGAGTCAAGCAGCTTCCTCGTGAGGAAGCCATGGTGTCAGATTCCTCACAAGGGCGTTGCTTGACTCACATTATGAGGTGGAGATGCTGTACCCCCAAAACAAGATGTGATAGGGCAACACCAATGCCATTTTTGGAATCAGCGCCCCAAATATACCCAAGAACAGGTCTCACTTTTAAGAACGCAAAATGTGTGCAGGCCTGCGTTATCTTTCTGCTGCTATAGAATCTCTTCTTTATGGGGTTCCAAGTATGCCTGTCATACACAGTACATATACATAAGCAGCTGAGTCAGTCCATTGGTCCATCTATCTCAGTCATGTCTACACTGGCAGTTGTCCAAAGATGCCACAGATTGAATATGGGACCTTCTGCATGTTGAGCAGGTGCGCTACCTGTGGTCCTTTCCCAAGGACCATGTATTCCCTCTTTTTTTTCCAAGGACCATGTATTCCCTCTATTTTTTGTTTGTTTGCTTGCCCACAATCTTGGAATAAGGTAAGCACCATCAGACAAATTATCTTGTTTTGTTTTAGTTCTATTTGGAGAATCCTTGATTATTTGTGTGTGACAGTTTTGGGACTTCGTAATATAACTGGATCAGCTGCTGTTTTGCACCACTTCTGAATGATCAAAAATCCTCATTAGGAACAATGGAGTTCCAAAAAAATGCGTTTGGGATTACAATACAGAGGAATCTCTGTTCCTTCTGGGTTAACAAAAGGTAATAGCATGACTAATAAATCCTGTGCTAAAAATAAATGGGATGAAGTGAGCAATATAAGGCTCACTGCAAACATATTAATGGAGTACTGTATTGTACAATATTTCATTCTGTAGCAAGCTACATCAGAGTAACATGCCATCATGATTTAAAATTAAATGAGAAATATGTCACTGGTGTAGCATAGTGGTGAACTGTGAGCAGTGAGTCAAGACATCCCCAATCTCAAGCCTTAGGCAAGACACTACCCTTCTGAGCCAATGCATGTTTACCCAGAAGTTCCGCTGAATTCAGTAGAACTCCCAGATAAGTGTGCCCATGATTTCTTACCAAATATCTCAGCTTTGCCCCTTCCCGTCTGCAATATAATAATAATACCACCAGTATTTATATACCACCTTTCTTGGTCATCGGATTTCTTCTCTGACTTTAATTCAAGGCAGTTTACATAGGCAGGCATTCTAAACCAAGCGGTTTTTACATTTTACAAATGTTTTATTTTATTTATTTATTTTTCACATTTTTATACCACCCTTCCTCCAAGGAGCTCAGAGTGGTGTACATATTTCCTCCCCTCCTTTTTGTCCTCACAACAACCCTGTGAGGTAGGTGGGGCTGAGAGATAGTGACTGGCCCAAGGTCACCCAGGAAGCTTCGTGGCTGAGCGGGGATTTGAACCTGGATCTTCCAGGTCTAAGTCCGACTCCCAAACCACTACACCATCCTGGTGTTCTAATCTTGCATAGAACACTTCATTCCAGGTGGTTTCCTTCACAGTCTGGCCTCTCTACAGTCTGGCCTCGCTACAGGGCCTTCACAGTCTGGCCTCGCTACAGGCTTTCATTTCCTTTGCATGACAGAGCAGTAGAGACTTACAGCCCAATGCTAAACCGGCCTCCGCCAGTAATACTAGGCTCTGCGCTGTTGCAAATGTGCCATAAAGCACATTGCGTCAGCGTTGAGGCCAGTCCTGCCAGTGGAGAGGTCAGCAGGCCTCTGCTGGCGCAGGGGCAATGCCCACCAGGTCAGGTGAGCTCTGCACCGGTGGTGGGGGAGGGTGGAACAGAGGTGGAGGGGTGTTTCAGGGCAGGGGGAGGAGGACAGATCATGCCTGGAAAGGGGGGCAAGCTCAGTGTAGGAGGCCTCCACCAAATCCTATTCCCCTTCCCGGGCTTGAAAGCCCAACACGGAGCTGCTCGGATTTGCACCGGCCATTTAGCTGGCACACATCCGCGTAGCCCCATAGAAGCTGCTGGGGCTCGGTAAAGGAACTAACATCTTGTTACCTCAAGGATACCTCCAGCCCCGCACTGGATACAGCAGAGCCTGCCCCAGTGCTGAAGGATCGCAATGTGGGGCTTTGCACTGTTAAGAGTATTTCCCCCCAATATTTGCTTTATTTACAATTATACAAGTAGGGAATAGTATTAACAGGCAGACTACTGTCCCATCTTCAACCACATAAGCTATTGCTGGACCCTGATCAGCTTGCTCCAAAACCAGAACTGGCCTTGAAATCTGCAGCTTATCTGTAAACTTGGCTGAGGCCTGACATAATATTAGTATGTGTTCCCTAACAGTGTAAGCCTATGCATGTTTACTCAGAAGTCCCACTGTTCTCAATGGAGCTTACTCCCAAGTAAGTGCGCATAGGAGTGCACCCTTAAATTCTTAATTTTTCCCCATTTTTTCCATTTGGATGACATAATGCAAAAGCAGATACATTACTGTATTTTGAAATCCAATTAACACTTGCTGTGCTTAAGCAAGTGTTTTATTCTGAAGGGCACTAGATAAATAACTCTTTTATTCTGAAGGGCACTAGATTTTGCCAAGTTGCCACCAGTCTGAATGTCTACCTTTTTTAGATGAACACGTAACTATGGCAAAAAATGTGTTACTGGATTTTTTTTATGGTATTTTTAAAAACCAGTAGGTCCAGCAGGATCATGGTTTTATTGGCTCTACATTTTTGTCTAGATACTGTCAAACATTTGTGTTAAAATTAGCATGTTTGTGTCTGATTTTATAAAGTGTTTGTGAGTACAAGTTAAAAATCTGAGTCAGTTTTGATGCTGACTTGATTCTTTGACAAACAGTATTACAACATTGCTAAGGCATTGAATTTAACTAAGTGATTTCGGCAACATATATTTCCAACCAGAAATTCATACTAAACCTGTTTGTTCTGCACACACCCAAAATGCGCTAGAACATCAACAACTACTACATGTAGTATCATGTTCTGAAATATGTGAGAAACATAGGAAAATGTTCTGGTTAAGGGGCTGAGACACAATAGCTTCTTTTTCACTTGGGTGTGGAAAAGATGTCTCCAGAGCTCCTCATTAGCAACAAAATTTGAGGTCTTGACTTAGGCCACGTTTCCGACTATTTTTTTCTCGTGAGCCTGACACATTTTTTCCATAAGCCATAGATAGCCCGTCTTTTTGACAATTAGCCAATTAGCCATTTCATTCTGAGAGGCAGCTGTGTGTGATCGACTCAACCCCCTCAGAAGGTTAACAGCACTTTAATATAATCAAGGAAATAATTATATCCCTTTAAAGCTGGTTCCTACTTTCTGAAACTCCTAAGAGGCTACACACATTTTTCCTAAACCAGGGGTTCTCAACCTGTGGTACGAGTACCCCTAGGGGTACTCAGACCACCGGCTGGGGGTACTCCAGAGCCTGCCCCTTATCTGCAGCCATCAGCAGCTAATTATCTCTTAATTAAAACAATTGTTTTCAGAGCTGAAGCTCTGCCCCAGCATGTGTCCTCCCAGTCCCAGTGCTAGCTCACATCTGCGAAGAGTCCTTATCAGCTGTGCTCAACAGCTGATCGTCGTGAATAAATTACGGAAGGGTTTAGGGAAGCATTACCCTAATGCTATGCAAGTTTACTTGGTTGTAAACTGCAATCGTCTGCTCATTTACTTGCGAGTAAGCATTGTAGATCTCAGTGGGCCTTACTACTAAGCAAAATAGTGCCTGAGTTTTGACAATGTATTTTGAATTGGAGGGAGGATAATTATACATATAGTGTGTAGCCTTAGCTTGTTCCAGAGAAATAATAACTTTGGATGCCACCCAAAATATTCAGTATTCCTTGAAGTGAGGACATGGTAATGAAATGTTGGGAGTTGTCCTGCCTTAATTAAAAACATACAATTTGCTAAGGAAATTCTTTGTATATGATTTGAGTAGTTTTGGATACTAATTAAATCCTGCAATTTCCTTGACAATACACTTAAAGCTGAAATGTTGTAAATTATTTATGCAATACTGTGATTTAAGAGCATGTTCCTAGTGGAATGTCCTAACACCCCATTTTGATTGAGACAGGAGAGTTAATCTGCCTCCTTTGAAACAAAACTATTCATTATAGAACCATCATTTTTTTAAAATGAGGAATGTAATTGCTCATGAATTCAGAAATTAATGGGCTGATGCTTTCCCCTCACATGTGAAGCCTTTAAAAGCAACATAATTTAAACTTTTTGCAGAAGATTAATACCTGCTGTGTTTTCAGTGGTGTTAAGACGTTAACTTGGCTTTCTGTCAAAGACATTAAGATGTGAACACCACTGAAATAATAAGCCTTTCTTTTTAAGGCATTTCTCAGACTCTGATTTTAATAAGGTGCAGCCATATTCTGGTCACAATCCAGCCAAAGTTAAGTCCCCTGATTTCAGTGACGGAGATCTGTGGCTAAGCAAAGCATATTTACTAGCAGGTAAAGTTCCACTGAATTCAGCCGTTCAGTAGAACTAATTGCTAAATAAGCCTGCTTAGGCATGCATCCTTAAACACATGTTTATAGTTGGGACTTAACATGGGATTGTTTTGCAATTATTTGAAGTATAGAAATAGTCAGATGAGATAAATATAGAGTAGTAAGAGGGTCAGAAATTGGATTACATATGCCATACAATATTTGTGGATAAACAAATGGGTCAGAGACTCAGAATGAACCCATTGTTGTTACCCAAATGTTTATAATTGGTAGGCTTACCAGATTTTCTCGGTTCTAAACCGGGATGCCACAACTAATTAAATTAAATTAATTAATTAAAATAAAAAATAATCAAATTTTCTGCTCTCAGAACCAGCACCTTGTCCTTGCCTCAAAGCCCTTCTTGGCCTCACCCTCCCTATTTCTCAAGTCTCATATCCCACTATGCTCCTGTGACTTTTGCTCTTCCAACTCCACCACCCTCATTCAGTTGAAGGTCTCCCACTCCCTCCAACAATTCTATCCTTGCAGCCCCCTCTGCTGGACCTGCCTTTTGGAACATGTTTGGGATGCTTCTGGACTCACTACCTTCAAATCCCTTCCAAGCCATCTGTTCCATGAAGCTTTAGCACCACACCTTAGTCCCCATTCGCTACTGTAATACATTTAAGTATGTGTAACTGGAACAACTGCACACACACCTGTTCACCCCTGTCTCCCTCCTCTGTTGCCTCTCATACCAGTTTCAATTGTAACTGAACTGTAATTTCTAGAAGCTGCTAGACTGTAAGCACCTTGGGACAGTAACCTGTCTTTGCACTCTGTCAGCGCAATCCTATCCAACTTACACCACTGGTGTAACCAGCAGTGTAGCGAGAAAGGGAAGCCCCAGAACAGAAAAGGGATTCAAATCCCCTTCAAAGGGGATTTAAATCTCCCCTCCAAAGCCTCCCGCCCTGCCCTCCCCTGTTGGTTACACCGGTGGTGTAAGTTGGATAGGATTGCGCTGTGTGTAAAAGCACCATGTACTTTGATGATGCAATACAAACAAAAACGACAACAAAACCCTGTAATAGGCAAGCAACACTTGTGTGGCATGTAGCCACACAATACATTTAACCATGCTGACCTAAGTTGCTGATGTCACCAGGAGAAGTGCAGTAACAGTTGCATGGGGGGGGGGGCGCAAACCTGAAATATTTATTTTTAACTAACTAACTAACTAACTTGCCTGTCCCGGGCCAATTTCTATTTCCACAGGATTTGGCAGGCTAGCGCTTCTTCCCCATCAACAATCATGCAGCACTGTAGGATTGCTTCTAAAAAACACTTTTATTTGAAGCTTTTTATAAAGGATGAGCTAAGCTCAAACTGGTTAAAACAAGTTTTGACATCAACTACACAGTACCCTCTACCAACTCAGCTCTTTCAGGGATAGGTTTGATCTTCGCTTCACTCCACAGCATCTGACCTGCAGGTTGCCTCAGTGAAGCCCTCTTCTCCTTTCCACAATGGAATCCTCCCTCAACATTCCATTTCAACTGCTTTTTTCAACTGCCATTCTCCACTGCTTTTCCCCACCACAGGAAAGTTCTTTTAACCCTATAGTGTCCTTTTTCTCATCCCTGTGTCCCTGGTGTGGCATCAACATTATTCCCCACTGTCTCTTGGCACCTTAGTGGGCAGTGTGGAATAAGCAGCACACAGCCTTTTGTCACAAAAGCTCACTGAGCTTCTCCCTATCTCTAGGTTCAGTTGGATCACTTAAGTCGAAACAAAGCAAGGCGTCCCCCAGAGGTGTTTCCACAGTAGGGGCCGTACCGTAAGTCGCGCCACGTCCTAGTACCATGTTTCCCAACTGGACCGAGGCGGCCCCGCCCCCTCGCCGTCGCAGCCATTCCGCGCTGCGAAGGCGAATGGGCAGGAGGCTCCCTGCTCGTCACCTTCGCAACGCAGAATGGATCCGCCGGCGAGGGGGCGGGGCCTACGTGTTCCAGTTGGTAAACATGGTACTAGGACGGGGCACGACTTACGGTGCGGCCCCTACCGTGGAAACGCCTCTGGCGTCCCCCACAGTGCTCCCTCCCCTGTGACCCAACTGTTCCTTCACCTATCTGACATTCAATATCTTGACAGATGGTAAGCCTAATAATTGGTGGCCTTGAAGTGTTAGACGTAAAGAAGCCCTCTCTACATGCCTTTAGGTACCAACTAAACATCATTTTATTCAGATGTGTCTTTCAATAATATATTTGATTTTACATCTTTTACGATTAGGCTTGTGGTTTTAATTATAGTTACATGGGCTCCTTGCTTCCCCAAGCTGTAAGTTCCATGCAGCACTAACAAGATTTGTCTGGAGGCGAGACCAGGTGTCCTTGTAATATTTGCTTTATTTTCAAATATACAGGTTGAGAATTATTTGGAGTTGAAAGAGTGGACCACGCCTACAAACAGCAACAGATAATATCAGACCCTCAGAGAGAAAACCTTGCACTGTAAGCAATGTTCCCTTAATTTTCCAGGGGAGCAACCAGCCATATGGTTCCACACTCAATGATATCATCATCATCATCATCGTGAACTCAGAGGGCACCCAGAGGGAAGGCATGCAGGGCCTGAATTCCAGTTGTGTGGCCACACAGCTTAGAGATGGCTAGCTGCAAAGTGCTTCAGGTTTAAGGTCAGCTTTTTCATTCTAGTCTCTCTCTCAAAACTCAATCTTTGTTGTTTCTCTGTCTCACTCACAAGCTGCCTGAAACTGCTTCTTCTGTTCTTTCTTAATGTGCACGACTGCACGTACATCCTCCTGGGGTATGTGTGGTGTGTGCCATGACTCCCTGCAGCACAAGATGAGCCGCTGCTGCTGCCCAGGGCTTGGAACAAGTCTCCGTGAAGGTGCTTCATGATGACATCATTGGCTGATGGCTCCCTGGCTGACCATCAATCTCAGCTAATGGCAGCTGGAAAGTGGTATCAGCCCTGCTCTGGAGGAGAAGGGAGCTAAGGCAGAGAGGATGTAGAGTGAGAGAGTCAGAAGATATGGTCAGAGGAGAATGTTGGGAGAAAGTAGGAGAAACAAAGGGTGAAGCAAGGGCTTGAGCAGGCAGGTGGGAGGTGGGTGAACAGGAGCAAAAGAGGCAGAAGATGGATGGAGAGGATGGTGAAATGTCATCATAGGGAAAGGAGACAGGTGGGGAAAGCATCAGGAGGGGAGGCCATGAGAAGAAGGCAGGAGAGGTGACTACAGGAAACTGCTTCTATTGTACAGAACCCTCAAAACTAGAGAGCCACAGGCTATAGTAGGTGGCAACCTCAGGGGGGACAGGAAGGAGGATTGCCCTTCAAAAGGGCAACCCCCCCCAAGATCCACCTTGCCAGAGGAGGACCATGTGAGCCACTTTCTCTGGCAGGTGAATTGGAGCGGGGGGGGGAGCATAAAGTCTCCATTTGAAGGAGTTGAAGACAAGCAGAACTCCCTTTGGGACTGGGGGACATTCCAAGAAAGATGGAGCAGCCTGTACCTTTTGTTGTAGGCCACCAGGCTTTGATCTTATTTTCATTAAAATCCTTTGACTGCAAGGTGAACCTCCTGCCCTATCTGTTTAGAGCTGTCCTTCCCACAGCTTCAGGATGTGGAACTGCCTCCTCAAGATGATGGGAAGAGTGAAAAAGGATGCATTACTTTTGATCACTTCCCCACCCTCAAACGGCTTTCCAACTTTCATGGAAAAGTCCCGTTAAGCAAATGTTCTGTACCATTGTGAAATGATCCAGCTGCCAGAGATTTGGCAAGGGCTCTCACAAGCTGCCACAGCAAGTGGTGGGCTGCTATGGGACCAGCCAATGATGTCATTGGTGGGCGCCATTGAGCATGGAGAAACTGATGTGACTCAACTGATCAGACAACAGCTTTAATGAGCCTGATTACCTGGTATGAACCTTTACATGGGGCAGGGAGAGAGGAGAGTCATGAGCAGGAAGAAAAGAGACAGACAGGATGGAGCAGAGGTGGAGACAGAGTGGTGGATGGAGGAGCTGAGAGGCAAGCACGAGAGGCAACTGTATTTAAAAATGTCAGTGTATAGCAATTGGAATGGCTTCTAGATTTATCAGCCACTTTCACACCTCTCTATTACTTGAAAATAAGAACAGCAGGAAAGAAAGCCATTCTGAAGGTGGGAGTTACATAAGAGTATTTTAACTTCAATTCAGGTACTATTTCATAAATAATGCCATGGTCTGCAAACTTTTGTGCATTAGTGTTTGAGTAACAATCAAGTAACCAATGCAGTGTGGAACCAAATGCTGAAGGAATCTTCATTCTACTTTTTTGCTTGGCCTGTTGGAGAAGCAGTGTGTATAAATTTAGTATGATTTCAATTCAACTCCATATGTATTATCTTCTTGGCAAGGATTAAAGCTGACACTGAATTCCTAAGCACCTACACAGCATTAATGTACGTTTCCTTGGCACGTTTTTATCGACTACACTAGGGCTCCCTCTGGTGGTTTACTGACCTTTTTCCCCAAAGCCTACCATAACTTAGTTCTTAGACATTTTAATGCTTCAGCAATATATCTTAACATTTATTGGTGAGCCCCTTTTGTGTATTGTACGCAACATTATGATTAGTATTTTATTTCACAAATAATCTTCCCCCCCTGCCCCACTCTTTCCCCCCTGCCCCAATGAATGCTCTTAGATCTATTTTTTAAAAGCACTCTCTTAGGAAAACATGCTCTCCAAGGTGGCATGCAAATTAACAGTGGATATGGAGAGTGTACTGAATATCTGCAGTCAGTCATTTCTGGATCACTGTGGAGAAATGCTGAACGTACCAAAACAGTGGCTTGGCAAATTCATGTGAGGAAGCAGTGGTCTTCTGTCCGCAGTACAATTTTGTGTAATTCTCTAGAGATCCACACTTAGTAGATCTAGATCCACAGTTAGTGGTAGCTTTTTCGAGACATACCCAAGCAACCATTCTGGCAAACACTACCATTTTCATTTGAGGTCAGGCGGGAACAGGGAATGAGATTACAGGTAGATAGTGAGAATGACCTGGAAAGATTCCTTCTTTCATGTAGGTAGCCATTGTCTTGCCTATTATTATGTTCAGAATGGCCAGGCTTTGTACTCAAAGACTAGTTTATGGGACAATTAAAATTGCAATAATATAGAGCAAGTGCATGGGTTCCGAGGCTGCATTTAAACGTTAGCTGGAGCTATGTGGTTGCTGCCATCTGATAGATGAGCCCGTATCACTCCTGGTAAAGCCTGAAATTTCTGCCAACTTGGTTAGAGAGGGTTGTATGCTTAAGTATTAGGCCAGTAACACATCTGGACTAGTCCCCTTATCTGAGTTATCTCCAGCCTGCTGCTATGGTCATTCATTTCACTGGTCACATCAAGACCCTCCTTAAATCTTTTCACTGGCTTCCTTTCTGCTCTCAGAACCAGCACCTTGTCCTTGCCTCAAAAGCCCTTCTTGGCCTCACCCTCCCTATTTCTCAGTTCTCGTATCCCACTACGCTCCTGTGATATTTGCTCTTCCAACTCCACCACCCCCATTCAGTTGAAGGTCTCCCACTCCCTCCAACAATTCTATCCTTGCAGCCCCCTCTGCTGGACCTGCCTTTTGGAACATGTTTGGGATGCTTCTGGACTCACTACCTTCAAATCCCTTCCAAGCCATCTGTTCCATGAAGCTTTAGCACCACACCTTAGTCCCCATTCGCTACTGTAATACATTTAAGTATGTGTAACTGGAACAACTGCACACACACCACACACCTGTTCACCCCTGTCTCCCTCCTCTGTTGCCTCTCATACCAGTTTCAATTGTAACTGAACTGTAATTTCTAGAAGCTAGACTGTAAGCACCTTGGGACAATAACCTGTCTTTGCACTCTGTGTAAAAGCACGATGTACTTTGATGATGCAATAAAAACAAAAACGGCAACAAACTCCTGTAAGGCAAGCAACACTTGCGTGGCATGTAGCCACACAATCCATTTAACCATGCTGGCTTAAGTTGCTGATGTCACCAGGAGAAGTGCAGTAACAGTTGCAAATACAACATGGCAACAACCATACCATTTCAACAGGTACAATTCGAACCTCCAAAACACTGCTTCAGGCATCTCTGTCTCCTTAATTAAACAAACTACTATTTTAATAGTTTGCCATAATAATAGTAGAGAGCTACTATTGTTCTTCTATATTAGTAGTTACATGTCTTAGGATTTATCAACGTCGTCATTCTTACAGCCTTATTGGAAGAATTCTGCTGTATTAAATTACACTGACCTTGCCAGCTATATCCGTAATTTTGTTTTAAAAGAATGCAGGGCTGTGCCTAAAAACAGAAATACTTTGAGGAGAAATCTGATGACCAGAAAAGTGGTATATAAATACAGATGATGATGATGATGATGATGAACAATAACAATAATAAATAGTTTGCAGCACCAACAACAATCTTAAAGTTACTTCATCAGTCAAACATAACCAGCCCATTTACTTAACTTGTATACTGTAGAGGAAAATAGCTAGTACTACTTAATTATTTTCATCCAGATAAAACTATTACTGGCTTGTATTTGACGTGTGAGTCATAGACACTCGTGGGGACTCTGACCTCATTGCCTCAACTTCCACTTTCTAGAACAGAGAGGAACTTTTCAACACTGATCAAGCTTCATTTTCATTCGAAAGCTTTCATGGCCAGCAGATATAGTTAGAGAAACAGGTAGTACGGGTAACGCAGCCATATCTATGTAAAAAACACAGCAATCCGACTGAGGTTTAAAAACAATGACTATTTTATCTGGGTTTAATGATGTATTCCCGGACAAACAGAAATTATTAAGAAACCACGGCTGGACAAGTGAGCCCAACGTTTCGTGTCCTAATCTGGACACATCTTCTGGGGCAATCCAAAATGGAATGAAAGATGTTATAGTTCTCGGCGTCTTGCTTCGAAGCAATCCAAAAAGGAATGAAAGATGTTATAGTTCTCGGCGTCTTGCTTCGAAGCAATCCAAAAAGGAATGAAAGATGTTATAGTTCTCGGCGTCTTGCTTCGAAGCAAGACGCCGAGAACTATAACATCTTTCATTCCTTTTTGGATTGCCCCAGAAGATGTGTCCAGATTAGGACACGAAACGTTGGGCTCACTTGTCCAGCCGTGGTTTCTTAATAATTTCTGTTTGTCCGGGAATACATCATTAAACCCAGATAAAATAGTCATTGTTTTTAAACCTCAGTCGGATTGCTGTGTTTTTTACATAGATATGGCTGCGTTACCCGTACTACCTGTTTCTCTAACTGATCAAGCTCTTTATGGCCTTGTCCTCTTAGACCGTAAAGCTGTGGGTGGGTGGAGTTTGTTTATTTAGGACCCAATCCTATCCAACTTTCCAGCTCTGATGCAGCCATACAAACAGGGCATACAGTAGAGGGGCAGTCACGGAGGCCTCCTCAAGGATAGGGAACATTTGTTCCTTTACCTTGGGGCTGTATTGCGGCAGCATCAGCACGGGAACATTGGATAGGATTGGACCCTTAATCTTGCTCATTGCCTAATTTTTAAAGTATCTTCAAATAAATAAAATAATAACACTCCCATTGACTAGTAGGAACTTAATCAGACACATAAAGTATTTCTATAGCAGTGAGTTCAAAATGGTGTGCTGGGGAACACTAATAGGTTGTGAGAGACCTGTGCCTTGAAAAATTAAGGAACCACATTGGAGGCATTCTTTACTCTATGTCCCATGGAGCAGAGAGAGCCTGTTTAGGCTCTCTCTTTCTCTTGCCAGTATATGGGGATTGACATCATCCAAGGGGAGAATAAGACTGCACCTGGATTTCCTGGTGCAGTCCATTCTGTGGCTGCTAGAAGCACCAATATTATTTGGAAAATATGATCCCATTCCTGATTGACTGGACAACAAGGAAGACAGGATGTTAGGAGGACTGGATGTCAGGACTGGCCTGCCCTATAGTTTCAGAGGACACCTGCCCATTGTTTTAGGAGGTGGTTGAACATATAAGTCTTTTTGAGTGTAAGAGTGGTGTGCCTCCAGAAGTAAAATGGAAAGACTTCATAATAAATGAAGGCTACTAACAGGCATTAAAAATTTGGCAAAATTTGTATTAGGGTTAGTAGATTGCACTTCTATAGGAGTCTTTCACTGTAATTGACCTGCATTAAATTTTGTACTGTTGATGTTTTAGAAGTGTGCCATCAACAGATGACATTCAAATGTTTTGGATTGGATCGGGATTCTCTTTTATCTGATGAGAAAATATAAAACATAGTTTAATATAGAATTTGCATTGTTTCCTGCCACAGCAAAGGCACCCTTCTCTCATGAATAAATGCATGTCTATTGCTTGAAAACAGGTGCCATTTTTGTCCAAATATATAGACAACTGTAAAGCATGTTCTCTTTTTGCAACAGTGTGGTATGACAGTTTAAAATACGTAGCACAGAAGTGTACTGTATTGTGTGTATGTGATAAATATAATGGAACAGCTAAATGTATTTTAAAAGCCTCTTGTCCTGTTTTTAATTAGCTGTTACTGAAGTTGGCCCATTTTATTTTTTAGCACATATGCTGTTGAATATCTACAGTTTTATTTTCGTTTCTGTAATTCTGTTTCTCTACGATTACGTTGTAGATAGTTTCATGTGGCAACTTCTGTCTCTTCTTCTACCCCAGAGATTATTGGAGTGACTTGAAATGACTGAAAAGGGGTTTCTTTGAACACAGGCTGGTTTAAATTTAGTAGGTAATATTACAACACAATTAATATTACAACATTAATCAGGTATGGATGCAACCATCACCCCAGTCCTAAATATGTTTGCTTACAAGTAATCCTATTTATTTCAATGAAACTTACCTGTAAGTGAGTATGCTTAGGATCGCGGCCAAAGTCATCAGCTTCACTGGAAACAAAATAAAAAATGTAGCATGAGATGAATTAATTTATTTCATGCCAAAACCACATGATGAATTTATTATCTTCTAATTGTTTTGTGTGAGATGGATGCCCTAGGAGACACAATTCATTTTAAGATAATTCTGTCTTTCAAAGCATTTTATTTATGTATTTATTCATTCATTCAATTTTTATCCCGCTTTTCTCCCAAAGGCACTCAAAGTGGGTCACAACAATAAAAAATACAATTAAAACAGCCAGTGGAAGACAACACAAAGTATCATAATTGGACACAAAAAACCATAATTTATTATAGGCAGGACGTCTGGCTCAGTTGGTAGAGCGATCGTCTCATAAATGCCTGAAGATCTGAAGGACGGCAGCTCAAGACGGCCGGAAGTGCCTGTGTCTGTCAGAGAGCTGTCGGCATGCTGAGCTGATATGTTGCAGAGCCTCTGTGGGGGAGTGGAACTGTAGCTGCAGCACTTGAGTGGCAGTCAAAGTTGCCTGTCAGCTGAAGCGTGGTGTGACGAACGCCAGAGAGAGAGAGCGAGAGAGCGCTAGACTGTGAAAGCAACATCAAGAATGAAAGGTTCTACGAAACGTTAGAATGTTATTGTATTGTAAAAACCCCTTGGGGTTTAGAAAGCCTGAAAGGAGGAGAAATCCAATGAACAAGAAAGGCGGTATATAAATACTGTATATTATTATAATTTAGACTTTCACGAAGGTTGAAATGACTCCCCTCAGAAAGGTATAATCAAATTAGGAATTTTATACACCATGACATTCATTATTTTTAGTGACAAAGTTATAAGAAGCATCTTTATTTGAAATGGAAAAGCTCCCAGGGACCTGGGAGAAGGATATCCAGTTGGTAGTGCTCCCATTTATTGACTTTTCCACACACCCTCCATTTAAAAGAACTATGTTCTGGCTGAAAACCATTGCCTATCACTGTTGTGTTGCCCTGCTTTTTTTTGACCCTCTCTAGAGATCCAGGAATCCATTCAACACTTCAAAGGAAAGGGTTGTTACAAATAATTGGTTTTCACCCCATTTTTTGCTTATTTTTCTCTAGTTTTGACCTTTCTAACCAGTGGCGTTCTTAGGTGTTCCGGCGCCCGGCTGCCCCCCCCGGCTGCCCCCCCCGGAAGAGCCCGGCTGCCCCCCCCGGAAGCGGCGCGTCACCGGCTTCAGGAGAGGCTTTGCTCCGAGCACGGGAAGCCCTCCTCAGAGCGACCGCCCAATTCGGCGGTCGAGGGCTTTGTGAGAAGGCCGAACGCGTCGCCGGCTTTTATTTGGGTTTTCTGCACATGCGCAGAACCTTTCTGAGCGCAAACGAGCCCGTTTGCGCTCAGAAAGGTTCTGCGCATGTGCAGAAAACCCAAATAAAAGCCGGCGACGCGTTCGGCCTTCTCACAAAGCCCTCGACCGCCGAACTGGGCGGTTGCAATGAGGAGGGCTTGTCCCGGCTTCGGAGCGGAGCCTCCGGAAGCCGGTGCCGCGCCAAGTGGGCGCGCTGCTTCCCAGGGGCTCGGCAGCCGGGCTCCGGTGCCGCGCCCCGCCGTGCAGCCCCAAGCCCCTACTGCCGCGCTCCCCCGGAAGCACCATGCCCACTCAGCGCCTGGGGTGCAGCACACCAGCTCCCCCATACAGAGAACGCCACTGTTTCTAACACCCCCCCCCCCAATGCCTCTGTGATATGTCAGCATCTCAAAACTGGCTGAGACATCTTCCTTCATGGCTTTGTCATTTTTTAATTCAATGCCATTTCAGAAAGACTACATGGCATCTCAGGCAAGAATTATGTGGATTCCCTGTGTTCATGTCTGGAATTCCCCAGATACAAAGGATTCTGGCCTTTTTATTCTGGCATGTGCCCACCAAATGGGCAGCCAAGCCCAACTCAAGGGGTAGGATGGAATGCCCAAGGGGTTCTTTTTTTTTAATATATATTTATATTTTATTGATATATTAAAACATAAAAACAATACATATTTCATAAAGTTATAGCAAGCGCGAAGCAATACATCCTACTAGCATACTATTCACTATTTTCTACATACAATTTCCAACTAAGCCAAAACAACACCCACATTCTATTCATTAAATCCGCATATCATCACATCATTCCTCTCTCTCTCTCTTAAAAAGTCAATAAATGGTTTCCAATTATTCACGAAAAAGTTAACTGACTTTTCCTTAATTAAAATTGTAAGTTTATCCATTTCAGCATAGTCCAAAACTTTCAGCCACCAATCTTCCAGCGAAGGTATCTCCGAATTCTTCCAGTATTGTGCATATAAAATTCTTGCCGCAGCTATCATATATAAAAACAAAGTTTGAAATTTTTCGCCTACATGATCCTCCCACATACCCAACAAAAATGTTTCCGGGTTCATTTGGATCTTAATCTTTAAAATCAACTCAATCTGTTTGTGAATCTGAGTCCAATACTTCTTTGCTTGAGGGCATGTCCACCACATATGGTAAAAAGTTCCTTCTTGCATTTTACATTTCCAACATCTATTCGTCACCTTCTCATACATTTTTGCTAATTTGCTTGGGGTTATATACCATCTATATATCATTTTATACATATTTTCTTTAATATTAACATTTAACGTAAATTTCAACTGTTTTAACCATAGTTGTTCCCATTGGTCCATTAAAATAACATGACCTACATTTTTCGCCCAATGAATCGTACATTCTTTAACCTGTTCTTCTTCTGTTTCAAACTTCAAAAGCAATTTAAACATTTTTGAAATTATCTGGTCTTCAGATTTTAATTGTGCCTCCAATATTGATTCTTCTTCTACAAATCCATATACCTTCTTGTCCACTTTAAATCTCTCCAAAATTTGAGCATATACAAACCATTGACAATTAAAGTCTTCTTCCATTAGTTTTTCTCTTGACTTCATTATACAGTCTCCTTGTGAAAAAATTAATAAATTTCTGTACAGTAGTCCTTTCTCTTTTGGCACGCTACTTCCACCAAAGTGTGCTTCATATGGTGCAACCCATAATGGTACTTTCTCATAAAATCTCATTTTATATCTATTCCAAATTCTCCATAATGCATGTCTAACATAATGATTTTTAAATTCTAAATTTGCTTTCACTTTATCATACCACAAATACCCATGCCAACCAAATCTCAAGTCAGAGCCTTCTAACTCCAATAATCTTCTATTTTGTAAATACACCCACTCTTTCAACCACACAAAACAACATGCTGCATAATATACTTTCAGATCTGGTAGTCCTAATCCTCCTCTCTCTTTTGCATCTTGAAGAATCTTATATTTCACCCTTGGTTTTTTCCCTTGCCAAATAAATTTAGAAATGTCTTTCTGCCATTCTTTAAATGGTGCATCAGATATAATCACTGGTATCGTTTGAAATAAGAACATCATTTTTGGCAATACATTCATCTTAATCACCGATATCCTTCCTAGTAAAGACAATTTCAATCTTTCCCATCGTAACAGATCTTTCTTAATTTCATTCCATACTTTAACATAATTATTTTGAAATAATGTACAATTCATACTCGTCAATACAATTCCAAGATATTTAACTTTTTTTTCCACCTTAAATCCTGTTTTATTTATCAGTTTCAGTTGATCTTGAATCTTCATATTTTTAGTCACTATTTTTGTCTTCTGTTTATTAACTTTAAATCCTGCAAGAGATCCAAATTCTTTTAATTTACTCATCAACAACTCTATATCTTTTAACGGATTTTCCAGCATTAGTACCAAGTCGTCTGCAAAGGCTCTTAACTTGAATGTTTCTTTCTTAATCTTCAAACCATATATTCTTTCATCTTGTCTAATATTTCTATTCAAAACTTCTAACACCAATATAAACAGCAATGGTGATAACGGACATCCTTGTCGCGTACCTTTTTGAATTTCAAATGTCTTAGTCAGCTCACCATTCACTAATACTCTTGCAGTTTGTGTCACATAAATTGAGGAATGCCCAAGGGGTTCTAATTCATTGGATGACCCTGTGATACCTCCAACCCTAGGTTTGTATGTTCATGCACATTCCTCACAGGAGCACAGGAACTGGACCCCTTCCCCTTTCTCCTGGACATTGTGAGTAGCTAAGGATAGGGAAATATTCAGCACGTTGCATTCAGGAATATTATTTTATTTTTTCATTTGTCTTTTAAGCTCAGTGTCCATTTGTTTGCCAGCCCCTTGTCCTGGTCAGTCCTATTTCTATTTTGGATAACAGTTTGCCTTTTGATCCTCTGCACCCCTCTTCCTCATTTCTTTTATTTTGTCTTGTTTATTCAGTTGATTTAAAAGAGCGAGAGTCCCAGCCATATTCAACCTGGTGTCTCTTTTGAAACATATTTTTAGATTGTGAGCCTTTTGGGGACAGGGAATCTTTTCTTTCTCATTTATTTTACAATGTGAATGCACTTTGTGAGCATTTTTGTTCTTCATTATCTGTCTGGTCTCAGTTCCTCCAACAGTAGGGATGAACATGTTTTCCAAGACTGCTCAGTCCTCATTACTGTTGAGTTTTAAGTGGGGTCCCCCCCAGAGTAGGCTTTCCCAAGGAGGTTGTTTCCAGTCTTGGGTGGCAGCAGCAAAATCTATCATTTTCCCTAGTAACTCCTGGTCTGACCAGTGGGAACAGTGGGAGAGAGTGAAGGAGAAATGGACATTGTAAAGTGCTAAGCACTGTGCCCGTTTGCATTCCTCTTGTCCTTCCCCTACAAGGATGAGTTCCTATCTTGTACTGGGCAGGCAGCAAGGGAAGCCAATGGCCATATCATGTAAATAAACAGGATAATAAAAACAGTTTCTTTTGGTTCAGATGTTATGTTCTGTGCCTAGAGAGATGGTACGCAAGTGTAAGACTTGCTTCAGAACTTGCCATGCTAAGACGTTGCCAAGACAGGGAGCAAAGTCCTTTGAACACCCATGCCTCTGATATGTTTTCTCATTGAATAAGACATAACAGATTTACCGGTATGTGTTCAACAAAAATGTCCCTAACTGATTCCTATGTGAAAAAACAGGGTTCAGAGATAACTTTGTTTGTAAACTACCGTAGAACCTCAGATTAAAACTGAACTGGTGGAGTTGGTAAGAAAATGAATACGTTGTATGGGCCTTATTGCTGAAAGGCTGTGAAGAGGAAAAGAGAAGGCAGAGTTCTGTCAGTCACAGTACTGCACAACAGCTGTTCAAAGATGACAGAACTGTGGAGGTTTAGTGTGCCAGAGCTGCTCAGATGGTCCAGAAGGCATCGTTAATCTGCTGTTCTGATTGGTCAACTTACACTTCAAACTGGACCTATGGTCAGTAGCTTTGAGAGAGAGCGACTTATGTCAGAGAGGCTGAAAGGAACAAAATAAAAGGTGCAGAAGAGCCAATGAGAGAGAGAGAGAGAGAGAGGGATGTTAGTTGGTTGTTATTGCAGGAATTCAAGAGAGAACGCTTCCAGGAAGAAGAGGAAGAAGACACGTTCACCAGGATTGGAACTTGGGGGAAAGAGCTTCAAGAAGCCTGCTCAGAAGTTGCTTCTGAACAAAGAGCCAGGAGCTGAGTACTTGGTGGCGTCTTTGGGTCAATGTAGTATCTGGTTTTGTGATCACTGCCATACCTCTGTTTTACTAGGTTACCAGCTATATTCCCTGTAACTCCCTCCTCCGTCCTGCGTCCATCGGCATATGGCAAGTTACACTGGCATAAGTGCTCTTACACTGGGGGACCTACTGTTACACCGGTGCAGGAGTTACACAGGATTGGGCTGTTAATCGCTGAGCTCTAGAACACCAAGAGAAGCTATGAGGGACCTCAGTTGCAGCTGCATGGCTGCACAGCTTACAGGGAACAGTGGTTATCAGGGAAAAGGTTTTTTAAAATATGGTGGCAGTTGGTGGTTAGTAAAGAAGTCCACGATGGGAAAAAAAGCAAAGAGGTTTTTGTAGGCCTGATTAAAGCTAGTGGGATTTTAGAACCTCTTTGTGGTGTTATTTAAAGAAATGTGCAACAGGGTTCAGTGGCATTGCTGGAGGT
This sequence comes from Plestiodon gilberti rubricaudatus, assembly GCA_026170595.1. Taxonomy (NCBI): domain Eukaryota; kingdom Metazoa; phylum Chordata; class Lepidosauria; order Squamata; family Scincidae; genus Plestiodon; species Plestiodon gilberti. The sequence goes on along the minus strand of JANXHW010000006.1, from coordinate 72,834,809 downwards.
GCGGCACCATAAGTGGTGCAAGTGGTGCACTGCGCCTTGCAAACCGGTGTAATGCAGCCCCTCCCACTCGCTCCCAGAGTCATTCCAGCGACGTAGGCAGCGTGTTGCCTTCATCGCCGGAATGGCTCCGGGGTGAGTTGGTGTTTCAACTGGGGAGTTGGAGTTTTCAGCTGGAGTTTCAAATGGGGTGGATTGCAAGGCGCAGTGCAGTGCCTTGCGCCACTTATGGTGCCACACCCCCTCCAGCAACGCCACAGGGAGGGTTAATAAACTGGGGACATGGTGGATTCAGCCTGATCTGGCTATTTAACTCATTCCCAACATGTCACATCCTACTTAACTTTATTCTGTTGCTTAAAAGTAAATGCTTGGATGTCATATGTGCAACAATTCATTATAAAAATGAGTAGGCCATAAGCAGTGGCGTCGCGGCACCCTGCGTGCGGGGAGGTGGCATACTAAATACTGCCCCCCGTGACGTCACCACCGGAAGTGACCCCACCGCCGCAAAGGGCTTCCCAGGGCCCAACCTTTGCACTGCCCCCGCCCACTTTTCGCATCGCCGTCGCTCCCACTGCACATACAGCGGGGGTGTTGCCCCCACCACTTTGTTGCCCCCCCCTGCTTGTCACCCGAGGCCGAATCCCCCCCAACATTCTGACGTCTCTGGTGATAAGCACAGTGCTATTTATACAACCAACAACTGATACAATAGGTTACAGGCATGGGCATGATGTAATATTAGCTCATCTGTACAGCTCAAGATTTATTTGCACATATGCTCACCAAATAAAGAAAACACAGGAAACTGGATACATATAAACACTCTGAAAAAGTAATATAGCCCTTCTAATAGAAAAACCCTCCTTTAGCTGATTCCCCACTGCAGACAGATTTCAATATTACTTGTCAATGTGCTAATGCAGATAACATCAAATGGAAGAGATGACTGTTAATACAAGGAACAAAACTGCAACTAGGAAATTAATGGCTTCATTATGAGTCATGGGCACCTGTATATTAGTAACTAGCACACACCCTGAGCTGTGTTGCTATAAGGAAACGTCAACTTCTGGAGAGTAGATGCATCTAAAGACAAGCTAGGCTATAGAGCTGCAAGAACAGTATTTAGGGAGAGGTTTTGCAGAGCGGAAAGGAACAGTGCTGCTGTGTGAGTTAACGGGGGGGGGGCAGGGAGGATGGAGAAAAAGGAGGAGGGGGAAAGTGGAAGAAAGACAGGTGCTTTCATGAGATAGAAGAAAAGGGGAAATAGACAGATGTTTCTGCTGTGCATATGTGTGGCTATGAGAGAAGTGCTCTGTGTGTGTGTGTGTGTGTGTGTGTGTGTGTGTGTGTGTGTGTGTGTGTGAGTGAGTGAGTGAGTGAGTGAGTGAGAGTGAGTGAGAGAGGGGGGGCAGGGGATCACAATCATCAAATCATCTTTGCCTCTATCTGTAAAATGCACACGTTTCCTATACACTTACTGTAATTCTTTGACTATACAGTCCATATTGTGACTTTAGCAAGAGGGAGAGCAACTACCATATATCTTTTCACCCCAGGGCAGCATTTTCCAGTGGCTGTTGGCTGGTGCCTCTCTTATGTCTCTTTAGATTATAAGCCTTCTAGGATAGGGAACCTTTCTTTCATTTCTTTTGATATGCATCGGCTTTGTGTGGTGTGTAGTTTAGCTCACTCCCTCAGGGAATCTCCTCTGCATTTTGGGTTTTCAGTTCAAATGAGCAATTAACTTGATTTCCATTTTATGATAATTCTGGAATTCATTCCAGTTTTGTTGTATGCCACTGTATCTCAGCTTTAGTCCACTCCAAACAATATGGGGATAACAATATACTATAACTATACTATAACTAACTTAATACACTTCTTGAACCACTGAACAAACTGTGAAGATAATACTAAGAACACCTGGCCAACCTTACAGGCTTGACTTAAAGAGTAATAACATAAGATATGTGAATTTCTGTCACTACCGTAAAGCTCAGTGAATGTATTAATTATTAGGTAAAGGTAAAGGTATCCCCTGACAATTAAGTCCAGTCGTGTCCGACTCTAGGGTGTGGTGCTCATCTCCATTTCAAAGCCGAAGAGCCAGCGTTGTCCGAAGACGCCTCCTTGGTCATGTGGCCGGCATGACTCTCCTTGCTGCAGCGGGTAGCATGCAGCTGGAACACGGAGCGCTGTTTACCTTCCCGCAAGCGGTACCTATCTACTCGCATTGACATGCTTTGGAACTGCTAGGTTGGCAGGAGCTGGCCAAGCAACGAGCGCTCACCCCGTCGCGGGAATCGAACTGCCGACCTTTCGATCGACAGCTTATGGTTCAGCGGTTTAACCCGCTGCGCCACCCACTGGCCTACGTATTATTACCAAGCTGCAATTAAGTTCAAATTTGCTGTCTTTCTCCGCTGCTCCTACCTTCACCCCTTTGCAAAATACAAGGAAATTCAAGGATAAAAAAATCCTGTAGTTTAAAAGAAGAGTTACCGGTAAGTCACACTGTCACAGGCAGCCCAAGCCTTTCCTATGCTCTGCTCAGCTATCCAGCTATGCCGGCACTGGCAATGCTGGATCCTGAGCAGTGTAGGTGGGGTTGGAGGTTTTCTCGAAGAAAGAGAACTTTTGTTCCCTTACCCCGGGTAAAGCCCCAGCCTTCCAAATGGGTCTCCTTGGATCCACACCAGCTATTGAGCTGGCATAAGTCCGGGAAGCCCGTGTCGGGAGAAACGGGCCTGGAAGGATAGGATACAGTGTGCACTGCTGCAGCCAATCCTGCCCCCCTCCCGGACCCGATCTGCCCACCCCCGCCCTAAAACACCCCAGAATGCCCTTCTCCCGCCCCTATGGCATGCAGCCCAGCCACAGGTTACCTGGGCTGCACACTGTCCGGACACAGGCTGCAGGGGCAGGCACAGGCCTCTACACCGGCCTAGGGCTGGCACAACTGCTTTACAGCAGCTTTTGTGAGAGTCCTGGGCTGGGCCCTTACAGAGTCACTCATGTACCAAAACCACCTTAAGTTCTGCACCATGTAAGCAGTAAACACATTCTAGCCTCACATGTTGTGCTTGCTTACAGATTTGCTTCCATGGATCTCCATTTCTGCTTAGTCTTTCAGCTAACCATCTTCCACAGTAGGTTGGGGGCAACACAGAAACTGATAGTCCCTTTATCAGCTTAGCTGGAACCAACTGTCATCATTAGCTCCTCCCCTTCCAGAACTGTCTCCCTGCAGTGAAAATTCCATCTGGTCATTATGCAAGTTTTGTTATATAACCTTGAAGGCTTTGGCAGAAAGGCACTACATAAGTGTACTACATAAATCAATTGAACTCAGTGGGATTTATTTTTGAGTAAACATACACAGAATTGTGCTGCACGTTATGTTGTTGATAGTATTGTTTGTTCCTAAAACACTCACACTTAAATTTAGACAGTGGCACTTCTTTCTAAGTACATGCACATTTAGAACAACAGAGAGACAATAGATGAAAACATTTAGAACTGTGTTCCTGTTGTCTACCTAATAAATATCTATATTTTAAAATATACAGTACTGTGAAGATAAACTCAAGGAACAGCACAATTAGTTGTGCTTAAAGTATTTTGCAAAAATCAGGAGCTTGTACCTTTGCTGAAATTTTAAAAGGAGACAAATTGTCCTTGGTTTAATTGTTGAAGGACTAGATTGAAGAAAAAGGAAACAATGTTGTCATAGTAACTGGATTTTTTTTTCCTTTAAAACTCATTTGAAGGAAATTGCTAAGGTTGTTGAACCTTAGTTGCCTTCATATGTAACTGAAGATGAGAATTTTTTGTAATATGAGACCAATACTATCCTCCCCACCCATCTGATGCAGCCCCACCAAAAGGTTGTGCACTGTATTCAGCAGAAGGGGGTGGGTTATTTCCCCTTACCCTCCATAAGCCTCCTGCTCCACAATGGGTCTCCTTGGACCTGTACCAGCTTTAAAACAAATCAGGATTTTCCAATAAATGTTGGTTTTCACCATTTTAGGATTCCCCTCATTTGCATTGTGCTTTTAGTTCATTGTATCCTCACAACTTCCTGCCAACCTAGCAGTTCCAAAGCATGTTAATGCAAGTAGATAAATAGGTACTGCTTGCAGGAAGGTAAACAGCGCTCCGAGTTCCAGCTGCATGCTACGTGCTACGGCAAGGAGAGTCATGCCAGCCACATGACCACGGAGGCATCTTCGGACAACGCTGGCTCTTCGGCTTTGAAATGGGGATGAGCACCACACCCTAGAGTCGGGCACGACTGAACTTAATTGTCAGGGGTCACCTTTACCTTTTTTTATCCTCACAACTGCCCTGAAAAACTTGCCAACACTGCAATCCTATGTGTCAGAAGTCTCATTAAGTGTAACAGGACTTACTCCCAGGTAAATATGTACAGGATTGCAGCCCAACTCTCACTTTTCCATGTTTCACAGCTGAAAAAGGATTTTAACCTGGACTTCTCTCATATCCAAACCCAGCTGGACCACCTTGGTAAGTCTGCCCCTGCTAACTGGGATAAGAAACACCTTCTAATCTACCGGTAAGTGATGGTTCTCTTTATTTAGGAGGGGAAGAGTGAGAGTCCCTGGCAGCACAATCCTATGCATGTCTACTCAGAAGTAAGTCCCATTGCATTCAATGGGGCTTATTCCAAGGAAAGTGTGTATAGGATTGCAGCCACAGTGTCTGTTGCTGGTGTCTCTTGAAACATTTTTAGATTGTAAGCCTTTTGGGGACAGGGAATCTCGCCTTTCTCATTTATTTTACATTGTAAATGCGCTTTGTGAGCACTTTTGTTGTAATTATAATATATAATTAATATATACATATTTTAATTAAATTAGTTAATCCGGTCCTCAAGAGGCTTACAAACTAAAAATGATAAACGATTAGGAGTACAGAGGTGAGATTATTATTTTTTCTTCAATGGTTGTGTAAACAAAATCGTTTTTAAAAGGAATTCATCCCCAAGTGTGGTGCTGATCATCTTCGAGGCTCTGCCAGCCTAGCTCAAGTTCACAACACTTCCCTGAAGTCAGTCACAGAGTGCAATAACAAACAGTCCATCCGGCATCCAGTTCCTCCTCTAGCTATCTGCGTTCCAATGACCGGACCATCACTGAGCACGGGAAACGAAGGTACGCGCAACACCAGAGCGCCAGAAAAACAGGGCGGAGCCAGGAAAATAACTAAAAGGTGATTGGGTGCAGCAAGGAAAAAAACTAAAAGCACACCTTTAAGCGTAGGCGGGGCTAAATCGCGATGGCAGCGTGCGCGTGACCATGACGCTACCGGTCTGAGGAGACCATAGAGAGAGGGAAAGGGGAACAGAAGTTTTACGTAGATCCCGGAAGTGAGTAGGGTTTGTGAGCTTGGAAGGTGCCTACCGCTGTACTGAGACAGCGCCAGGTCCTCTGAGAAAGGGAAGAAAAGTAAGCAGTGGTGGGGGTTGCGGGAGGGACGGACGATATTACGCGTGGGGGGCAAGGAAAGAGCGAAGATGGCGTCGTTCATTACGGTGCAATTGAAGAAGGCCTCCGAGGTGGACTTGGCTAAGCCACTCTGCAAGTTCATCCAGCAGACTTACCCGGGCGGGGAGTCGCAGGCCGAGCACTGCCGCGCTGCCGAAGAGCTCAACAAGCTGCGCAAGAGCGCCCTCGGCCGCTCGCTGGACAAGCACGAGAGCTCGCTCGAGACCCTCCTCAGGTGAGTGGGGGTGAGGTGAGTGGAGGGAGGGGCCGCGAGTGAGGAGTCCAGCCGCGCCCGTAAGCAGAGGTGAGAGAGAGCCGCTGAGCCTCGCCCAAGGGTGGCCCCCTGGCGGCCGAGGGGGAGATGAAGAGGATTTTTTTTGCGTGGGAACTGGAAGACTGCGGCGTCGAGGGTCCTGCTCTGTCGTCTTTCTTCTTCTCTTTCTCCCCCCCCCCCAGGTTTTAAGCTCTTCCCCCGTCCTCCACGTCACTCCTCACTCCCACGCTTGCTCAAAAACATTTTTTTAAAACGTTGGAAAGGGAAAAGTGCGCAAGATTTAAAAGATCGAGTCGACGACGACATATTCAGTCCGAGTCTCTACTTCCAAGTTTCCAATATGGATTACACGGCCTGCGGTACGCAGGCGTTGAGTGGGACGCTTGTACCGTTTGTACCCTACACGCTTGTACCGTTTTTTTAAACACTCATCAGAGCTAAGGTTAAAGTGTCTCGCCCTGTTCAAAACATTCAGAAGAGACTACAGAGAAGTGTTTTTCATGTTCCTCTTCATTTGGTTTTCTGAGCTAGCAGTGAAAATCAATTCTGCTTCACTTTGCAAATTGAGTAGCATGCTAAGGAGTTACAGTACTTACAATTTCCAGGTAGTCAGTTGCTTTGACAGGTAGGAGAACCAGTTTTTCCACATGATGACTTCTTCAAGAGGATTGTGAAGAGTCTCATTCACTCCAGTTGTTGTTGCTCCCTTTAATATCTTTTTAGCTTTTAGGAGGATTTCCGTTAGATTGAAAAATCATTGTTGAGGGAACTTGTCTAACAGATCACCCTTATAATGACCATATACAGGCTCTCTTTAGTAATCTGTATATTAAAGTATTTTTTAACTCCGTGTCAAAAAAACAGGACCCCTCAGTGTTAAAAAAGATCACTACACTTTTGTAAAACTTCTAGATATTTATACAGTACATTAAATAACATGGTGTTTTTTTATTTACTAGGTAAATAAACTTACTAGGTATAATTTAAACCTGCTAAATTAGTTCTCAGACCAGTGCTCCCAGGCACTGGACAACTTTCCATATATATATTTTAGAAAACTTTCCATTTCAAAATTTCCACTCCAAAAAAAGGGCTTATAGGTGCCTTTTAGTGTCCCAGCTTTGGTCGTTTTTTGAAATTGCATCAACTGTCCCAGCTTTGGTCGTTTTTTGAAATTGCATCAACTGTCCCAGCTTTGGTCGTTTTTTGAAATTGCATCAACTTTCTGCGTCAGTTTGATTACTTCTGTAGATATTAATGAAAAATGCACAGATCATTACTTGTTGGGCTCACAAGCATACAGCATAGCATCAGCACGGTTGCATTAAAAAACTGTACATGGTTTCACAGAAATGAGGCAATGTGTCTTTGCTAAGTAGCTATGCAAAATGTGTCGAGGGAGAAGAGAGATAAAATTGATCCAAATAGCCTGTTTGTCCATGCAAGCAACAATTTCTTCCAGGCAAATAGTTTGCAAAACCTGTGGTTCAAACTTTCTATCAGGGCTGCTGGCAGGCCTGCAACAAAGTGCCGCGCCCCATCTGTCCTCTGACGATACATTGACCATTGTCACTAGTATTGAGGGTTCAGGGTGAGGTGGGCCCTCAGCCAGGGCCTGGCTGATTCATGACACTTCCTGATTCATGACACACAGGGGTGACATTTCCACATCTTGCATGGTGGCAATGCTGGTTTGTCTTGTCAGTTCTGGATTTCTGATGGGTGCGTCTGTGTAGTATACAGCCATGAGAATAATACTGTACATGTTTGGGAAGCTGGTAAATGTATATTATATAAGGTGAAGTTAAGAAACTACCTTTTGTGTATGATTGTAGAACACCTTTCCCTAGTTTCAAAGCTAAAATATCAAGTATGTTTTATGTGATGATTGAAAAAAGTGAAACCAAATTTTAACCACCAGCACCTACTTACATTATTTTTCAAGCGTGTACTCTGAGTGTACTCTGGTCAAATCTTGTTTAAAACTCTAAGGATTGCAATGACTGAAGTGTGTGTTACATTCTCCTTTTTTTGACAAGATGTATGCAAGGCCAAAATGGCTCTGTAGAGTGCATGCCTGTTTATGAGGTAGGTGTTGAAATTGCAGTCATGTCATTTTCCACAGATTTTTAGGTAGTAGTTATAGCTGTAGAATGTAATATAAAAGTGAATTCTTATCTGAGAGGTTAAGTGGATTGAGGTAGTTTCAGGGGTCAAACTGTTTTTCACTGATGAACTCCCCTGTAAGACTTTGAGAAACACTGCTTTATACAGTACTGTGGAAAAAACACTGAAAGGGTAGAAGGGGAGCTGAAGTGGAACTTGTTTGCAAGTATGCACTGAACTAACTCTTAACCCAGACAGAATTTTCCAGAGTATAAATAAGTGGAAAAACTAGAGGAAAATAAAAGCTTGGATTGTGTTATATATACTGGCAGAGGAATACATTGAGTGGTTTAAAAAAAAACACCCAACATCTTGTTTACAGAAGGTTTTTGATGAAAAATCTAGTATTTCTTTCAAATGCCTACTTTGAAGCTAGTGTTTCTGGGTTCTTAAAGGGACTCACTCCTTATTCTATAATCTGATTCTTCGCTCCTTATTCTATAATCTTCTTCACTGAAGTAGTGATTTACTGACTGGTTGAAAGAACCATTGTGCTTATTGTTAAAAAGTCTTTGAGTTTTGAAGTCTCAAGAGATTTATAGATTTTAGTCATATTTTATATCAATTTCTGCAGTAGTTAAATGCCAGCATATAACTACTGGTACTTGGACCTCTTTTGGCTTGGGCACCTGGTTTTTCCAATCTTGCTTGTGAGCCATAAAGAAATTTGTAAGCTGCAATGAGTGCTTGTGCTTCAAGAGAGCGGAAGTCCAATTATACAATTTAGATTGCACAAGGTACTACTTCTCCCTTCTCCTTGCACTATAGTTGAAGGCTGTCAGAGAGAGCCTTACCTGATCCAAACTGGGACAAAGTGCCTAGACTTTTACGAGAAGGAATGTAGGCAGGTGTATGGGAGCAGAATCCCCCTTCTACGCTTCGGTAATGTTACTGTGGTCCTATATGTATATATATATAACCACTGGATTTGTCAGGCTAGTGCTTAGTCCCCATTAATAATCACCCAGCACAGTAGGATTGCTTTTGAAGAAATTGTATTAGAAGCTTTATATTAACAATGAGCCAATCTCTCAACTGGTAAAATACCAGTACACCCTACCACACTGTAAGATGGTCACTCAACTCAGTTCTCTTCTTAGGAAGGTTGCTTCTCGGTGTTGCTTCTCAGATGGTGCTCTTTCAGGGAATAGTTCTGATCTTCTCCTCTCCTACTAAAGCATCTGACCAGCAGTTTGCCTCAGCGAAGTTCTCTTCTTCCCCTGCCACAGTGGAGTCCTCTCTCAACATTCCATTTCCAACTGCTCTTCTTTAACTGCCTTTTCCCATTGCTTTTCCAACCACAGGAATGTTCTTTTAAACCCTATAGTGTCTCCCTGACTTTCTCATCCTCTTCCTGTTTCCCGGGTGCGGCATCAACACGATTCCCCACTATCCCCTGGCGCCATAGTGGACAGTGTGGAATGAGTTGGTCTTCTTCACCCCAGAAGCACACAGTCTCCTGTCACAAAACTTCCCTGAGCTTTTCCTCCCTCTCTAGGTCCAGCTGGATCACTTAAGTTGAAACGAAGTAAGGCGCCCCCCCCACAGCATTCCTTCCCCTGTGACCCAACTGTTCCATTCCTTCCCCCTGACAGTCACTATCTTGACAGCAGGTGTAGCTTGTTAAACCCTTAGAGCACAAACCCTTAGAGCACAATCCTAGGCATGCCTACTCATTGTAAGCCTTATTGCCACATTCCTTCTCCTAAAGGTCTAGGCACTCTGTCCCAATTTGGATCTGGTAAGGCTAGTCAGAGATAGCTGGGGAAGATGCTCAGTGTGCATCATCATATACTTTTTATATTGACTCGAGGGTGCCATTAAAACTCTACAGTAGCCAAGGTTGTAGAAAGAGGTCAGGAAGCTACAGTGTGTTCCCAGGTGTATTAGGTTATCTCTTAATATCATGAATGGTTTCCTGCTCTTGAGGGCTGTATTGCAACCTTTGCTTTATTTTTGCTTTATTTTCAGATATAAAATGTCACTGTTAACCCTGTACATATGCTTTTTCTTGTTTTATATTAATTTCAGATATTATGATCAGCTGTGTTCTATAGAGCCAAAGTTTCCATTTTCTGAAAACCAGGTAATATGAGAGCTTTTAAAAAACATTGCCTTGATATTCTCTCCCCCCCCCCCAAGAAAAGTGATTAGAAGCAGGCAATTCATGAATTGGATAAAGCTGATTCTGAGTGCATGATAACTTAAGTCACACGTTTCTCATCATACCCATGAGTCCGTGAAGTGTTATGCCTTGGTTTGTTGAAGATAGCACCCATTTTATAGGTGTTGAAGAGGCACAACTCAGCCAAAATTAAATACTTTGAATCTCTTTGGTTTCAAGAGAGAGTTATGGTGAAAACTACATTCCTATACACAGTTTCCAGAGAGTAATCCCCATTGCACTGTGGGACTTCTGAGTAAAACGTTTTAGGCTTGTGCCACAGATCTCTTCTACAAAAATCAGGAGGTCTCAAATGCTAGGCTTTGACTGGATTATAACTTTTAACTTAGAGCAGTGGTTCTCAAAGTGGTGGGTTGTGACCCACCGTGGAACCAAAAGCTGCCCCCTGTCCCCTTAAGGGGTGGGGACAGCATAGTGGTGGCAGTGGCAATTCCCAGGACTTCTGGCCCTGCCCCCGCAAACACTCAAAGTTTGAGAAAAGGCTACAAGCACAAGTGTTTATGTGCATGTGTGTATGTGCAGAGCAGTTAGATGTAAATGGGACTCCTAAGTATTTATAAGGTTCTCTTGTTTCAAACTGTTGGCTTTCTTCTTACAAAATTTTCTGATGCTTCTGAAAATTTATAGCCTTAGCATTGCAAGTTTTTATCTTTATAGCCTTAGCATTGCAAGTTTTTATCTTTGTTTTTTCAGCTTAGGTCTTAAACAAAAAGAAACCTGTCTTAAAACTATAAACGAATATACACTCCTATTTTTAGATCTGTGTAACCTTTACCTGGAAAGATGCTTTTGACAAAGGATCACTGTTCGGAGGATCTGTCAAACTTGGTAAGTGAAAGTTTTGAAATGAGAATCTGGGTATACTGTATATTGTAATGTACCATGGAAAATCAGGTGAAATCTGAACAACCTTCAAATATGTGAATTTTCTATGATTCATTATTCAAAAATTATAACGTTTGAAAGGAGCAGTTGCTTTATATTGACTTGTTTAAGTTGGTTGTGTACAGGGGACAGACTTCTTATTTGCCAGTATACTAAGACTTTTCCTGAAAATATAATTACACACAAAAAGCACATGCCCCAAAGCCATTTCTCATATAGGAATATCAAAATACCATGTTGACTTTTAGATTTTCATGACCTAATTCATTCAGATTTCATGCCATGTATATATGCATAAAATATACAAGTTAGTAGCAGACCTCTGTTTCTGATTTTTCTAGGCTACCCTTTATATTTGCTTAGCTGAACATTCAGCCTGTTCCTGGGCATATTTACTTGGAGTAAGTCTTGAGTTCAGTGGGGCTTGCATAGAATTGTAGCTTTACAGTGCAATCCTATGCATGTCTTACTCAGAAGTAAGTTCCACTGTGTTCATTGGGGCTTACTCCCAGGAAAGGATGGGTAGGATTGCAGTCTTAGCCTCTCCTTTGTGTTCCTGCAAGAATTAAGGAATTTCAGTGTACTTTGATTTCCTTAAAAGCTTGTTATAAATATTTCATAAACCACCTGCGTTTTCATACAAAGATCAGGTGCAATGAAAAGGTTTTTTAGGTTTCTTTGGATGTGGAAGCTAAAGCACTATTTAGTCATGATTTAACTTTTTCTCAAATACACTGAGTTGTATCCATACATTGCCTTGTACTTGTTCTATTTAGTGTGGGGGGGATGACTTTTTAAAAATTCGCCCTTCTCCATCCCTTTCACCCCCCCCCCCCATAAAATTCTGCATCTGAGGAGTGCAGGGGACTGGAAGGAGAATTGGAGGGAACCTACATGCATCCTTTATGGATGCCAGATGCACAATGTAAGGTGGGGTTTGGATAGTACCTGCTGTCCAAATCAAGTGATATGTTTCTGTATGTATGCTGTCTCATTGAAACATGCTTATCTGTCAATCCCCGTGTATAATCTCATTAATTCAGTTAGACTGTGACTATTTTTCATATGCAGGTAAGAATTCTGTTTTGTATGTACTTTGTTTCAGCTCTGGCAAGTTTGGGCTATGAGAAGACCTGTGTGTTGTTCAATTGTGGAGCACTGGCTAGCCAGATAGCATCAGAACAGAATCTTGATAGTGATGAAGGACTAAAAGCTGCTGCTAAACATTATCAGGTATGACAAACACTCTCCCTTTTGAACAGATGCTTGAAAACCGTTGGTAGTTAAGCTGAAATGTTGGACATCTGTCTTAAAGCTTTACAAGCATGGAATAGTCAGTTGAATGGAAGACAACTTGGGATAAATATTCAGTATTTGTGGGGTGGTGGAGATGGTGGATGGTATTAGATTTCAGCCTGGGAGTTCTGGATTGTAGCTTACAGCACAATCCTAACCAACATTCTAGCGCCGGTGGAGCCACAGTGCAGCCCCAAGGTAAGGGAGCAAACGTTTCCTCACCTTGAAGAAGCCTCCATGACTGCCCCTGCGCTGCAAAATGCAGTGTGCACCCTGTTGGCACGGCTACACCGGCACTGGAATGGATAGCTAACAGTAAAATCTTTGGCAATTTAGTTCTGATTTGGACTTGCTTCTTAGTAAAGTATAATTAGAATTTTATATTGCTGCTTATCCTGTGGACAAGAGAGACCAGGCAGCAGAGAATGGTGCATATGCACTAACTATGGGATAATTTGAAGAGAGTAGTGAGGGAACAGTTGGCATCCCTTGCTTTTTTTCTGCAAGTCTAGAGGTTCTAATAGTCGACACTACATTCAGACCTTTCCAAATAGCTTTCTTGGTCCCCTGCACAGATGGCTGTCCCTTGCTGAAACTAAAAGGTGGTCAGCAACTTTTCTTCTAGTATCTTCTAAAGACCTTATATAAAGTGGAATTGGCACTTTTGGTGTTGAGGAAGCATTTGCTTTTCTGTCTTGCTTGTTCTTGTCTTTCCATGGAAGAATTCTGTCCTTCTCTACTGCGCAGATGTTGTTGTTGTTGTTGTTGTTCAGTCGTTAAGTCGTGTCCGACCCTTTGTGATCCCATGAACCACATCCCGCCAGGCCTTCCTGTCCTCCACTATCTTCCTGAGTTCGCTCATTTTCATGTTCGTTGCATCGGTGGTGCTGTCTAAGCATCTCATCCTTTGCCTTCCCCTTTTCTTTTTGCCTTCAATCTTTCCCAGCATCAGAGTCTTTTCCAGAGAGTCCTCTCTTCGCATTAGGTGGCCAAAATATTTGAGCTGCGCAGATACCGCAGTTTAAATATGATGTGCAAATTATATTTTTTACAAATGTTCTTAATTTTGCATAAGAATAGCACTGCTGGATCAGACCAAAGGTCTGTCTTCAAAGAAATTGGGAATATGGGTTTGACAGTCATGTCTCTTTAGAAATCAAAATTAAAGATTCTTTAAAGTTGTATCCGTTATCTGAAGGATTCTTTAAAAGCACATACTGTAGAATACATACATACAATAAAGTTTCCAGTAACAGGCAATTAAAAGTTCTTTAGGTCTGGTTGCCAACGTTTCACTCCTCCCTCGGAGCTTTGTCAAGGCGAGCACAGCTTCATAGGCTGTTAGGCTTCCATAGACATGTCTTTGGAAGGTTCGTTGCTGTTATAAATAGAATTGACGCTAGAAAAGCGCAGGAAAGGGTTAATTGAAAACGGAAGCACTAGCACTTTTCAATTAACCCTTTCCCGCGCTTTTCTAGCGTCAATTCTATTTATAACAGCAACAAACCTTCCAAAGACATGTCGTCTAACAGCCTATGAAGCTGTGCTCGCCTTGACAAAGCTCCGAGGGAGGAGTGAAACGTTGGCAACCAGACCTAAAGAACTTTTAATTGCCTGTTACTGGAAACTTTATTGTATGTATTCTACAGTATGTGCTTTTAAAGAATCCTTCAGATAACGGATACAATTTTAAAGAATCTTTAATTTTGATTTCTAAAGAGACATGACTGTCAAACCCATATTCCCAATTTCTTTGAAGATCGTACCCAGTCATGAAAAATTTCACACTACAAAGCTCTATCTGTTACAGCATTCTGTCTTTCACAGTGGTCAACCAGATGCCTCTAGGCACAAGCAGGAGATGTAAGAATATACCTCTTTTGCCATTGCTCCCCCTGCAGCTGGTATTCGGAGGTATCTGTTCATCCTCTTTTGGTCAGAATAAGTTTCTTTGTGCGTAACAGTGTAATAGTAAAATAGATACGCTCAGCCCTGGCTAAACCTGTCTAATTTGGTTATGATCTGTATGTAAGGTTAAGGATGGTGTAAAAGTTTTGTATTATGGCTTATGATAAACTTCTAACTTGTACCCAACATCCAACTTTATATTAAGAAGTTACTTGCACTAACCTAAGGCTGCAAGTCGGTACACAGATAGCTTAAATCCCATGGTCTTCAATGGAATTTAAGAAATCTAACCACTCAATCTTGTGCATGTTTACTCAGTAAGTTCCCACTTCCTTCAGTGGGGCTTACTCCTAGTATTTAAGATTGCAGCCTACGTCGTGCAGAATTGCAACCTAGGGTTTCTTTTGTTAGCTTCTCAATTGTTCAGTCTTGCTCAGATCTCCCTGTTGTAATAAATGCAAAACCAGCAGAACCTGAAACATGCTGACTAGGTGTTCATGATGTCTTGCATGGTGGTATTGGATAATGCATCTTTAATAGAATACTGTATATTCTTCTTTCAAGTTTGCTAGTGGCGCCTTCCAGCACATTAAAGACACCGTCCTCTCCTCATTAAATCGTGAACCCACAGTGGACATCTCTCCAGATACAGTTGGCACTCTAAGTCTTATCATGCTGGCTCAAGCTCAAGAAGTCTTTTTTCTAAAAGCTACCAGAGGTATGTCAGTTACTACTTAAAATTTATATTTTAAGGTTTTAATATTGTGCTTGGGAGTGTTTTATTAGAATATTTATATACTGCTTTTAAACAAAAAATTCACAAAGTAGCTTATGTATCTGTCATCATATGCATTAATGGCCTTGCCTGTATCCCACAGGTAAAGACCAGTTTGAGAATCATTGTCCTAGGTTATCTAATCCTTTATCAATGAGGTAGAAAATTACTTTAGCTACCTGAAATACAATTCTTTAATATATCAGTTTGTTGTTGGACTACTTGCTTGACAAAGATCACACTCTTCTAAAAGGTTAACAGACTGATAGGTGGCTTGTAGAATCTGAAAACATTGACATGTGTGTGAGAGGGGGGGGGCAGGGCGCTTGGGAAGCAGCAACCAAAATAGGCCTTTCAGAGGTGTATCTGTGATTTGTACTGTTGCCCTACCGTCTTTGGAGGCTCCTATCCTGAAACACAGTATTCATGCAGCCTAGTGAACACATGAATATACAATATGCGAGTCAAAATGGTGCAAAATAAACATTTGTGAACAGTGGCATAGGCAGCAGCTCCGTTCGCACCACTTTTTTTTTTTCCTCTGGCTTTTTTCGGGCCGTGGCAGTGAGCCTCGTAGCGCCGCTGCCAAGGCTCCACAAGGCCGGGGGAGTTGTTTTCGGCCTGCCCACCCCTGAGTCCGTTTCTGGTTCTCTGTCGGACCACGTGATGTCACCTGGGGCATGGCTTCTGGGTTACGTCACACGGTGGGGGGGTGACCTCTGGGGAGCATAATCTCGGCCAGTGGCCCCCGGTAGGGGGGGTGCCTAGCTATTCCCCTGTTTGTGAACCCTGATGAGATGTTTCTAGTTTGTTCCCTGTATGCAAAGCAGTCTAGTTGAACTTATCTTTTTGGAAAGCTTTTACTCAAAGCCTTTCAGAAATAACTTCACTTAAGTATTTTTCCAGAAATCATTGATTTCACAACACAGGTTTGATTGTATGTAAAACACACTCAACTGGGTCCTAATTTTCAAAAACTAAATACTGACTGTTTTACCTTATATTGAACATATTCAGAACTTCAAAATATGGTGAGAATCTGTGGCCTGTTTCATGTAGTAAGTTGCATATCTGAAAATGCTTTTGGCTTCTTGATAACCTTTCAAACTAGCATCAGTTCTAATAGCTGTAATATTTTGTTTTTAGATAAAATGAAAGATGCCATCATAGCCAAACTTGCAAATCAAGCTGCTGATTACTATGGCGATGCTTTCAAACAGTGTCAGTACAAGGATACCTTGCCCAAGGTTAGTAAATTCATAATAGAGGCTGCATGTGAAAAGTACAAATTTGCTTTGAGTTGATATGGTGTATATTTGAGGCTCTCAATGGTGTATATTTGAGGTTCTCAGTGGCATTCTCAAACACTTTGTAATCCTTGTGCATGTGCGCGTGAGAGAGAGTGATTGATTGTTACAAATTGTCATAAACTTAGAAAAGCACATAGGCTACTGCTAAAGCAACAAAATGCTGGGGAAATGGATTCACAGTCCACTGCCCTCCTGTGTGGGAGGGTAGGATAAAAACGTAGTAATTAAAAATGTAGTAATTAAACACACTTGGAATGAAAAGTATATCCTTCAGACAGCATTTCTGATTGCATTCAACTTCAACATGGGATGTTTGTGACTGTCCCTGTACGCATGTGGCCTGTTTTACTTCCTTACTAAAATGATTTCAAACTAACATGCTTCCCTGTGGGTTTCATGTTTCTCTGTACTGTCTTCTTATACAATCAAGGAAATCTAGCCTGTGATAGACTTGGTGTTAGTATGGGTTCACTGCTGCTTGATTTCAAGGCTCTAAAACATTGAGAATGAAAGCAGCAACTTCAAATAAGCATCTTCCTTTTTTAAGTATAAATTAGATTTTATGCATTTTCATTTACATTTTGGATGATGATTTGAGTGCTGCAACTCTAGAGTCTGTAGAAAGGTCACTCTTTGTTTTAGACTTGGACTCCTTTTGGTTATTCAAATTTTGTAAACATTGGTTTAGTGCAGGGGTTCTTAACCGGTGGTACGCATACCACCAGTGGTATTTGGACTACCAAGAACCTCTGAACCGTGCCGAGACCCCAAAACACCACGAAAATGTGGTGCTTTCAGTGCTGCATTTTTGCTCCTGAGAGGCTCCTGCATTTCACCGAGCCTCTCGGAAGCGCTGAAGACGGCCCACCTGGAGCCTCTTACCAGCCTCTGGCGGCCTCCTGTGCCGCCTCCGCTGAAAACCGGTCAAAAACCCTGGAAGTAAGCAACGATGGCATCATTGCCACTTCCAGTGGTACTTGGTGCGGCGGTGGTCATGTAGGTGGTACGCCGCACCGAGTACATTGAAAACCCCTGGTTCAGTGTGTTCTTTAGAGTGCATTTCTTAAGGAGTAAGGATAATTTAATGCTTAGTTAAGATGACTGGCTACTGACTAGAGATGTTAGCACTGCTAATTTCACAAGGGCATGCTCAGTTTTTAAACAGTCATTCCCTTCCTCAATGTAGCTGTTACTTGTTTCATTTGTAAAATACTTGTGTCTTGCCTAGTTTTAATAAAAGGGTAAGAGGTAGCTTTTTTAATGTGCCCCTCTGCTTTCATAGATCACACAGCTGCGTAGAGTGAGCTGGAACAGGCAAAATAATTAGTGTAGGATAGACCTCGGAATCTCGGTCCTGAAGGCACATCTGTTCCAGTTTAAATCAACTGTCTGGACACATCTGTAGTAAGTTCTGTGGAAATCATGATAGAAATTTTGCAAACCAGCTAATGTCCATTTACACTATAGATCCTTAATGGACCTCTGTGAAATTAGACTTCTGTATAGGTTTAATCATTTTGTAATATACAGTGTGGTAGTAATGTAGTCCTTGCATATCATCTTAGACCTGACTTACACAGGCAGCAGAATGAGGTGGTGTAGAGTAAAATGTACCACTTCAGAGTGTGAGAATACTATTTTAAATGCTTCCCCACGTTAAAGATAAAACCCTTCTTTGAAAGTAAAAAACCAACATGTTCGAGCCCAGTACATTCTCTGCTGTTCTAGTTTTCTACTTGCATAACTTTCAAATAGGGGAATGTTAAAACTGATCTTTCACCTGCAGTTTGGGCTGTCTGTCTCTCACACCAGGACTGTACAACCCCATTGTGCTGCGTGTGTAGCTCAGGCTTAAAATTGGCTCTGGAAGAGCAATAATTAGTGTTTTGTCTCCATTCGTGCCACACAACCACATGCAGCAAGTAGAAGATGGTAAGTCTAGGCAGCTGTTGCAAGTGGTCTAATGTCAGGTGCTTCAAGAACTGCATCCATGTTGCCTTTAAAGTCTCAGTTTACACATTTTGTCTTCCATGTGATCACGTAATTTGTTTCTAGGTATGCTTTCATATGTGAACTGACAGACTACCCTTGGCAGCAACTTCCACAATTGCAGCAGTACTTGAAGTTACTGTGTTTATAAACATTGCTGCTCAGTGTATCTGTCTGTCCCACCAGGATCATGCACAGCACCTTTTGCTGTGCAATCATGTACCTGAGAATGTTCAGTAGTTATCATAGAGAAAAAAAGCTATGTGAATCTTGTGATTTGGTTAAGAGTTGGCTTTTCATAAATAAGTTTTAGATGGTTCCTTTATGTATCTTAGATTCCTTGTGTATGATAATGTTTGGCTGGAGTCCCCACTGCACTTTCTGATGCGTAATTCAGTTCTTAGTCTGTAAGCGTACTTATTTCAGGTAGTGATTTGGGTGAACTGAAATCCAAAATGTCCCAGATTAAAAGCCCAACCCTGTCCTTCTGCCCCACTGGTGCAGCCAGTGGGGGAGGGTAGAATGGGAGGCTTTGGAAGGAAAAGGGGATTTTAAATTCTCTCTTTGTTCTCCCGTTCTGCCCTCCCCCACTGGCTGCACCAGTGGGGGAAAAGGATAGGATTGGGCTGTAAATGTATGAAGTGATACCCATACTTTCACCAAACGTTATCCATAGTCACATGGTGTCCACCACTTCTCATGTCTTTAACCTATCTAAACCATTAATTGGGTGACTCTAATGTCCTGTTCTTCTTCCTCTTTCTTCCTGCATCCCATGTTGTCTGTGATGGTTTATGTGGTTGGACTTTCCCTTGGTCAGTATTTTTATTTCCAGGAGGTGTTTCCTGTTCTGGCTGCAAAACACTGCATAATGCAGGCCAATGCAGAATTTCATCAGTCTATACTGGCAAAGCAACAGAAGAAATTTGGTGAAGAAATAGCAAGATTGCAAGTGAGTAATCTTTTTTATAAAGGAAGAATGAAAGTTTGAGCATATTATAATTGCTCTGAAAGAAGAAGAAAAACTGTTAAATGTTTGAAAAAAGTAAACAGTAATTTGCCTTTTGATGCCTCTTATCAACCAGCTGCAACCTCATGATTGAAATCAAATTATAACTAATGTTAACAAATGTTTCAATTTGTCAGCAAGAAATCTTTAAAGAGTAGAGTTTGAGGATTTAAAGGATAGAGTTTGGGGACTTGTGCATGAGGTTTTTGTACCTGTAATCCTCAGATTACCCCCCCCCCATACACAAATATATGTTTGGATAGTCTCTATATTGCATCTAAAGTAGTAGTATTCATTTTTTTTCTTCCTAAGATGTTCTACTGTGTTAACCTTTTTTCCATTTTGCCTGTGAGGAGCATCTTTTGAATTATGGTACTTCCGGCATAAAAGGTCAGCTTAAGGTGCTGCAATCCAAAGCACTCTTGTAAGTTAGTGGAACTTATTATACACTCAGGCAACCACTGTAGGTACAGATATGTGATTCATGTATGCACAAAACACATGGTGCCAGCCTTAGAAACATCAAGATACACATTATACTGTGTGTTGTATGTATCTCCTAAGGAGCACTGTGAAAGAGGCAAAAACGTGGGATACAAAGCCCTATGGGGAAAAATATATTCTTGACCCCCCCCCCAACGTTAATTGGTAAGCAACATTTTTCTGCATAGAATCTTATTCCCAACCCATTACCAACATAATTTGGGAAGGGTGCAAGTGATGGCACACTTCAAATTCCAGTGTAGACTGTTTTCTCCTCCTTTAAATGTACTAGTAAGAGAGATATGAGCAAAGTGGTTTCTACTGAGGTCTGATCTTAACACTACAGTGAGACGCTGGGCTGGGCAGAAAATCCTGCCAGTGGTGGGTTTTTGCATCTCTCATAGTTCCTGTGCCAGGTAAAACAACAACCCTGCTTTAAAGTGAAAGTGGCTGCATAAGACCTTTCCACACTGACGTGAAAGCAAAGATAATGTGAATATACCTATTATGCACATTGTCATTTTTTCTGTTCCTTGTTTTTCCCCAGAAAGAGCTGAATTTTGCCTCTGTTAAGTATTTTGTTTAAAAACAATTGCCATTCAGCATAATGAGAATTGTGTATTATGGAGGTAGTGTGCATTTTTGAAAGTTCCAAAAGGAAAAAAATATTATATTGCTGAGTTCTTCTACTAGGGAATTTGTCTTAGCTTGGGGTAGAAATATATCATTTGAGGAGTATGAGCATCTGTGTGGCAGACAGCCTTGAGTATTTAACTATACAGTATTGGCGTTTTAAACGAGCAAATATTTGAGTTTATGCTAGATAGCATTAGAATAGAAACTGTAGATTCAGTAGTTCTGCATAGCAATAATTTTATGATGTATACTGCTACACAACCTGTTCTGTACATTCAAGCAAACATCTTGCTGATGCTTCTTAAGGGTACTTGCCTTAAGGAGAAACCATAAATAGCAATTATATGCCTTCTAGTTATAGCAGATGCTAGAAACCGTGTGTATTAACTCAACTTCATTTATTTTGAATTCAGCATGCTGCTGATCTAGTAAAAACAGTGGCATCTCGGTATGATGAATACATAAACATAAAAGACTTGTCTGACAAAATCAGCCGTGCACTTACAGCTGCTAAGAAGGACAACGACTTCATCTATCATGACAGGATTCCTGATCTTAAAGATCTAGAGCCTATCGGAAAAGCCAGTCTTGTGAAAGCTACTCCAGTTACTGTCCCTCTGAGTCAGAAATTTACTGGTAAGGGTATTTTTATTAGTCTAGAGTTTAGCCTTTGCCTTTCACAATCTCATTCTGAATTCTAAATTTTATATATCTAGATTTTGTATTATCGCCTTTCCCCCCAAAGGTTCAAGATGAGCTATCTTTCCTTTTATCTTTCTCATTAATCCCTCAATGTGACACGGAGGTGGGTTACAGTTCTTCCCTTTTTACAGATGGGGAAACTGTTTCTGAAACAGTTCTGTTTCTATCCCACTCTGTGATATAACTGAGCTGAGATTAGAACCAAAATTCAAGTTCAGTACAGTATCCACTGGTGACAAGTGGTATTACAAAGGTGTTGAATCTTGCTACTTGCTATATTCATACCTTTTATAAGAAACTTATAATTAATACAAATGCTAGCATTTGGGCCTGGTGTACATATGCCACATAATGTGGTGGTAAGGGTTCTGAGAATTTTACCACTTCACGCTGCAGGTCGAATATCATATGTTTGAATGCTCCTTTGCATTAACTTCCAGGATGGAAAACTAGCAGAGCTGGTTGAGTAAAAACCATGAGTGAAAGGCTTCTCCCTCATAGCCTTGATTTTTATTTTATTTTTTGCTGCAGGTTTTTTTAATGTTGGGGAACATTCTAAAATTGTATTCCCCTTGCCTGGAGTGGTACAATAATCTCTCATACCACAGGATTCTGTCACCTCATTCTACTGTTTATGTACACTGTTTATGTACACCTGTACACTCTTTATGTGTATAATACTAATTTCCGTTAAACTCGATGGGACTTGCTTCTGCGTAGACATGCACAGGTGTCCACTAGTTTTCTTATGATTAACACTTTAATTTTAAATATCTCTTGTTTTGCTGGACTGTAGAAGCACTTATCTTTTCTCACTTGAATGACATTGTTAGCCCCTTCCTTAAACACACAAATCTCAGAGCTTTGCAAAAGTGCCAATAGGCAAAATATCGCCATATTTTGCAGTCCACAATCTTTTGAGCAGTGACTATGTCAGGTCTGAATCTCACAACTAACCTCACATTGGGTAGTTGCTGCATTTCTGCTTTGCCATCTGTAACGTTATCATAGTGGCATTGTTCCCACCTACTGGGATGGTTAGGCAGCTAGGAAGTACACGTTGCTTGAACGCTCTGGGACCCTACCTATCTAGACTCTCTGAAGTACTTTTTTGCTACTTCAAGAAGCAGAGCTGTAATCCAAACCTTTCATTCAGTGATGGTTTCTCACTTCAATTAGACCATCTTCAGGTTAGATTTGCTCTTCCAGGTAGCTGCAGGTAGAAATGTACTTTGCAGTTTGTTCACTTGTGATATGAAGAGACGTCTCCTTGAATGTTTGCACTCATAATAAGTGTTAAACCAGAATTTTAAGGGAAATGGTAAGTTTAAATATTGATACTGTGTCTGTATGAATGTTGCTATTTTTGGGGAGGGGTTTCTCTTTCCTGAAGACAGCATAGAGCATGTGATGTTAGCTTGATTCTTCAGATAAATGCTCTTGGCACACATGTTGGGTAGGAATATAAAAGCAATGGGTTTTTCAGCCTTTGTTAATAATAGTGCTTTAATTTACAGATTTGTTTGAGAAGATGGTTCCCCTGGCAGTACAGCAAGCTCTTACCGCTTACAACCAAAGAAAGGCAGACCTGGTGAACAGATCAATAGCTCAGATGAGGGAGGCCACCAATCTGGCAAATGGGTGAGCTTATTCATTTTTCTTCGGCATACCACAGATATTACTGACAAAACTGGGGGGGGGGGGATCGCTTTAAGGATGTCTTTGAATGACTTTTAACACTTGTAAAGAGTTTCCAGAATGCAAGGATGCTGGTTTGAGAGAAATCTTCATTAGCAGTAACACTCCTTGAGTGTGACAGAAAGTATCCCCAACAATTTACCCATTCCTTCCAAAAATACTTGGTATTTTTGAGTACAGAGAGGATGATGCCAAAATGTTGAAAGTTTATTTCAACAGCTTTATTTCTTTAAAAAAAATGGCCATGGTTGACTGAATGTGAACTATGTAGTATCGTGATTTTTGCAAGCCGCTACAAGTTGAATTGATACATTTTTTTCCCTCAGAGTGCTTGCATCCCTCAATCTCCCAGCTGCTATTGAAGATGTATCTGGGGATAGTGTTCCTCAGTCTATCCTGCAGAAATCTAAGTCTGTGATTGAACAGGGAGGTATCCAGACAATTGATCAGTTGATGAAAGATCTTCCTGAACTGCTTCAGAGAAATAGAGAGATTTTGGATGAGGTAAGCTTACAATAATTCTACTAGATGGTAATAGCAAATTTTAATTTCTTGTTCCACTTAGTGATACAAAGTGAGTTTTTTTACACACACACACACACACACACACACACACACACACACACACACACACACACACACACACACACACACACACACACACACACACACACACACACACACACACACACACACACACACACACAAGGCTTGTAGTTGCAGTCATGCTTCACTTTGTTGTCCATGCTTTAGATTCTTGTCCAACATTAATTAGAAGTACTTTTTTTAAACTCTTGAAGTCTTTAAGGATATTGGATGAAGAAGAAGCAACCGACAATGAACTGAGGAACAAGTTCAAGGAACGTTGGCAAAGAACATCATCAAATGACCTTTACAAGCCGCTGAGGGCAGGTAATATTTATGTTTTCATCCCTCTAATCTTTATGTTGGGTTGATTGTAGTGTACAAATTTGCACATAGCTGCATTATGTATTATGGCTTAGCAACAGTTAACCAAAGACTCTTTAACAGCTTAAAGTGTTGCCAATTGTTGATCTTGAGATCCTTGAAGTGCTTCCTACTCCCCTTACCTCCGCACTCCGGGAATGACTTCTAATCCAAACTGGAATAAAATTACTGAAAGGCAACAATCTGAAAATATCAATTTGAAGTAGTTACTCTGGATTAGATATCTGTTGTTTTTTTTTTTTGCTAGTCAGTCCTCCGACGTGTATCATGCTCTTTTCAGTACTTTAACTAGGCAAGAGTTGAAGAAATTTACTTGCTTGAACCAGTCTAGAAATAAAAAGGGTACACAGTCTAGAAATAAAAAGGGTTCACACAAGGGTACACAAAAAGGGTGGGGCATATCACTAAGATAGTATTTAAAGGAGAAATCTTATGCTGCCCACTGAGGATCCATGAGTTATAAATTTCTGAAGCTGGAAGTACCAGATATTCAGCTCATTGGAAAATGTTGGAGGCAGCAAAGGTTATCAGTTACCTCAGTAAAGGGGGTGGGGTCTGAGCTAAGATGGCATCTCAATATGGGGGGGGGGGTGCCATTGTTCAGAGGCAGCCCGCCCTTGTCACTGGCCAAGACAGTTGTATCATAGACCAACTGAAAATCACTTACCCCGTATTTATCGGCATATTACACACACCGGTGTATAACACACACCCTCATTTTGGCCCTTCTGTTCGTTTTTAATGCATTTTGGGGACTTACCGGTTGTTTAGCAGGTCCAATCTTCGGCGGGACTTCCCCTGCCCTGGTAAGCAGCTCTATACACTGCACCTTCGCTTCTTTTACAAGCAAGCTGTGTGCCTCCCGGACGCTGAGATGCTAGACGCGACCAGGAACCTCTACGCAATCATCGCGGTTACTATGATGTTTGCGCAGAGCGTCCTGGTCGCGTCCAGTGCCTGCGCGAAGTTCCCTGATGCTGGACGTGACTGCAAGCTCTCCGGAAACATCGGAGTAAATCAGATGTTTCTGGAGGGCTTTGAAGTCGCGTCTAGCGTCGGGGAACTTCGCGCAGGCGCTGGACGCGACCAGGACGCTCTGCGCAAACATCGTAGTAACTGCGATGATTGCGCAGAGGTTCCTGGTCGCGTCCAGCGTCCAGGAGGCACAGCTTGCTTGTAAAAGAAGCGAAGGTGCAACGTGCAGAGCTGCTGACCCAGGGCAGGGGCAGTGACACCAAAGATTGGACCTGCTAAACAACAACCGGTAAGCCCTGAAAATGCATAAAAATGGCCGGGGGTGGGGGGGAAAGAGATTTTTTAGTATCGGCGTATAACACGCACCCTATTATTTTGGTTCACAATTTTGGTCAAAAAAGTGCATGTTATACGCCGAAAAATACGGTATATTTTTCTATAATGGTAGAAGCCTATATCTTTAATCAAGTATCTGAATAGAAACATTGAGGCTGGCTGAACCTAGGGTATGGCCTAGATACCATTGCTTAATTCCAGAGAACAATTATGATGCAATCTCTTTGGATCAAACTAATGCGGACATAAAGAATAATGGTCTTAAAAATCTAAACTTCTCTGTTGGAGGCTGTCTGTGGCTTGATACAACAAAAGGCAGGAAGTAACTACCAATTCCCAAAAGTCTTAGAACCCATACAAAACAAGGAAGGGTACGTCAAGACTCTTCCAGTGAGGAAAAAATTCAGCAAGTCCTCATTCAAAGTGGTTCTTAGAAACAGCAACTTTAAGCGAAACGACTTATAACGAAACCAATTTTACCGTAGGCTAAAAAATAAGCAAGAGTTCATGGCACACTTCTGGTCACAAAAACATCACCAAACTTATAAATAAATACCCCAAATGCTTCTAATATAAAACATTAAAATAAATTAGCTTTCTAGGCCAGAGAACCCATGCAGAAAACATTCAAATTCCACTCAGACAGTGGATCAATGGCTAGGGATCAATTTCCCTCAACAACTTTAAAACGAATCTACTTATAACGAAACAACTTTAAGTGAGGACCTGCTGTACTTGGAGAGGGATTGTCTGACAGACTAATTTTAGAAGGAATGGAAGCAAAATGTACTACTCATAGTTCCAGTTACTGTTTCCCATCAGAAGTAAGCCACATGAAACCCTGGCCTCATTAGTAGAATTGCTTGGGTTCACACAAACACAAACTTAATAATCTGGAATTGGTTACCCAGACTTGGTTTATCGGTACCTTTCTACACAGGTAAAAGACAATATTTCACTTGATGTATGACAAGACTTGTGAACAGCAAATCTGTTTTTTTTTTCTAGAGGGATCCAATTACCGTAATATCTTGGATAAAGCTGTACAAGCTGACAAACAAGTTAAAGAACGTTATCAGTCTCATCGGGATACAATTTCACTGTTATGTAAACCAGAACCAGAACTGAATGCAGCAATTCCGTCCGCAAATCCAGCAAAAACTATGCAGGGTAGTGAGGTAAGAAAATAAGAAATTTCATTTTAATGACTAGATTGGACAATAAGGCATTGGGGGTTTCCCAACATTTAAACTGGTTGTATTTGGGGATACTTGTTCCTGCTTTTTTAATTTAAGAATGTTGGCAGATCCAAACCTAGATCTCTCACTCTTCATCTAAGTTAGCCCCAAATTGTTCAAGTTTGTGTCCTGTGGTTTGGTTAATGTGTTGGTCTCCAAGCACAAGGTTTTCATAAAATGCAGAAAAGAATGTCAGGGTTCTAATTCGAGTTTGGCTTATTACCGTATATATACTCGCATATAAGACGAAGGAAAAGTTTTGAGCAAAAAATATTGACATTTGCTATGACGCTTTGATAAGTCGAGGGTGAAACGTAAAGATTTGTGGAATTCTTTGAATTAGATAATTTGGTCTGGTTTTTCCCGATGGCTGGAGGTTTGGAGGAGGGTGTCTGGAAGAGGAAGAGAGACAAGGGACTATAGCCTCGGAGTGTAGGCTCAGAGGGAGCAGCTTTGCCACTCAGTCTCATCACAGCCACTGTATGTTAAAGATTCATGCTGCCGGTGGGGTGGGAGGGCTGCCATTTGCAAAGATCACCCTGGGAGCTGCATTTTAAAGATGCATGAACGTCTCCCTTAAAGAAAAAAAAGATATCCGTGCCACTCACAAACCAGCAATAACAGCCAGAATGACGCGCACACACGAGCTCCCCTCCAGCAACACACACGCATTAATAATTCTTTGAAGAAGCCCCCGTGCCCCCCCATTACCTTTTTGTGTTTTAATTCAAGCCTGTGTCTTGCTTTTACAAAAGTCTGCTTCTGTGCTTTAAAAAGCAGGGAAGCTGATTGGAGGGTAGAGAGGCTCAGCCCAAGCAGCAACTGGAACTACTTCCTGTTAGTTGCTGAGCCTCTCTACCCTCCAGTCGGCTTGGCTGCTTCTGAGCTACTGTAGTTATCTGTAAAGCATAGAAGCGGATGTTTTGTAAAAGCAAGACACAGGCTTGAATTAAAACACAACAATGGTAATGGGGAGGGGGCGCCGCCGAAGGGGTGATACAGTGAAAGGAGAACGTGCATTGACCTGATGTGAAGACGAGGCAGCTTTTCTGGGTCCTTTCCCCCCCTAAATTTCTCTCCTTGTAAGTGAGTATATACGGTAATCACTCTCCCATATTTTCCTGTGCAGTCTTGATGCCACAATAACGTACTAAAATAATTACTAAATACCAGTATACAGAAACAATCTCTAGTTCTGTTTTTTCTTTTGTGATGGAAGGTGGAAAATAACAGATTTGTAAAAATGCCGAAGTAAAAATGCCAAATGTGAACTGTTTCCTAGGTGGTTAATATCCTAAAGTCCTTGCTAGCTAGTCTGGATGAAGTGAAAAAGCAGAGAGAACAGCTTGAGAATGATCTGAAGTCAGTCAACTTTGACATGACAACCAAATTCCTAACAGCACTTGCACAGGATGGTGCCCTAAATGAAGAAGCCATATCTGTCACTGAGTTGGATCGGATTTATGGAAGTCTCACCCATAAAGTACAGGAGACCCTGAAAAAACAGGAGGAACTGCTCAACAGCATTCAGGTATCTCTTGTGCTTGGAATATGTTCTAAGGGCCATCCTGGGACAATGGGCACATTGTCATAATTGGTTTCAAAGTTCTGTCACTTAGAAGTTTGTATCCTGAAACATAATAATTGAACATATTTAAATGTAAAGCTCTTGTATATAAAATTAATATAAAAAGCAATCTGTTTTGTTCTAGCAGAGATTGACTGTGCTTCAGCTTAGAACTACAGTTACTGTAATTCTTATCCCTTAAATCTGTGGGATGGTATGCAATTGCTGAAATCCTTTTAAAATGTATTGTGTTTCTTTTCCTCATGGCAGAATTCTCATCAGGAATTCTCAAAGATGAAACAATCAAATAATGAATCCAATTTAAGAGAAGAAGTACTAAAGAACTTGGCTGTAGCCAATGACAACTTTGTTGAACTTGTAGCCAACCTGAAAGAAGGCACAAAGGTACAGTAATACTGTACACTGTGTAAGGACTAGCAAAATGAATAACAATACCCCAGGTTTATTTTATTGTGCTTTCAGTTGGTCCTATGTGTCAAATGTCTATAAGGCATAACTAAAGCTCTCTCAGAACAGAGGTGTCGTTAGGGGGGGTGGGGGCCCACCACCCGCAGGCGATGGTTCCTGGGCACGGGGGGTGCACTTACCCGACGGCGGCAAAACCCCGCGTTTTCAGCCCTCCAGCAGGTCTGGCTTTCAGCTGATGTGATTGGTCTTCCTACAGTCATACTTTATTCTATGCGTTTGATGTAAGCCTAAGTAAATGCATCACGTACATGCAGAACATTATTGCACCAACCTCCATAGCATTCAGTTCCATAAACATTTTATCACTTTCTAGTAGTAATGTTGGAAACAGCAGTTACGTTTTGGATTGAGTTTCTTCAGCTCTGTGTTTTTCAGCTCCATTTTTCTTGCTATTGAAAACCTTGCTGATTCTTGATGATCTGTGTTGCATTTGCGAAGTGTAACATTCAGAAGAATATTCACTGTGGTTTTTGTTTTTTAGTTTTACAACGAACTAACTGAAATCCTTCTGAAATTCCAAAACAAATGCAGTGACATTGTGTTTGCACGCAAAACGGAAAGAGATGAACTTCTGAAGTAAGCTTCTTGTGTCTTCAAGTATTGGAGCAAGTACTACTTAATCGTTTGGTTAATTGCTGTGTGGTAAAGGATGCCTAAGCAGGTGTCTTTTTCAAATGATTGTGCACTTTATAATAAATGCTAGCCAGTGCTCTATATTTCCAAGAAAATACTTTAGTTGTCCGTCCTGTAGTAATTTCTTCTTTGCATGTCATATTTTAATGGTAAGAGCTAAGTACTGTATTAATGCCACCTTTTATTTATAGATAGATGATAGATTGATTGAAAGGTCTCCAAGGTAGCTCAGGCAATAGTTGCCTTGTTGATTCCAAAGGATGGGATGTGGACCAGTTTTAGGTTGGTCCCAAGACAAGTTTGTGTTTTACAGTTCTTTGAGCAGAATCCTGACCTTTGCTACCTGCTTCATTGTCTGTAATTTGTAGGTTTGCATTCTCTTACTTCAAACATGCTGAGACACTGAACAAAAGTGCTGTCGTCAGTCTAGCCATTGGAGTATAGTCAAAGGAATCATTTGCAACGAGACAGAAGTATTGGGCTATCCAGATATTTAGTTCTTGCAGCATTTACGCATATTGAACCTTACAGATTTGCCCATCTGTGATCTCGTTCTACAATTTTTGAAATATTTTGTCAGCGTTCTTTTTTCCATGAGCCACCAAATTTCATGGGCACAGCTCCAAAGAACTGTCTGGAGTTTTCTGTTCCTGCCTTCCTGCTGTAGCCATTGTCCACTCCTGGCCATTCATGATTTTTGAGGAATCCTCTGGAATAACATGAGGGTGGTAGAGAATTAGTGTTGCACAGCCCTTGGAAGTAGGAAGCATACTTTAAATGCAAGCTATAGTGTACTGTGCCTGGAGCATTAGTAACATCTTATAACATGGATATCACTTTTGGCTCTGCTTAACTGCATTTTTGATCCCAGAACAGTTCTCAAAGTATATCTGACGGCTCACTAAACTAAGCTTTCCCTAGATGAGGATTAACCTAATTGCAGGTGTAATTTGAACATGTTTGTAGCTTTCACTGTCGAAGGGACTCAGTGTGGTAAACTGTGTTCTGGGTATAAAAAAGTATCAAATATTCAGTCTACGTTGGACAAAGATATTGCAACAATCCATGTTATGCTTCAAACTTGATGAAAATATTTTCCTTTTTAAAAGAGATCTGCAACAAAGCATTGCTAGAGAACCCAGCGCCCCGTCTTTTCCCTCTGTGCCTGCATATCAAACGGGTCCTGCTGGAGGAAACAAACCACCTGCATCAACTGTTCCAACTCCAGCCCCCAGAACCAGTGTAGTAAGTAAAGATAATTATGTGTAAACCAACCTGAGGGAATAGAGGCATCCATATTAAAAGGCATTTGTTGCAAGAAATTAACATAACCAGCCTTATTTATTGAGATGTTAGAATTCCATAATTGAGACAGAACCTATTCTGTTGTGGCTACTGATATTACAGCGTCACACTGAACTTCTGTTTCTACTTGGTCTTTTAGTTGTCTTTTGGAGCTGCTATTAGTGCCATAAATGTAAAATGTAATAGAACTACTCTTGACTTCTGTCCTACACTATATCTAACTTTATTTTATTTAGGCTAGTAAACCACAGCCACCAGCCCGCCCTCCCCCACCAGTGATTTCTGCAGCAACTACACACACTACTCCTGTACCAGCAGTTACTGGGACAGCACCTCCTCCAGCTGGTTCTGCAGCTAGCACAGCACCTTTACAGGCACAGGGGCCGCCTTATCCAACATATCCAGGGTATCCTGGGTAAGTATTCAAGAATACTTAAACAGTATATTACTTTTGTATCGGAGATGACTGTCAGTTATGGTGCAGATAAAAGATTTCTCAATTATTCAGGAATGGCAGCACCAAGTTAAGGTCCAGCTCAAAATAAAATTGAGAGTAAAGTATATATGGACTTCCATGAAACTTGAAATTATATTCTTGTTTCAGCTTGTTGGGACTGCTTTGGTTAAGGTCTGTATTTGGGGGGAATTGTGACCAAAAATGTGGCATAAAGAGGCTCATGTGCTCTTATGTGTTTAAATGGCTGCTTCCATAGTTGTAAAGTCTGGCCAACATTAAGCACTTTTAAAATCCCTTGGAGTTTAAATTTCTCCAGTTTTAAAAAAAACTTGTACATCCAATGGGAGATTTCAACATGTAAAATTTAAAGTGCTTCACTGTAGCTGGATCATCCCCATGGCATGTATGTTATATGGGGTTCTTGTACTGAGAGGTCTGATTTATGTTACCTTCCTGTAATTGTCAGAATTTTACATAGTGCTGTTTTAAGTACAATTCTTGCATCATGATAGAGTTAAATATTTTCGTGTATGGCTTTTAAAATGTTTGTTTATAGCCATTTAATAAGGCAGCATTTCTGTCTCCCGTCAACATTTATCTATAGTATCCTAAAATGCTTGAGTGCTGTTGGTTTAA
Source organism: Plestiodon gilberti rubricaudatus (assembly GCA_026170595.1). NCBI lineage: Eukaryota > Metazoa > Chordata > Lepidosauria > Squamata > Scincidae > Plestiodon > Plestiodon gilberti. The sequence continues at coordinate 72,803,372 of JANXHW010000006.1, read as the reverse complement.
GGCAAATCTGAAGCAATTGTCAGCCATTTGTCATAGAAAGGACAATATCCCTTCTATAGTGTGCTTGGGTAGCTAATTTTTGGCATCTTAAAGTCTGTATGTTGAACTGAAACTTCCATGTATTGCTGTGAACACTGCTGAAAAATATATTTTATATTTGTAAACCAATTTTATATTTGTAAATTATATTTATATATTTTATATATGAAACAGAATTCTGTTTCATAACAAAGGAAATTTCAATTTAAAATTTAGTGTCTGCAGACCCAGTTGGAACTTCTAATTCAGACATTAAGGTACCAGGTTATCAAAGTTGGGGAACACTGATTTTATAAAGGAAGCTTGATTTTTGTGGGAGAAGTTCGTGAGTTGGCTCAGCTTCAGGGACTCGCGTGCTTTTCTCTTCTGCTGCTATAGTACAGTATTTGATTTGTGCATGCTGTCATGTATGGCCTTTTCTTGTTTTCACAGATATTGTCAGATGCCTTTGCCAATGGGTTATAATCCTTACATGTATGGTCAATATAATTTGCCATATACACCATCGCCTATGTACCCAAATCCTGGACAAGCACCATACCCAGGACCTCAGCAGCCTGGACATCCCTACCCACAACAACCCTATTATCCCCAGCAATAACATATCTGCAAAGAAGTGCTGCTTGTTATACCCAAGATAAACTTGCAATAAGCATACTAAATCTTTAGTTCCAGTTAGTGTACCTCACTGTATTGAAAATGGTCTGTAACTTCTCTCTGGTTAAGTACTCAAAGCTGTGCTCCCAGTTGGATTCTGACTGTGTTAAACCTCCTGAGGGATTGGCAAGCTACTGCAAAATTATATATGGACAGAATTAGATTACAGCAAAATTCAACTGTAAGTGCAGTTTACATAATTAGACCAAAATGTTTCTTTACAACAATTGTCACTTCCTTTTAAATTGAGGTATTTGATATAAAAAGCAAAATGGTACAAGCACTGGGTGTGATATATTCTACAAGCTTTAAAGAGGATTTTCTTCTATATCGGTTTGTATCTTGGGTTTGAGTTTGGCTACCAATATGTTATTTTGTCTAATCAAGACATTGTAAATCATATAAGTGCAAAATAAATTGCATAGGAACAGTTTAAAAATTTTAACACTAGATATTTCTTACTACCCTATGACCAATGTATATTGTTGCAGGTTAGGCACATTGTTTGCACTGGTTTTTAAAGCTGAGGGTTCTACTGCACAGTCAAAGTTGCTTATACTTTAAGATCCTGTAATATAAAAACAATTCCATAAATCCTGATGTTGTAGTGCTGTCTGAGAAAGAGAGAAAATAAATCAAGATATTTTTGTTTGATTCTTTTGAAATACTAGCTTTTGAGTTGAGACCATGGCAGATGAATTGCAACGATTGTTACGATACTATGCATGCCTTTTTGTTAAGTCCAGGCACTTTAAACTTGCTGTTTTGCTCCTGATTTGGCTGGTGGTGTTGGCCTATTTTAAAAAAGAGTTCAGTGGCGTGCTGCAGCTTCTCCATCTGATTTCATGGTGCACGTATGTGTGTGAAGATAGCCCCGTGCACTGAGCCTATCCTGAGCTTCCTGATGGGGAGGAAGGTGGTGATAGATAATAGTGAGCGATTAGCCTTATTAAGAAAGTTAAGTTTAAGTTGGCTGGAGTACTGTGACACCTAAGTGTGTGTTCTCACTTTGGACTATTGTTTGGTGAGGTCTGGCAATCCTTGCAGTCAAGACCAGTATTCTCTCCTTTCACTAAAATAATTGCTTGACAAATGGCAAACATAATTGGGCAGGTTTGTTTGTTCAATTTGTGTCCCACCTTTCTCCCCGAAGGGCACCCAAGGCGGCTTAAAACATTAAAATTCATATATAAATTATAAGGCACATAAAAATATAAAATACATATATAACAAATATTAAGCCCCTCCCCCCCCAAAAGCTATCTGAAATACAAATATTTAAGCTTTATTGGAACTGCTCCACAGAGGGGGCTGATTGGAGCATGCTTCCAGAGGATCTGCAGAGGTGTGGTGCCACAACAAAGAAGGCCCTGTTTCTCACCGCTGTTCCCTTTACCTTGGTTGGCTGTGGAATTCTTAGCAGGGCCCTGCAGGATGACCTAAGAAGGGCACAAATCAGACTGAATACGAGTAGGCTAACAAAGAGCCAGAATCTCAAAGAATTTTAACTTCTGTAAAGTATCAAGTGCAGTTATAGGTTTGAATTACACAAGGTGAACAACCTGAGGTTCTTCCATGTATGTTGAGACAACAGGTAAAAATACTGTATTCATATAGAGCAGAGGTTCTCGACCTGTGGTACGGGTACCCCTAGGGGTACGCAGACCACTTGCTGGAGGTACGCCAAGCCCTGCCCCTTATCTGCCCCATCAGCAGCTAATTCAGTGTTAAGTAACATGGATTTTAAATTGTAATTATTTTCGGAGCCCTTCTGTCTCTCTGATTTTGGTTTTGGGCTTATTTTTGTACTTTGGAAAATGTACTTTGGTGGGGTGGGGGAGTGAGGAGCTGATTTTGGGAAGTGTGACTTAGAGAAAAGGGAGGTCCTTGCATGTGAGTGTAAGTGTCTCACAGAGAGAGAGTTAAATAAGGCATTTTTTTCACATTTAAAATTGTTTTAGTACTTATTTAATGATTAATTACCTAATGATTAATTACCTAATTGATTGATCAGCAGTTAATTAGCAGGGGGTACTTCAGAAAATTGGACCGTGTTAGGGGGTACCCAAGCCTCCAAAGGTTGAGAACCCCTGATTATAGAGGTTGGGATTCAAAGAAATCTGTGCAGGGCACCGGGCACATGCTCTCGGAGAGCTGGCCTGTTTTTCTGTTCAGTTGCAGTACCCTGTCCCATTTAAAATACTGCCTGGGAGACACTCTGATCTTTAAGAGCAGTTGGGGGGGTGTTGTATGGGGGGGAGGGCTCAAAATTTTGGTGCACGTGGTATGGGGGGGGAGGGCTCAAAATTTTGGTGCACGTGGAATTTCTAAGTATTTATATACTGCTTTTTCTAAGTAGTCAAAAGTACCTTTTGTATTATCTTTAATCCTCACAACCACCACCTTGTCAGGTAAGTCAGTGTTCCTCTGAGAAAGGAGGAGAAGGGTGAAACTGAGGCTTGAAACTGCCTGTGCTGTCGGCTGTTTTCACACATGCTCAGGGATGTATATACATGTGTATACATCCCTGAGCATTTGTGAACACATGTGTTCATACATGTGTATTTGAACATGTATATTTACTAGGTCTTTGGGCTGCTGGTCGTTATCTTGCCTGTAGTACTATTTACTGAGGAGGTAATTTATACAGTGAGGGAAGCATAGGCAAAATGCAACAATAAAGCATGTCACACATTTGATGGAACACAGGGGGAGACTTGGCAATTAGCCCCTGCATTTCTATCAATATCCATTCAGATGAAAGCTGGAACATTGCTGTAGAGGAGAACTGCGAGTCCAGGGGGCTGAAACTTAGTGATATCCTTAAATTAAAAAAAAGAGAGAGAGAGGTTGGAAGAGCATTGTGGGCCCCAGTGTGGGCTTTGGCTTGTCTGGTCTTGAGAGGGAAGGGGAAAGCCAGGCAGAACAAGCAAAGAAGCTAACCACCTTTCCTAGGCTGCAGAGGGATGGGGTTCTGTCACAGCACCAGTAGGTCACTTAAACTTGCTAGGGTAGTTGGAGAGAAAATGCACACTAATACTTTTTGGCTACGCTCTTGATAGGTTTTGGGCCATAGGCTAGCATGAGAATTACTGTGTGGTGAGCTCATCCTGGAGCATCCTTTTTGTTTGGAAATGGCTCTTGATGGGTTTCTATTCACCTGTCCTCAGAGATGACTTCCCTATTGTGTTGCTCATTGGCAAGGATATGACTAGGTGCTTGTTAATTGTTTGTGACATCTGCAACTCCATTTGTTAATGAAGGTGACCATAAATGGTTCTGTGTCTGGCCTGGATAACACGTTTGCTTGATATACATTCAAAAAACACGTGTTGGGCAATACAACTGACACAAGCAAGCAAAAAATGTTTACTGTTTCAACACTAATAGCACTGGACAACACACTTTGTCTCTGAAATGAAAATAGCTTATCTTTACTAATTTTGATGTGCAGAAAAAGAAAATGACAAAATTTGTCAATTGGTTCTAGTTTAGGAGAAGCAGTCTGCATTGCATATTTAGGTGTTGTAAGTGTCGTCGGGCATTTACCAGTACACGTCTGTGGAACTGTCTATTGTGGATCTCTCACAAACCATAGCCAATTTTGCATTTGTTGTCTAGTGTAGTTTGAGGTAAAGGATCACATCCCCATTATATGGCACGCACACGCACACATGGGAGAGAGGGAGGGGTCTACTGGCCAATCTCTGCATCCTAGTGTGTCTTCCATATAGTTCTACAACACTGTCATTACCTATGTGTAGAGGTTTGCATTTGTTAACTGAATAAAAACACACCATAATATGGTTTTTTAAAGCATTGAATACTGCAATGTAATATTAGACCTGATATTGATGCTTAAGCATTCACACATGTGAATAAAAACACAGAACACCACATTTTGCATTAAGTTCAACAGAATTTCGAAATAAAACCACACCATTTTCAAACACCTCTACCTATGTATAGTGATAAAACATTGGTTACAGGTATACCTTTCACAATGTTCTCAAAGTTTCAAACCTTTCCTTTTAAAACCTATTTCACACTGAATTAACCATTAGCTCCAGAATATATATTGAACTTCAGTAGAGTTCAGTAGAACTTCAGTGCACTTTTGGGTGAGTGAAAGTACTACTGACTTCTGATCAGCTGGTAATGGATACAGTAGGTAAAGGTAAAGGTATCCCTTGACAATTAAGTCCAGTCGTGTCCGACTAGGGAGCGGTGCTCATCTCCATTTCAAAACCGAAGAGCCAGTGCTGTCCGAAGACGTTTCCATGGTCATGTGGCCGGCATGACTCAACACCGAGGCGCATGGAACGCTGTTACCGTCCCACTGACGCGGTACCTATTAATCTACTAGCAATTTCTTGCTTTCGAACTGCTAGGTTGGCAGGAGCCGTCGCACAGATTCGAACTGCCGACCTTTCGATCAACAGCTCATGGTTCAGTGGTTTAACCCACTGCACCACTATGTTCAAATAAGCTTTAGCTGGAACTAGGAGAGGTGTGAGCTGTCTGAATCTCTACCTAACGTAACAACAGGCTATGTTTGAGACAGTAGTTTGTGGAGTAATAAAGAATGGGAAGTTCTCACAGGGTACAGTTTTAACTATACTACTTATAGTAGAATGAAGCATATAGGGTAGATTAGGAAATGTTACCTCATGGATTCAACAATGTTATGAGTGCTGCTCAATAATAAGGATTCTGGGTTTCAAATTCTAAATGCTTCATCATTGGAAGCAATCTACTGGTTGCATCCAAAGGAAAATGAGCTTTGAGTAATGTCATTTAACTAAATAAGGCAGGTAGTCATTTCAGCATCGCTGAAATGAAACGATTTATCAGGATTCGCTTTCTTTGGATACCATCCACCTGTTCCTCAACCACAGTGGCCCTCTAAAATGTCACCCCTTGGTTTATATCTTCAAACATTTAGGAATTAGGTAAATATTTTAGTATGTGGACTAAAGATTGCTCTGGTATGTGACCTAGAGGTAGGCTACTTCTGAATGTAAACTTGATGTTGCTATAAAATGTATAGATTTTGAAAATAAAATTCTCCAGGAGAGGGCAGTCTCAAATCATGAAATGGAGAACATTTTCCTGTTATAAAATGGTTTTGCTTGTTTAAAAACAAAACACTGCTCTGCTTGCTTTAATACATTTCTAGAGCGCTGGCAGCATCTGAGAAAAGTACATAACCAGTGGCAGGGAGAAAGTGACAAACTTGAGAGGTCAAGCAGAATGCAGTGACAAGTGCAGCAGCATTCTGGTACATCATAGTGGTACAGCTGTAAGTTTTTTTAAAATGAGATGAATAATATGTGTTAAAAATTTGTAACCAGAGTTTTGTACTGCTGGTCAGCTGTCTTTCTCCTTCCCCTGCATTTCAAAGGCATTGAATATATAGCTTTTCTAATGTTTGTTGAGGCCAGCGGGTGGCACAGCGGGTTAAACCGCTGAACCATAAGTTGTCGATCGAAAGGTCGGCAGTTCAATTCCCGCGACGGGGTGAGCGCTCGTTGCTTGGCCAGCTCCTGCCAACCTAGCAGTTCCAAAGCATGTCAATGCGAGTAGATAAATAGGTACCGCTTGCGGGAAGGTAAACAGCACTCCGTGTTCCAGCTGCATGCTACGCGCTGCGGCAAGGAGAGTCACGCCGGCCACATGACCACGGAGGCGTCTTCGGACAACGCTGGCTCTTCGGCTTTGAAATGGAGATGAGCACCACACCCTAGAGTTGGACACGACTGAATTGTCAGGGGATACCTTTACCTTTTAGTGTTTGTTGGTTGGTATACTGGATGTAAGTTTTTTCTGTCCTGTGCCCCTGCAGGGTCATCGCGAGAGGGGTAGCCCCAATGGCTTCCTTGGCCCCAGTGGCAGGGGGTAGACACACAGGCAGGATCCCCCAACCAGGCCTCAGTCAGCAGTGGGGAGAGGGTTGCTCCACCCTTCCTCCTTCCCTACCTGTTTCCTTCCCTGGGCTTGCCCCAGCCCCAGAGGAGCCAACCCAGAGCAGCCCTCAGGTAGCCTCCAGAGACCTCTCATCACTGGCCCTGTGTGCCTTCTGAAGCCCTGGGCCCACCCCTTCCTGAACTGTCTCTCCCTCATCCCCATCCTCAACTCCACCTGGTCCAGCCTTGGGGTTAAAGGGCCAGCAATGCTGTGGAGTAAGGAGGTCCCCATTCTGTGAGAAGCAGCCAATCCTGTGCCTTGCTGACCTCAGGTACAGCCCTGCGTTGGCCATACGGTGCCAGTGGTTGCTCCCCTACCAAGGTTGTGAGGGGCCAGCTGGAGTCCCCAAGATGGTTGGGCAAGTCCCGAAGCAGACACAGGATAAGACCTTATATTGACCTAGACTCAAATGCACATTGATAGCAACAAAAGTGATATTTGTCTGTGTTTAACGATAGCCATAGTAAAAGGAATGCCTTAAAGAAAAGAAAAAAGATTCACATAGCTACCTGTTGCAAGCTGTAACAGAGGATTTTAAAGACTGGACTTTCCCACCTTTTAAAAACACCAATTGAGTGCAGAAATAAGGTGGAGCTGAAATGTCTTTAGTCTTTACCTTTCCTTCACCTTGCCACCAAAATGCACATAGTTGTCATTGCATTTGTCAAGAGTATCTGTTTCCCTAACACTGGGGTCAAAACTATGAAAGTCAGGGCATATAAGCAGTGGCCTATCAATAAAAGGGTATGGTGATACTGAATGGTTCGCAGAGGCACTGTACCAGATCTGAACAAACTAGTGAAGTTTTTCTATTTCAATTTGGAAGGACTTTTTGCCGAACGTTTTACTGCAAAGATGTTGAAAGTTTTGGCAGTGACAGGGATCATGCAAAAGATTAAAGAGGCAGCTTGTACAGAGTGGTAAGTGAACCATCCACAAGGAGGGTCAAAAGTGAAAGATGTGTATATGTGTCAAGACAACAATTGGAAAGTGTGTATGAGTAGAAGATTTCACAGAGAGGGGGGTGTAAAAATCTTAGTAAAAGGAAGATTAAGGCAAGAAAAAAAGATGTTAAGGGAAGACATTACATAGAAGATAAAGGTTTTAGAGGAGAAACCTGTAACAATGCCCCAGTTTTGCATGAGCTTGCTAATAAGAAACTGAGTGTCTCCATTATGAATAAGGACTTTAAATGAAGCATTCATATTTTCCATCCTTTAAAAAATGCTTCCCATTTGCTTCCAGAGATGGTCCCTAGTTGGAATTTTTAAAACATACATCTATTATCCTAGCATGTGGGGAAAAGAGACAAAGAGAAGAGACAATGAAGAGTAGGGGTGTGCATGTAAAAACAATCATTTTTGGAATTTAATTTGTCTTCATTATTTATGGTTTTATTTTGGGAACATTGAACATTGCTGAAACAGATGGGGAGCTGTCCACAGTAAAAAGTGCTGAAACCGATGGGGAGCTGTCCAGAGCAAAATGGTGCCGAGACCAGAAGTTTTCAGCACCGTTTTTCTCTGGACAGCTCTGCATAGGTTTCAGCACCATTTTGCTCTGGACAGCTCCCCATAGGCGTCCTCACCATTTAGCTCTGGACAATTCCCCATAGGTTTCAGCACCATTTTGGAACAGATTGGTGGTGGAATCTTCAGGGTGAGGAAAACTGAGCCAGTAGTGCAGATATTTTTTTTGTTCTGTCAGTAGCATAAACATAATTGAAATTACATGATGAGAGAGGTGGGAGGGTATAATCCGTGCGTTCATCATTCAATGTGTGGTGGTAATGTGGCTGTAGTCTAGCGCACCGTTTGATTTACATGGAGGCTTTCAATACCAATGACTAAGACCTCCTGGAACATTTAGTGTCAATTGAAAATGTTCCATGCAATTGAGAATATCCATATGGCAAAATGCTAGAAGTTACAAAGATGCTGAGGAGTATTGCCATGCAGAAGCTTGCTGGTACTGTGCCAAAGGAAACATGTAGATATCTCCCAATTCTACATTTCAAACCAACTTCAGGAGGTGGTGAGCAGCAATCTTGCCACTTAGTGCATTTTTTTCACATCAGCATTATCAATAATGTATTTTCATAATGACTGCTCAGCATTGATCATTATCAGAGTTGTTTTGTCTGTACCGATCCAAAGCAGTCTAATTTTGAGCAGAATTCCAGTTATGGAACATGGAAAGAAGTAAGAGTGCCTTTGATTACATACAGTGCGCTTTCATCTCTGCTAGCCAACGTTCATCTGGATTATAAGGCAGGGCTTCTGGTTTAGAACTAGGTTTCTTTTGAACAATTGGCAAAGAAAACTGTTCACAGCCTCATTCGGGGTGGCCAACCTTCTACCAGGGCCTCTGCGTTCTTAAGAGTTGTATAGAAGACAGAATCTTGGCAGCTGCTATTGCTGATGGTGTTGCTAAAGCAGCTGCACCTGCTGAAATGCCCTCACCTATACAACCATTAAAGGTCCAGGAGCATATATGTTGAAAGGTTGGCCACCACTGCTCTAGATGTTGCGACATGTGTATTGTATATACATGTGTATTGACATGTATAATCCTGTGTTTAAGGGTTGTTTGCAGTTTTTGGTGTGTGTGTGTGTGTGTGTGTGTGTGTGTGTGTGTGTGTGTGTGTGTGTGTGTGTGTGTGTGTGTGTGTGTGTGTTCAAATATCCAGATCAACTATCTGTTAGCATTCACTTTGGACAATATAACTTGCTTTGTTTTTCTAATGCAAATCTTTGTTTTTCTAATGGAAATTTGTTTTTGTTTTTTCCTGGATGCTCCATCTTTTGTTTCCCCTATCCCTCCCTCTAGCAGAGGAATATTGAATGTTTCTTCTTAACCACTAGTTGACACTAGGTGTCAGCAGAGGGAAATGAACATACTGCTTGTGCAAAAACTCTACTGATCTGTTGTGCTGTTGTTCAAATCCTCTGCATCCCAAAGGCATCATCAACTTGGGTGAAAAATTATGAGCAACACTGAGGGTCAAAATAAAATGATGCAGGCTTAAGAGAACTAAAGTACAGAGAAGCTATAAAAGGTGATTGTTGGGAAGATATGGAAGAAGCCTGAATGCTACCAGTAAATCCATACAAGATGCTTTTCTAAGATGAGAGATTTGGCATTTACTCTCTCCTTCCCCTCTCTCCCATTAGTTGTGTTAACTATGCGAGAGTAAGTCTTATTGAAATGAATAGAAGATGAGCAACAGTGCAGAAGTGCCAACTGGCCTTATATTTGCAGAACTGCAAAAGGAAATAATATGCAATAAATGCAAACGAATGGGAAGACTGACCAATAGTTCTTTGCACTTCCACCATGGGCTGCTACCGTTTTTCCTTGACTTGGAGTCTATTCACAGCTGTAAAGCAGGCAGAAACTCAACTGGTCAAGTTAATTGCATCGCCATGTCAGGAAAAGCTGCACTAGTTGAATTTTTGCATCTAAAGCATTTGTTAATAGCACAGAGTCCTGCCAGGAATGAGAGTGGCAACCCTACCACCACCTCCACCTACCCCCCTTGATCCCACTATGCAACAGAAGAGGAGAAGACCGAGATGTAAGGCAGTAGCTTGCAGGCTTGTTCATTAATGAATGGATGTTCACTATCAATCATTTTTAGCTTGTTATACAATTCACTACGTTTTAGTCTGATTTGGGATCATTTTCCCAGGCTGCTGTGCATTTTGTTTTTTTTAAAGTAAAATATCTCCCCCCACCCACCCAAATTGTGCACCAAGAAAAGGGGAACTTGGTAGTCTGTTTAAATCATGAACATTAAACAAATGTCCATATTTTCCTCTAATTCTGCCAATGTTACCATTTTGCCCAGTTTATTTTGGTTTTGGCTTTGTTTATCAACAGGAGGGGTAACAAGCATTCAAGCCCAGTCCTCAGCTCTAGGAAATCTCTAGAGATCAGAGGGAACTGAAGATCACAGCAGGCAATGCCCAAAATGCTTTAAAATAGGCATTCACAACCTGTGGTACATACGCGGACCGCAGGCCGGGGGTACGCAAGACGCTGCCTGTTATCAGCTGCTGTGGTCAGCAGCTGTTAAGGGACAGTGTTAGCCTTTTTTTCTGGGTTGCGGCGCGGGCACCGCAACCCGGAAAATAAAACTACAGGCCTGCCTTAGTCCCCTTAGCGCTTCTTACCTGTCCTTCTGGACACCGCCATCTTGGATCTTGCAAAATCTCACGAGGTCCACCAGGGCGGCACCCAAATTTCACAAGGGCCTCATATGCCCTCATGGGATTTGGGAGTCCCCATTTTGAATCTCGTGAGATCCAAGATGGCGGTGGCCAGAAGAACAGGTAGGAAATGCTAAGGGGACAAAGGAAGGCCTTTTTCGGATTGTGGTGCGAGGCAACCTGGAGGGAAAAGCTACAGCCCTGCTAAATCGGCAGGGCTGTAGCCTTATTTTCTGGGTTGTGGCGTGGGCGGGCGGGTCCTCCCACTTTCATCGCAACCCAGAGGGGGTACATGGGGGGGAACCACTCGGGGCATGCAGAAAGTTCGGAGGCCCGCGTAGGGGTATGCGGGCCCCCGAAAGTTGGGAACCCTTGCTTTGAAGGTATGTTTTATAGCATGAGGGCTAGAAACGTAATGTTTTTTTGATTCTAGCAGTGCAATCCTATACATGTCTACTAAGAAATAAGTTCTGTGTCAATGAGGTTTTCTTCCAGCTGAGTGCGTATAGGATTGTAGTGTTAGGAAGCTGATTTTTGTACCTTATAGCATGCAGGAAGTTGCCATACTAAGGCTCAAACAACATGTGCAGTTATTTAATGGGAAAACATCTATGAGTGCATCCATGAGTTTAGACTTGCATGGGCTCTGTGAGCACCCACTCACTGCTTTCTTTGAGGCAAAAGCTGTGCTAGTCCAGCTGCTGCCGCCAATTATCCGTTGACGGACTTCCTATACCTGTAGGGCTGGGCAATCCATAAGGGGTGGGAGCTTCCCCCTGAGGGTTTTCCCTTCTCAGGTATGTTCTACTCTTGCTAGTGACAGCAGGATTCATGTACTGTTAGTATTCTGTGCCAGCATGCAGAGGGCTGACCCACTCGTGCAGGAGCAAGCCAGGTATAGGATTGTGCCCCCATAGCAGGCACCTTCCGCATCTCCCCCATGCCCATTCGCACCCACATTCAGACAAGCAGACAAAGATATTTCAATTTCATCCTCCCCAGCCTCATTCTAGTTCATGCCCTGCCCCTATGAAACTTGGGCTGCAAACCTATGCATACTTTCCTGGGAGTAAGTCCCATTGAACACAATGACTTTTGACTTAGGCCTACATTCGTAGTATAAAAAGATAGCGGCTCCCCACCACCACTGGTGTAGCTATTGTGGGGTGGTCTGCTCTGGGCAGCAGTATCAGAGGTGGTCGGAGTAGCCTGCCCTGGGCAGCTGTACCAGGGGGCGCTTTGCGGGGGGCCACCGCTCGTCTTGGTCACCGTTCCACTCTTGATCGGCTGCCCAAAAGATTAGGTGCATAAGCCACTGAAAACACTTTACAACACATGGTAGTGTCTTATTGATATGGTTTCTGTATTTTAAAAATTTATATCCTATCCTTCTCAACTAGGATTCAAGGACGTGGCTATGTAAACCACTTTATGAACTACCTTTTGTTGAAATGCTGTATATAGTCATTAATTATAATAAATGACAATTCAGGGTAGCTTATAAAAAAATTAAAAACCAATACACTTGACAATCAAAATGACAAAAGAACTGCAATAGGAAGCAATCCAACTAAGAGAGAATTTTTCAAGTAGGCAAAATGATAAGACACATATGAAGGCCTGTTCATCAGAGATAAGTCTCTTCTCTTAAGAGAAGATGGGACTGTTATCTCATTTGTCCTAGGCTTATTCAGGTGTATCCTTTCGACTGCAGCATCACTCTTAATGGCTTACAATGTTCACAGTATCGTGCTGGGTCGATGTTCTTCTGAAGCAAGAATTTACCTTGTAAAGAGCTGCAGCCACCGCTCAATATGCATTTAGAGGCGAAGGGCAGGAGGGTGGGCCAAAACAATCACCCTCTCCGCTGCTTCCTCCTGCCGACGAAATGGCATGATTGGCGGCGCCTGCTTTGTCACCCCCGCATGCTGCCCAGGGCCCCCCACCCCCTCCAGCCACCGCGTTGGCAGCTGAGTGTATGTATGTCACCATTGATGCTCATGTGCCTCTTGCTCAGGTAGGTAGGCAGGCAGAGCAAGCTGAGCACAGAGAACCAAATGCAGACCCTCTGCCTCGCTTGCTCCCTACAGACGCCTGTGCTCCACCTCCTGCCATCCCAGCTCTGGCTAGGTGACTAGTCTCTCTCCAACTGATGCAGTACGCATCAGGTTCCATCCAGTTTTCCAGTAGTTGTGCCCTTTGCTGGGGGCCTGGGTATCTGATGGCTTAACTTAAAAACTTAAACAGAACTCTCTGTGTGATTTCTAAATGAGGGAAAACACCTTGCATAAAGTCCTTGGTGGGAGTGATAACCTGGAGATATGTTTTAAATTAATCTTTGCAAACAGATCTCTCTCTCCTTCCCTCCCTCCCCCCCCCCATGTGGGTGTGTGTGGGTGGGTGGAGAGCATGTTGCAAATTCCTGGAGGCTTTGTTAAAAGCTCCAGGATTGCTTTCAGTACTCACTCGGAGTTCAGTGCTGGTTCCTGGAGACTCCAGCTCAATCCTTGAGGGTTGGCATCCCTGTTTCTATAGCTTAGAACAGTAGATCTCAAACCTTTCAGTCTCTGGAGCAATTTACACTCCTCAATGAAGTCTTTGGGAGCCCCTCCAGAGCATGCATGGTATCTTGGGAAGCTGCAGAGTGCCGGTGCAGCGTTGAGCAGATGGCTGCCACTTATAGTGTGCTCGTGGAGCCCAAGGGCTCCTAGGACCACACGGTGAGAAAAGCTGGCGTAGGGCAAACAATATGCTATATGAAACATGTAGCTTGGCCTTGTACCTTAGTTTTCTCTCCAACTTCAGTAGCAATGATGGACGGAAATCAGGTTTGGAACTAGGAAATATTTAACTCTTTTATGCCATTCTGCTGACCTGACAACAAATTCTCATTAAGATAGAGACAGAAAGTTGTGAGTTTGCTGAAGGTGAAGCACCTTAGGCTACAGAGGCTTTCTGAGGGAATCCGACGTAGGGTTAGTAGTTTTGGTACTTGATGTAGGATTGTCAATTTGCTTCCAGGATACTTTACCTTGAATATTTGTACATCAAACAAATGTTAGAATTAACTGTTTCAAAGACATCATAATAAGTCTGTAGGCAGGTTTACTCATAAAGAGGAAACTAAGGTGCACATTGAATGTCTCACTGTTTGGAAGGGGGGCATCTAACAATACACTCCAGTTGCCCCTATTTATTGGAAACAGTCTTGTTCTTTCTGAAAACTGTCATGAAATATTTCCCCTTTTAGAGATGGCTTTTAAACATGGTTAACAAGCACACAGTTACGCTAGAGTCAATCTCCTTCTTTGGTCCTAGGAGTTATATCTTTGAGTGAGAGGTGGTTGCATCTTCACTGTCAGGCAGGCGCATGCATACACCTGGACACCAAGTGCCAGTACAATCAGGGCCAACCCAGGACCTCCTGGCACCTGAGGCAGTGTGCCAGCTACCAGCTCTGCTGCAAGTCTTCTTCCTCCCACGTCATGGATCAGAAAAGTAAGTGAGGATGGAATAAAAGAGGAAATGTGGAGGAAGGGAGAAGGGTGGGCTTAGAGCATCAGAGATACTCTAGTGTACCATTATCTAATCCTCCCACTTCCTCTTCCACTCTGTTTCTCTCTGGGAAGCAAGAGGAGGACAAGCAGTGGAGATGGGAGGGAGGGTGGGTTACGGCAGATGCCCCCCACCCATCTGCCAGATGAAGTGAGCACCGCAGTCATCCTTATGGTCAGCACGGACGTCTGCACCATTTTCCTTCCATGCCACCATAACGATGAAATTTTAAGTTCAAAAATAAAACTGTGATGGTTGATCTATTAGCACATCATGCTTCCAAAACCAGGGCAGAATGCAATGCAAAGTTAACAACTACGGTGCGCAGCAACTGGAGAAGAATTTTCACCAATGTGCAGCTGGGGTGAGGGGCTGTAGAGGCAGTGATCCTTGAGTTGAGAATAAAGGTGTTACAAGCCCACCAAAACATCCTTGTTTTCATCTGCAAAACATAGAAGGGTATGAAAAAAGCTGTAGCCAAGGAGAGCTTTCCAAAGCAGCACACACAAAAAGTATATTTGCAATTTGCATATAATCAGGATTCTGCACTTCAGAAAATCTTACATTTTATTTCATAAACATAGGCATCTGCTGCTAATTAAAGCTGCAGCATATAATTACACCCTTTCTTATTAGTAGATATGGAGTCTGACAGTTGCTTAGATACAAAATAAGCAACTACAGATTGTCTCCTGCACTTTAACAAGCCCAGGGAGTTTGAACAACAGGAATTTTTAAAGTTCTGTATTATCTTCAGTAAATGTGCCTTGGGGGGAAAGGATGTTAATCTCATTGGTGGTATGTAATTTTAGAAGTAATGGCATTCAGTTACCGCCTCCTCTGTCTACCCCACAAAATGCCCTTGCAAAGAGAGATAAATGAGCATTTACTTTTGAAGAAGCACTAAACAAAAGAGAGCAAAGCAGAGTACTGTGGGTAGTCATGATTTGGCTAAGACCATATCGTCTAGAATTTTGCAGTTCCAATAACATACCTCCCTTCCCCCATTTTCAAAATCAAACACCAGAATTGCCACTTGGAGTCTGGAACGTGTTTTGATTTGCGTACATAAATTGGGTGCAATCCAGCAAAATTGCTTGCGCTACAGTTCCAACCGAATAAATGGAATTCAACTGTATGATCAGAAATGGAATTTAGGTATGCTGAACATTTGCTCTTTTGCTTATTAGCACCTTTCTAGCAAGAGAGGCCCACATTTGGAAGCAGCCTTTTGTGCATGTAGCTGATGTGCATCTGCTTCCCCATCCACACTGCAATGCTCATTTGGGCCCATGAACTAGCCAGAGAGGTCTTCTGCTACATGGGGATTTGTCCATCTCTCAGAGCCCCCAGTGGTTTTACAGGGCTACATAACAAGTTTTCCATGAGTGACCACAGGCCATTATAATTTGGCCAGTCACTCTGCATTTAGAAAGAACATTGGGGTTGGGGGTTTTTTGCTTTTACTTTTGAAAAAGGAGGGCGTTTTATTTTTGCCATTTAAACTTCCAGCAAAGCCACCACCTAACCAGATGAACAATAGCTGCAATCTCCATGGCAGAACAGCTGCTTGTGCCATGAAGCTTCTGATGTGCTTTGTATGTAATTAGGGAAGTGTGTTACTTTTGCCCAGTGCAAGCCAGATCCATCACACCCAGCTAATGAACTTTTCATTCCCCTTGTAGCTTTAATAAGCTTTTGTTTTTCCTGCTCACAAGAGCCTGGATTTCTGCTGATACACCTACAAGCACGGGTCCTTTGTTATTAAACTGCAGGGGATGCAATCAGAGTAGTTAATGCCATGGTAATCCTCCTGATCCATTCTGTTATCTGCTAAAATCATTGGAGAGGTTTGCTGCCCGTCCAAGGAACTTTGTACCGCGAAGGGTATTCCATGCTGCAAACCATCTTTAGAGATGCTTAGCTTAGAGATGACTTAATTATTAAGCATTTTTCAAATTAGTGAGGCCCCTTTTTGCCCTCTGTGAAAGAATCAGGTAGAGGAAACAGGAAAGGAATAATTTTGTCTGTATTCTGCACAAGCTACACAGAAGAATGTGTGGCGGTTACCAAGAATGCTAGAGAGGTGATGGTTGCAGAGTGGCCAGCAGGGGGTGCTATATGAGCATGTTGCTCCACTTCTGAAAATAGTTCAGGGAATAATTATATGTTTCTCTATTCCTAGTTTGGAGGAGCTCAGGGAAGTCTCTCAACTTTCTTCCTCAGCTGGATATCTCAGTTTAAGCAAAATTGAGGACAATGTTTTAGGCAAAGTCTGAAGACGAAAAGCAAGGACAGGAATGATTTAATCTGCTCTCTTGTTAGAACAGTTTTAGGAAACTCTTTCTGTGGAGCTCAGCCAAATGCTCTCACATGTCAACTGCTGCACACAAGGTGATTAGATATAATTTTTGTCAATCAGTTTGACATACGTATATGTTTTTTCCCCCCATGGAATGAAAAATGGGTACTTTCCACTCACTGGGGCTGTTTAGCATGGTAAAGTGAATTATAGGAATAGATGGAACTGGCAGTTCAAAATGGGGCAGTAGTTTCAACAACTCACCACCACCACCACCACCACCACCACCACCACCACATCCCCGGCAAAACTGGGACATGTTGTGGTCTATTTTATGGTCCATCTAATAATGAGAATCTTCATCTGCTTTTAATAACTTTGCATCTTTTCAATATATGCATTAGATTATGAGTTGTATGGAGTACAGCACTGTTCTCTGCATGTTTAGTCAGAAGAAAGTCTCACTGACTCAATGGTTCTTATTCTCTAGTAAGATTGATTAATATTGGTTCATAACCCTTGCTAACTGGGCAAAGAGACACCTTTCAAAGTGGTGTCTTCTTATATTTAGCAGGGGAAGAGCAATTGTTCCTCTTCACCCCAGCACAGAGTCTTTTCCAGTAGCTGTTGCTGGTGTCTCTTCTGTATTTTTTTTTTTAGATTGTGAGCCCTTTGGGGACAGGGAACCATTTATTGATTTGTTTTATGGTATAAACCACTTTGTGAACTACTCCTGTTGAAAAGTGGTATAATAATAATAATAATAATTAATAATGCAGCCTGTGATTGTGTGGGATATTTTGAGCTTTCAACTCTCAGTATACCTCACCTGTATGTATATGATCTGGAGACCATCTGAAACATCTAGAGCAACGGTTCTCAAACTGTGGGTTGCGACCCACTTGGTGGGTCATGGCCTGATGCTGAGGTCGGTTGTGAGTTGGGCCCAACCACCTGACCTTCTCCCCTTCTCCCGAGGTGCTCCTGGGCTGCCCAGGATGTGCCGGCCGGCCGGCTGGCATCTTACATCTATCAGTCACCATCAACAATACTGATTTAGGAGTGGAGTGACTCCTCATAAGGTAGCTAGTAGCTATGATCCCGAGTGTGTATTCTTGCTTTGTTGGATCAGAACAAGCTCCACTTAGTCCAACACTCTTTGCAAGGATTCCAACAACTAACAGGCAGTTGGTCCACCAAACATTCCTATGGACCACATACTACCTTTTCCCCACACTCCTGACTTCAGAAGCATCGCCAAGGGGGGTGGTCCGCCCCGGTCAACGCACAGGAGAGTGACAAAGCAGGTGGCAGCAGCAACCACACCATTGTGGCGGCAGGAGCAGTGGCGGAGAAGGTGATGGGTTTGGCCCACCCTCCTGCCCTGCATCTCTAATGGGATGTGCAGCGGCAGCAGCGACATCACTTTTAGTAGTGACGTCACGGGGGGGGGGGGCGCATAGCGACACCACTGCCTGTCTCCAAACCCTGCACTTTGTATAACAATATAGCAACATACAGATAGTGATAAATGTATTCGTTTGAACCAGTTTAGTCCTTTTGTGCTGAGGTATTCAGCAAATACAAACCTCCATGACTGAACACTTTGGACAGATCCAACCTAAACCACCCAGAGATTTCTGTTCAGATATTTTCACAGCTCTGGCAGCCCTTAATGAGCTCTTTTAAATTTAGAAATTCTTAACTGACCTTGCAAGGCCCTCAGTAAGGAGATATTCAGGCTACAGAAATTGCACAAGGAATTTAAGCACTTCTGCAATGGGAGGAATTCTGCTTACAAATATCTCAGACGTCATAAATGGCACCTCTAGATGTGAATAACCATATAGGGAACATGTTTAAGATTTATTTACAATCAAAATATATAATTAGGCAGAAGTTAGCATGCATGATTAAATACTGTGTACATTATTATTATGCACATGGCCCCAATTTTGTTAGTTTGTATATACATGGAATTATTGTACTTAAAAGGCTGCCATTTTCTTTTAGCTGTAGTTACTTCCTCTGCCATTCAATCAAAGTTATTTGTTGCCTTTCTTTGGTCTGCGTCCAAGTGCCATTTACTTTTCTGGAAATCATTGTCCGTTCTACTACATATTATTATTTATTTATATAGTGCCATCAATGTACCACCACTTTACAAACTGCCTAATTAGATTGGAGAACTGTGATCAAGAGCTCCGGTGGTTTGTAAAAAAATAAAATAAAAATTAGCAACAGCCATAAGGCTCTGAGCCTGATTGGCATGGTAGTGTTGGGAGGAGAAGATTTAACCCTCTTCTATACTGGTGCCCTGATACAAATTGCTATTTGAACTACAGGGAAAAACCTACACAACTTCAATTTTTTCAATTACTTTTTCAAAAGACATGGGAGATCCATAACTAGGCTTTACCATCTGTCCTGGAACGTCCAGGACCGTCCCAGGTTCCGGGCTCCGGTCCCAGATCGGTCCCGGGCGTTCCGGGCCCAGTGGAAGCCTCTGCCGATTTTAAAGTGAGTTTAACTTACCTTTTTTCCGGGCGCCACCATCTTGGATCTCACAAAATCTCCCGCGATCCAAGATGGTGGCGCCCAAATCTAGTGAAAGCATGAGGTAGTACGGTACTGCCTCATGTGCCCTCATGAGATTTGGGTGCCGCCATCTTGGATATCGTGAGATTTCGCGAGATCCAAGATGGTGGCGCCCGGAAAAAGGTAAGTTAAGCTCACTTTAAAATCGGCGGAGGCTGCGGGGGCACGACGGACGGCAATGGTGAAGGCACGATGGGCGGCAGCGATACGATGGATGGCGGGTGGCAGTGGCAGGCGGCATGACACAACGGGCGGCGGGTGGCAATGGTGGCGGCGACGGGTGATGGCAATGATGGCGGCGATGGCGGCGGCGGGACAGGCAAGTCAATTTAATTAATTGGCTGACAAAATAAATAAATAATTTAAAGTTTTGCCTGCCCTTCGGGCAGCAAAAGGACGCTTTGCACCCCCCCAAAAGATGTTTTAAATTTAATTTAATTAATTGAATTTCAACGAAAATTCAACAAAAATTCAACGAAAAACAGAATAGACAACGTTTGAATTTAGAATCTATTTCAATTTCTCAGAGAAAGAATAATGTTCTTTTGAATCGTCAACAAGAATTGACCTTTGTTAACCGCATTTGGCTTCCTTCGCTAAAGAGATCCTTCAAACAACACAGCGCAGGAAAAAGGTTACTATCGGTTAACTCGGAAATTGCAGCTTCCGCAACCAATTAGCCAATTAAGGGATTCCCGCGCTTTCTAGCGCTCCGTTCTTATTTCTACTCTGTGCTTCCAAACAAGAGTATGGACATCTATCAGCGTGCCTGCTGAATTCTCTTATCTGCTTTTTGAAAAAATCCCTGGAGTGGGAAGAAACGTAAAAGCTAGAAGGTCTAAGGCTTCTCATCTCTTGACTGTTTCGGATAGTCCGTTCCTGCGCGCCTGCTTCTTCAATGCGGTAGGATCAAAGGAGAGGAATTGTCTTCAGTCAATTGTAAGAAACGAACTTTATTTCTTCTTCTCAAATACATGGCTGGAAATCCCATAAATGTTGTGACTTTGCACTTGTGTATAAGTTGAAAACTTTAGGTCTTAAATTTGACCCTGAAAATCCGGGTTGACTTACACACAGGTATATATGGTGGCAGTTGTACCATACTGACTTACTGCTCTATAGCTCTCAACAGCCATTCCAAATGTACAGTACTAGTCAATTTTACTAGCTCTCAGGAGCCATTCTGAGCTATCTGCAGCTGAAATCTGGGCTATCCCCGGCCACTGGTATAAGTCTTGTTCCTCCTTTTCATGGGTCCTGGCTGCTTGCAGCTTTCTTGTTTTCAGTTTGCAACCTGGTAAGTTAGCTCCATTACTTTTTTGCTTTGCTATCAATCTTGTTTTTAGTTTGCAGTCTCCTTAGCTCCAGAGGCATAGTTAGCCATTTTTCAGGTGGGGGGGCTCCTTTTTGTCACCCCCCTTTTCCCCATTTTCTTTCCCTGGCGCCGCCGAAGGCGGTGTTGCAAAAATTTTTGCTTTTTTTTTTTTTGCCAAAATTCGGTGTTTTTTTTAAGTGGTTTTTTTCACTTTTGGGGGGGCCTTTTTCGCCCTTTCCTCCCCAGCAGTGCCCCCCGGGCGGCAGCTGCTTCGTGCGCCTTCGTGGTGGCACGGGGGTGAAAACAAACACAAAAAGAGCCCTGCGCCCGGGGGGCATTATTGGTTGGGCGCGGGGGTGAAAACAAACATTAAATGCACTTAACGTCTTTCCGAGGCTCCGAAACCATGAGGGCGACTGGGCGAGCAGGAAGAGAGGAAGTGCCTCTCTAGGGCGCATGTGCACCTAGTGAGACTCACCAGCGAGAGGCACTGCGCCCTAGAGAGGCACTTTCTCTTCCAGCTCGCCCAATCGCCCTCAGGGTTCGGAGCCTCAGAAAGACGTTAAGTGCATTTAATGTTTGTTTTCATGCCCGGTAGGGGGTAGCGCACGAAGCAACTGCCACCCAGGGGGGCACTGCTGGGGCCAGAAGCGGGGGCGAAAAGTGCGAAAAAATTTGGAAAAATAAAAATAAAAGCCCCGGACGCCTTGCGCCCCCCAGAGGCTTGTGCCGCCCCCCAGAGGCTTGCGCCCTGGGGAGGTGGGCCCCCACCCCCTCGTTACGATGCCTCTGCTTAGCTCAGTTGTTTGCTCTATCAGCCTTGTTTTCAGTTTGCAGCCTCCTCATTTGCAGTTTACAGCCTCCTTGTTTGCAGCTTTGTTAGTTAGATTAGTTGTTTGCTCTGCTATCAGCCTTGTTTGCAGCCTCTTTTGCAGTTTGCAGCCTCTTTAGTTAGCTCCCTTACTTGTTTGCTCTGCTATCAGCCTTGTTTACTATCAGCGTTGTTTGCAATTTGCACTCTCCTTGTTTGCAGCCTCCTTGCTTGCAGCGAATTTGCACCCTCCTCAATTCAATTTCTAATTCAAAGAATTTCATAAATCCCTTTTACGCTCGACATCCATGGGTCATAGCAAATTTCATGACTTCTGGCTCAAAACATGCAGCTGACATCCACGAGATCGACTTAATATAATACACGAGTATATACAGTAGTTTAACTCAGAGTAACATAGGCAAAAACACAGGTCTGTGCCTCATGAAGCTTACAATTTAAATTTTGATAGAAAGGGAAAACAGGGGAATGGGAAAGCAGGAGAAAGATTACAGGAGAAGGATAAACAATTCATTTGCATATATTTCAGTTTAGTTTTT
Organism: Plestiodon gilberti rubricaudatus; assembly: GCA_026170595.1. Taxonomy (NCBI): domain Eukaryota; kingdom Metazoa; phylum Chordata; class Lepidosauria; order Squamata; family Scincidae; genus Plestiodon; species Plestiodon gilberti. The sequence continues at coordinate 72,781,357 of JANXHW010000006.1, read as the reverse complement.
GCAAGTTAAGAATTATGTTGACCATGACATTACTGGAGTGCCTTGTCTTATGTTAACTTTGTTTCAATATTTTGTAGTGATCAGGATCCTGAAAACTGGAGGGTAGCTTCCACACATGTCCTGGAAATTTTATAACTCTCCTTCCCCACAACATAGTCATTATTGGAAGATGGAGGACCTTTCGTGAAGTCTCCCACACAGGATAATACAGTAAGTTACAATGGAAGCCAAAATCAACCAAGACCCATATATGTGGAAATGCTTTCAGTGCACAGATATGTGGCTTTTTGGATCTTGGCCATTGTCTTTAGTACAGTGCCTATATTTTGAGCTTTACTGAAATCTGCCACCATTTCTCAGAAGCAACTGTCTAAAGTAGAACTAAAGTAGAAGGAACTAAAGCCAATAGGTTACATTTAAAGATAGTGAATCCTGAACCACTGAAATCAATGGAACTCAAGTTATGCATGCGTCTAACACGTGTACACACACACACACACACACACACACACACACACACACACACACACACACACACACACACACACACACACACCAAAGTGGCTTACAGTAACACTACTAAACAACCCAGGAGCCCCTTAGCCCTGTTGCCAATGACAGAGGCCAGAGATTGCTTACATTCAGACCCCTGGGACAACTGGCAGTTGGAGTTCTTTGGCAAGCAGGAAGGAGGAAACAAGCTCCCTGAAGCTGCTCCATTCTCTGGCCAATGGTGGGGACCAGGCTGATCTTCCCCTTGCCATGGTGTTCATCCCGGGAAGCAGGGTGTACAACCTCCCAGGAACCCTCTGAGGCCATCACCAGAGGATGCTTCCACTTGCTTCTCCAGTCCCTGGGCAACTGGCAGTTGGAACAGAGTTCTTTTTCAGGCAGGGAGGGGGTCAGGGGAAGCAAGTTCTCTACAGGTGTTCCATTCTCTGGCCAGTGGTGTGGGCCAGGCTGATCTTCACGTTACCATGGTGTTCATCCTGGGAGGCAACCTCCAGGGAGCCATTAGGTCTCTGGCGGATGGAAGGCTAGAGGATGCTTCCACTCACTTCTCCAGTTCCTGGCAGCTGACGGTTGGGGCAGAATTCTTGGCAGGCAGGCAGGCAGAGGTGATTTTCATGCAGCAACTCCATTCTCTGGTCAGTGCTAAAGGTCAGGAGGAATATGATTCTTCGCTTTGGCAAATGAGGATAGTCAGAGCTAGGCTTACCATTCGTCCCGGTTTCGCCGGGACAGTCCCGGAAATCGGACCCGATTCCCGGTCGGGTCCCGGGGGACGAATGGGCGCCGCCATCTTTTTTTTTAATTTCAAACTTCCCGGGCAGCATCTTGGGTCACGAAATCTCGCGTGATCCAAGACGTCGGCACCCAAATCTCGTGAGGGCATGATGCCCTCACGAGATTTGGGCGCCGACATCTTGGATCACGCGAGATTTCGTGACCCAAGATGCTGCCCGGGAAGTTTGAAATTTAAAAAAAAAAGATGGCGGCGCGGTGAGCGGGTGCTTCTCCCGGTCGTCAGCGGCACCGGGAGAAGCACAGTGCTTGCCCGCGTTGCGCGAGCCTGCTGGAGGCTCGCGCTGACCGGGCAAGCAGGCTGTGCTTCTCCGGTCTCCCAGCGGCTCCATGCGGTGCCGCTGGGAGACCGGAGAAGCACAGCCTGCTTGCCCGGCCAGCGTGAGCCTCTAGCAGGCTCGAACAACGCGGGCAAGCAGGCTGTGCTTCTCTCCGTGCCGCTGGTCTCGCAGCGGCACCGGGAGAAGCACAGCCTGCTTTTTGCCCGTGTTGCGCGAGCTCCAGGGCTCGCGCAACGCAGGCGAGCAGGCTGTGCTTCTCCCGGTGCCGCTGCGAGACCAGCGGCACCGGGAGAAGCACAGCCTGCTTCTTGCCTGTGTTGCGCGAGCTCCAGGGCTCGCGCAACGCAGGCGAGCAGGCTGTGCTTCTCCCGGTGCCGCTGCGAGACCAGCGGCACCGGGAGAAGCACAGCCTGCTTCTTGCCCGTGTTGCGCAAGCCTGCTGGAGGCTCGCGCTGGCCGGGCAAGCAGGCTGTGCTTCTCCGGTCTCCCAGCGGCACCGCATGGAGCCGCTGGGAGACCGGAGAAGCACAGCCTGCTTGCCCGTGTTGCGCGAGCCTCCAGCAGGCTCGCGCAACGCGGGCAAGCACTGTGCTTCTCCCGCTGCGAGACCAGCGGCACCGGGAGAAGCACAGCCTGATCGCCCGCGTTGCGCGAGCCCTTTAGCTCGCGCAACACGGGCAAAAAGCAGGCTGTGCTTCTCCCGGTGCCGCTGGTCTCGCAGCGGGAGAAGCACAGTGCTTGCCCGCGTTGCGCGAGCCTGCTGGAGGCTCGCGCTGGCCGGGCAAGCAGGCTGTGCTTCTCCGGTCTCCCAGCGGCTCCATGCGGTGCCGCTGGGAGACCGGAGAAGCACAGCCTGCTTGCCCGGCCAGCGCGAGCCTCTAGCAGGCTCGAACAACGCGGGCAAGCAGGCTGTGCTTCTCTCCGTGCCGCTGGTCTCGCAGCGGCACCGGGAGAAGCACAGCCTGCTTTTTGCCTGTGTTGCGCGAGCTCCAGGGCTCGCGCAACGCAGGCGAGCAGGCTGTGCTTCTCCCGGTGCCGCTGCGAGACCAGCGGCACCGGGAGAAGCACAGCCTGCTTCTTGCCCGTGTTGCGCGAGCCTGCTAGAGGCTCGCGCTGGCCGGGCAAGCAGGCTGTGCTTCTCCGGTCTCCCAGCGGCACCGCATGGAGCCGCTGGGAGACCGGAGAAGCACAGCCTGCTTGCCCGGCCAGCGCGAGCCTCCAGCAGGCTCGCGCAACGCGGGCAAGAAGCAGGCTGTGCTTCTCCCGCTGCGAGACCAGCGGCACCGGGAGAAGCACAGCCTGAACGCCCGCGTTGCGCGAGCCCTGTAGCTCGCGCAACACGGGCAAAAAGCAGGCTGTGCTTCTCCCGGTGCCGCTGCGAGACCAGCGGCACCGGGAGAAGCACAGCCTGCTTCTTACCTTGTGTTCTCCAGGGCTGCGCAACGCAGGCGAGCAGGCTGTGCTTCTCCCGGTGCCGCTGGTCTCGCAGCGGCACCGGGAGAAGCACAGCCTGCTCGCCTGCGTTGCGCAGGGAGAACACAAGGCAAGAAGCAGGCTGTGCTTCTCCCGGTGCCGCTGGTCTCGCAGCGGCACCGGGAGAAGCACAGCCTGCTTCTTGCCTTGCTTTGCCTTGCCGCGGCCCCAGCCTGCTTGCCGCGGCCCCAGCAGCAGCAGCAGCGACCACGGACCAGTGACCAGCAGCGACCAGGTAAGCTTATTTTTAAATTATATATTTTTAATAGAAATATTAATTATTTATTTAAAAATTCCCCCTTTACTTAATTAATTAATTATTTTAAATTGATTATTTATTTGAAAAATTCCGGCCAAGCTTCGCGCAGCAGGAGGGGGCGCTTCGCGCCCCCTTTCTTTTAGATTTTATTCGTTAAAAGGCTTTCTTATTTGGATTAATGCTTTATTAGGAGTTTTATGGTCTTTTTTATGCTTTTTCGTTGTGCTTGAGAATGGCTTTTTCGTTCTGGATGGGACTTTGGGCTTCGTTTGGGCTGCTTAGGATTGCTTTTCGTTGTGCTTTAGAGTGGCTTTTTCGTTCTGGATGGGACTTTGGGCTTCGTTTGGCCTGTTTAGGATTGATTTTCGTTGTGCTTTAGAGTGGCTTTTTCGTTCTGGATGGGACTTTGGGCTTCGTTTGTGCGGTTTAGGATTGCTTTTTTGTTTACGATTGGTTGTGGTTCTTTGGCCTTGCTTTTTCGTTGCTTTCACATTAATTAATTAATTAATTAATTACCTCGGGGGGGGGGTATGGGGGGGTGTCCCGGTTTGAAGTTTGAAAAATATGGTAAGCCTAGTCAGAGCCAGCCTTCTTAGGAGCTGTGGGCCCCAATTGGAAACATTTTTTGCAGGGCCCCAGGTTCACAGCCAAGCTGTAGAATCTTAGAGATACAAATAACATTTATTATAGACTTTATATCTCTATAATAGAATGGAAAGCAATCAAAATGTGCACTTAAAAATATGTGTTAATGGACCAAAAGGATCTAAGCACATTTTAATATAACATTGCATACGTGTAAGCCTACAAGTAAACAAACAGAATGTGTGAATTACCTTTGAAAAGTAAATAGTTACAAAGCCACTTGTTTTAGTGACTGTGGAATGGTTTAGTAAAAATATTAATTTTATTTTTTGTTAGGAAAAAAAATCAAAATGTAAATGAACAGCAAACATAAATACTGTACTTGAGTCTGAATATAGGCCTACAATATATAAACCTGCAATGTGGTGTTATGCGTATGTTGCAATGTGTTGTCGTGTGTATTTGACAAGACTAGAGTAGATTACCCAGCGTGGGGCCCAATTGGGAGCAATAGGTCCAATTGGCTTAAAGGATAGTCTGCTATGAATTCTTTTGCAGAAGCCTCAATTTTTGCATGATTCGACTCAGCAAATTTCCATGCTGTCTTTCATTTCCTTAACTTATGCATTTTCTCTAGGAACCTGGATGCTGGTTAATAATATCCTGAATATTAAGACATGGGCAGCCCAATCCTGCCGAAAACTGGCGCCGGAACAAGCGTTCTGGCGCCGGGAGTAGTCTCAAACGTGCCGTAAATCTTCCCTTTCGAGCAGGGAAGGCTGACGGAATGGCCGGCCTCCCATGCTCCAACAATGGAGCTCCCCGGCCGCCGCCAGACCCAGCAGGTAAGGATCCAGCAGGTGGGGGGGGCTGTTTGCTGGGCGGGGGAGGGTGGCCATTGGCCCAGGTGGCCCGGGAGGGGGTGGGGGACAGCCTTCGGCCGTATTCTGACCCCCGCTGGGTGCTGGGGCCTTTACACGGCCTCCTCTACTTCCGCCAGCAATATAGCTGGCGGAAATCTGAGGAAGCCGATAAGGCCTGGCCCCAGTTACACTCGGGGAAGGAGACAAGCGTCTCCTTCCCCGAGTAGACCTCCCGCCCAGCGGCTACACTGGCTGCTGGTGCACAGGATCCGGCGGGCAGCCATGGGCCGCTGGCTGGATCCTAGTCAGGCTTGCGCTGATATTCTGTTACATACCAAAGTGATTAGACGCATTATGTTTTCCAATGATGGCTGCTGAGTTGGACCACCACACATTCCATGACCAGGGGCGCCATTCTACGCAGACTGTACAGAAACAAAAATTACGGTATCTTATGTGTCAACTAGGAAATTCTGTTAATATTTTTGTAAATATATCATTGTAGAATGCACTGGATCCAGGTATGTCTCCTGCAGCCCACCAAAAAGACTGTTTAAAGGTGAAAAAGCCACTGGTGAGGAAATCTGAAATAAGTTCACTATACAGGTTAGGGACCTCTTAACAGGGAAGCTGTGCCACGTCTTTACAAGAAGCACCTGGAGACTTTCTGTTGTAGCAATGCTGGGTTGCATTGATTGCATTGTTCAACTTTATGGAACTAAAGGGAATTAAGCTTCTTGTAGTTCAAACATACGTGTTGGCAATCTTTGCTGAAGGGTGAGAGAGGCATGCCCAGGTCTTACTTCTATTATTGGCGTTTTTACTTCTGTTGGTTTTTGCAAAGCAACTTTGTGGATGTACATGTAATTTCTAGGGCATCTTCATAGTTCACCTGATAGGGTGTTTGGATCTGTGTTGGAAGATTAATCCTTCTACATCATTAACTTCCTAACCTGAAAAGTCACCGTCTTGTGAAACTCGAACATAAACGTAGCCAGAAAATGTGTTGAACCCTTCAGAAGATTGGTGTAAGGATTTGTTAAAATTTCCACTGGGTTGGTGTAATTTATAGTCACATGTCTACAAGAGTTATAAAAGGGGGGGTTATCATTCCACCAGGCCAAGGAGATCATTAACAGTGCAACCCCCCCATCCCAGATTTACATTTACCATCGTCCTCTCCAGAACACAGCTTAAAAAAGCAAAAGCAATCTACTTCCTACTGTTTAGCTGTATTTATTTTCCACCATGTGTCTTTCTGCCTGCAGCACCACTAATATCCCCAGAACACCTGAGGTCATTCACTTCCTGTCTGCTGCTAGTTGAAACAGTGATGTGCAAGCATCCTACAAAGGCTTTGCTCAAAACCTTCTAATGTGAATTGGTGTGTGTGTGTGTGTGTGTGTGTGTGTGTGTGTTACCCACATGCAAGGAAAATAAATAGAGTTGGGAGCTCTAGGTGTTAAATCCACAGCTGGGGGTCTGGCCTCCCAAGTCTCTGCATATGTTTTGTTACAATAAGCCTGTGCTGATATATCATTAACTATCTGGTAGACAGACACACACATGATAATAGCCCTCTTGCTGTTTGTGCCACAAAGGAGTTACACTTCATAAACACCTCTAAAAAAGCCAACTCCACAAAGGCCATTGATGCCTTCTCAAATAAATGAGGTGAGCTTTTAGCGTACCTTTCTTTTTCATCAACTGCTCAAGCGTCAGCTCAGAGGAAATTTGGACGAATGCCTGGGGTGGGGGAGAGGGAGGGAAAAACACATGTCACTTGCATTGCTGCAATTGTAAGGGATTGTTCGGGGTTTCTCAGCCTTCCTGTCTCTTGGGAGCCTTATCTCTATGAACAGAACAAATGTATCATCCAGAGATAATGGGGAAAGTGCTGCTTTTGGTCCTTGGCATGGCAGGTGTTGGGGGAGAATTTCAGCTTGGCACGGATGTAGTCAGTTATTCCCAAAGAATGATGAATTTGGGGTGTCTAAGCCATCACTAGACTTGGCAGGGAAAAGACCTTTCTCTTCTGTTTAGTGATTAACAGTCTTTGGATCAAGAAGGGTTATTTGTTTCTGCGAGTGACTGCTTTACAAGTACTTGGTCACCCTTCTTTAGATTAGATCATATCATTTGAGCGGTTTCATCAGTGTGATCATCTTTTCGAGCCTTATCTGTGCCGGTGTGTTCTTTTGCCACATCTGCCTTGACACCAAGAAGTACAAAAGAAGCAAGGTAGCTTGCAGATAAGCTTAATAATCTGTGGCCATGTGAATCAGCCTTCCTTTAGTTTAGGAGAGTCATAAACAATGGTATAATAGCACTGCAAAGCTATTTCTGGCTTTGGGCACCCTGTTTCTAGCAGCTGAACGTACCATTAGAATGAGGGGTTCCCAAGCAAGCAAGAGCACCACAATGAGTTACCGAAAGACTTGGGACAGCAGCACATGCTGCCAGTAGCATAGCTGGGGCGGCGGCAGTGTGGTAAGTGCTGCACGGTGCTACATAGCGGTGCAAAGGGGCCACTTTGCACCGCCGTGTAGTGCCGTGCAGCACTTACCACACTGCCCCCGCCCTCTAGCTATGCTACTGCATGCTGCTAAGTTGATGGGATCCCTGTTTCTGGATCTCTACTGGCACATTAATGTCCTACTACTAACCCTGAAATAATGGCTGCTCACCTAAAGGGGAGTGCTTGAGGTGGGCTATCTTTTACATTGATCCAATATGGGAGACTGAACATGTACATTCCTTCCTGGTCTACCGATTTAAGATTCTGTGTCCTTAAATGGAGAAGAGCACCTGCCATCAAAAGAAGGCCGGGTCAGTGATTTTCAAATATTCTACTTCTAGGGGTACAAATTTCCTCAACAAGCTGATATGTTAGTCTGCCCCAGTACAGATCCAGAGTCAGCATGTGATGCCTCTGGGAGAATGTTGAGGACGTACTGCCTAGAGTTGCCAACTAAGACTGCAGAGATTCCTGGAGATTTCCCCCCCCCCCCATGATGTCATTCAGTCAAGGAGCCCATGTTAAATCTCCAGGAATTTTTCAGTAGTCGCCTAGCGAATGATGTTGACTCCTGGAGGGTTGGCAACACTACAGCTGCCCTAGAAAGGCCCACTGCCGACACTTAGGTCCCTGCTTTTGCTGCCTACCACCTGCCATCCCATCCTCCTCCTCATTCCTCTGTGCTGCTGCTTTCACCCATGTTGAATAGGAAGCACAGGGGAATCACCTGCACGGTGGGGGGCAGGGCCTACCAGTGTTGGAGGGGACCCTACCAGGCCACTTTGCCTGGGGTCCTGCCTCAAATCTTGATTTGACCCTATTAGTATGCATTGCAGAAGATTTGGACACGTGTTAAAAAAGTAGGACAAGTTGGGCCTTAATTAGGTGATTTTAGGCAGACTAATATTTATACAACTGTTCCACAGAAATGCAGAAAAAACACAAAGTGATAGTAGGTGCAGAATTCAGCTTCCTGAGAATTTAAGCTTTTATTAAAATTTGAGTCCTTATGATTGTGAAGAGATGATTGGATATGCGTGGTCAATGAGCCTGCTGAAATCTCAGAAGCAAGTGGATGAATACAATTTCCAGTTGTTGGGAGTACACCTTCAGTGTCCTTGCCCCTCCATATGAGCAGCAAAACCAAAATAATGTCTGCACAAGTCCTCTCAATTTGCACAACGTCTGCAGGTCTCAGAATTCAGTGTAGAATTCAGTTTGTCTGGATGCAGAATTTAAATTTAAATTAAAGCAGTTCATACTAGGCTGACTTATTAGGGGCTACACCCAGGCGATATTTGTCTTGACAGCTATCGAAATGTTGCAATCTGCAGGTGCTCCTACAGATCCATTTATACCGCCAACGGGTCTTTGCCTCAGAAAGCCAGCATTTCATCCTGCATCAGAATGCCTTGAAGAGATCTAGAGATGATGCTTTTGGCGTTATGGTTATGGTACAATAGATTATGGTGACTTCGCTGTGAGATAACAAGTTTTGTTGGCTTCCAGCTGTTACTTGTTATCCTCAGGTGGGATAGGAGATGCCCAGCTGCCAACTTAGAAAGTGGTTTACGACCAGCATCATAATATGATATATCCTTATTGCACATACTGTATCTTGTGCTGTCATTTCAAACATGACCCTTTACGACTGGAAATAGCTGCAGCCCAAAGGGAATTAAAAGCCCTTGCTCAGCTGCCTATTAGTATTTGTGTTGGGGACACCAGCACATCTCCGGATATTTTTCTTGGATCCCTAAATTGCTAGATACAAACGTTTATTGCTATGTTTAGCTTTTAAAGATATACTTCCCCCTAGTTTCAGATGTCCTGTAGGTGAAGGGTTTTTGTTGCTATGGTGATGGGTGCTACAGGAAAAAAAATCCACCTTTTGCTAGATAAAAGTAACAGATTCTAACAAGTTTCTAAAACTCTACCCTTGATGTAGAATACAGCCTTACTTCACACATGACATTCTTCCCTACACAGAGCTAATCTCATTTGCAGAAAATCTGTGTGCACACTGTCACTTCTGAAGCAGAGGATGAGTATTGATTTTGCTAGAGTACACGATTTAGGAAGCCAATGATTTTAGAGGATATAAAAAGTTGAACATATATGAGCATTAGAACACCAACACATTTTCAGTTTAAGATAACATTAACAGGCCACTCCTATCCCCTGCCATTCCACAGCATGCAGCAATGCTGCTAGAGCACGCGCTGAATGCTGTGGTGGTGGTGGTGGGATCAGATGACCAGCGAGAGGCAAGTAAAAAACTTTTTTACGTACCTCCTGGTAGGCTGCTTGATTGCCTCTGGGTCTTCTTGGACCCACATCAATTATTTTGCTAGCCTTCGTCTGAAAAGAGGAAGGGGTGGGGCTGGTTTGAAATTCAGGTATAGAATCTGGCATGTGCTTTTGCCGCTGAGATCCACCTGCTCCCCGCCACCTGCCCTCCCCTTCCCCACCCCAAACCTCCCTCTTCCTTCCCACGACCCACCCCCTCTGCTGATGTACCTCCTCCAGTGAGGCTCAGGTGGGCTATTGGTGCACACGGGGAGCCACCGGCTGCTTCTGCTGCCAAGACACAGCAATCTCCTGGTTATAAAGGTCAGGAGAAAGGCAGAAAAAGGTTAAACATTAAAAAAGTAAACCGAGGAAGGCTTGGTGGTAGCCTTAGCTGGCTCCAGGGAAGAGCTGAAATTGCTTTTTTGAAAGTCTTTCTCAAGAGGTGGCGCAGTGGGCACTGGAGCTGCAGTTTGGAGTAATGCTGGGGGAAAGGGTATGGGGAAGAAGTGAGAAAGGTTGGGGAAGAAGAGAGCAGTCTGACACTTGTCTTGGATGCTGACTGGCACAGCGGTTCTTGGGTAGCTGGGGGAATGGTGGTGCTTGACACGGCACTGACAGATCTATGAGTGACCGCAACAGTGGCAAAGCTGGGGGAAGATGGATGGATGAAGACACAAGGGGTCTGTGACCTGACTCGTTATACCTTACGTTCCAATAGGGAATCATAGAGGCGTGTGTGTGTGTGTGTGTGTGTGTGTGTGTGTGTGTGTGTGTGTGTGTGTGTGAGAGAGAGAGAGAGAGAGAGTTCATCAAGGACCTTTCTTGAATCATGGATGGTCCATCAAGAGCCATCAAGCAACAAAAAGAAGGTCCTTGATTAACTCAACCCCCCCCCCATGCTTCCCTATTGGAATGTGGGGTATAAAAAGCAGGTCACAGACCCCTTGTGTCTTCATCCATCCATCTTCCCCCCCTGCTTTGCCACTGTTGTGGTCACTCATAGATGACTTGGTTGTTTTGCACCCTGCTGAGGGTGCAGCAGAGGCAGGGTGACCAGATACAATGGAAGACAAAATGCCTATACCTTTAACCATTGTATAGAAGAGGGAATTTTGGCAGGTGCAGCTTTTTGCACCCTTCCATGATGAGCTGCACCTGCCAAAATTCCCTCTTCTATACAATGGTTAAAGGTATAGGCACTTTGTCCTCTATTGTATCTGGTCACACTGAGCAGAGGGTTCCTTGACTGCTCAGGAAGCCTGTGGCTTAATGATCACACAACTCTTGATTGAGTTTGCAATGAAATTGGAGAGAGAAATGAGGTTGGAGGAGGTACCTGTTTTGTGTAGCTAACAACTTTCTTTAGTCCAAAGTCAGGAGGCTCCCACTCCCAGGATGTGACTTATTTACAGGTTCAGATCTGCTGACTGAAGCAAGGTGCAGCTGGTCAGGCAATTTTCCTAAATGCAAAGGCCGTCAGGACTTCGGTTAAGCCAGCCAGCTACAGTGCATGGTGTGAGGAGGGGTTACTAACAAGTCTGGCCTTTTCTCTCAAAGTCTGGCCTTTCCCCTAAAAAAACTGGCTTTTCCCCTAATGCCTGTGGGATCTGAAGCCTCCTACAATGGACCCAATTTCAAAATTCCACGAGACTGGCCAGGGAGGGTCATACTTTCCTGGCCAGGGCCGACCTTAGGCAGCGCGGGACCCAATTGGGGTGGAGCTTATCATGTGTGTATGTGACGCGATGACGACATCACATCATCGCGTCACTGTCAATCAGCTCTGAAGTGGCTTGATTTCAAGCCAACTAGAGCAAAGGGTGGGCACGAGGACCCAACACAAGCTTGAAATCGCTCAAGTTACCACATCTGCGCTGCCTGGATTTCCAGGTAAGTGCCATTGGGAAGGGCGCCCAGCGTGGCCCCTCCGGCACTGGCTGCAAGCCCCACTCTGGTGAAAACCAAGGGGGCAGGGCCTGATGCGACCCAATCAGGCTAAAGCTGGCCCTATTCCTGGCATGCATCCAGTACCACATTCAAATGTATAAAAGCAATGTATCAGGCAACACTATGGCTCTGCATTGCATGTTGCACAGATGCAAGACGTTTACCTCTGTAATGTAACTTATGTTTCTCATTCATTCTTAAGGACTTTGGAAAAATGGGTCAGGACTGAAAACTCTGTGCAGTCTTCTGGAGAAAAATGAAGGCTTTTTATAAGAGGTATGAAGAACTCTGTTTTTAGTTTGACATACATCACTTGTGTGTGTTATACAACAGAAATAAATAGAATGTTGTCAATAGAACGTAGCAAAGAGGCACTTAGAACCTTAATGGTCCATTCTAATCAATGTCGGTTTTTCACTTGCCTTATGGAGAGTTAGGAACGCATAAGCTGATGTATCACTTGTGAAAACGGCCATTGTCTTTATAGTATCCTTACACAGAAAGAAGAAATTAGTGGAGATACCTGGCAAAGGATACACTTACAGGATGATGAGCCAGGATATTCGATATACTGCCATTGTTCTCAAGCTACGGTAAGCCTGGAAGTTCACAAGCCTGGAAATTAGAGCAGTTATATCTGGACCTCTTCTGGCTGTGGCCAGAGCTTCAGCCAGTTGTTGTACATGATAAAGACTGCAATGCTATGCACCTGCAAATTGATACCATTGAACTCAGTGGGACTTAGTGCCCAGTAAACATGCACATGATTGTGCTGTAAGTATATCAAATCCTGCCTCTGTGTACTTGCTGAGCTTTCTGATCTGTGACGAGCCCAGTGATTTTCTGGTACACTGGTACTCAGGTGCAGAGAAGACCCTGGGAAAGATGCTTAACCTGGAAAACAACTTGATGATGATACCTCTCAGGGTATTGGCCCCATTGGGGGCCAAGTGCAGAGCTTTGGCTCTGGGCTCCAGCAGTGTCTGCTGTTCTTATGGCCCAATCCTATCCTCCCCCCTCCACTGGTGCAGCTGTGCTGAAAAGGCACACATTGTATCCAGCGGGGGGTGGAGTGGGAGGCTTTGGAAGGAAAAGAGAATTTATCCCCTTACCTCTCAGTAGGCCTCCCGCCCCGCAATGGGTCTCCTCGGACCTGCGCCAGGTCTTTAGCTGGCACACGTCCAAGGAGAAAAAGGGGATGGTGAGGCTGTGGAAACCGAGGATGGGATCCAGTGTGCACCATCACTGCTGGATCCATCCCCTCTTGCCCCCTCTCCACCCCAGTTCTGCCCTCCCACACTGACTTACCTGCTCCACCGGACGACCAGTACTTGTGGGACGGCACTGGCAGATTGAGGCCGGGAAGGGGGTGGTATCAGCAGCGCTGCCGATATCCTATCCCTCTTCCTGACCTCAATCTGCCTTCCCTGGTTTACTCAGACTTGTGCCAGCAAAAGAGCTGGTGCAGATCTGAGTAGACCCATTCAGGCAGTGAAGGCTTACCCTTGGGCAAGGGAACAAATGTTCCTTTACCTGGAGGAGGCCGCTGGGACTAGTCCCCGACCCTGAAAGCAGCGTGCGCTCCGGTGGCATGGCTGCATTGGCGGGGGTGGGTAGGTTGATAGGATTGACTTGTTACCCTTGGAAAATTATGTAGGGGAAAGGACTAAACCCCCAGCTGCTTTGAACATTTTTTTTATCTTGTTCATAGTTCACCCACATCATGTCTGTCTTGGCCTTACAAAGTCAGAAGATGCCTCAAGGTCCTCTTGGTCTTAGTTCCCCTCTTCCAGTCAGCTCTTGCAGAGTGGACACTGAGTTCTGGATAGTTTCCAGCTGCCCTAGTAGTCATCCAACAGAATTTTCAATTACTTTTCTATATTGATATGTTTGATATTTTGAGGATGCCCCTTTATTCTCTGAGGAAGACTTAGCATTTATTTGGCTCTTAATATGATCAGCTGCAGAACTCAAAGCAAATGAAAGAATTTCTTCCTGATTCCGACCGACTGTAATCTCCACAGGCCTAGTACAATAACAACAGGGAAATGGCAGCAGAGTGTGATCGACAGTTTATATACTTACTTGCCTCCTCTGAAGCACATGGACCAACCTAGAGAATTCAAAGACTAAATTGACTTTTCAACACTGATGAACAGTAAGGGAAAAATTGGAGGAAATATTACATCTTAATTGTCATTCGCAGCTGGGATCAGCAAATCTGATTCATCCTTGGGCTATTACTGTTTACTAAGTCTCCCAGCCCCACTGTAATTATTTTCTTAATCCCAGAGTACATTGTCTGTGACAAAAAGAAAATCATGTAGCAGCCGTGGGATCTCATCTCCTGCTCCTCCAGCTTCATTATGCTGACCATCCAGTCATCAACCTGTGAGTGGCTGAACAGTGTATATATATATTCCTGAGGTTTTCAAAGTTGCTTCTGTCATGAATTCCAGTTTAAGAAACAATTGTTGTAGAATACCCTCCTCCCCTTTTCTTTGTATCACCTGTTTTCTTATAGGAGCAATGGCTTATGGATAGGGTTGGCCCAAGACCGCTTGGCACTAGAGGCGGCCATCAAATGCCACCCCCATCTGACACCAGTGCCATCTCTGCCATTTTTTCTCCTGCTCCCTGGATTTGAAAATGAAGATGGGGATGGAGTAGAAGAGCAGGTGAAGAGGAGAGTAGTAATAATAATACAGTACTCCCCCTATATCCGCTGGGGATATGTTCCAGACCCCTCCGTGGATACTTGAAACCGTGGTTAGGAGCGAACACCCCCTCCAGGGTTTCCTGAGGGCCCCCCGCCCTGCCTCCCCTGTGGGCAGGTGTGCACCCCCCCCAGCTCTTATTTTTCTTTCAGCAAGCTTTTTGTCTTCCTTAAAACAGAGAAGCAGCCTCCATTGCAGGCAAGTAGAATGAAACTAAGTTCTAGAGAGGCTCTGCAAGGTTTCTGTTAACCTTGCAGAGCCTCTCTAGGACTTATTCTCATTCTACTTGCCTGCAATAAGCAGCCAGAGGCAGCTTCTCCTGTTTGTTTAAGGAAGAAAGGGAGCTTACTGGGAAAAAAGTAACAGCCTGGGGGGTCCCCGTGGATAACTGAAACCGTGGATAGCAAATCCATGGATATGGGGGCCCACCTGTAATAATAATTAATAACCAGTATTTATATACTACCTTTTCTTGGTCATTGGATTTCTCTTCTGACTTTAATTCAAAGGCGGTTTACATAGGCAGGCTTGCTAAACCCCAAGGTTTTTTTTTTTTTTTTAAACAATAATATAAATGTTCTAGTCTTTCATAGAGGCCTTCATTCCAGGTGGTTTCCTTTCACAGTTTGGCCTCTCTCTGGCATTCGCCTCCCACGCTTCAACTGCCAGCTGCAGCTTTCTCTCACAGAGACTCTGCAGCTCGTCAGCGGCGTGTCGACAGCTCTCCGACAGCACATGGATACTTCCGGGCATCCCAAACTGCCATCCCTCAGATCTTGAGGCGGCCACTCTGCTAACTGAGCCAGACCAGAACGGAACTCTAATTAGGAACTATTATTTCCATGTGTCCACCGAAAAACATAATGGGCAGAATACAAAGGACTGTATCCACTTGTGCACAAATGCTTTTAAGGCTCCCATTCTCACCAGGGCCCCTCACACTCCCCCCCCCCATCTCCTCAAAGACTGCTCCAGAAGATCAGTTTAGTTCCAGGAAACTGCCCTGCAAAGGAAAAGTGGCAATAAACCACCCCCTCTGCTACCTTATCTGAACCTTGCCTTCTGGTGCACGCGTGGAACCTCTGGCCATTTCCACCAGTGGCTCCATAGTGCATGATGGCAGTGCTACGTTTGTACCGTTGCAAGGTCAGTTACAGCAGTGGATTGCTAGATATGCTTCCATAATTGGCCCATAAGATTGGGCCATAAAAGTTCCACCATGGAGGCAGCCACACCACACTTGGCAAACTGGTTCTAATTTGCAAAAATTGGTAGCTATGGTATGTTCTATAGTTTAAAAAACATAGTGTCGGACGCGGACTCACCTGGGGCTCTGGAGGGTCTCTGCAGCTGTGCCACCCCAGGTCCGAGTAGACCCAGAGTGGGATTGAAGGCTTATCCCCGGGCAAGGGGACAAATGTTCCAAATGCAGGCCCTGCAGAATGCAATTCCCGCTCGGGTGGTGCAGCTGCATCAGCGGAGCGGGTTTCGATAGCTTTGAGATGTAAGTCTTATTGTGTGTAGCAACTGTGTGTGTGGAACTGCAATTTTGATTGGGACCACAGCTTAAAGGTAGGGGTTAGGTAGGGGGTATTTAACTTTACCTCTGCCCTGGTTCTGACCCTTCATGGATCATTGCCTTGTCGTGGCGAAGGGGCTTGCGTAACTCAATGAAACCATGAGCTATGCCGTGTAGGGACACCCAAGACGGACAGGTCGTAGCAGAGAGTTCTGACTAAAAGTGATCCACTGGAGAAGGAAATGGCAACCCACTCCAGTAACCTTGCCAAGAAAATCCCATGAACAGTACCAAAAGGCAAAAAGATATGACGCCGGAAGATGAGCCCCTCAGGTCGGAAGGTGTCCAATATGCTACTGAAGAAGAGCGGAGGACAATTCCAAATAGACCCAGAAAGGATGAAGCGCTTGGGCCAAGGCCAATAGGACGTTCAGCTGTGGATGTGTATGAGGATGAAAGGAAAATCCAATGCTGCAATGAGCAATACTGCTTAGGAACATGGAATGTGAGGTCTATGAATCAAGGCAAGCTGGATGTGGTCAAAACTGAGATGATAAGATTGAACATTGACGTCTTGGGAATCAGCGAACTAAAATGGACGGGAATGGGCAAATTTAATTCAGGTGACCATCATATCTACTACTGTGGGCATGAATCCCTTAGAAGAAATGGAGTAGCCCTCATAGTCAATAAAAGAGTGGGAAAGGCAGTACCTGGGGTGCAACCTCCAAAACAACAGAATGATTTCAGTTCGAATCCAAGGCAAACCATTCAACATCACAGTAGTCCAAGTGTATGCCCCAACCACTGATACCGAAGAAGATGAAGTTGACCGGTTCTATGACAGACCTACAACAGCCTACTATTAGTCCTGCCACAGCCAACAATGTTACAGGATTACATGGTGTGATTTCAGTTCTCTTCCACCTGTTTTTTGTTTTCCCCACTCTGATAAACCAATGGAATGTCCTTCTTGTCAAGGTCCAGAGAAGCAGAACATTTTTTTTGCTTTTATTGAGGTGCTTCAAAGACAAATTACTGAAATTTTAAAGAATACCACCCAAATAAAACCAACCAGGTTAAAAATACTCCTTGCATATTATCCCACAATTCATAGAGACAAAGGGACAAGTGTTGGCAACTCTTTAATTGTGTACAGTGTAAAGCTCACTTGCAGAACATGTCCCATCTTAATTTGTGCTGTGCTGTTTGAAATGCTAATGAAGCTGGAATTCTCAAAGGTCATATTTGGAATATATTGGTGCTTTTCTTTTTTTTTCCTTTCGGTTTCAAAACAATTAAAATGAGGTTTAGTTCCTAATTTGGCTAACAATGTTAGCTCTTCCGTTAATTAGCCTAGGTGTAAGAACATCTCTGCTCTGCCCATTTCCTGAATGAGAAGGCACTTTATTTTCATTTAAAAATATTCCGCTGTGCTTTTGCTTTTGCTTTTCCAAGAGGTGTCTTTTCTCTATTGATTGTGCAAAATAACGGGGGGGGGGGGATTATTTTTTTTAAAAAAAAGAAAAGGAGAGAGAAGAAATGCACATTTAGCAAATCCTGGCACTGCATACTTCAAGGAGTCATTTATCATCCTTGGAAAGGTTGGATTCTTCACAAATATTAAAGAAAAAGGGTTGGTAATTGCTGCGTGCAACTAATTGACAGCATTGTATTGTTAAAGGGAGAGGACTTCTGTTCCGTCTTCAGTGCTGACACTTCGAGGTTGCTTTCAAATGTGTGTTTGTGATAAATTAAAAGAAAACAACAAAATATCACCTTCCTGTGTTCACAGCAAAGGTGGTACAGGCTCTTTTTCATTTGTTATTAATCACTAAATGGGGTGATGATCATGACCTTGAATGGTTGTGTTGTTCAACCATCTTCAAAGTGCTCTGTTGGGGCAAATGCAGAATGTAGGTGTGCCATGGAGCACATGGAAGCACATGGAACACACAATATATGTATCTATGAAATTCAAGTTCTTGGGATGGTGTTGTAGTTGTCTATGAATTTGTTAATCAGTGGAAGTTCTATTTTGGAAAATCAATGTGGGAAATAAAGTTCTTTCTGTAGCAAAGTATCTTTAACAGAACATGAATGAACGCAGCATTTCATCATCTTTGGGTGGGAAAAATTAACAGTGTATATCTTTAATGGAACGTTCCAGAAGATTTGGAAGAGCTTGTGAAAACATTTTTACAAAATGGATGAATGCAAACAGTATCTTCTGTTGAGCAGAATTCTGCTAAGTTGAAGGTAAGGTCCTTTGAATAGCTTGGCAAGGAAGCCTGTTGTCTTATTTCACAGGCTAATTTTCGATTTTCATTAGTACGTTGTGCTAATCAAGTTTAATGAATCTAAACCCAAATTGCATTATGGATTATTGTTGATGGGTAGGTTGGAGATACGCCACATTAATGCAGCAGAACAAAAGACACAGACAACAAATGCTAGAGAAACATACGGCTCTTATTAGTTCTGGACCTATCCTTTTTACAGTGTGTCAGGTTTAGGGATTTGAAAGTAAACAAATATAAATCATAAGGGAACAAAGCTGTTCAAGAAGTACATTAGAGGAGCATAGTGCATGAAGCTGTGGTTTCTGTGGGGGATTTAGTCCTAATTTTGCCCTCATCCTCATTGTGATGTCTACTCAAGTGGGTTAATAAAATACATACAGCAGTACATGATGTTTATAACAGGCTTTAAAACACACAAACAAAAAGTGCTATGCTGTATTTTGATCGTTTATTTTTTTTCTTTGCACTTGATCTAATCAGAGCTTCAGATAATTTTAAGACTGCTCAAAAGATCACTAAATCCAACCCATTCTGTATAAAGACAAGGTGCACTATAACCAATCTACCTTCAACACAACATTCCAAAAAACAAGAAAAAAACTCAACTTCTGGAGACAGAAAAAAAAACCTTACAACTTCCCTGGACAATTTGTTCCAGAATGTAATCAGTTGAACAGTTAGGAACCCTTTTGTGGGCGAGATCCAGTCCAAAGTTCTGGCGCCAGAGCGAGCACTCCGCTGCCAGAAGGCATGTTTGCACCTCTTTTAGAGTAAGAGAGGCTGGCCTCCCTCACTCCAGCGCTGGACTGCGCATGCGGCCGGCAGCAGAAGATAAGTCTCTGTCGCCAGTCGCATGGGCGGTCCGGTTAGCGAGGGAGGGGACCATTGGCCGAGCCTGCCCGGGAGGAAGCGGGGATGGCATCGGCCATATCCCCGTCCCCGCTGGGC
Organism: Plestiodon gilberti rubricaudatus; assembly: GCA_026170595.1. NCBI lineage: Eukaryota > Metazoa > Chordata > Lepidosauria > Squamata > Scincidae > Plestiodon > Plestiodon gilberti. Next base: position 72,762,347 of record JANXHW010000006.1, on the reverse strand, counting down.
TGGCTCGGCTATTACACAGCCTCCTCCGAGGAGGCCGATAGGGTCGGCCCCGGTTTACACCCAGGGAAGGGGACGTTTGTCTCCTTCCCCGAGTAGATCCTGTGTAAGGACCGCCCACCAGATCCTTACACAGGATTTGGCTGTGTATCTTTAGCCTAAATTAGCAGTCTTGCATCTTAAAACCAGTGTTAGGAAAGGAGCATAGCTCAATGACAAGGCCCAGTCTTTCCATTCTTCTTTTTGTAGAAGATCCCAGATTCACAATGCAATCCTAACCAACTTTCCAGCACCAGTACAGACGCAATACAGCCCCGAGGTAAGGGAACAAATGTTCCCTCATCTTGAAGAGGCCTCCCTGACTGCCCCTGCACTGCAAAATGCAGTGTGCACTGGAAAGGTGGTTAGGATTGTGCTATCAATCCTTCAATCACTAGGAAGAACCCCTATCTGTAACCCTTGAGTCAATGTGGACAATACTGAACTAGATGGACCAATGGCCTGACTCAGGAAAAAAACAGTTGCATACGGTCATATGTAGCTAGGCTCCATTCACACTTGCTACTACTGGGATAGGAGCTGCTTCATCATGATGTCCTCTTGCATTGTTGCAGTGAACATTTGAATATGAGTGGGACCGGTTACATAGTTCTTCCCCACTCAATACTTGTCTGCCTGGAAAGGAAGACTTCAAAATCAGTCCTGCTCAGGTGGACCCTGTGTTCATATGTGGTGTTGGAAGATGACACAAGGGGTGCATTAGTGTTGTGACATGTAAAGATAGACATTGGAGTCAAGAAAATGACTAGTCTTCCAGAATTTGTCACCTTGAAACTGCCCACACACATTCGTGGGGGGGGGGGGGAGAACCCACACCCTTAATGAAACACAAATACAAAAGCTCTACTGAGTGTGATATGCAATTGTTCAAATCCTAACATGTGAACTCTGAACAATTTACGGTATACAGTATTCTGTTACTTAATTTTTCCTATTTTATGTTGGTGGAGGACCATGGCAAAATTCTGAAGGTAACAAAGGGGGCACATTGAGGGTTCCCAGAATCTACCTTTCCAGGGACCCAAACACATTTGGAAGTCTCCACTTTCCTTCTTTACCAAGCAGTTCATCAATAGAAAGGGATAAGGAAAGCAGCTCCTGCCTTCCAGATGGTACATTAGGAAATAATTGCAATCTAGTGGTGAAGGCTGTGGACTCCTTATCATTCCTACATAGGTCACACCAGAGCAAAGGGAGCTTCAGCCTATAGTTCAGTGGCAGAGCACATGCTCTACATGCAGATGTCCCAGTTTCAATCCTGGCATCTCAAGGTAGGGCAGGTTCCTATGCTGGGAGACTGACTGTTGGGGTGGGAATGTCTAATAACGTTAATTGACTTGGATGATAATGGAAGGTGTCTATTATTTTATTTTATTGATGTGCATATAATTATGTGTATGTGTCTAATAGATGCTTAAACATATTTTTACTTAACCATAGTGGGGAGGGGGAAGGAACCCTGTAAAACATACATAAGAAATGTTTCTGACAGTCTGTTTATCTTGTTACATAGCCCATAATTGCTTAGACCACTGATCTGCATCAGCAAACTCATAAATCACATGGAATTTACCCTTATATTAAAACCATGCATTCAGGCCTTTTCTGGAAAGAAAGAACTTTGCCTGCAATTAGTGTGCTCGTTGTTTGGTATGCTGCGTAATAAGTATTGAGTTTATATAATGTTCATAATTTACGCACTACCAAGTCACCAAAACTAAGCCTGGCTCTAGCACATCATCAATCTTTTCTCAATAGTTCAACAAAGGAATCCATTTTCTTTTGATAAAAGCCCCATTGGTCTTGTGATCTATAAATCATCCTTTCAAAAGCAGCCCTTTGAAATATCAATTCAAGGTATTCTCGCAGACTATCATTTTATAGCTTTTCCTAGTGATGGAAGATAATGCCGGTGCCTATCAAAAAGGAAAATGCTGCCCATTTTTCACTGAATTTTCACAACTTTAGCAAGAGCTCTCTAGAGTCTCAAATATTGCCGTCCCTGCTCTTCTGTAGCTTGTGAATTGAGTTAGAAAGCTTGTGTCAAAAAGGCACATTTTTAATATGAAGGAAAGAGTGGGGCGATTAAATACAAATCAGATTAGAAAGGAGGTTTTTTTTTCCTATTGCCAGTTGCAAAAAAAATCCAGTGCCTTTCATGTGAACCAGGAACCAGTTTGTTTGTTCAAAGAATAAGTTATCTATTATGATCGAAAGCACTGTGACACCTTAGAGACTAATAGCACAATCCTGTCTAAGTATAGACCAGCAGAGCAACCACTCTGCTAGTCTAGGGTGTCGCAAACATGCTGTAAGGCACATTTTCGCCACCCAAAGAGTAAGTGGCACTGGTGGAGAGGCTTGCACAGCTCCTCCAGCGCCATGGGACCGATCACCGCTGCAGAGAGGTGAGTTCCCACCGGGTGGTTTAGGGGCGGGGAGAGGGTGGAACAGAGCATTTTGGAGGGGTGGGATTGGTCGGCCATGCCTGGGAATGGGGAGGGATCAGCAGCCTCCTCCACCGAATCCTAATCCCCCTTCCTGAGCCTGGCCACCATTACACGGGGCTCTCGAATGTGTGCTAGCAAAATAGCTGGTGCACATCCGAGTAGCCCCATTGGGGAAGTTGGCCGGCGTGTTACTCTGGGTGAAGGGACAAACATTCCTTTACCCCAAGGAGGCCTCCAGCTGCACCAGTACAGGCCCAATCCTGGATAGGATGCGGTGGGCACCTTATATGCACCTCTGCATCCTACTAGACAGGATTGGGCTGCCTGTGGTTTATTGTGCCTGCCAAGAGCCTTCATAAGTAAGAGTGTTCTTCATCTAATGCATAAAATGGACTGCAACAAAGAAAATAATATGGCCAGTCCTGTGTTTTGCATTGGCAAAACTTGGAGATAAAGTCTTGATGCCATTTTGATCATAGAAGACAAAGCAGGATAACTACAACTTGTATGTATTCAAAGTTCTTTGTGACATGGGCAGCCCAATTCTATCCTCCTCTGGCATAGGAGATTCAATGTGGGCCGCTCGGCCCATGCTGAATCCTATCCAGGGAAGGGACAGGCTGGTTGGATGCCTACTTGGGATAAGCGGGCAATTGCCTGCTTACCCTGGGTAAATCTCCAGCCGGCTACTCAGCTCTCCACCAGCTCCTTAGCTGGTGGAGAATCAAGCAGCCCCATGTTGGTTGTAAGGGTCTGGGAGGGGAGATAGATAAGAAACAGTGTCTGACAAGGATGCCAATCCCTCTCTCCTCCCAGGCCTGATCCGCCCCTTCCCTGCATAGGTACGTCTACTCCTTGCCCTCCCCCACCCTCCCCCAGCCCCTGAGCTACTTGGAGAGGCCTTACCTGCTCCGCCGCACGCAGGGCCTGGATTCAGTGCCAGCTGGACAGTGCCAGCCTTCCTGCTGGCGCTGCCTCCTCTCCTGGTGTTGAAACGTGCCTTACGGCACATTTGCAACACATGGTGCTGGTACTGAGGCTCAGTGCCAATGCTTCCGAGAGCATAAGATTGCACCATAAGTGCATGAAAATGAAATTGACATGGAACTATTGGGATGGTACTGTAGCTCAGTGGAAGCGCACATACCTTGCACGTAGTAGAATGTTTTGGGTTGAAACCTTGGTATCCACAAGTAGAACTGACAAAAATCCATCTGAAATCCTGGAGACCTTCTGTCAGCCAATGTAGACAAAAAAAGAGCTAGGTTGACCAATGGATTTACTCAGAATAAGAGTGTAATCTTATGGAGAGTTCGGGTGGCGGAGCGAGTGCTCCGCCGCCCTAAGCCATCGCAAACATGTCATAAGGCACATTCGCGATGACTTGGGAGTAAGGGCGGCCGGTGCAAGGCCGGCCACCCTCACTCCACCACCGGGACGTTCATGCAGCCACCGGAGGAAGGTAATCGATCCCCTGGCGGCTGCATGGGCGGTCTGAGTGGTGAGGAAGGGGGGCCATTGGCCGAGCCAGCCCGGGGCAGGGGGGATGGCATCTACCATATCCCTGTGTCCCGCCGGGCCGGTTTGGCTGTTACACAGCCTACTCTGACTTCCTCCGGAAATCCGAGGAGGCCCATTGCAGCCTCTCAGCTCTACACCGGGGGAAGGGGCCGAACTTCCTCTTCTCCCGAGTAGACCTCCGGGTCGCTGAGGAGCGGCCTGGAGCGAGCACGGGATCTGGCAGGTGGTGGCAGCTTTCCATGCTCCTATACCCAATGAAACTGTTGAACAGAACTGATCTACCTTCAATCAGTTGCACAACCTAAGGCATACAATTTTCAGTACTTGCCTTAAAATAAAGTTTGACCTTGATTACAATATTAAACGATGGATTTGGCTATGTTCTGCTACATTGTTTTGGAAACTATTCAAGTGATTTTTTAAAAACATACCTATTTAATTCATTGTCTTTTGTTTTGTCTGGCCTAGCGCTGTGAGATGTGTCAGGGTATTTATGAGATAAAATTAAAAGCTTTGACCACATTTGCATTCTTCTGCTTGTGCTTTGTTAGAGGAGAACTTTGGTCGTTTAATTTCCTCACAGAGACATCATCAGTATGTTATCTCTTTTTCTGTTCCCACAAATACATTTTAAAAAATTCCCCAATAAAGCCAATAGAAGTGCTCAGGTGTATTTGCGCTCACTATGGAGAATAGGTGGGATATAAGAATTCTCATGCCCACACAAGTCCCACTGAAATCAACAGAACTTAAGCACATGAACATGAACAAGAACTGTGTCCTCATTCAGCTGGGTAAGGTCCGCAGGAGTGTGCCACTATGAGGCTGTGATTGACCAATCTGGAGTAAGAGTGGCAGCCAAGAGGTGGCAGGTAGTAAATGGTATCATAATGATGTGGGTAGCAGAACCAAAGTCAGTAACTGCAGGACCTGGGACAGCTCCAAGATAGTACAGATGCAATATGCAAAAGAGCCCAACACTGCGTGTTTATATCCTGATGTGGTCTCATGCACAAGACTTACCCCTCACTTTGGTTCAGTTGAGTAACCTCTCAGAATGGAATGTAAAGGGGCAGTGCTTTTCCCTGGAGCTCTGAACTTTCTAATATTCCTTCAGGCACATCTTCTGATATCTCTGGTGTTTTACAGGAAGAAAGGTGTCTTGGACAATATACAGACTCAGGAACTGGGTTCAAGTTGCTTGGTCTTGTGATCATCATCTTTTATGTGACCTTAGAGTTAACGTTGAGTTCTTTTCTTCAAATAGGTATGTGGGCTGTTTCTCCTGTAAGCTTGCTTTGGCAGAGCTTAGGCCATGGAGGACCTCCAAATATGCCTCCATTTCATTAGTACAGGTTCCCTTGGTTTCTGAGTCATGGGCCGGAGCTGCCATCTGTTATGAAAGACAGGCTGTAATTTATAGCCTGAGCTAAAGGTAGGCTTACCATCCATACCAGAAATTCTGGGACAATCCCAGAACCCGAGCTTGGATCCTGGATTTGTCCCAGAACGTTTCATGAGATTTCCTGAGATCCAAGATGGCCGCCACCAGAAAAAAGGTAAGTTTTAAAATTTGCTGCTGCTTGCTGCTGAGGGCTGGGGGCTGCTGCTGGCGGCAGTGGGCTGCGGGAGGCTGCTGCTGCAGGAGGGGGCTGGGGGCTGCTGCTGGGGGCTGCTGCTGGGGGCTGATGACGATGATGGAGGCAGCAGGGGCAGCGATGATTGTGGCGGCCGCAGCCGTGGCTGGCGGCGAAGATGGCGGCAGAATGGCGGCGGTGGGACAGGACAGGCAAGTCAATGTAATTAATTAATTTGGATAACTAAAATAAATAAATAATAAAAAATCTTCAGCCGCCCTTCAGGTGGCAAAAGGTCACTTTGCGGGGGGGGGCAGATTTTTTAAATTTATTTGAATTATTTAATTAATTAATTTAATTGATTGATTGATTTTTTTGGGGGGGTGTCTCAGTTTAGAACCGGGAAAATCTGGTAAGCCTAGCTAAAGGTACCACGTAAGGCATCCTTTTCTATTGAAATATATTTTATTGTGTTGTTGGAAATGCTTAGGGCATAAAATGGAAAATACCTGTGTATTAATGGAGTGTTTCCATTTCTTATAGAAGAGAATTGGGAAGCACCTCCAGGTATGAATCTCTAGCTACGGTGTTCTACTTTGAGTTTTAAATATGCAAGCAGAGTTCAAAGCAAACAATGCTGAGATTGGTTATCTGCCATTTGACAGATATAGGCTTTGGCCCTAGATATTTGAAGAACCATCTTGATATTTGAAGATATTTTATATTTGAACCACTAAGGTATTTCAGGAGGCTCTGTTGCAAGTGCCATTTTTGGGGGAGATACAATTGGCAATGAGATGAGGCCTACTATGCTATATCACCCAGCCTTTGGAATTGCCTTCCTCTTGAGATAGAACTACTCCATCTCAGCTAGTGTTCCATAAGAATGTAGGTACTTGTTTGTTCCAATGAGGCTTTAACTAAATTATTTGTTTTGCCTAGTTTTGAACTTAGCTCCCTGGTTATTTTGATGCTGCTATCTGTTTTATTTGATCTGTTGTTTTTGTATTTTATTATTGTTCTTTTATGAATGTAAGCAGTTTTGGACATCTTGTCAGAGACAGACAGGTGTGTTCTGGATACAAAACAGAGGGCACTGTCCTGCCAGTCTCATTCATTTCTATGTAAGAGCTAAGCATGGATTCTCTCCCTTTGAAATCAATGGGTGCTTAAGCATAGCAAGGCACCATGGGTCTTGAACTAGGGATTCTGGCAGTAGCACTCAGGCACCCCACTCCCTGTATTACCAGGTCATCTTCCAGAATGTGGACTCTATTAGCCTGTTCTCTGCTGTATGGCAGCATCCCTTATAAAGGGATCTGGCTGACTCTATATAAGTTTGAGGCCTAACAGCCCAATCCTAATTAACTCCCTGCATGGTGATGCAGCGGTGCTAACGTGGCGTCTGCTGAATCCCGCAGGGGAGTTTTGGCCTCCGGAGTCCTCCACAGGGGAAAGAAATATTTGTTCCATTCCCCCGGGTAAACACCTGCTGGCCCACTGGGTCTACTCGGATAGTGAATTTGCATATAAAGAGAACTGACTGTAATTGTACTAAAATCATGTGCCATTAATATACTTGGTGCATCATGGCAGAGCTTGACTTCTTTCCAAACACTTGTATATGACCTTGCTTCAAATTCTTATAGGCAGCTAAGCTGAGTGAAAGAACTCACATTCAAAAGAAATTGCTCTTGATTAAAAAAAATCATCTTTGTGAACTTCAATCACGTGGCATTTCATGAACTGTTTTAGCAGCAGCAATGTCAGTTTTATGAGAAGATAATGAACTGGGCTTCACTTACTGTCATATTATGACACATCCGAGTCTGGAAAATAAACTCTGCACAGACGGAAATGGTCAGTCACCACTTGTAGAGCGGTTCTTTTACTTTTCAGTCAGAAAGGAGCACAGCTGAAAGGAAGAACTGAGTTTGTCTTCAAAAATGCGATTCCTGCAAAATTAAGTTCTCTTTATGAAATTAGGGATCTGATCACTCAGCAAAGACATACACACATTTTTCTGCTTTGTAGGCCAATAGTTTGTTTTTTTACGAAAATATCACTGAGATAAACAAGGAAAATCTTTTAAACCTATAGAAAGTTGGCCATATGCTTCGCTTGCCTTTCCTATTTGAAGGGATTCCAAGAATGGTTCCCCCCCACCCCCAGTGGCCATCAGGCTTCTAGATGGGGTAGTTATTTACATTGGGACTGGATTAAACTTTATATGTAGAGTAGCAGGTCAATGAAACTGGAGCCAATGTTGCACTGCATGTTACACCCTGTTCTTGGTTTGTACTAGGCTTCATCTTTCCCTACTATGGCTGTGTTTGTTTTTTCTAATCGCAAATAGGAGGAAATGACATATCTAGCATGTCTCTAGCATGCTGTAGCATGGCTCATTTTAAAAATGAAAAAAAAAATGGCGCCTTACTTGAATCAGGGTGCGTTTATGGCGTTAAATATAAGAGCTGGATGGAAATCTGAAGATGATGAAGTGTTGCCGCAAGCTACCTTAGCTGTTTTGAACAGAGGTGAAACTAGGGCAGAGCACCGGCTCCGGGCGCCATCGCCCGAAGGGCGCCCCGCCCGCGAGTCCGAGTCGGACTCGGAGACTCGAGTCCGACCGCCCCCTCAATCGGGAGAGCCAGCTCGGGGACGTCTTCCCCGGCCGGCTGCCCGGGGCCTTCTGGAAGGCCCGCGCGAGAACGGTATTTATACCGTTCTTTTTGCGCATGCTCAGACTGTTACTGAGGGAAAAAGGCTGCCCTTTTCCCTCAGTAACAATCTGAGCATGCGCCTGAGCATGCGCAAAAATGGTAAATACCGTTCTCGCAGCGGGCCTTCCTTAGAAGGCCCCGGGCAGCCGGCCGAGGAAGACCTCCCTGAGCCGGCTCTCCCGATTGAGGGGGGGCCTCCTCCTCCTCCTGGAGCGTGCTCCCCCCCTCCGGAGCGCGCCGCAGCCTTCGGCCACGGCGATATTCAATTACAGGGGCGCCACCCCCCGGTGCTCCGGGCGCCAACAGGGGCAGTTACGCCCCTGGTTTTGAATGAATCCTGGTAGACATAAGCCTCTGTTGAAAAGATTGCTCTTATTTCCTGGTCCCTCATACTACATCTCCCAAGCTTCTTTGCAGCCAAACAGCCTTCCTATTGGTGCATGCGGCCACCATCTTTTCTAGCTTCGAGCTTGCAGCTCAAATTGCTAGCGTGGTGAGCATGCTAGAATGTGAAGATAGAACGCGACCTGAGCGTGCTGGAAGGAGAGAAAAAAACATCTCTCCAGCGCTCATAGCGCTGGATTGTGAAAAACAAATGCATCCTATGTTTGGCAGGCAGTATGATGCCTTTGTATGGGGCAGGTCTGATGTAAATACTAGGATCTTGGCCTTCTGCTTTCGTCTGGTCAACAGAGATGCAATTCTGTACTCAAGCTCAGCCCACTGAGCTTGGGGGTGTCAAATAAAGAGGACGAGATTCAGATATGGCCACCAAAGGCCCAAGGGGGCCTTGACAGAAGCGTCTTGGATCTGACATGTAGTTAGCCAAAGGGCTTGCAAGACTCTTGCCAACTTCATGTAACACCTTCCTTTGGTTACAGAAGTTCAAAGCTTCGGCATAGATGAACAATATCTCCCAGCTGGTTGACAGTATCATTCCAGTAGCTTTCAAATGGTATTGCAATACTGTACAGTACTTCCATTTTTCCCCATCTAGCAATTTTTCTAGACTTCCTCCATAAGAAAATTACAGCATTTGATCCATGACACGTACCACATATTTTGCATGAAATTGTACATGCACTTCCATGTGCCACAAGCCACTGTGATTGGAATGCCGTGGTCTGGATACTGCAATGCATAGACAGACACGGAGTCAGGATAAATTGTCTTAATAAACTCTTCTTTTATTTGATGGAACCACCATAATAAGCTTGTGACTTGTGAGTGCTGTAGCAGACAGGTCAATAATCTGCTTCCTAATTCACTCAGAATTATATTAGATCACTCCAAAGAGAAAGCAGCTTATTATAGTTAATCTTCAACATTCATCTTTAATCTCTCACTTTCATTAAAATCAGATGATGGCCAAGCTTGTGGGTATGGTAGTGACACCCTGTCTCTCTCTTGCATAGAAAAGGAGCATATTTTTAGATTTATACTGGATTAAACAAAATCTCACCACTCTCCTGTGAGGAAGGCGAGGGATACAGAGGGCTCAGCAAGGGTGAACACGGTCATTTATTAGAATGTGACGGAACAACTTCCTACTTCTCTTGCGCTGCATGAAATGCTTTTATGCAAGACAAGATCAGGTCTACCTGCGCTGCAGAACAAGCTATATTGGGTGTTCCAAAAACTCCAACAGTTTTTATCCAGAGAATTATAATCCAATCAAATCTAAACTGGTGAAAATGGGTATAAAAAAAGAGTTGTATGCTATGACAATGCCTGATAGATTCCCATAAAATCCCTTTGATCCAATTTCTGTCCATTTAATTTTATCTCGGGAACAAATTCTGCAAAAGTCTGATAGCACAATCTTAAAAATGTTTACACAGAAGTAAATCCCATTGAGTTCAATGGGATTTGTTTACCAGTAAGTATGTTTACTGTGGTAGTGGCAGGTTGATGGAGGCTCTGGGGCAAAGTCTTGCACTGTCCACCCCAGTTGACCAGCAGCAGCACACACGCACCCCCACTGATCAATGAGAGCATCCTCTAGAACCCCTGTGATGATACACAGGCTTCTGACAGATACTCCCATTTGTAGATGGAAGTGCTGGCAACTTGAGTCTCTCAGATGACTTATGCCATTGCTGCCACTGGTACTGGGGTGTGTGTGTGGCAGATTGAGTGGGCCCTCTAATAGACCTGATGCCTGATCTGGCTGACCCCTGACAGTGAGCACCACCATATGTTTAGGATTGCAAGCCTCCATCTTCAAGTGCTAATATTCCTTCATTGCTATAATACTGGATCATCGATTGAATTAAATATTCTACTTTCTGTATTGTTTTTGGTTTGATGCTACTTCATGATAAATTGCATTAATATGCATCTGGGTTGTTTTTTACTATTTCTGAAATAAAGGGAGAGCTATACATTTAAGGGCATCTTTGTTAACATTAGCCAAGGATGACTGTATGCAACCTCTGGTTGGCAGATGCAAGGGAGTGACAAGAGGATACAGGTATCTTGTTGACTTGTGTGCTCCCAGAGACATCTAGTGGGGCCACTGTGAGATACAGGAAGCTGGACTAGATGGGCCTTTGGTTTGGCCTGATCCAGCAAGGCTGCTCTTATGTTCTTATACCTTACCTTACCATCTAGGCAGATGTTTAGGACAGTACTGTGTATTTATTTTATTTTTATTTTCAGAATTTATGCTCTATTTTTTTGGACCAAGGTAGCTAACAATGCCAACTTAAATGCATAAAAATAAGCCAAACAAATGATTTAAACAAACATTTTAAAAACCCAGAAGTAGAGTCAGTCATTAAGCTTGTGTGATGGGAAAATGTTAAATTAGTTGCCAATTATAAAATCCACAAAGTCACAGAGAAACCCTGTTTGGTGACATGCCAAATGTAATTAAACCAAGTTTGGATGCTTTCATTTCTAGGCAGAGAGCCTTCTTCAGTACAAGTTTATAGTGCTGTTGTTCTGAGCTTATTTTTATTGAAGAAGTTCTTGTTGAGAAATAACTGTACTATCCAGGGTGTCAGCTCTGCTGGCTCACTAATATTATCCAGTAAGTACCACAACTACAAGGTCAGGGTCCAGATCAAATCACCACCCAGGGAGGCAGATGTTGACATATCATTATTAAAACCCCACTCATAGGAAGTCATTCTGGCTTTTAGCTATGAGTCAGCAAGCAGCCATCAACTTTCTGCTGTCTGACAGCTTGCCTTTCTAGAACTTTCTAGAACTGATTTATGACAGCTATGAAAAGAAACATGCTCTGCACTTACTGTTGTCTGGGAAGGTTATAAAGTATTACTTTCAGCTGCTAAACCATGGATTACCTTCTGGAAGAAAGGTTGGTATCCAAAGTAACATATTTTGGCATAAGCTGTTGCCAAGAGTGAAAGCTTTTCTTAGAGCATCTTAAAATGTTCCCATCACACATGCTTAACAACGGAAGTGTAACTAATAGTGTTGGCATGAATAAATAACCTCGCTTCTTCTATACAGCTGATAATTAGCTACTTTTTTAAAAATTAAAAGCAGTAGTTTTCAAATTGTCTACCTCCATAGAACGCTTTCCACATTGAATTGGCAGCATATCTGCCACAAAACCACTGCATGTTACAAAGGATTCTGGGAATGAGCGAATGTTCTAGAGCAGTGGTTCTCAAACTTTTCAGTCTCTGGAGCCCTTTGCACTCCTAAAAGGAGTCTCAGGGAGCCCCATCACCCAGAGTGCCAGCGCAAACCAGGCAGGGGGCAGATGGCAGCCACTTATGGTGTGCTCGTGGAGCCCCTGAAGGGGTCTCAGTCTCAGGGAGCCCCAGGCCTTCTAGGAGCACACTTTGAGAAACACTGTTCTAGAGTGTTTACTCTGCTAAATGCAGGAAGAGGCCAGGCTTGTTCAACCAAGAACAGGAAATACTACCTTTTCCAGGGACCGCTGCTATATGTAGGAGTGGGCAGCTCACCACACGGTCACTCCTGCAGTGAAGACAAGGCGTCTTCAGTTCCTGCTGGCTCCACACTGTGCTCACCCTGCACAACCTGCCCCTCTTTTGAAGGGCAGAGTTCAGGCCACCACACAACACTTTTCACTGCCAGCACACTGCTGCCCCAGCCATCTCCACTTGAGGTGGGATCAGAACAGGCCCAGCAGTGCTGCATAATCCCTATGACAATAATGGCACTTCGCACACATGGACCGCTTGACACCTTGTGTACCTTCTTATAATAACCCATCTTTTCTGCGAAGCTCTCGCCACAGCACCTTAGTCCTCTTTCCCCACTGTATCTAAGCTTAACTATGTGCAACTGAAAGTCACAGATTCTTCCCCACCTCCATTTACCTCCCCTCCCTCTGTTGTTTCTTTTCTATCTACCTAGATTGCAAACCTCTTTGGGCAGGACCATGTCCTCTCATTCTGTATCAAGCACCACATACATGGATGGGGCTATCCATAAATGCCCAACACTCCCCTTCAGCTGCATATTGCATGGGGAGATCACTAGTGGTGAACCTGATGACTTCCAGAGAAGCTCGTCCACTATTACTGAACTTCTCATGGAAGAACCCTTGATATGTCTCTGAGCAGCAGTGGTGGGCCACATCCTCACTGCCAGGGACTCATGCCCATCAATGAGCTCACCTGGCCAGGTTGAGCCCTGAATCTTCAATATTGGTTGCATCAGGAGTGAGCAGCAAGTGCACCATCAGGGCAGGGGGTGATATGGGGCCCCAGTGCAGGGCTTTGCACCAGGATCCCTAGCAACCTGGTGCCAGGCACTGCATCTGAGGAACCCCAAGTTTTGGGAACATAGTTTGAAAACTACTGTAATAGATAGTTGTCAGAGTAATTATAAAGCTTTTATACTCATTTCCAGCTTTTGATTTCAAGGGCCCTTTCTCACCTTCAGCACTTTGCATAAATTCTAGTAAATGTGCATTTGGTTCTCATTTGTTGCATGCAGCTTCCCTCAAGACGGTGCTTCTGCTGCAGGGATATTATATGTTCCTAGCATTCAAATCACAGCATTTTATACACAGGAAATGTGATTGTTTTCTTTCCCAATAGTGCATTCAAGGTCTACTGTAACTGCTGTGTGGAATGCGGTTGTATGAGCGTTGAGGGCACTTTTTGGCGATTGCTTTGAATGCGATTAGTGGTGAGGGACAAACACTTGCCAGCTTGCAGTGTTTGCTGCTCATGAGGAGGTGACATCTGCGTGAATCAGCACCTCCATGTAGGAACCATCGATGCAAGCATTGCAGTGTAAGGGGCTGGTTCACACAAATGGCACATCCAAATGAGTGCAGCTCAGCTGCAAACCCATCAGCAGCCCCACATGCTGCTAAGGTGATCCCACTTTGGCCTAGAGCTGCTGTGAAGGTCATCAAGAGTAAAGTATCAAAGGAGCACTAGATTGATAAGAATCTTACTCTCTCTTCAGAATTGTACCTGATCTGCAAGGTCTTAGTTTTTCTCTAATCCTAATTTCTAAATTAGAAATTATAGGCCAGAGGCATAGTTAGCCTCTCCATCACCCCCCGCGCGGAACGGCAGAAGCCCCGCCCCCACCGGTTCCAACCCACCCGCCATGTTGTGGCGAAACATGCTCCCTTGGACTTTTTCCACTGTTTTAGATGGCAAAGAGCACGGGCGGGCCAATCTGCCGCACAGCCGTTTTTCGGCCGCCTCCGCAGCACAATTAATGCCCACACCAGCCACTTTGTCACCCCCACCTGCTGCCCAGGGGCCCACCGCCCTCTTGCCCCATTGCTGACTCCGCTACTGTTATTGGCCCAATCCGATCCTTTCCTTCCCTTGCCGTTGCAGCTGTGCCACTGGAGCGTGTGCTACATCCTGCAAGGGAGGGGAGGCATCCTGGATGTCTCCTCCGGGTAAGGGACCTTTTGTAAGCCTCCAGCGGAACAGGCCTACTCAAACCTGCACCAGCGATTTCACTGGTGCAAGTGTGAGTGGATCTGGAAAGGCTGATCAAGGCCTGGAAGGAGGATAGGATATCGGCAGAGCCACTGCAGCCACTATTGCCCCTTTCCAGGAGGTGATCCACCCCCAGTCTTGCTCCATCTCCTCCTCTCTGTCCCTGTCCCACTCCACTCCCTCCACCACTGCAAGTGGAAAACAGCTTGGTCTGCGTGCCAGCAGACTGGGGAAGCCCACTGATGCAGGGGGTTGGAGGGAGGGAGCAGAATGGGGCGGAGAGGAGGGCGGATCGGATTCAGTGGATGCCATGTTGGTGCTGCTGCATTGCCACTCAGGGAGTTAAGTTGGGTTGGGCAGTATGTCTCACCTGAGATATATAGCTCCTGAGCTTAAGCAAAGTGTCCTGCAGTACAAACAGGAGGAATCTCTAGTAGGATGGTCATCATGGGTCATCACCATCAGGATGGTCATCATTATCTAGTAGGATAACTAGGAAGAATCTCTAGTAGGATGGTCATCATGGGAGGACCCTGCTAAGTCTTAGCAACATAATTATATACCTGTGAACAGTGTTCCTTCTAAGGTGCACAACCGTGCACCTCCTAGCCAAGCTCCACACACTGTGGAACTCGGCAACCCAGAAGTTTGGCAATGACGTGATGACATAATCGTCGAACATCTGAAGGCGATGACAAGACGCCACACAGCTGCCGAAGGGGTCTGTGCACCACCAGTGTGGACCCCTCAGAGGGAATGCTGCCTGAGAGGTTACCTTTTGATCCTGTCTTGTCCTATTCAGACTTTAGCTTATCTGAACCTTCCAGAATACTGACATCACTGGCTGATGCAACCTCACTCGCCTCCTCCCAACCTGAGAGTCTCAGCTGTAGCCAATTCTTAATTAGCACCCAACTACTTCAGCCTTGAAGAAGCATACCAACAACAGACAACACACAGGTGGCCAGCCTGGGAAACCGCTAACAAGCTCTTC
This sequence comes from Plestiodon gilberti rubricaudatus, assembly GCA_026170595.1. Lineage (NCBI taxonomy): Eukaryota > Metazoa > Chordata > Lepidosauria > Squamata > Scincidae > Plestiodon > Plestiodon gilberti. The sequence continues at coordinate 72,747,107 of JANXHW010000006.1, read as the reverse complement.
CCCTGGTATAGCAAAGCACAGCAATTCTCAGCTACTCAAAATGGATCCTGGCCTGTCAAAATGGAGTTCAGAACAAAGATGGATTTCTAGATCTCTTGACAGCCCTGCCCTAGATTTGGGATTCCAGAGAGTCCCAGTCTAGCAAACTAGGTTCTACATAGCATTCTCAGTTACAATGGCTCACTAGTTGGGGAAAAGAATGGTATTTTGCCAGCAATGATATATTGCAATTTAACTAGTTTGGTGAAAATGAGATATCCTCAGAACTAAAGTGCTTTTGTGAGGAAGGTTATCAGGATGCCATGCAATGAATTAGCTAGAACTGTGCATTTTTTGTGTTATAAAATAGATTGTCTGGAATGAATGTCATATACTTAACTTAAAATATATATTTGTGCTCTCTGATCAAATTCTAGGGAGGATTTATTAGGCCTTGTGTACACATATGTGTACATCACTTGATTTCTTGACACTTCATACTGTGTACTTGACTAGCAACAAACTGAATATCTTAATTGACTCAATCGGCAAGCATGAGCTTTGAAGTAACAGTTTTACCTATGGTGTTTTTATAAGGCCCATGTGTGTGTCAATATTTGATGTTTCAGTCATCAGGAGAGTAACAGGCATATTTAAACCAGCCCATAGATCTACAAATGCAGGCTACTCTATCTCAGCCAGAAGGAAAGCCCCGGTTGTGCAGTGATACTCAATTATTAGATTCAGAGGAGTTACAGCAATAAAACAACAAAAGTCTTGTAGCAAGCAGTGGCGTCGCTGGAGGTGAGGTGGAATGCTAAGTTCCGCTCTGTGCTGACCCTCCGTTACTCACCGGCACGAGGCGGCGCCGCCCCCTCACCTTCATAGCCATTCAGTGCGGCGAAGGCAACATGCAGGAGACTCCCTGTGTGTTGCCTTTGCCCCACTGAATGGCTCCGAAGGTGAGGGGGCAGGGCCGCCTTGTGCCGGTGAGTAACGGAGGGTCAGCGGTGCGGAACTTAGCGTTCCGCTCCACCTCCAGCGACGCCACTAGTGGCAACTTTCAAGACAAAATGTAGGCTACTCCATCCATGAGGCTGACGCAGAGGCATCACTATGGTGGGGGCGGTACTGTAAGTTCCGTATCGTCCTAGTCCCCGTTTACTCTCTGGTACGAGGTGGCCCCGCCGCCTTGCCATCGGAACCATTCAGTGCAGTGAAGGCAACGGGCAGGGAGTCTCCTGCCCATTGCCTTTGCCGCACTGAATGGCTCCGACGGCAAGGGGGCGGGGCCACTTCATAACGCAGAGTAGAACTGTGTGGAAATTACAATACCGCCCCCCACCGTAGTAACGCCTCTAGCTGACTGAGGCGGTTGCCTCAGGGCGTGTCCACTTCTGTCCACCCAGCTGCCTCCATTTCTGCTCCTTCTCCTTCCACTCCCTGGGTTGGAAAAGGAGAGGAGGATGGAGCAGAAGAGGGAAGTGTGGAGGAGAGGAGAATTGTGGGCTCTGCTCCGTCCCCCTCTTCCTTTTCCAATCCAGGGAGTGGAAGGAGCAGAGGCTGGCCCATCACTAGGTAAAAGGTCGTGGGGAGCATTTGGCATGTAATTTAAAGTGCCAAGGAGGTGTGGCTGGCGCTGAACAAATGTATTGCAACATAAGCTTATGCAGCAATAAGTATGTTAGCCAGAAGACTTTTTGTTGTTTTAGCTTCCCGAGCATGACTTTTTACCTTTTTAATTTCTCTCTTTAAAACCCATATTTGCCTTCTAGAATTCATTTCCTTTAAAATGATCTGCATTAAGTTCCTGTTTCCTATGTCTGTGTGTTTTCCCACTCTGCCCTGCAGTGCCATAACCATAATCAATGTCTTTAAAATAACCGTTTTGTCTGGGACCACAAACGCTAACAGGCACTAATTATAACTCTATCGTTTATCTATGAGGTCACTGGAAGTGGGAGCTAATACAGTTGTTTGGCTACATTAGCTATGCTTTTGTCTACTTTGAGACATTTAGCTTTGGAAAATTGTAATGATGACTCCCAATTTTCTTGTTTTGTAAAGCTTGTGTTGCAGATAATTAAAGCATCACTATAACGATTTTTACCTTCAAGTTCTTAATATGTACTCAACCTTAACTTCAGCTCAGCATAGGTGTTTTTTGGTTGTTGTTTTTTTCTGCCCATGGAAATATGGAAGACATTAAGATAATTGAGGGTGAAGACAGACAGGTGTTCCAAAGTGTGGTGAACGTGGTTTCAACACATATTTCCTACCCTGAAAATAAATGCTCAGCAATGTTTTAAAAAACCCATCTCCACCATGCTTTTAGAATATATGTCTAGTTCTGTTTACTTATCACCCCTGGGGCATTTGGTGAATTCATGTTGAGGAAGGAGAACTATTCATAGCAATCCTGAATGTGTGGCCACCCTCTTCCAAGGGGGCTTGCGTAAAGGTTCATAGAGATGAAACAGGCCATGACAACAGCAGCCAGAGGCCTGTTCTGTTATGTAGTGCAGTGGAATGGCTGACAGGTGATACAGGAATATTGAGAAATGAGTGTGTGTGGGAGGCAGTTTGAAAAGGTAGATCATTAGTTTATGTCCAATCAGGAAGGGCAAGTATGCTGTCTTGGTCTGTGGCACAGAGGTTAAGTATTTATTCCTGATGATGGTCAAGACCTGCTTTGGGACTGTACATCAAACAGAGCTTCATTTAGAATCCACATGAAGCCACATGCTTTCTTCCTGCTAAACATAAGAGAACCATCACTTAAAAGGTGCCTCTTAGCCCAGTTAACAGGGGCAGGATTAGATTGTGGAAGTAGGAATCAGGAATAAATACTGTACATAAATACTCTCTCTCTCTCTCTCTCTCTCTCTCTCTGTGTGTGTGTGTGTGTGTGTGTGTGTGTGTGTGTGTGTGTGTGTGTGTGTGTGTGTGTGTGTCAGATTATATATATAATCTGATCTGGTGCAGAGGTAACATTCATAACCTCCGCTCCTAATCAAGGTTAGGAGACCAGGGATGTGAGCATTCCCCCTACCCTCTCAGTGGGCTTAGAGTTTATAAGATCTAGTTACAGCTAACCAGTCATGGCTAGCATTAACATCAGAGTAGATGTACAGTACTGATGTACTATGTTTACCTTTAGAAGAGGAAGGGGAAATTGTACATCAGGGGTGACAACCAAGGAGGAGTGAGTGTGCACGTCCTTGGCACACTTCCAGACTCATCATCACCATGGCGTTCACTTGCTTCTTCTATCCACTATCTTTTATTTTTGGAGGTAATTGTGCAAACACTGAGAGAGCTAAAAACATCACACCAACATATGGAAATTGTCCCAGAAATGACATTCTTTTTAACTCCTGTATTTTCCTTGGATTTATTGTAAGCTTATATTTCAATCCAAACCACATTTACTTGTGACTTCAACAGACTTCAGAAGCCCTGTCCAGATATTCTAGTAACTATAGAGAGTCTCCATAGTTGCAGTCCAGATGGGTACACACCTACTACAACCCGGCTACACCACCAAGGAACCTTAGTCCTGCCCCCTCATTCACCATAGTTCGTCTGAAAAGACAAATGCTGTACCTGGGGAGATGTCCTTTCTGTGATTAGGGGTGCTGGCACTATGGGTGGACTTTCCATGGTTACTATAACATCCAAACAGTAAGTGTTTTTAGGGATTGCATATCTACAGTGCAATTTTATGCATGTTTACTCAAAAGCATGTTACCACATTGTGATTTTTTTTGTTTGAAAAGTGCTGTTGTAAATAATAATGATGATGAAGGAGGAGGAGGAGGTCCCATTGTGTTCAAAAATCCCACTGTGTCCATGGGCTGCATGCCTATACACTCTTACTTGGGAGCAGAGGCGTGGAAAGACTGGAGCGAGCGGAGCAGCAGCTCCGGGCAGCACTGTGGCGACGGGCGGCGCTGCTCCGCTCACTCCAGTCTTTGCATGGAGCGCGCACCCACCCGGTGATGCGGGCGGGCACTCCGAGGCCTTTTCCCCCATGAATGTTCACGTTTAACATTCTGCGCAAGTGCAAAAAAAGCATAAATAGCGTGGCGACGCAGTCGGCCGCCTTCAGAAAGCCCTGGCCGCCGGTCGTGGTGGACGCTCCGGGGCTCTCTCCGGCTCCGAGGCCGGGGGAGAGGGCCTCGGAGCACACTGGTATGCCGGGTCGCCCCCCCGGAGCGGCGCCGCCCCCCGGAGCGGCGCTGCCCCTTTGGGGCGGCGCAGCAGCGAGTGCTCCAGGCAGCACTCGCTGCTGATACGCCTCTGCCCGGGTGTAAGACCTACTGAGTTTAGTGGAGCTTACTACTGAGTAAACAAGCATAGTATTGTGTTGTTGGTTTAACAGATTAAGGGCGCAATCCAAACCTACTTAGGCCGCCGTTGTAACCAGCGGCCCAGAGAAAACGGGAGGCCCCAGAATGGAAAGGGGATTCAAATCCCCTCCAAAAGGGGAATTCAAAGGGGATTTGAATCCCCTTTCCGTTCTGGGGCCTCCCGTTTTCGCTGGGCCACTGGTTACAACGGCGGCCTAAGTAGGTTTGGATTGCGCCCAAAATGTAGTTATTTGTGCTCCTTTGGGAAGTGTTATTTATATATTATGTCTTTGACAGGCAAATTCTAATTAGCTGAACAATAAGCATCATAAACCAAGAATGTTCAGCACTTTTCATGCTGCACTGTTACCATTTAAAGAAAGTTCAGTCTGTTTATATGGAAAAATCACAGAAGTGTAATTAAAGTTTTACTCATGTGCATTATTTCATATTGAATTTATATTTGGATTTAGCTGGGCGTGAAGTCTCCTCAAATTTTGGTTTTTGTTATGCAGAAAAATAGAGAACTAACAGTGCAACCCTGTGCACACATTCTTGGGAGTAAGCCTCACTGAACACAGTGAGACTTACTTCTGAGTAAATCTATATAGGATTGCAGTGTAAGTTTCCAGGATGAACAAGATGATCTTATGATTAATGACTGTAGAGACACAAGTAGAAATTAATCTGTATTTAAAATCTTGTGAGTAAATATTACTGTACTTAGCTCTGGAAATAATAGCCTTTGTCCAGGCCTAGGCTTAGAAATGTTTGGCTACTTAGACAAAATCTATCTAGCTATATGTTAATTTAGTGTATTTTGGTCACATTCAGTTTTTAATGCAGTGTACCCTCCTATCCTGTAAGGCAAGGGTGGGGAACCTATTTGCGGTGGAGGGCCATTTCCCCATGGGGGAAATGTATTGCGGGCCGTGTGCCCCTCCACCGCAAATAGGCGCCCCCCGCCGCACACACACACGCGCACCCATCCACCCCCTGGCGCGTGCGACCACCCCCCATCGCTCTCCTCCTTACCTTTTTCAGGGCCCGCGTGCGCTCACCTCGTGTGACTCCTTCTCAACCTGACTGTTTCTGCGCGTGCGCAGAAACAGCAGGGTTGAGAAGGAGTCGCACGAGGTGAGTGCATGCGATGGGGGTGGGTGGGTGCGCGCTCACCTCGCGCAACTCCTTCTCAAGTCCTGTTCTGTACATGCGGAGAAACAACCGGGTTAAGAAGGAGTCGCGCGCGGAGCCTCCGGTCTGGTCTCGCGCGGGCTGGACCGGACCGGATGGAATCGCGTCCGGTCTCACCCGGACTGGATCGGATCGCCCCGGGGTCCGGATCCGGCCCGTGGGCCGCCGGTTCTCCACCACTGCGTAAGGGCAGATGACTCAGAGCATAGAGTTGGAAGGAACCTACAAGATCATTGAGTCCAACGGTCCAACCCCCTGCCAATGAGGCAATCCACAACTGCAGCATCCCTGATAGTTGGTTATATCCAACCTCTACTTAAAGACCTCCAATAATGGAGGTGACAGACTGTTCCACTGCTGAACAGTTTGTACCATCAGCACGTTCTTCCTAACATTTGAAATCTCCCTTGTTTTAATTTAAACTTTTTTCCCCCTGGTCCCACCCTCTGGAGCAACCAAAAACAAATTGCTCCATCTTCCACATGACAGCGCCTCAGATACATGTGTCCCCCGGTTAATGACGGTTCGTTTAATGACAATCTGCATATACTAAGGCGGTTCCTCAGTAGAGTACCTTACAAAAAGTCAGTGCTGCTTGCCAGCTGAACCTGCTGCTGATCACAAAATGGAGGCAGGAAGCACTCACAGCCCTTTTTAAATCCTTTGTAACGTGTCTTTTTAAATCCCCAGCTCACCTCAAAACACTAATCTAGTGCCAAACAGCTGATGGGCTGGGGGTTTAAAAAGACTTGTCAGGAGTACTTGCCATTCATTCCCTATTACAACTGCACTGTATTATGTTGCATTATATATAGGCTTTACATGCTATACCAAAATTGACCACTAGATGGTGCTGAAAACTCAACATCAGATTCACTTTACAAAGACGATTTCAGAACATATCCCCATCGTTAACTGGGGGACATCTGTATGTACCATGTCACCTCTTAACCGTCTTTTCTCCAAACTAAACACCAACTCTTTCAACCTGTCCTCAATAGAACGTGGTCTCCAACTCCCTCACCATCCAAGTTACCCTTCTCTGGCCCCACTCCTCAATAGACATCTAAAACTGTGACACACAGCACGGGACACAATATTCCAGGTGGAGTCTGACTGAAGCGGAATACAGCAACCCCATTACTTCTCATGATCCTGTTGGTAATCTACACACAAGAAACCTACATGACAGGCAGCCTGTGAGGGTCAGAAATGAGAAGGCAAATGGCATTGAAACAAACATCTTCAGGAACCCACAGTTGCTTTTGGGCAGGGGGAGGGAGGAAGTCTGCAGCAGAAAAACTGCACAGAGATACAGGGTTAAACACCCATACCTTTGATTTAGATCAGATCCCAAGGGGTGGGGGAATTTGCATCCTAGAGGGGTGGTGGCCTGGGGATTGTGTGAGCCCATGTCACTCTCTCAATCATGGCTTTCGTTCGTTGCTTTCTGCTTTCTTTCCTTTACATAGCTAACTGTCCACCCACTGAAGAAGTTAAAAATGGGAAATGCTGGCTTAAACAGGATCACAAAATATGGGGCATGTTCCATAGTTTGGGTCCCAATCTGGACCAGACCTCTGTATGGTTGCTATTTTTACTCTAAAGCAGTGTTTCCAAACTTTTTTGACCTGTGGCTCCCTTGACCATTGGCAACCATTGGCCGCATCTCCCCATTACATTATGTTGATGCTTGCCAATTGGCATTGCACTGTTTTCCGAGAGGATTCCATAGCACTCCGTGGCTCCCTTGGCTGGTTTCTACGGCTCCCCTGGGGGCTCAGAATGGCTTCACTGCTTGGAACGATGGTGAGTGGGTGGGGCTACCATGTAATGCTGAGTAGACCTGTGTGCAACTTACAGTACCCCCGCCCCCCAGGAACGCCACTCTCCAATTTGGCTTTAAGTTACAATCACTACCCGTGGGAGAGCTGAGATTCAAACTCAAGTTCTTATTAATTCATTGCAGAGGCTCTCAACTGCTTATGCCATGACAAAGACAACTATGATGAGATGACACAAACATTCTTTTCAAAGCATTCAAGGTGCCAGAGGACTCTTTGTCACTGAGATTGGTATCCTATGTTTTACAGAATGAGTTTTTGATCTCCTGCATTTTACAAAGTTGTTTGGGCAGGGCAAATCACCACCTAAAGTGTTGCTAGTTCAAGAGCCGTTCAGAATCAAAGATACGGGGATTGCTAGAGGCAGCGCAGCTGTGTATGCTCTCCTTCAACACCTCCCCCCCAGTTCTGCAGCTTCCCGCCCACCGCTCTGGCAATTGTCAGCAATTTTTTTAAAAACCAATTTTGAATAAGAAACGTTTTGAAGTAACACCTTCCCAGATGGCAATTAAAAGCATTGAGCCGGCAGCAAGGGAGAAGGACTGAGGCCTTGCTGCCTCTCCTCTAGACCTTGAAGCCTGAGAACAGCTGTGGATATGTGTGATTAAGCAATAAGAACTTGGAGGAGCCAAATGTGAATTCGCTGAAGAAGGTTACATCCTCACTGATTAAGGATGATGTAGCGACATCAGGAAGAGTGGATGCCTTGAAAAATAATTACCTAAACAAGGGACTCGTGTGTGTGTGTGTGTGTGTGTGTGTGTGTGTGTGTGTGTGTGTGTGTGAGAGAGAGAGAGAGAGAGAGAGAGAGAGAGGGATCGAAAAAGTCAAAGCAGAAGAATGTATATACTTGGCTCTGAAAGTCAATTAAAATTTAAAAGTGTGTTTGGAGGAATTTTAGATCCCGATATTTACAGTGAAAAACTTGTTCTACCTGTTTGCATGAATTGATTTGAGTCCAGGTCCTGGTCCCTCCAGCGTGAAGATTTAAGGTGTGTTTGCTATGTCATGAGAACAGAACAATCCAGATCTCTTCTTAACAAAATGTGGTATTTGTGTAGCACTCCAAGTGTTCAAAGCATTCCACATGTATCAAGCTGCATTCCTTACAACAACCTTATAATATTGTCCCCATTAGTTGCAGAGAGGGGGCTGAGAGCAGGCTGAGAGGTTTTCCTAAGACTACCTAGTCAGTTAATAGCAGAGGTGAGATTCAAACTGGGAACTTTTTTTATTATGGTAGTAAGATCCACAAGAACTTCCTGATTCAAAGCTCAGTCTCGTAGCCACAATACTACACCTTCTGAATCATCCAGAATCAAAGGAAAGTAGCTTTCGAATAGGACAACAAGGATCTTTGCCGCTATGCTTGTTAGATTTATCCACTGAGACTTGATTTGTCTTGATTTCTCTGAGTTCCAGAGAATCCAAATAGATTCTAGGGCCGGCTTGATTCTAGGGCCAGTTTCCTAACTGGCTCCAATACACATATGGGGGAAGAGCGTGGGCATAATATTGAGTCCTCACCTAATGGCACAGGGACAGTTTGGATTAACCATCCCAGTGTGATTAAGCAAAAGTGTGCCATAAGGGGTCCCAATCACATGCACCCACATTCCTCACCCATGTATTTCTTTGGGTAACTTGGAGTGTCATCCGAATTGACCCCTAGTCTCCACATTTCAGTGCTGGAAACATTTCAGTGGGTTTCATGAGGAACCAATGAATGCCTGGGTCACTCACCATCCAGTATTTCCTTTCATTGGTAGTTCCATTTACTCATCCAGTCATCCCTGGCCCTGGGCAAACACCAACTTCCTTGGGGTCAGAAGGAGAAGCAGGAGAAGGAAAAGACAGCAAGGCGGAGGGTCACCACCTCTAGAGTCGGCCTTAGCAGCTGTGGGGCCCAATTTTGTGGGCCCAGGTTCACAGCCAAGGTCTGTAGAATCTTAGAGATATAAATAAAATGTATTATAGACTCTATATCTCTATGGTAGAATGGAAAGCAATCAAAATGTGTGCTTAAAAAGTGCATGTGAATTAATGGACCAAACAGATCTAAGCACATTTTAGTATAAAATTGCATACTTGTAAACCTACAAGTAAACAAACTGCTGTTCTCTAAAACCTGCAGTGTGTGTGCCACATGTATGTTGCAATGTGTTGTGTGTATTTGAGAAGACTAGAGTACCCTAGTGCGGGAGGCCCTTAGGCGTGGAGCCCAATTGGTCCAATTGGCTTAAAGCCGACCCTGACCACTTCCCCCTGCTGGTGCCTTTTAAAGCTGAGCTGTGGCCATCCCCCCTCACAGAGAAACACCAACTGCCATTTGAGGAGGGGAAGGAGACACCAGAGAGGCGTATTTCCCACCCTCTTTACTTTTGTATTCTACTAATATGTAGAGAAAAAAAATACTGTCAGGGCACCTCCTGATGGGGAGGAGAAAGTCGGGATATAAATATTTAAAAAAATAGATACTAAATATATGGGAGGAGGATACGCCCCTCCTGTGGATGCAGTGGCTGATGCCTGCCTGCTGAATGTGTTTGACGGAGAGACCATCTGGGGAGGGAAAAAGCTAATTAAGCCCTATGCTAATCTCTTCTCATGTGTGCAGCTGCACACCAGGAGGATGGATTATGCCCCTTATTTTATTATTCAAACCCTAAAAGAAAACATTTCATCATTTGAGATTACTCTAGCAGCTGAAGAAGAGAATATGTGGCCCGCCTTCCATTGTCGGCTTCATGCTTGGGACTGTTGCTTTCCTGTGTTTAGGATTGTCTAGCAAATGTTGTCATCTATAGTGGCATTAGTGCAAGGCAAAGCACACTTTGTCCTCCTCGTGCATGACTGGACCTTTTGTCATTGCTTCACACCAGTGCAAGATACAGCCTCGTAGAAGTGTAAGTTATGATCCATTGTTAGACGTTCTACGCATTAACCTAAAGATTCCTGTAATGACATCTCTGTATAAGTGATAAACACGTTTGAAATATTTGATGGTGACAAAATTTTCAGAATCAAAGGTATGGAGATAATAAGGACTCTGGTTAATCATTCTTCATTTCCCCCCCTTCAATGAAACGAGATTCACACAGATTAATTACTACTTGCTATAAATAAACTCTGAGAATGGCAATCTGCATAGCAGAGGCAGAGGGTAACTGTCATTTAATATATCACAGCTTTTCACGCACCTGTTCTCTCTATGCTGTTACCATGGAAACTCCACTTTTATAAGAGAAGCCCTGGATAATTAGCATGGATCGAGGTCTATATCAATCAGAATAATTTGGAGGAATACAAGGAACCCAAAGGAGCAGGCAAAAATTACTTTGTCTCAGCAAGAAGATATCAGTTCTCTGCTGTGTAGTAAATGGTGAGGAAGTTACTGCAGGAGACCAGCAGAATTAACAGGTCTGATATAACAGATTTATACAAAAGTGGCATTTTTTTTTCCACCAGGAAATGAGACTTTTAAAATTTCTTCCTTTAGAAATTACTAGGGTGAAAGATAATAATCCTGGTCCACAAACCACAGTCAGGAAAACTGGATGAGTATGATTTTTATTTTTAAAACAGTAGAATTGAAAAGTGGCAGGATATATTCCAATCCAATAGTCCTACTGAATGTGGGATGGGGTGCCATGCCAATATTCCAATCCCATTTCATTTCATTGCTGGCCTGGCACAATCTTTGTGCTTGTCCCATACCTGTGCACTCCCTTTCCCCCCTGACTTGCATGCTGGGATTTTAAAATTGATTTTAAAAGAATTATTAAATGCTGAATGTGCACAGTTGTCACATCCAGACACTCTTCTACTAAGTTGGATGCAGTGTGCTGAAAAAAGAAGAAGATGGGATTACAGAGTAGCTGATACTGATGCAATGGCAGGAGACTACAAGCCCCAAGACCACTTATGCCTCTCCCTTTATTACCGACATGCTGGGAAATGAAGGGGAGGAGGGAAATGTTAATAAAATCTGCTCCCTGTGCCCTGCAAGTGTTGCCTCTTTTTCAAATGGTGTACAAATTATCTCGTCCCTACATTACTGCTGCTGGGGACCAAAAGTAAATGGAAAGGCTACATGGGTTTTTGAAGGATGGTGGCTGGAAGGGAAAGTGTTTTGGGGGACAATCTGGAAAATTTCTCCAAGCAAAAAATAATGTTTCAGATTTAATTTTGAACCCACCATTCATTTACTTAGCCAGCATTACTAGTTCACCATATCCATCCATCCATCCATCCATCCATCCATCCATCCATCCATCCATCTTCACATTTACAGTCCAATCCTATCCAACTTTCCAGAGCCAATGTAGCCACAATGCAGCCCTGAAATAAGGGAACAAACATTCCCTTACCTTGAGGAGGCCTCCGTGACTGCCCCTCCACCACTGGATGCAGCACATGCCCCGTTGGCACGGCTGCATCAGCGCTGGAAAGTTGAATAGGATTTGGCCCTCAGATACCACCTTCCTCAAGGAGCTCAAGGCAGTGTACACATTTCTTTCCTCTTCTTTTATCCTTACAAAACCCCTGTGAGGTAGGCTAGGCTAATTGATAATGACTTGTCCAAGGCACCCCAGTAGGTTTCACAGCTGAGCAACGATTTGCATGCAGGTCTTCCAAGTCCGTTCAGTGTTCCAACTACTGCACCATACTGGCTTTCATTGCACACCTCCAAAAACTACCTCCTTTCCTAGTACTATAAGCCCCTGTCCCTGGTTGGAAGAAGCACTATATAGAGGGAAGTAATGTAGAGACAGTGTGTTAAACATATGTGCAAGGCTGCCTTCAGATGTTGCCTTAATATGTCTAGACTCTAGTGGAAGCTTATCAGTACTGAGGGATTCATGCTCTTTAAACAATGTGGAAAAATAGAGTTCTTGTACAAGAGCAGAAGATGTTGTATGTTATTGTATTACCTTGAAAAATTCATATGGTATTTCCATATGGAATGGTAAATGTGAAATGGAAAGGCAGTATCACCAACTGCTTCAATTTAGTTCAGTCCAACCTACAAGGATTGTCATGATTTTCTTTAAATATAGACAGATTAACTCTTTCTGGAGCAGTTGTGATCTGACGTTGATTGGACAAGACCCATTCTGCTCATTATGCAAAGGCTGGTCCAGCATCAGCGGATGAAGCTTTAGCATCTGCTTGGCATGTAGAAGGTCCCAGATTTAATCCCTGGCTACTCCAGGAAGGACAGGGAAAGGCCCTTGTGTGAAACCCTGGAGAGTCACCGCAAAGTCAATGTAGATAATACTGACACAGGTCCTATGGTCGGACTCAGTAGACTCAGGCAGCTTCCTATGTAACTTGCTGAGGGCCCAGGGCCAACAAGAGGCTCATCATGACTTCCACCTGTGAGGTCCTAGTGAAAAAAGATGGCAATTGCCAAAGAGTGAGCTACTGCTAAGTAAGGTAAGCCCCACAAAGGTTTGGGGGAGTTCAGGGCCAGCCCAAGACCTCCTGAGGCTGGAGATCACTAGCATCACTGCAGGGGGGGCGGAGCTCCAAGTTCCGTCGGGCTCTGACCCTCCATTACACGACGGGAGAAAGCGGCCCCGCCCCCTCGCCTTTGGAGACATTCCGGCCGACGAAAGCACTTGCTTTCGTCGGCAGGAATGGCTCCAAAGGCAAGGGGGCGGGGCCACTTTCTCCCGTCGTGTAACGGAGGGTCACAGCCCGACGGAACTTGGAGCTCCGCCCCCTGCAGTGACGCTAGTGCTGGAGGTGGCATTCCAAATGCTGTCTCCCTTACCCAATGATGTCCCAGCCTCTGCTCCTCCCACTCTCCAATGTTCTAGCTCAGAATTCTCCTCCCTTTCACATTTCCTCTTCCTCTCTGTCCCCATCTTCATTTTCCAGGAGCTCAGGGGGCAGACACAGGCCCTTTGATGACCCTTGGGCCCTAGGTCAGTGCCCTTTGCCCCTATCATGCAATGCCCTTGCTATTGTTTCCAGTAAAACAATGGTGAAGGTGTTGATATTGCATTATAGGAAAAATATGAAAAAAGCCAGCATGACCCTGGTGCCCACAATGTGCAGAGACAAAATCAGCTTTACACCTGAGTGTCCATTCTACTACAGCCAGTCATGACTCCCTGACAAATGAACCCATACGATACCTCTGTTTTCAAATGTGTTTATCATATTTACACTGTACATTTTTAAGTGCACCCTTAAAACATCTTAGGTGCACCCTTAAAAAAGTGACGTGGCCCTACTATGCTATTGTTTCACCAGCGTCTAGCTGTGAGTACAGAGGAAACAGCTCTGTGGTTGCCCTCAGTTGTTCAGTGGGTAAAACAATAAAGCCTCATTGTGTACATTCTTATGGGGATGTGGGTGGCACAACTGTATAGTCTTCTTGAAAGTGAATGAGAAGGAAGGCTAAGAGGGAGTTATCCTAATATGAGTGAAAGCTGCATGTGGGGAAAGGAAGGAAGATGAGTCACAGTGTTGGTTTGGACAGTCCTTGTCCAACCAGCTCCTTCATATGTGTCTAGAGTGGGAGCCTGCTATGAACACAGCATCCCACCCCCTCCCAAAACACTAGGGCCAGCCCGAGCCAGCCATGAAGCACCCTGATGCAGTTATCAGTAGTGGACGGCAAGGAGGCAGGGGTGGCAGGTTCAGCGTGCCCTTGATCTTGAATCTGCTGCTGCCTCCAGCTTGCCTTGGATGAGAGCTGCATTGATCTGCTTCCCACTTTCTAAAAATGAACAGAAAGCAGATAATCCACTTCCTTACCATGCTCCTTTGCATAGTTTTCCCAAACCTGGAAGTGCTGGAGTACTGGTTTTATGTAAAAGGACCACGTGGATGAAGGAGTTGCTTCTTTCACGTGGTCCCTTAAAATAAAACCAGAAGTTCCTGGTTAGTGAAAACTGTGACAGACCACAGTAACGATTATTTTTTAGCATGCCACTGCAGAGATGGCAGTGGTGGACCCCGGGGAGTTTTGGCATCTGGCGGCGCCCCCTGTTACACCATCCCTGCACTAGGGTGCTGTTGCCTAATTGTGTGAGATGGTGGTGGTTCATCCAAACCACCCCTTCCATACTGAATTGAAACACTAGTTTAAACTAGAATTTAAATTGCGCATGGAGGGGCAGCTCAGCTGCAACCCTTTCTGCATGAATAGGTGAGAGAGTCTCAGCACAACAGGAGGGAGCAGGATGTGTGCATTCCTGGCACATTCACATATTAAATCATGTGAAGATGGGCTGATTAGACACGTACTGTCTGAGCTGGCTCACTGAAATGTTCAGTAATTGGTTTAACCACATCTTTGTTAGTTAGCTGATAATTCTGCCATGATCACAGCCAGTTGAATCCTAAAATTACAACTTTGCGAGGCCCTGAAAGATTTTCTAAATCCAGCTGCCTGCCCCCTCCAAAGCAGCACCATTTAGCACAGATCAGCCTACACAGTCTAGACCGCAGCATGCCACAAGTCAGAGCAAATGCACAACTGTAGTGTTCTCAGTGATTGAAGCCAGGGAGAAATATGGAAACTGTACAGAAGAATACCTTTGCCATCGCCTCTGGTCTTCCAGAATCCCTCGTCAATTTGACCTGAGTGAAAATTCTTTCCTGGCATCAAAACTGGTGTTCAAACAGCATAAACAGTTTGGAAACTTGACACATGTGTGTGTTCTGTTTTACATCTTCCAGCATTTTACCTCTCATTATAGCATTCCTTAATATCCTAGACTTGGAATGGTGGGGGAACAATAGCAATGAAAGGGACAGCTATGTGGATTCTGGAGGAAGAGATGGGACCACGTGAACAGCTTCATAATGATACAATTTCAGGATTATCACCTGGACCACCTTTGATCACTTTATATGCATCCAGGAATATGTTTAACCCATCTTTGAATGACATCTCACAACTCAACTCAACAGCGGTCTCAACATCTTCTACTCTTTCCTGCCAAATATTCTCTCTGATGGCGCCTACAATGTCGGTGTGCATTGTCAATAAAGCACTGCACACCTGTTCACAGTAAGCCACTTTTCGGAGCCAAAGTAATTACACCCCATGTGAACTTGCCTTTTACAGTAAGCGTTTCTCCACTCTCCTCCAAGTACTTAGAAAAAGTTTGTGATCTCATTTTCAACACTCACTTTAGCATAGCCTGTGACTAGTATACTAGTTTGTAGCACCCAGTAATACATCCCAACTGTTGAGGCCATCTGTTCGCCTTCGCTGCACGGAATGGCTCCGACAGCGAGGGGGCGGGGCCTCCTCGCTCCGGTTTGTAAACACGGTACTAGCACGGGGTGCAACTTACGGTAGGGCCCCTACCGTAGAAACATCTCTGGCCGGAGCTACACCGTACGTGTCTCAGCCCGAATGCATCTGGTGTCCTGCCCCCAGGTTCAGACAATGGACTCTGATTGGCTGAACGAAACGCGAATGCGGTCAAAGTGGAGTCCAACCATGTGTTCCTTAGCTGACATTCCTAGGAGTCAGCCTGTACTTCATCTTGGAGGGGAGGGGGTGAGGTAAGGCTCTCTCTAGGCAAGGTCATGCTAATAAAGGGCCATAGGTTGGAACAGAAAGCTATTGCACTGTGGGGCATCTGTGGGTTGCCTTCCTCTAGGCTGGTCTTGCAAATTCAGGCTCTCCACCTTGACATAATCTTGCTTGCAAGCACAAGTCTTAGTGCATAATACATTTCATTCAACTGCCCAGTGGCCAGGCCACTTGTCCTGGACAGTCTTTTCAGATTCCTTCTCCAGGAAGCCTCTTCTACCAACATGCTGAGAGCTAAATGGGTAAAGTTTTGGCCATGGATGGAGGGGACCACTCCGCCGATAACTTGAGGAAAAAAATTGTATTAGTGATAAGTTAGACAGAGAAATAATGTAATAGGTAGAGAAATGGTACTATTTGCTTTTATGTAACGGACTTTTACGTGCGGGTATGTACAACTGAAGTAGTATGAATTTTTAAATAAAAAATTATATCCCCCCCCCCAAAAAAAATTATATTCTCCTACCAACAACCTGAGCATGGGTGCTGCCCACACCCTGCCATACCTTTTGTCCCTCAGGAACCTCTCCGATTGGGGGTGCAATTAAGCTGCTGTGCCCTCCTGGAAGGACACACATTAACTCAATCAAGCCCAGGAAACTCCTGGCTGCACACCCAGGAGATGCTCCAGATACCATTATTCACCCAGGAATGTCTTTGTTTTCCTTGTCCAAGGTCCTATAACTACCCTGGAGCAGAATGTTTTCTTCTCCATTGAAAGTGTCCATGCTGTCCATTTTAGTAGTGCCTCCCGCTCATAGAAACTGTCCATTTTTGTAGGTTCTTTCCTGTGTGGAAAGCCTCTTGCCTCTGTAGCTGCCTCCACCTCTGGAGGAGCTACTTTCCCTGCCCACCAAGTGGCACCTTTTTGGCTGTGTTTTTCCTTTCCCCCCAGAATCCGGAGCCATGCAGCCCAGTCTTGCTTCACAGAAGGCCATCGTACCCCAGTCTACTGTACCCAGCAGATTAAGGATAGGCGATTTATCTTCTCCCTCTAACAACTCCCAATCCCTTCTGAAAATCACAATTCCTCAGTGCTTGTTGCTTTAAACCTTCCACTACTCCTCTCCTTCTCTCCCATTGGGTTGTCTCTGGTGGAGGAAACAGCCCAGCTGGCGGCCTAATTCTCACTTTGTCCCTCCTTCACTTCACTTGTGCCTGTCCAAGCAGAGCTATTTACAAGTCTCCTTTTTCACCCACAACCTCTTAAATCTCTGTGCAATTAACTTACAAGCAAAAGGTGCCTTTTTCATGTTCTCTTATATTCCTTAATAAAATCTGTCTTATTTTGGAAAGCTCTGTCTTATGCTTAGTGTTAGCCTAATTAGAGGCCCTTTGAGGTTGTTCGTTCTGCTGTCCAGTCAATGATCCGAAAACAGCCATTCACTGCATTTTGACTTCTCGCGTTATAAATTCCCCACTCCAGTTTAATTCTGGGCTGGGCAAATTCTGATCCGAGATTGTATTGTGTATGTGCACATGTACTGGTGTATGGAAGCAATGTTGGCAACTAGAGAAAGCAACTTCCACTGGAAAAAGAATCTTTCTCCAAAGCAAGGGAAGTATGGATGGTACTTTATATGTTTAATAGCCCAATCCTATCCAGGATTGGACTGTTGGAGGAAGAAATTTATGACAGTGGAAGAGTCTTCTGGTGTCGTAAAATGGCTGCCGACAGAGTGCAGACAGAGTACTCAGTTGGCGGCCATTTTGGGAGTGCTGCTGCAAGAGGTGGCAGTGCTCCACATCTGTTGCTGGTTCCCACCCTGCCTGCTGTAAGGAAGCAGTGGGAGTGGGAGTGGCGGCGGGGAGGCGGCCGGAGGGGGTAGATAGGGGATATCCTCTCCCCACTTTTTGAGCTTCTCCTCCCCTTTCTTTTCCTCGGACTTGCACCAGCTACAAAGTTGGTGCAGGTCCAAGGAGACCCATTGTGGAGCAAGAGGCTTATGGAGGGGTATGGGGAAATAATTTCCCTTTCCCCTCTGAATCCTCCCGATCCAGCCCCCCCCCCGCTGGATACAGTACACTTGTTATGGGCAGTGGTGTAACTAGACTGGAGCGGAGGCAAGTAGTTCTGCAAGACTCCGTTACACCGGAGTCATCGGCCCCTCCCCCTTGCTGTTGGAGCCATTCCAGCAGCGACAGGGGAGTGTCCTGTGTGTTGCCTTTGCTGCCAGAATGGCTCCAACAGCAAGGGGGAGGGGCCGCTGACTCTGGTGTAACGGAGTCTTGCAGAACTACTTGCCTCCGCTCCAGTCTAGTTACACCACTGGTTATGGGCATAACTGCATTGGTGTGTGTGTGTGTGGGGAGGATAGAATTCGGCTCTTACTGCAATATATGATCAATATGAAGTAAATGTGAATTAATAGTTGCTGCAGTCCCAGGAGACTCTGGATTGTTCTCCTGCCAAATCTAACTCATAGACACTTCCTCGTTCAAATGCTTGCACTACTAAGACATTGTTTTTAGCTATAGTCTATAGAGCATTTTCCATTGTGGAATTCTATTGTATGACCTCTATTCTCTAATGCAGGTATCTGAGCATATTGCATTTCAGTTCTGACGTGAACAGAACATCATTAGCCATTAATACACTGTCCATTGGCATTGCATCTCTGCTATGAATTTCCTGACTAGCCCTATTTGCCACAAAAACCTTTATACATGGCTTCATACATTTCTACATGGCTTCTATTTCTACTTGCTTCCTATTATCTTTGTAATGAGGAGCTGCAAACCTACTTCTTCTGGACTAAATTCTTCACTTGAAGATCCAAGCTTTTGATTTTCTGTGAGCACAAAGCCAGTCAAAGCTAAATTTTCAATAATTGTGGTCAGTTTGCTTAAGTGTGTTTTGCAGTCTCCTTTTGTTCTGAGTTTAAGATTGCAGAGATCTTTAATCAAGTTGATTTGATCCAAGTTCAGCCAGTCTTTCCAGTCACTTCATTTAGGGCCTGCATCATTTTGCAGTCTTTGCCTCTGTGACGTGCACAAGCTGAATGTTGCTCAGGCTTTTTACAATAACATTTCTAGCTTTTGCATTCGAACGTTTCCATTGTAAAATCTGCTCATTTCCTCAGCTTGGCTCATCCTCATCAGGGGTACCTATTGCTTCCCGCTCTTCCAAATCACACCTTATACAATATTTCTACTGCTCAAAGGAGTGCAAAGTCACCTTTGGTAATTGGTAGTGGATCATGCCTTGCTCTCTCTGTGTGCCATGGTTCTTGAGAAGTGATTCGTCTTCTCGAGTTTAAAAAGGAAAAACAAGCCAGCAAGCAAACGTTAGTAGGGAAAGCAAAAAGATTGGGCTCTAAGAAACAGGGATTCTGTACTGGGGTACCAGGCTCATAACCCGTTGGAAAAGGGGGTCTATGTGTGTAGACCCATAAAGCAGAAGATCCTTTTTCCAATTGCTTCCCACCAATTCCTGTTAGTTTGCTGCTAAAAACAGAACCGGAGTAGAGGCAGTAAAAAGGTTTCAAAGAAAGAACATTTTACTTACAATTTAAAGCATGTACAGAATGATTAGGAAAACGGTGCTAGGGGAAAGAGTTAATTCCCATCCATCCCTCAGTGTCATGGTCCTTGCTGAGTGGAATGGGGCTCCTGGTAGCTGCTATTAGCTAACGTTTAAAGAGTAATTGGAGATCCAATCACAGATCTCCATCATTCTTCAGGACTGTTCACAAATTAAACTGTACCCAGATACATCTGTCTACCTGTGAACAATCATTATTCGTCTGTACCTGTAGTACGAAAGGTAAGTATATCAGGACCAATACTTACAGCATATGAACCAAAGAGAAGCAAAGCGGTTCCCAAAGGTGTGGAATCAGGTGTAACTACTCAGGGGGCAGCCTGATCCTATTGGGGTGCCCTGGTGGCTGCTGGTGGAAAGAGGATGCCAGTGGAACATTATTTCTTCCAGCGAGTGCTGTGAGGCCGCCAACGTAATTGCTGACAGCCCAGCACACTGACCGGTGGAGCTGACTCTGTCTGCTGGTGCCAGTGAGTTGGTGGTGGGAGGGATAGGGGTGGGAGGGGGAGGAACAGGGACGTTTCTGGGTGGAAAGGGGGGTGGGGAGGGAGGAGGAACGAGGGAGGGAGAGGGCAGATTTGGTGGCACTTGCATATGGCTGAACCTTATCCCTCTTCCTTTCTACCACCCTTACACTTCTCAGTCCTGAACCATCAAAATAGCTGGTGCAGGACGAGGAGACTTATTGGCAAAGTGAAGGCTTCCCCAGAGCAAGTGAACAAGTTCATGTACCCTGAGGAGACCTCTCCAATTGCCCCTCCCCACCATGGGATGCAGCGAGCGCTCCATTGGCACTCCTGCATCAGTGGGGAGGGGGTTAGGTAGGATTAGACTGTGAGAAAAATTACTCCAGCTAAGGATTGCTTCTCTGAGCTCTAAAACACCATGCCATTGCTCATTTAATTGTAAAGTTCAATATAACCAAGTGATGAATCAGTCCTACAGTTCACCTGTATCACTTGATTGGCCAGTTGTACCTCTTCTGGGGACCTGAGTGTTTGAGTCGCAAGTCGTTGATGCCTCCAGTTCATCCCTTTTCAGTCTTCAGTGGAACCAAACAATACTCCCTACACACATATGACTTTTTTGTACTTCTGTTGATGGCTAAGGATTCACTTCTTGAATGTTCCACATGAAGCAATGCTCACCTCAGGATCTTGTTATACCATTTCAAAATAGCTCCCAGAGCTGCCTGCAGGCAAGAAATAGGGCCAGGAACATGTACCTTGAGGGGCCCACTGCTTTATTCATAATGAACCTCAACACTAATGTTGATGGACAATTAAAGCATGATAAAAGGGCCTGAAATAAAAATATCATATGTGCCAGCACTTCGAAACCAGACTGTTTTGTAGCCAGCTGGGCTTCTCTTGCCATCGTACTTGATTAACAATGTTTTCCGCTACCAATTCCAGGACACTTGGTGCTTTATGGTGCAGTTATGAATTCTCTGCTTCTTGTTATTATGAGTCTGATGGAAGCAATGTACAACTGCAGCAAGGGGATCACAATAATGCTACGGTAACGGCCCTTTGTTTGACACTGTCAAGTTTCCAGTTTGGTAACAGCAAAGTCCTTTTCCAGCTTGCTGAAACTCATGTCTCAGGTATTCCGATGCTAGTGCAAATGTTATGAAGTGGCGGGTGTCAACTTGTAAAACAGTTGCAATGAAAAGCAACAAAGCCATGCCGTCGAGGAGGTCAGCAAAGCATGTGTGGACACTTGCCCTTTGACATCAGCCTGTGAGGAAAAGGAGAAACCTTCTTTCAGGCTGTCAAAAGAACGTATGCACGCAATAAGAGAGTTCAGCCAGATCAACATTGAAAACAACAATGTTTCTTTCTTTCAAGTTATGCTTCTGCATAATTGTTCTTTGCTCTTATTGTCAGTACATGGTCCATTTCTGAGAATGGCAAGGTGACAGATATGCTAAGACCCCACTGAGAAGGAAATTTTCCAACAACGGCAAGGAATAGTTTTTGCCAACAAAGAAAATTTTCCAGTAAAGACAAGGAATAGTTTTTGCCTTTCCCTTAATCTTACTAGGTTTGCAGCCCAATCCTAACTAACTCCCCGCGAGGCAATGCAGCGGCGCCAATGCTGCACCCACTGTATTCTGCGAGAGAGTTTCAGCCTCTGGAGGTCTCCTTAGGTAGGAACGTTGCCAGGCTGCCTTGTCTCCTCTGACCTGTGCCAGCGATATAGCTGGCTCAAGTCTGCAAGAACCTGGGAAGGCGGATCAAAATGGGAAGGGGGTTTGGATTTGGTAGACACTGCTGCCACCGAACCCACCCTCTTCCCAGTCCCAATCCACCCTCCTCCCTGCCCCATTGCCAACCCATTTTACCCACCCCCCACTTCCTTCCTACACCCTTACGAGCAGCGGTGGGTATCCAGTGGCTGCAGGCCTAAAGAGCTGGCTACTTGCCCCTTGCGATGATGGCCAGGCTGCTGTGGCATCTTCATCCTGGCCAGCTGGCTGCTCCTTGTGGCTGCTGGGACTCTTCTGATCCTGGCCAGTTGCATCCCAGCCGGCCAGGACTCCTCGCGCACCTGTGCGAGGCTCGCACAGATGCACAATGATTTTAATCTTTTTTTTTTTTTTGCTGGGCAAAACATCTTAGCTATTAAAAGATTGCTTAAGAAATTGGATTCAGCTATGATATGACTGAGTCTCAGGAATGAGTGAAGTTAAAAAAATGTGTAGTTCACCAAAAGCAATTTTATCCACTGACATCACAAAGGACTTTTCCTTCAAATAAGATAAGCTCTCTCTCTCAGGCAGGGGTGGGGGCAGGCCTGGCGGCCACGAAGAACAACCAACTGGCCGGGACGAAAACGAAGCCATCCATCCTGGCTTTCCGGGACAATCCCAGCTTCCAGGGCCGACCGGGATGCACCCTGGAAACCAGGACTGTCCCGGCCAAACTGGGACATCTGGTAAGCCTAGTCAGTGGCATAGGAATGGGGGGCAGGGGGTGTCCGGGGGGCAGCAGGAGGCATCACTCACCCCCCGTTGTGGCGGTTTCAGTGGCGGCTCCATGCGTGCCGCTTTGGTCTCTTTTTTCAGGCCTTGGCAATGACAGCCAAGTAGCGCCACTGCCAAAGCTCCACAAGGCCAGGGGAGGCGTTTTCGGCCCTCCCGCCTGCCCCTGGGGCCGTTTCTGGGCCTCTGATGGGCTGTGTGATGTCATCTCAGGGGTGTGGCTTCCGGGATACGTCACGTGGCAGGGGCATAGCCTCCCAGGGACATAATCTCGGCCAGTGGCCCACGGTAGGAGGGGGTGTCTTGCTTGGGAATCACCTCACTCCTGGGACCAATTGTCTTGCCCAAACCAAACTTCTCCTCCTAGGAGCAAGTTTGTTCCCTTTAAATAATTTCAGTCTGAAATTATCCTCAGATGCCCGCTTCGACTGACAACACCTCAAATAGTTAATGCTGTGTGTAAAAAAAGCCGAACTCAGATGGACAATTAACCCAAATTTATTGCTTTACAGCATCCCTTATCTCCAACACCGTAAATCTCCCAAAGCAGAAACCCTTCTGCAAAACAATCCAGCCAACAGGAATAAGACAGCCGCAACTGTCTTCTTTCTGTCCAGCAAAATCCCAACACGTCTCCCTCAAACCGGGCTCTTTCAGCTGGCGTCCAGGCAGGCAGCAGACTGGTTTCTTCCTTTCTCTGTCGGCTTCCTCCAGTCTCTGGTCCAAGGTCACCAGCTCAGCAGTCCTTCAGCTTCGCAGAGCGTCCCGTAGCTCTTCCAGCTCCTTCCGGCGTGGCAGCAGCGTCCCATCCTCTGGCAAAGTCCTTCAGCAAGCTAGGATGAGAGAGCCCTCAGCAAGATGCTAGAGCAGCAAGCCAGTCCTCAGCAAGATGAAGAGTCCTGCTGCAATCTTGCTGCTTTTATACTCTTAAGTTCCAATTAGTGCTAATTGGGTGCAGCTGCGAGCCACACCCATTGCACTCAAAGTCCTAGCTTCTTCCTAATTAGTAGCAACACCTGTGGGCCACGCCCAATTGCTTTCAGGTGTGCTTCCACCCACGCAGTCCTGGGCGTTGACCCCTTGCTGCCCAGTCCTGTCAAAGTCCTGTCAAAGTCCAAGTCTTCATCTGTTAACTCCTTGTTGCCCGGATCTGTCAACAAGGGTCCACTGCTGACACCACATTTGGCTCCTGCCAGTCTTCTGGATCTTCTTTCACTACAGGGGTCGCCTAGCTATGCCCCTGAGCCTAGTTAGGAGTATCTGGATGAAGCTGGATGGTGAGAGAGGCAGTCTTCTCCCACCACAAGTGAGTGATTTCACGGCCCTCTGAGGACCTCACTCCTTGCCTGTAGCCCTTGTTTAGGCTACAGAGAACTGCAACTCCTCAGTGTTTTGCTGTGGCTGGAACCTTGGTATTTCCCAGCTTCTTTCTCTTATTTCCCCCAGCTCTTCTGCTCTCCTGCTTCCCTCCCATTATCACAAAACTCCCAGTTTTCCAGTTCCAATTCCCCCCGGGTATTCCACCTGATTTTCCCATGTCCTGCTCCCCTTTCCTTTCCCCTCCTGTGCTTGCAACATTATGTGTTCCCTTTTCCTTGTAAGAATTTCCTCGTCCTCTTTTCTACCTAGAAACTGCATTTAGGGCCTAGTTCTATGTGTGATTGAATACATTGCATTGTATTTTCTTATTGATTCCCACTTCCTGTTATTGTAGTCTCATCTCCGCCATAAAGGTTCTCGTTACACCTTTAACCTTGTCTTCCTCTTTCTTCTATGTCATTCCACTGAGTTGTGTCATTGACCACTGCGCTCGGCTCGATCCTTGCACACGTGATAGATTTCCTCTGTGTGCACGTCACATGTCTTAAAAGCACACCTGGTAACAGGTCTCTCAACTCTTGAAGCTGGCACCCTCTCTGCAGTTTGGCAGTGTGCATGCATGGTTCTAGTCAGACAAATGATCTAGGCACAGGTAATATAGGACATGATTGTCTTTAAGCCCACTGGATAGTCTGGTTAATCACATCATCAAGTACTGATGTATCCTGCGGAATGTATTAAAATACAGCTTGCACAAGCAGGCAAAACATCTTAGCTATTAAAAAACTGCTTAAGAAATTGGGTTCAGCTATGATATGACTGAGTCTCAGGAATGAGTGAAGTTTTAAAAATGTTTAGTTCACCAAAAGCAATTTTACCCACTGACATCATAAGGACTTTTCCTTCCAAGAAGATAAGCAAGACGACCAGGGAATTATGCATTTTTCCCCTTGCAGGAGAATCTGCAAGTATTATGTACGTTCCCTAGTTTATGGAGATTTAGTAATTAAGGAAATAAGTATCTGGTTATCATTTTAATTTCATAATTAGCTCTCGGAAATATCAATCCCATTCCAGGTGTTTGATGTAACAACAGGAAAATTAGTTTCAATTAAAAAAAGGAGAAAATACAAACTGAAGAAGAATCTTCAAAAATAAACTCCCATATTCATTTCTTGGAGGGTACTTGATTTAGGTTACTGAATATCTGCTGTGTGAGTGGACCTTTTGATGCTGGGGTGCAGTTTCGAGCAACATGTAAGATTAAAATGCCTCTGGAAGCAGATGTTGAATAGGGTAGGATAGCCTTCAGTAAGCATAAGAGTTTCCTTAGGCCTTTATGTTTTGATGCACTTATAATGCTGGGAGAGACTGTGTACTTTTATGTTTAATCCTTCCAAGTGAGGTGTGTTCATTTCTTGGAACGCTGCCCTGGAATATGGAGCTCCAATTTCAGATTTCAGTAGGGCAGTGAGAAGATTGTCAGCAAGATTCAAAAATCTGCTCTGGGATATAACTGATTCAATGGCGAAAATGCAATAGGATTTTTTTTTTTTTAACTAGACATGGCAGCAGTAGCAGATCCATGTTTTTAAATATACGGTACACTACCCGAGTCATGTAGAAAAAAGGGGTAGGATGATGTTTTTAACAGCAAAAAATACACGAGTGCAGAGCATAGAACCCTCTCCCATCCTGCAGCTTACTTCCCTGTAGACCCTTTCCCGAAATATTTTTTCCAAACCAAAAATACTTCTCATAGTGGAACTCAGCTAATGAGAAAAGTGAGATAAGCTGCAGATGGATGGAGGGCTCTGCCCTCCTCATATTTGTACCATTCCGTGGTTAAAAGAGCCCTTTTTCTATGTGATGGGGCAGATCTGTGTTTGAACACATGGGGATCTCATTTGGCCTTCAAGCATGTCGAGCCAGTTAGTTGGTCAGAAACATAGCTATGCCTGAAGAGGAACCTTACAGAGTAGGAGGAAACATATGGAGGAGGGTGATAGCTCCTATCTCCCTAAATAGCATCCCCTGTGAAATAAAACACAAGCCACTGAATTGTTGAAATAAAAGCTTCTCTACTGTATCCATTACGGTCAAACTTGTATGGAAGTGAAAACCATACAAAAGAAGGGAAACAGGACTCTATTTGAGACAATATCTATACAAAAAAACATAAGGAAGGGCAGGAGCTAAGGAGGGAATCTCTGTTAAAGGAGAAATAGGTAAATTTGGAAGAGTATGACGGGATATTTCGTGGTTTGTGCATTAACAATTTGTATGTGCTATTGACTTCAGTGTGAATTCTCCTGTAGAAAAAACAAACAGACCTTACTTATTCATCATCATAGTGCCAGCTCATGTGTCACATATTTCCCCTCCCCCAAACAATTCATTCTTTGTTTAAAACAAAAGCTATTTTTGTGAAAACTTGATATTCAATAACCTGGCTTTCTTCCACACTTATGGAGAAAAATAATAAAGCCTTGTTATTTGCAATATTTCCATGGCAACAAACTGTTGCCCAAAGCACCATGATTTCAATGGGGGATTATGGAGTCACATAAGAACATAAAGAAATGGAACCCCCTGCTGGCTCAGGCCAAATGCCCACCTACCTAGTCAACATTTTGTTTCCCACAGTGGCCCATCAGCTGCCTCTGAGAAGCCCACAAGCAGGAAGTCCACATGCTTCTGTCTCGCCATTGCTGCCCTGCAACTGGCATTCAGAGGAACAATGCTGGTCTTGGAGAAAGCGCATAGCCTTCATGATGACTAGTAGCCCTGATAGACCTGTCCTCTTCCTTTGTCCCCTTTGATTGCCATCCAAGCTGGTGGCCGTCACCACATCCTGTGGCAATGAATTCTACAGACAAATTATGTGCTGTGTGAAGAGGTAGCACTTTTTGTCCATCCTAAATCTCCCACCAATCAGATTCATTGAATTACCCCCTGGTTCTAGTATTGTGAGAAAGGGAGAAAAACTCTCCATTAACAGCGCAATCCTGTCTACTCTGACAGGCGGAGCGATTACTCCACTAGTCTAGGGTGTCGTAAACGTGCCGTAAAGCATCTTTGCGCCACCCAAAGAGTAAGTGGTGCTGCCGTTGAGGCCGTGCCACTCTCCCCACACCGGAGACAATGCTGCACCCGCCGGGGAAGGTAAGTCCTCTGCTGGGCGGCAGAGGGGCGTGGGGAAGGCGGAACGGGGCATTCTGGGGGGTGGGTATCCAAAATACTCTCTTTCCACAATGCTT
The DNA here is from genome assembly GCA_026170595.1 of Plestiodon gilberti rubricaudatus. Taxonomy (NCBI): domain Eukaryota; kingdom Metazoa; phylum Chordata; class Lepidosauria; order Squamata; family Scincidae; genus Plestiodon; species Plestiodon gilberti. The sequence continues at coordinate 72,720,062 of JANXHW010000006.1, read as the reverse complement.
CTTCCTTTCCCTGTCCCCACTGTTCTAGCCCTTCCTTTGCTCTAATTATTGCTCTCACAGAGTCTGTGTTTGAACATTTCAGCCAATGTCTTTCCACAGTCATAAGAATTTCCCTTTCTGGAACAAAAATTCCCTTATATTATCAAGACACATTTTAATGTATGAAAAACACAACAATAAGCACACACAAAAAAATAAGTGCACCCTTGAGAGAGAGAGAGAGAGAGAGAGAGAGAGAGAGAGAGAGAGAGGGAGGGAGGGAGGGAGGGAGGGAGGGAGAGAGAGAGAGAGAGAGAGAGAGGAGTCTGGACATATATAATCTCAGTAGTGAGTCTGCTGTGGAAGCACACCATATTTGAGTCAGATGTACAATCTTCTCTTAAGGACCCAGCTGAGGGAAGGAAAACCTATTCGTCCTGCCTGCACGCAGCACATACTAGGTGAGCTTTTGGGGAGGGGCTGTAGCTCAGTGGTAGAGGCCCTGCTTTGCATGTAGAACATGCCAGATTCAATCCCTGCTGTCTTCAGTAGGGCTGGGAAAGACCTCTGTGGGAGAGCTGCTGCTGGTTGTTTAGCTAGATGGACCAAAGTTCTGATTCAATAGAAGGTGGCTTCCTACATTCAGACAGTGCATAGCACTGACTGGCTAGCACCCTGAGTTGCTACAAGCTAAGCCACTTCTCCATTCCACTCCAGAGCAATTTCTTGTCCCACTTTTAAAAACCATAATAGTGTTTTGATTTTCTCTCTCTCTCTCTCTCTCTCTTTTTTTTTTTAAAAAACACTATTATGGTTTCCTGAATTGAACATTTGATCTTCTCTCTATTTTTTTCCAAGTGTTCAATTCAGTAAACATACATGCTGCATATTAAAAAAAAGTGTTTAAAAGACAGACAGCTCCCTGTAGCTTAGGGGAAGAAGCAGGACTGCTGACTGAATCAGCATTCAGTATGCTGATTAGTACATCTGCTATTGGCATTCTGAACACAGGAGGAAGCCAGTCTCACCCCACTGGGGAAATATGTGCTGTGACTCCTGTTTTTTTTTAATACATTTCTGCATGCACCCTTTGATGACTTCTGCCACATAATTTTTTTTTAGCTTTTTAACGTCTAAAAGAGTTGCTTGCTTTTGATATTTCCCTGCTTGTTTTTGTCGTTGTGCAATCCACAGGATAGAAATCACTTCCTCTGTTTTCAAAAGGGTGTCTCACTGGATGGGATTTATTTAAGTCACATCACCCTAAACCTGAATGGGCTGGGGAGGGGGGGGAAATAGATCATGCACTTCCTTCACAGTGACACCAAATGCTGGCAGCAGAAAGCAGTGGGCAGCTGCAAGGCCATTGCTGGCTTGCCACTTACTTCCCTTCAGCCTGGGACACAAAGTGGAGAATTAAGAAAATTAGCCACAGAAGACATGTGACCTTTGGCACACTTCATCTGAGTTTAGGTAAAGGTAAAGGTATCCCCTGCTTGAAAGCCGATTGTGTCTGACTCTAGGGTGCGGTGCTAATCTCCGTTTCTAAGGCTGAAGAGCCAGCGCTGTCTGAAGACATGTCCGTGGTCATGTGGCTGGCATGACTAATGGAACACTGTTACCTTCCCGCCGCAGCGGTACCTATTTATCTACTTGCAATTTCTTGCTATCAAACTGCTAGGTTGGCAGGAGCTGGGAGCTCACTCCTTCACGCGGCACTCGGGTCTTGAACTGCTTTCCTACTGACCTTCTGGTCTGCAGTTCAGCATCTTAACCACTAAGCCACCGCAGCCCCTTCATCTGAGTTTAGTTTCCCCCCTAATAAGTCTTTTATGCTGTGAATCCCCTTCAGGGTTTGGAAGAGTGAGATACCGTCTTGGCTAAGTTGTCATTGGGCAAGAAGAATCTCTGTTGGAGCTGTGTCCTACGCTTCCTGGGCAGGGCTGCTAGCCTATTTACGTCTTCTTGTCTGCCAGCAACTTCCCTCCCACAGAATTGGACCCAGGAGAAATGGGATGCACATCCAGATATGCATCTGAGGGCAGATGTTGCCTGTCTGCATTGCATTGTTTTCAAAGGAAAATTCATTCAGTAAGTAACAGGAATGGCTACTCCTCCACGGTTGCTCAACTGACCATATTTCTGGAATATTTTAATGGTTCTAGCCCTGCCTGGATATTATAGTAACTGTGGACACTCTCCGCACGTACAGTACATGTCTACAATCAGTACATGTCTACAATCAGGTACAGTACATGTCTGTCCACTGCCAACATTCCACTGCCAACATGCTTCATAACTCTCATAACAATTGCGTCAGGGGTTGGCCAGGTTGGGCACTGCCCATCGGAGGGCTCACCTGGCCAGCCCGCTCTCTGAGCCTTCAGTACCAGTGGCAATGGTAGCAGCATGCTATGCACCATCAGGGGTGATTAGGAGGGCACCATTGGGGGCCCCAGTGCAGGACTTTACCTTAGAGACCCCAGCAACCTGGCGCCAGCATGGACCCTCACAGTTACAGCATTTCTCTAAAAATACAAATGCAGTACCCAAGAAAAAATCCTCTCTGTGATCTGGGGCGCTGTAACTGTGGGGTATAATTGAAGGGTGTGGCTACAGAGCTTGTTGGTGGTGGGGATGAGGTTTGCCAGCACACTCCTCTTTCTCTCACTCCCTGGCTTGGAAAAGGAAACTGGGGATGGAGTGGAGGAGGAAGTGTAGAGGAGAGAGAATGGTGGACTACAGCATTGGAGATCCCTTCCACCTCCTCTGCGTTTTCCAATCCAGAGATTGGGAGGAGCAAAAGGCTGGCATAACATCCGGTGGGGGTGGGGGAGGAAGCATTTGATTTGCTGCCTCACGCACCAGAAGGTCTTGGGACAGCCCTGAAAATTTGTGTGGATAAGATTCTGAATCCCTGAGCGATCTCTATGGCCTCTCATTATGGAATGAATAATGTGCTACACAAATGGTGTTTCACCAATAGACTGAGAGTTTGACAGATGTGAGCCACCTTTTCTTTGGACTAAAACAGAATAAGTCTTTAGGATTTTATTTGTCGATTAATAGTGCTCAATTAATTGGTCAATTTCTCAATTTAATATGTCAACTTATCCCATTTTCATGTGCAAACACAGTATATCATTTTGTATTTCAGTAATAAAAGAAAAGAAAGGTGCTCTCAGTCGTGCATCCTGCACCCTCCATTGACAGTAGTGCAATAGATCCTCTGCACCAAGATGTGGATGAGCACACCACCCCTACATCAACTGTGAACATTTTTACAAGTCTACAGAAATCTTTCAGTAATAAAATTCCTTCCTTCCTTCTGGCAGTTCCTTGTAGTGCTTTTCCACTTGCAGCCACATATGGAATCGCAATGTTCCCTCCATACATCACAGCAGATAAAGCAAGGTTTGGGGACACAGTAAACTTATCCACACCCATTCCACCACCACCCCTGTTTCTGCTGTGGTGCATTTTACCTTGCTGTGTGCCTCTCTCTCTCTCTCTCTCTCTCTCTCTCTCTCTCTCTCTCTCAAAAGAAGACACAACAGCAGCACTAGCAGTCAATGTGTGCAGTTGCCGTGCTGCTGTGCCACTGTTCTAAAGAAGTTGGTTTGTCTGAGTTGATAAATATGAAATATAGGTGGAAAACAAATGGATGACAATGTCATGACAGCCACCTGTAAAGCATAAGTGAACAAAGTGTGGCAATCCTAGATCAAAGACCCCACCTAGAATCCTTCCTTCCTTCCTTCCTTCCTTCCTTCTGCACTGGTGCAAGTGAATTCCCTTCAAGTTCACATGTAATCTGGTCCTCAGGATCAGACTTCCCAAGATGCTCAGGGAGAAAAGGAAGGAGAGAAACTAGGAAAAAATGAAGGAAATCGAAGGACAAGGACTGTGGGAAAGGAGTTCATAATAAACCAAGTTTTTGTGTTTCAGATTCTACCTGGTGTGCCCTCCTGGAAGGAACAAGCTACAAAACTTGGCAAAGCCAGTATTATCCTCAGGCATGCTGATGAAATCATGCAGGCTCTCAACATGAACAATTGCAACAAACCAGCAAGAATTAATGGATGCATATAGGCCCTGCGCAGGCGCCATAGTCCTTCAACATTCACACGTTTACCATTTCCATTATTGATTTGCCTATCTAAATGAGTATTTTGAAACTCTGTGGGAGTTTTCCAATTAGATAAAAGGCAATTCTTGTCACCCTGCTGCAACGCTAACAGCTATAGCTCAGAGAACACACTGAGGACTTCTTAGCGGAACAACCTAGTTTAATCAAGGCCAGCCCCCCTTTGGAGCCACCTCATCTGCGGGACATTCCTCTTAACATGCAATGCTTCTTTTATTAGAACTTTGGAATAATCGGCCGCAACTAGCTAACAGCTGTGATTGAATTTTATAGGTCGATGAGGTGGTTAGTGGGGAAGATGCATGAGTCTGCCTGCCATAGACTGCTTTGGGAAACGGCGCTGCTTCTCAAATGAAAGAGCAGGGGCCGAGCACACAGTTCAGCGCATTGCTCCAATCAAAGCTGCCACGAGTGTGACCCTTTTTCAAATGAGAACAAAGTGTCTCAGAAAAATGTGACAGTTGCTAAAGGAATGTTGCTGCTGTTGCTATGAAGGCTGCCCCTTGGGATCTGACAACCTGCTAATATACATAATCTGAGGAAAGCGGTGCGCCGCATTTACCTGCATTTTACACATCAAATCTTTGATCTATATTCATGTGTGTGTGTGTGTATGTGTATGTGTGTGTGTGTGTGAGAGAGAGAGAGACGGTGTGCCTTTGCTTAGAAATCTTCTGAACACCCATCTACATATCAAAGCCAGTTCCCCAGATTCTGTCTCCTCTAGCGTCCCCCTCTGGCTTGACCAAGACATGGCAACCAAAATGGGCTGCTGCAAGCTGAAGAGATGGAGGAGGAACACAAAAAGGGGAAGATTTGATTCTCAGGGGCTCTCATCCAGGTAAGATGTGTCTGGTTTGTAATGTTAGTTGCCAAAGATCTTTTGGTTCCAGAAGGTGGACTCCCAAATGGTTCAGTTGGTTCCAAAATGGTTTTTAATACACAGATAAAATATTCATAAGCTGAATGCATATAAACATTTCCTGAGTGGAAACTTACCATGGTGCATATACAACCACTTGGCAATCTGGCCACCTGTACCATTCTGCCAAGTAATGAAATGAGTTTATCACGGTTACTAGAGTTGGCACCGTCATGATCCTGGCTTCAAAAAGTGACCTGACCAGGACTCCAACGGAGGGGAGGAAGAGCGAACCTGGCAAGGAAGGCCAGCATCATTGGCTGTAGAGGGGTGAGCTCTCGTTGCTTGGCCAGCTCCTGCCAACCTAGCAGTTCCAAAGCATGTTAATGTGAGTAGATAAATAGGTACCACTTGCAGGAAGGTAAACAGCGCTCCGTGTTCCAGCCGCATGCTATGCGGTGCGGCAAGGAGAGTCATGCCAGTCACATGACCACAGAGGCATCTTCGGACAACGCTGGCTCTTCGGCTTTAAAATGGGGATAAGCACCACACCCTAGAGTGGGACACAACTGGACTTAATTGTCAGGGGTCACCTTTACCTATAGCTTACAAACCAGGATATGAAACTGGGCTCAGCCTACGGGGGTGGGGGTGGTGTGTTAAATACTATATTCACTTACCTTCTGCTGGCTATCCGATCACCCCCCCCCCCACCATTGGATGCATCACACACTCTGCCAGTGTGGCGCCAATAGTGGGGGATAGGATTGAGCAATTAGCCCCCTTCTTTCATCTGGCAATTCTGAATGTTTTGCTCCCTTTGCCTAAAAATTGAGCAAAGAGGCACTTTTTAAAGTGATGCTTCTCTTATATATCAACAAGGGAAGAGCAACTGTCCCTATTCACCCCAGCAAAGTGTCTTTTCCAGTGGCTGCTTGCTGGTAAACCACAGCAAATCCACAGCTCCAGGATCAGACAACACATGGGGCTGTGATTTAACTAACCAGGATTTCCTTGTCATGGCTCCACACTGGATGACGAGAGAAAGAGAGGGGAGAGGAAGGAGCAAATGGAATCATGCGCATAATTTGTGCTCACAGTTAAGCCTGTGCTCATAGTCCAACATACCATACCATAGCCTGAACCCATAAGCCTGAACCCATAATTTGTTGGATCATTAGACCCAACATATTGTGTGAGTTGAGCTGCCTTCTGTAGGTGTTTATATGCATAGTAGACCCAGTTCAATTTATAGGTTAGACATGCGGTGCGGGGAGGACATATTTGCTCTATCAACTATTATACATAGGGTGATCAACCCTCTAGAATTGGTCTGGTGTCTCCAGGAATCAGCATCAATCTCTGGGTGACTCCTGAAAGCAATCTTGGAGATATTAACAGAACCTCCAGGATTTTCCAATGTTACACTGTATTGGGAAAAAACAAATCCACAGGAATAGTGTCAGAGTTGACCACCCTAACTAGAGGCCTAGGCTGAGTGTGAATCCTGCAACAGACCTAAACATTATTGCAAGAGCCTTCTGTGCCGGAAGAAACGTTATTGTAAATACATGAATGCCTCTTAGGATTCTGAAGTGTGAGAACATTTTAAACATATTTTTTGACATTGCTTTCCTGTGAAAGTCAATCATGCTTTCAAAAATGGGGCCCATCTTCACCTTCTCACAGCAAGCGACAACTTTCAGAGGTTCCTCTAATTGGCCAGAAATGCCAAGCAATGTGATGTTTTCCTAATCAGTATTACTTGCACATCTTTATTCATAGCCTACGCTTTTTAATAGCCTATAGCACTGCCCGTAAAAGTGCTAGATGAACTCTGCTCTCCATTTATCTTTTACCCACCTTCCAAACACCAACGGAGATGTCTTCTACGAAAGATAACCTGGATTCTTGGCCCCCCTTTTTATTGCTACATGATTGCTGAACACCTGCTCTGTACGTTATACAGCACAACATTAGGCAATTAAAAAACTTACAGAACAAGGCAGTGTGAGTGTGTGTGTGTGGGGGGAAACAGAGCCAGACTGAATAGAGGGACTTACACGTTAGACACAACAATTTCTACAGTTCTGTGCTAATTTATGGATCTGTTCAGAGCAAAGCTACAAAAGCACGGCATTATTCAGATTTCTTAGAGTTTCAGCTCTGAAGAGTTGGGGCATTCAGAAGTACCCCCCCTCTCATTTCTTCTGTCATAGCAACTTTGGCACCCTTGACTGTGTATATTTCACTAGTAGGACAGCAATGTAATGGTGGTGGTAGTGGGGGGGGGGAATCTGTAGCTATTAACTGTGCAATCCTGCGCAAGTTAAAGACCGGTGGAGCAAGTGCTCCGCCAGCCTAGGGTGTTGCAAAAGTGCCATAAAGCACTTTCGCAGCACCCGCGGAGCAAACAGTAACAGTGCAGAGGCCGGCACCACTCACTCCACCGCCAGAGGACACCCGTGCCACCGGACACAGGTAAACCCTGACACAGGGATTGGGAAGGGCGTATGGAGGGCAAGCCGGGGTGGCAGGGGAGGGGGCCATTAGCCAGCCAGGTCAGGGAGGGGGACGGGGATATCAGCAGCATGCTCCGCTGATATCCTAACCCCCTTCCCAGGCCTGGCCGGCCTTACACAGCCTCCCGGGACATGCGCCAGCAAAATAGCTGGCACGCATCCGAAGAGGCCCATTGGAGCCACTGGAGCTTACACCGGGGGAAAGGGACAAATGTCCCTTTCCCCTGAGGTGTGCTCCAGCTCCGCTGGTGCGGCCCTGATCCTGCTTTGCGTGCTGCGGCGAATCTTAGGCAGGATTGGGCTGTAAATCACTACAGGGTAGCTGCTGTAACATAATTAAGGCCTCAATTCTATTGGGGCCTTGCCCTGACGGAACTAGTGTTACAGCAGTGCAAGGCCCTTTATGGTGGTGCAAAAGCCAGGCCACTGTATAGGTAGGTGGCAATTCTGCCCCTTTCAGATAAGCGAATTCGTGAGTACTGTAGTGAATTCGCATATAAAGAGAACTGACTGTATATATTATGGGTTTGTGAACTTCAGTCTTGCTACAGATTAGTTGTTATTTCAGCTTTAGTGCATTTTACAGCCCATTCCAACCCAAGGGCCAAGCAGCCCAAGTCAGACCTAAAGTCAGCCTAAGCCATTTAGGGAGACTTTAGGTCTGGAATGCAACCATTTAGGGCAAAGTTAGGTCAAAGTTAGGTCGAAGTTAGGACTGACGGACTAAGAACAGCCCATTCCAACCCAAGGGCTAAGCAGCACAAGTCAGACCTAAAGTTGACCTAAAAGTGGGCGGACTATGGGCGGACCATGGGTGTAACGGGGGCGGCAACCAATTAACGTTGGATTCCAGACCCTGGCAAGCACAGACACGCCCCCTCCAACACAAATGCTGACACAAATTTTAGGTCGACCAAAAAGGTGGATCCAAATTCGAGGAGACCCATAGGAGCCATTTTACCTTACCCAAGCCAGCCCTCTCCTGAAAATTTCTAACACCCTACTCCTGAGTTAGGTCAGAGTTAGGACGGAGTTGGGCCTGCTAGGTCTGGAAACGGACAGAGTTATGCCTAAGATAGGGAGCCTATCAGCACCCAGCCCCACCCAGCCTCTTTCCCACAAAAGCCCAGCCCCAGGCCCCCAGTCTCTCTCTCAGCATGTGGTGTGGGGTTCTGTCCCCCACAGCCACAAAGTGGGACTTTGTCAGTGGAGGGCAAAATTCACAAACACCCCTCTTCTCTTCTCCTCTCTCCCCCCCTCAAGGGCAGAGAGGGCTGTTCTGGCTTTGGCCAAACTGTTTACAGCTGTGCCTGGGCAGCTGTCTCCATGCTACCATTTGCTAACCCATGTCTTTCTCCCAGCCTCTCCCCCCCTACACACAGGCAACAACACCAGCAGGTAAGTGCAGGTAAGAGCAGGGGTTGTGCTGACATGTGTCCTGACATCTGCCTCTTTGCATATAGAAATATAGGTAGGATACATGCCTCTATACCAATGTCTTGTCTCATAGCTGCCTGCATAGCCTGCCATGATATGCCTGTATACCAATGTGTTGTCTCATAGCTGCCTGCATAGCCTGCCATGATATGCCTCTTTACCAATGTGCCCTCTCATGTCTGCCTGCAATGCCTTCTCTGAAATGCCTCTTTACCAATGAGTAGTCTCATAGCTGCCTGCAATGCCTTCTCTGAAACGTCTCTTTACCAATGTGCCCTCTCATGTCTGCCTGCAATGCCTTCTCTTAAATGCCTCTTTACCAATGAGTAGTCAGATGCCTGCCTGCCTGCCTGCAATGCCTGCTATGATATATAGGATACATGCTGCTTTACCACTATTGTGTCAGATTGCCTCCTGTTGTCATGTGAGCATACAACACCACGAGTGTGGTGGTGCTTGTTACCAAAATTGCCCTTGAAATTAGGGGAATAGCTTAAATATGGCAATTTGGTATTAGACAGGGACCTTTAGACCAGCTATACCAGAGTTGGGCTTCCAGAGTTCCCCCTTTTAAATAATACTGAGGACACACTTAGTTAATTTCCAATATTTACTAAATAATTCAGGCAGATTCATACAAAAATACAATCACACATCATACAGAACTAGGAATTCAGATGGAAAAGACAGAGACATTCACATTAGCAGGATTCCCTTTGAAGCGTTGGGGGTAATAGTCACCTGTTCCTGGAGAGGAGTTGTCCTTTGGCTGCAGCAATATTGGAAGAGAGAGAGAGAGAGAGAGAGAGAGGGAGGAGGAGGAGGAGGAGGAGGAGGAGGAGGGGTAGTGGTGGTTTTGGGCTCCAACCAGCAGAGCACAAGGAGAGGAGGGAGATACAAATGGCTCTGAGGCTCTGCACAGCAAGGTTTCAGAAACCTACAGAGGGGCTGACTGAGGAACAAGGAAGCAAGGCACCAAGAGAGTGAAGGAGGCGGAGGGAGAGAGAGAGAGAGATGTGAAGCACAGAGCTCACCAGAATTCAGAATGCAAGAGAGACTAGCAGGCTGCTGCCTTTACCTTTTATAGGGCAAAACATATCCTGGGGGCACTCAGAGCACATGGGGGAAGAAAAGTAGGAGGATACCTTAGACACATGGGAAAATGGGAGGAGGGGGAAATGGGAGGAAGGTGTCTTAAATGGGCCTCCAGTACATCTCAGGGTAAAAACTATAGATAAACAATGGGGCAGAGGAGAAGGTGATCGGTTTTGATTGCCCAGCCATTACAGGGCTGGCTTGAGACAAAGCAGGCTCCCAAAAGTCTGGATGGGCCATTTCAGGTGGTCTCCTGTCCTCGGAACATATTTAGCATAACGGGGGGGGGGGGGAATGCAGAGTTGTTTGTGAGAGCTTGACCACATAGCGAAATGGAGTCTGCTGACAAAGTCAAGTCTCTGGAATGTCCTCTGTTGTCTTCTCCCAGAAACGTATCAGTTGGGGGGGGGGATGCAGAGTAGAGTCAGTGAGAACTTCTTGGACACATGGCTGTTGCTCCTACAAAATGGAGGCTGTTGCTCAGGTTTGCAAGCAGCTGGTCAGGTTTTTCCCTCATGGCCTCTTGGGGAGACCTTTCTTCAGTATGGCTCATGGCAGGAACACAAGCGGCATTGTGTCACAACACAGTCCAGTCTGACACATGCCCATCCAAAGTCACAGCTCACAGGATCCCAACAAGCCTCATGGCAGCAAACATTTTCCTTTTTGGCCACAGTTCTCATTTTAACAGGACACTGGGTATCAAGCTGTTAGAGCATACAACACCACGAGTGTGGTGGTGATGTTAACCGTCTGTAGACACCAGCTGTCCCCCCCCCTTTTTCTCCACAGGGTCAACTGACAGGTCAGTATTGCTAGGATTGCCATGGTTGTGACCCAATATATGTGTTGTCTTCTCTCTCTTTGACCCTTTTCCCTTACAGGATCATGCTTGCCTTACACCCGGGTAAGCAGCTCAGACCATGCTATGTGTGTCACACCTATCAGCTGTGTTATTTCTCTCCCTGCAGGCTTTTGCAACCGACACACTGGCATTTCTTCACTGGCGATTGCTACCACACAGCAGCTGCCATGTAACACCCCCTTGTTTTTTGTCTCCCCAGGAACGTCCACTACCACCTACCTTCCTGGGAGCACCCCTGGGCCCGCAGTCTGGTTGCCCCACAGTCCTCTCCCTCGCTGCTGCCAGAGGTCAGAGAGCCAGCCCTGCAACCCTCCTCAGCTGCTGCTGCTGCTCTACGTCCCTGGCTGTAGTTCTTGCTGGCCCTCCCCTTTCTATGGTGCAGGCTGTGGTTCCACAGGGGGAGAGCCTGCGTCTCCAGGTCCATGGGGCATGTGTGCTGCTGCTGCTGCTGCTGCTGCTTTCAGATTGGCTGCTGTGACTACCCCTGGCAGCCTCGCCTGGCCATCTCTGCTAACATTCCAGAACAATAAGGATGCCCCTCGGGCAGAGCCTCCTTGAAACATATGTGCCCAGTGTTACACAAGCATTGCCCTCCACACACAGACAGCCCCCAGCACTGAAGCCCCTGCATGAATCCCTTCCAGGGACTGCCACTTCCTTCCCAGGGAGAACACAGCAGGGAGGCTGCCAGACCCCCATGGGACAGAGGGGAGGGGGAGTTGGGGGGGCCTCTCAGGCAGGCAAACAGTGACAGGCACCACAGAGCCCATAGCAGGGCCGCTTGTGGCCACTGCATCTGTGTAGTGGCTGCACAGCAACCGGGGATCTTGCCAGCCAGGGCGTCCGCCCGTAATGCAGCCGCTTCCGTCGAAGGTCCGCCTGTAATGCAGCCGCTTCCACCCACAGTCCGTCTGCATAAGAGGCGCCTGTTTCTGCATTGCCTTCATCTGTGGAGCAACCCCTGTGTCCCTATTGGTCTCTGCAGACCCCTCTCTCGGAATCTCTCTCCCACCAGCCTTGTTGTCTGTCTGTCTGACTGTCTGTCTCTGACCCACCCGTGCCCCTCCCCAGCACCCACTGTCTGCCTGCCTGTGTGTCTGCCTCCCCTCCCACTCCCTGATGATGGCTGCTGGCCACCCCCCACCCTGCCAGAGCGCCTGCCGAGAGACGCTGTCGTTGCCCCATCTGGGGGCGTGATGAGCTGCGTGAGCCCTTCACGCTCACAGCAGACAAGCCCAAGGCATCTCTCGGTCTTGGCTGGGGCACAGAGCAGAACGCACGCTGGAATGCCTTCTTTGTGGGCATTGCCCCGGCCCTGGAGGTCCAGGGCTTCAGGCAGCGCACGGGCAAGTCATGTCAGAGGCAGTTCCAGACATCATGAGCCCCCCCTTGTGTGTGACGTTCCCACTCCCCTCCTTCCCTTCCCTCCCCCGCTCCCCCCATGACTCCCACGTGCAGCCTCAACGTGGCATGGGGGTGGCATCGCCTTCTGCAGGAGGGGGGACAGCCACTCTCCCCTGCAGCAGGTGGCTGATGCACAGGGTGCCCTGTGGCAGCTGGCTCGGCACCTTGCTCACCTGTCACCTGCCCTGCGTCCACCACATGACTGGCGCAACCCCCCTGCCTGCGGTCAGCCCCTTTACGACCGGGCTGAGACAGACACTGCGGCAGCTGCCATGGATGGACGCTGACACGTGCAGACACACAGGCCTGCACATGCCCGAGCCAGACACCGAGCCTGGAGAGCCTGCCTGCCTGGGAGGTAAGTGTTGCCTGGATCCTGGGGTGGTGCTGGGCCACAGAAACTGCAGCCTGCCTAACTCAGGCATACCTCTGACCTAACTCAGACATAACTTCTGCCTAACTTAGGCTGCACTTAGGCCACACTTATGCCTGACTTGGAGAGGAGTTGGGTTGGAATGGGCTGTTAATCACATTTCTCCTAGCAAACATAGCACCAAGTTTAATTTTTCCAGCACAGCTCCCCCCCCTCGTTTTCTGCCTGTACGTACGTGCAATACAATGGCTTTGTATATACTGTGCATTGTTCTGGGAACAGCTCAGCTACTAGTCATCATAGGCAGAAAATGAAAATGAATAGCCTTGATTGTGAGAAAATTAGGCTGCAGTCCTATACACAATTTTCCTGGGAATAAGCTCCATTGAACACAATGGGGCTTTCTTCTGAGTAGACATGCATAGGATTGCATTGTTAATCAGTGGAATTTCAAGTTAGTCATGACTATCTTGTTCCTTTGATTTCAGCAGAATGTGCATCTAAGGGATTCTGCATATATGATTTAAAATAATAGTAACTTACAAAGATGATATCGGTTCAATACTAAGCTCTCAAACACTTCACTATGTCCAACTCCTATTGGTTTCAAATAAGGCACTTCATTAGTAAACGTGTTCGAGTTTCAAACCACAATCAACAGGAGGCTTATATTCTAACTGCCAAGGAAAGAAACTGTAAGAACCATTCTCTTTCCTTTTTCAAAGATATAAATATTATTTAGACTTTTACAGTACAATCCTGTGTAACCTTGCACAAGTAGATGCACCGGTGATAAGTACACTTATGCCAGTGTAAGTGCACTTACACCGATGCATCTGCTGTTACACCGGTGCAAGGTTACACAGGATTGTGCTGTTAACCACACATTTTGTGTATACTGTCTTGATTTTTTTGAACGTTTACAGCCCGTTCCAACCCAAGGGCTAAGCAGCACAAGTCAGACCTAAAGTCAGCCTAAGTCGTTTAGGCCGAAGTTATGTCTGTACCGCAATCATTTACAGCGAAGTTATGTCGAAGTTAGGACAAAGGACATAAAGTCAACATAAAAGTGGGCGTTCCAGGGGCGGCAACCAATTAACGTTGGATTCCAGACCCTGGCAAGCACAGACACGCCCCCTCCAACACAAATGCTGACACAAATTTTAGGTCGACCAAAAAGGTGGACACAAATTCGAGGAGACCCATAGGAGCCATTTTACCTTACCCACTCCAGCCCTCTCCTGAAAAGTTCTAACACCCTACTCCTGACTTAGGTCAGAGTTATGTTGGAGTTGTGGCAGCAAGGTCTGGAAACGGACAGAGTTATGCCAAAGATAGGGAGCCTATCAGCACCCAGCCCCACCCAGCCTCTTTCCCACAAAAGCCCAGCCCCAGACCACCAGTCTCTCTCTCTGAGCACGTGGCGTGGGGCTCTGTCCCCCACAGCCACAAAGTGGGACTTTGTCGGTGGAGGGCAAAATTCACAAACACCCCACTTCTCTCTTCTCTTCTCCTTTCTCCTCTCTGCCCCCCTCAAGGGCAGAGAGGGCTGTTCTGGCTGTGGCCAAACTGTTTACAGCTGTGCCTGGGCAGCTGTCTCCATGCAAGCATTTGCTAACCCATGTCTTTCTCCCAGCCCCTCTCCCCCCCCACAGGCAACAACACCAGCAGGTAAGAGCAGGGTATGTGCTGACAAGTGGTCTGACTTCTGCCTCTTTGCATATAGAAATATGATACATGCCTCTTTACCAATGTGTAGGCTTACCATATCGAAAGGGGGACAGGGTGCCTACACCTTTAACCATTGTAAAAAGAGGGAATTTGGGCAGGTGCAGCTCATAATGGAAGGGTGCAACAAGCTGCACCTGCCCAAATTCCCTCTTTTTACAATGGTTAAAGGTGTAGGCACCCTGTCCCCCTTTCGATATGGTAAGCCTACCAATGTGCCCTCTCATGTCTGCCTGCAATGCCTTCTCTGAAATGCCTCTTTACCAATGAGTAGGCTGCCTGCAATGCCTGCTATGATATATAGGATACATGCCGCTTTACCACTGTTGTGTCTGATTGCCACCTGCTGTCATGTGAGCAGACAACACCACGAGTGTGGTGCTGTTAACCTTCTGTAGACACCAGCTGTTCTCCCCCCTTTTCTCCCCCCCTTTTCTCCACAGGGTCAACTGACAGATCAGCATTGCTAGGATTGCCATGGTTGTGACCCAATATATGTGTTGACTTCTCTCTCTTTGACCCATTTCCCTTACAGGATCATGCTCGCCTTACACCCAGGTAAGCAGCTCAGACCATGCTATGTGTGTCACACCTATCAGCTGTGTTTTATTTTTCTCCCTCCAGGCTTTTGCAACCGACACGCTGGCATTTCTTCAATGGCGATTGCTACCCCACACCAGCTGCCATGTAACACCCCCTTGTTTTTTGTTTCCCCAGGAACATCCACTACCACCTACCTTCCTGGGAGCACCCCTGGGGCTCTAGGCAGGGTGCCCCACTGTCGTCTGCCTCGATGCTGCCAGAGGTCAGGGAGCCAGCCCTGCAACCCTCCTCAGCTGCCGGCGCTGCTGCTGCTCTACCTCCCTGGCTGTCGTTCTTGCTGCCCCTCCCCTTTCTATGGAGCAGGCTGTAATTCCACAGGGGAAGAGCCTGCATCTCCAGGTCCATGGGGAATGTGTGCTGCTGCTGCTGCTTTCAGATTGGCTGCTGTGACTACCCCTGGCAGCATCGCATGGCCATCTCAGCTAACGTTCCAGAACAATAAAGACGCCCCTCGGGCAGAGCCCCCTTGACAAATATGTTCCCAATGTTACACAAGCATTGCCCCCCACACAAAGACAGCCCCCAGCACTGAAGCCCCTGCATGAATCCCATCCAGGGACTACCACTTCCTTCCCAGGGAGAACACAGCAAGGGGGGTGCCAGACCCCCATGGCACAGAAGGGAGGGGGGAGTTGGGGGGGGGCTCTCAGGCAGGCAAACAGTGACAGGTGCCACGGAGCCCATAGTGGGGCCTCTTGTGGCCGCTGCGTCTGTGTAGTGGCTGCTCGGAACCGGGGATCTCACCCGCCAGGGCGTCCACCCATCACGAAGCCACGTCACGAAGCCACTTCCGCCCATGGTCTGCCCGTTTCCGTGTGGCTTCCGCCTAACGTCCGTCTGCATAAGAGACGCCTGTTTCTGCATCGCCTTCATCTGCAGAGCGCTCCCTGTGTCCCTATTGGTCTCTGCAGACCCCTCTCCCTGTATCTCTCTCCCACCAGCCTTGTTGTCTGTCTGTTTCTGACCCACCTGTGCCCCTCCCCAGCACCCCCTGTCTGCCTGTCTGTGTGTCTGCCTCCCCTCCCACTCCCTGATGATGGCAGCTGGCAACCCCCCACCCTGCCAGAGCGCCAGCTGCGAGGCGCCGTAGTTGCCCCAACTGGGGTCGTGATGAGCTGCGTGAGCCCTTCACGCTCGCAGCAGACAAGCCCATGGCATCTCTCGGTCATGGCCGGGGCACAGAGCAGAAAGCACACCGGGCTGCCTTCTTTGTGGGCATAGCCACGGCCCTGGAGGCCCAGGGCTTCAGGCAGCGCACGGGCGAGTCATGTCAGAGGCGGTTCCAGACCTCATGAGACCCCTCTTGTGTGTGACGTTCCCACCCCCTCCTTCCCTTCCCTCCCCCGCTCACCCCCCCATGACTCCCACGTGCGGCCTCAACGTGGCTTGGGGGTGGCATCGCCTTCTGCAGGAGGGGGGACAGCCACTCTCCCCTGCAGCAGGCGGCTACTGCACAGGGTGCCCTGTGGTGGCTGGCTCAGGCACCTCGCTTACCTGTCACCTGCCCTGCGCCCACCACATGACTGGCGCAACCCCCATGCCTGCGGCCGGCCCCTTTGCGACCGGGCTGCGACAGACCCTGCGGCAGCTGCCATGGATGGATGCTGACACATGCAGACACAGGCCTGCACATGCCCGAGCCAGACACCGAGCCTGGAGAGCCTGTCTGCCTGGGAGGTAAGTGTTGCCTGGATCCTGGGGTGGTGCTGGGCCACAGAAACTGCAGCCTGCCTAACTCAGGCATAACTCTGACATAACTCAGACATAACTTATGTCAAACTTAGGCTGAACTTACGGCAACCTTATGCCGGACTTGCGGAGGAGTTGGGTTGGAATGGGCTGTTAATTATTCAGATACAGATAAACAAACAAACCAGGACAAAGGCCAATGGAATGGAATAGGCCAGACCTATGACCCATCAAGCCCAAACAAATTGAAGACACATCTTGTTTTTGCAATTCCAGACAGGCAGAAAAAATAGGAAGTTTACCTTGGTGCCTGCCGTATATTGACGGTGGCCTATGTTTCACTTATGGCACAATCTTATTCTTCGTTTGTACTGGCGGAGTGCGTGCTTCGTCAGCACAAGCGATTGCAAAAGCGCCAGAATGCGCTTTGCGACAGCATAGAGGCCTACTGTGCTGGCGGGAAGGTCAGAGCCTTCCCGCACATGCTGGCGGCTGGAGCAAGTGAGTCTAGCGCAGGGGATGGAATGGGGCAGGCAGAGGGTGAGGGGGTGGAATGGCGCAGAGGGAGGGTGGCAACATGGGCGGATCAGGCCCAGGAGGAGGGTGGGATCAGCGCTGGCATGCACTGTATCCTATCCCTCTTCCCGGGCCTGATCCACTGACACGAATGTAAGCTGCACGGCACTACACGGCAGTGGAAAGTGGCCCCTCCCACTCACCATTGGAGCCATTCTGGCAGTGAAGGCAACGCTTTATGTTGCTGCAGTGCTGCCCTCGCTGCCGGAATGGCTCCAACGACAAGCGGGAGGGCCCACCTTGCATCGCCGTGTAGTGCCGTGCAGCACTTACTGCGCCTCCCCCCTCTAGCTACTCTATTGCAAGGGTGGCATTGAGATCAGCCATGGTGGGCTCTGGTTGGGCCCATTAGAGGCGTACTTGGCTGTTACGCCTGAACCCTCAGTATTGGTGGCAGTCGTAGTGCCCAATGTGGGGACATCATGAGGGAGCCCAGTCCAAGGCTTTGCCCCTACACGAAATCTGATGCTTGTAGGACTAGTTCCAGTAAATAATGTTTTGCTCTCCAGCCTTGTTCTATCTGATTTCCACATCTCTGCACTGGACCCAAAGTATATAGCCATCATTTTTACTAGCTGCCTCCTGCATCTGATGAAGTAGACATTTCCTTAATAGAGCTCATGCAGAATAAAGGTATGTGCCATAGTAGTCTTCGTTATTATCATGTCTTAAAAGTGATAGGAATGATTGAAAAGTAAATAGCTAGGTTTTTAAACACGTTACTTTTCATTTGATGTACTTAAATCCAAAGCGAGCAAATCAATTTGGCTTCGTAACCCAAACATTCATCTTCCTGATGAGTACTTGCAACAAAAGGAGATTTACCAAGGTGAAATTTAATTGTGCTAAATGCATGTACTTTTGGGTAAAGTCAAGCATAGCATTAGTTCATTTCTTTGAGATGCTATAAAGATAATGCAGAGATGGGATTATGCGTAATTCTTAAAACATTGTTATGGTAAATGTGTTCTAGCTGCAATGTTGCTCTTGTTTGAATAATACATCTTTCTGCATCTACAGCAGTGTAAATGAAAGAAAAGCTTAACATTTCCTGCCAGAAATAGCATTAGTCCTCATTATTTAAAGGATAATTTTTTTTAAAAAAGCTTTCGGATAATTAAGGAGGATAACAAGAATGGCTAATTTGACAGTGGTAAACAAATAAGAATGAAGATGTGTGGCAGGAGAAAGGAGTATTGATGCAAAGCACTCTTTTCAATGTGTTTTGGAGTTCCAGAAAAGGGCAGAGATCTCCTGTCACTGATCTGGTGAGGATATGATTCTGTCTCATTAGGCTTACCAGATTTTATTAAATAAATAAATAAATAAATTTTAAAAAATCTTTTTTTGGGGGGGGGGTGACTGAATTTTTAATTATTTATTTATTTTTAGTTAGCCAATTAATTAATTAAATTGACTTGCCTGTCCCGCCACCGCCATTCTGCCGCCGCTGCCACTATCATCTTCGTCCTGCCCCCACTGAAGCCTCCGCCGCCATTGCCGCCTGTCATGCTGCCGCCATTTACCTTCAAAAAAGGTTAAAAGTACCTTTATCCGGGCGCTGCCATCTTGGATCTCACGAAATCTCGCAAGATCCAAGATGGCGGTGCCCAAATCTCGTGAGGGCACATGAGGCATTCAGTACTGACCAAAACTATTAAGGTACTTTTTACCTTTTTGGAAGTGGCGGTGGTGGAAGCAAAGGCTTCATCCAGGTCCGGAAAGCCCAGGACTGACCTGGGACCGGAGCCCGGCGCTCGGGATGGTCCCAGACCTTCCGGGATGGATGGTAAGCCTATGTCTTATCATATGAATGTCATGCAGGCAGGCATTCACTCCTCTTTTTCAGCTTTTGGTTTCAGGCCTGGCACAAGCCAAGACTGCAGCTGAAATGGCCCTACGTTTCCAACTCCACTTCACTTTTTCTTTTCTGCACTCTTGTCTGTAGGCATGCACCCCTTATCCGGTACTGGACTTACCAGCCTCAAGGCGCAGCCTGCCCAGCAAGCCCAGGTCCATCTGCATGCTGGGAGGGGATAGGAAGGCCTCAGCTGGGCAGGGTGTGGGCTATCAGCCAGTTAAGCAGAGGGCACCTGCCCATGCTGCAAGTATCTGCAGGAACCTTCCGGTCCCATGGCAAGTAACTGCCAGAGCCTTCTCGTCCCCTGGAGAGGAACCATAGGACCCAGAGGGCAACCATGCAGGAAGGGTAGAACCAGGAAGGGGATGAGGGAGCAGCCAAGGCCAGGAGAATATAAGGAGTGGGCCAGGCATGAGAAGGGACTGGTTGAGGGTTGTCTGTAAGAGTGACTCCTGAGCAGCTTAGGATACTGTCAACCCCCTCCCTACCTTTGCTCTGAGGCCAAGGGGTGGAAGAGGGAGACAAGACAAGCCAGGTGGGTGTGGCCTAGGAAGCCCTATGGAGATGGCTGAGCCTACCCCAGTGGCGGGTAGATTTATTTATTTATTTATTTCTGTATTTATATACCGCCTTTCTTATCCTCAGATTGCTCTTCAGGTGTTATTCAAGGCGGTTTACATAGGCAGACTTATCTAGATCCGATAAGGATCTTTACAATATTGTTCGGTATAGAACCCTACAATTCCAGCTGGTTTCCTCCATGATGTAGTCATCTTCATACCCATCATACATGCTCCTGTGTACAAAAGAAGTTTTTAGGTTCAAAAGGTCAACTGCTCCAAGGAGCCAGATTTCTGGCCATTTCAATGCCCAAGACCCTCCTTTCTTGGGGCCCCCTGACTCCACCTGCCCCGGGTTGCCTCATTGCTGCGGTTATGCTGTTCCTGGCACTCTCAAACAGGTTGGGCATGTAGCAGAGAGCTGAAGAGGAGGAGTTCTTCTCTCCTTCGGGCTCCAGCCACCCAGCCTGTTTGGAAGAGAGAGCTGGGAAGAGCATTGTGGCCGTGGGGCTGGAGGATGACGAGCCATCCGAATCCTCTTTCCATTTGCTCTCTTTACAGCAAGGGGAGGGAAATGAGAGAGAAGAGGATCGTGGCAGTGGCGCTCTACCTCCTCCTCTGCCAGCACGGCTGCCATGTGCCTCTTCTCACTTCCCTTCTTTTGTGGAGAAATACAATGAGGAGAAAGAGCATTGTGAGAACTGCAAAGAGGGTGTCTGATCAGGCAGTGGGCAGATGGGGGTTCAGGGCAACCTTCCCAGTTTGCTTTACTCTGTCCCACTGCTTGATGTGGCTGCTTCTCCCAGTTTTATGAATGGGCCCACCCAGTATGGTTTACTTATAGAAATTCCACACAGATGTGACAACTGTGGAAGGGGTTGAAGATGGAGGCAGGGTTATTTCAGTTGCATGTACTTACAGCATGATCCTATGCATGGTTACTCTGAAATAAATCCTATTGGGTTCCATGTGGCTTACTCCTAGGGAAGTGCATATAGGAATATAGCGCTGGGCTTAGTTATGCCCAAGTCTTCATGGAAAAGGTGGGTTTTGAGGTGGGATATGAAGTGAGAACTTTATATATTCCTGAGCAGTTTCTGCAGCTAGATGTGTGGCTGAGTTTGTAGAGATGATCTAGACATTATATCTCCATGATGGTTGCTTTAAATACTGGTATCTCCTTTTTGCAACTATCCAGTGAATGCAACATCATTTGGAAAAGGGCAGAAACTAAGGAGGTGCCTAGAGCACAGCCTCCCATGCATCATAAGATGTCAAGTGGAAAAGGAGGAAAAGACCAATAGAGCATATTTTTATTGAACTTTAATGATGTAACAAATACATGTGACACTATGATATAATTCATTTACCACATTAGCAGATCCAGACTTGCTGTGTGTAATGTCTGAATTAGGTCTAAATGAGTTGGCATCACACAGGTGTTCTGAGAAGCCGTTCCAGGGAGAAGGGGCATCAAGGAAGAAGGGATAAATACTGTACCTGAATGTGTTGCCAGTGGGTGAAAGGAGAAAAAAAAGTCCCCTTTCCCAGCATTATGGACCCCATTTAAATTGAGATCACCATGACTGCTATCAACATTGTTGAAAACTTTGGGAGATGCACTTCTTCGATTTCCCCATTCCCCATCTAGTTTGGCCATGAGAGCGTGAACAAATCCTTCCCACTGCGTTTTATATTCACCGGTGACTGAGTTATCACACTCTAATTTAAATTCTGACTTGCAAAAACTTTCTGACAATCAATTAACATACCCCCCCCCCAAAAAAAAAGCAGTAGCAGCAAAAAAAATCTGTTGCACTATACGAATTGCATTACTCTTAGCTAAAATCTTTTGTGGGAGCTCCTTGGAAATAGCTCAGTTGGACTGCTGCAAAGAGCAAGTTCAGCTCTCCAGTCAGGAATGCTCAGTGATCCGGATTGAACATATTACAGTCACTCAGATGTTATCAAATCAAATGCTTAGAAACGCATGAAATGTGATAAGACAAAGGAGAAAAAAGATGTGGGAAGGCATGCAAGAGGCCACATTTCAGTACTGACCAAAACTGTTCAGGAAGGATTGGTACCAATTAATAGTAAAAGATGTGGAAAATATTCTAGTCCAATTGTATTTAACTGATGGCTAGTTAAGATGTGCTCTCTGAATGTCAGGTACTCCCTGGGGCATCGGGTGGGCCATTGTGAGATACAGGAAGCTGGGCTAGATGGGCCCTTGTGGTGGTCTTGATCAGGCTGTTGCTAAGGGAGCATCAGGCCCACAAGTCAACTAACATCATGGCTTGGGACCATTATACTTGAAGGACTCCCATATGATACTGCCTGCCCTTTGGGGTCAACTGAGAAGGCCCTCTTGTGTGTCCCACCATTGGCAGCAGAACTGCATCTGGTGATGATGCATGAGGGGTACTTCTCCACGGCAGCACTCAGTCTCTGGAAATCCTTGCCCCAGGAAGTGAAGCAGTCTCCATCTTTGCTACTGTGTGATGGTAGACTTTTTTCCATTCAGTTTTTGGGGCCTAATTGTTGTCATGTGTTATGGGGTAGATTGTTTTGCTTTTTCTGTTCATATTATTATTATTATTATTATTATTATTATTATTATTATTATTATTATCATCAACAACAACAACAACAACAACAACAACAACAACAACAACAACAATAATGGTATTTATATACCGCTTTTCAGCAAAAAGTTCACAAAGCGGTTTACAGACAAAATCAAATGATGAATGGCTCCCTGTCCCAAAAGGGCTCACAATCTAAAAAAGATGCAGAACACCACCAGCAAACAGCCACCAGAAAAGACACTGTGCTGAGGTGAAAGGGGAGTAGTTACTCTCCCCCTGCTAAATATAAGAGGAGCACCAATTGAAAAAGTGCCTCTTGCCTAGTTAGCAGGGGAGGCAGGCAGGATATATTAATTGGATACTGCTTGTGTGAGAACATTTGGTTGGTACTGCTTGTCCTTGCTGCTTTTTGTGTTATTTTCAGTTTATTTTTATTGCATTATTTTTTAATATGCTGTTAGTCACCTTGAACACCCCCTTATTGGGAGGAAAATGTGAGATATAAATATTTTAATCATCCTTATATCCTCATCATCACTACCACTGTTAGTGAATGTGTAATGTCTTTTAACATTTTTATAATGTGGTTGAGAATGCTCATTCATTTAGATCAGAGCCAAATATTACCTGCATTTAAATAAATGATCTAAATAAATGAGTACTTTCAACCTCCCCACCACTCCCCCAGGCCCTGCTGTGTTGCTTATAAGTGTGTGAGAAAGCGATTTTGAGAGCATGCCATGAATGTTAATCTCCCTTTTGTCTTCTGTATTAAAACATGTACCCAAAAAATAAAGACTCTTCAACTAACAGCAATGTTCAGTACTCAACTGAATTGATTCTTTAGCCATGCCAATCTAGGGAAGTCTCTGCAGGGCGTAGGGATGATCCAGTGCCTCAGCCTTGCTTGATGGTGTAACATCTGCCTGCATTACTCCTCCTTCTCTAGATTTGAAAATCAAAAGGGGAACAGAGTGGAAGAGGAAGTGCGGAGGAGAGGAGACCACTTCTCTATTCAGCATTTTCTTTTTCCACTTTGTTCCTCTATTTGGATTCAAGGAACTGGAGAAGGAAAAGGAGGAGGGATGGAAGCAGGCAGGCAACTGGAGGGCGCCTCTACCAACCTGCCACCAAGGCAACTGCCTCATAGATGGACCAGCCCCTGGTTAAGCTGTGAACTCATTAGGTGACTTTAGGCAAGCCACCAATTCTCAGCTTCAGCTCCTGTTTGCAAATTTTGATGCTTAGGAAGGTTGTTGGGATGTTATACTGGAATCACTCAGAACACTTGAAATGTGCCATATAAATACTAAGTGTTGTCATTATGCACAGATAGGCAAGGCTGGCCTTGGAATCTTCTAAATGAAACCTATTATCTTCACTCTCCTGTGTAAAAGACCCTGCTATGTTCTTTCAATGGAGGGAGATTGGATTTCATTTATTCCCAGCCAAAAAAAGTCTAATGTGTCTTATAGATATAGGTATAGATATGACGCTAACTGAACTGTAGGTTGCCCTAATCTTTCATGCCGTGGATCACAATTAACATTAATTGGTTCTGTCTCTGTGGTAAAATACACCTCGGTTGACAAACTCAACTATCTGATATCTAGGAGCACACAATAATAATAATAATAATATGTACAGTAGTACAGATGGAGCACCTGAGGAGTGAAATAGCAAAGAAGGTTGACAACATGTTCAGATGATTCTCTCTGATAAAGGAATGACGCTCTTTCCTGACAGTGAGCCATTGAGAGGGGGCAGAAACACAATGCACGATGGAGGGAATGAAAGAGAGAGAAGGCATAGAACTATACATGAGAACAGCACTGAACATATACCCATCTAAAGGTATTTGTGCAATTTGCTACAAAATGCATAGGTTGCTGTGATAAGTAGTGACAGTTATAGTAAAAATGTATGTGCTTTTTTAAATATGCACAATGCTGGTTTAAATACAGATAGGAGCAATTGTTTTGATCAATGTGTTCTGCCCTGCAATGTTTTTGTGTGTGTCTATAATAAAACATATCTTAGATTCAAGCTTGGTTATGCTTCAGTCCGCAACCTCAATAAAATCCTGAAGGGCAAACCAAGACCAAGTGTATTTAAACTGCTTTGAATTATTTAGCAACGGAGCATGATTTGGAGCTCTTGTGTGTACTGCAACTGGCCAAGTAAATTCCTTGTCATTAACAAACTGAATGAGAGTTATTATGTTCCTGTTAGTATTTCCTATGTAGTATAGCTTGAAGGTGAACATTGAAAGCACTGTTATTATCAGGCTAATTACACAATCATCCCAAATTGAGTTGATACTGAATTAAAAACATGCATTATCCCGGGATATCCGTCGTTTATTAAAAGTTTAAATATGTAAAATATTTAAAACAGTCTTAACGTTTCACCACTACTATCTGTGGCATCTTCAGAAGGTGAAAAACAGCTACTACGAGCGTGAAAAGCAGCTACTACGAGTGTCCTTGGTCTCATAGTGTCAGACAGTAGCGTCACTAGGACGCACGTCACCCTGGGGCAGGGGGCGCGCGTCACCCTAGTGATGCTACGATATTGGCGCGGGGGGGGGCGACCCGGCTCCCCCCCCGCGTCGCCCTCCGGACGCTCAGAGGCCGGCCCGGGAGCCGGCCTCGGAGCGTCCGACCCCGTCGGCGCTCCAGGGCCTTCTCAAAGAAGGCCCAGGCAGCACGTCCATCCGGGTATTTCCATCCGGGTATCTCTGTGCATGCGCGAAAATCTGGAAAATACCCGGATGGACGCGCTGCCTGGGCCTTCTTTCAGAAGGCCCTGGAGCGCCGACGGGGTCAGACGCTCCGAGGACGGCTCCTGGGCCGGCCTCGGAGCGTCCGAAGGGTGTCGCGCGTCACGGAGGTGGCGCGTGCGGGGTGCGCGCGTCACCCCATGGCGCGCGTCACCCGGGGGCGCCCCGCCCCCCCGCCCCGCTCCAGCGACGCCCCTGGTGTCAGATGTTGGTATTTAAGGGTTAAGCACAGCTCCCTTGTATCTCAGCAGCCAGTTGAAATGCTAACAAAATGATAATCAACTGATAATTGATGCAGACTACCGCATCACCTCCCCTTTCCGCCCTGCCCTATTCCATCCCTCACTGCCACTCTCTCACCCCCTGCACAGCCTTACCCAATGTGGTGGGCATCCCCGTTCCATCGCCATGCAGACCCAGCCACTAGTGCAGATCCCCATTCCCAGCCTGCTGGTGCAGATCCAAGTAGACCCACTACAGCACCAGAGGCTTACTCCTGACAAAGGAACAAATGTTCCCTTATCCGGAGGAGACCTCTGGGATTCCCCCCTCCCCCGCAGGATGCAGAGCATGCTCCGGTGGCACGGCTGCATCGGCAGGGGTGGGGGAGTTGAATAGGATTGGGCTCCCAATCAGTGTTGAGCAGTCTATCTGGCATGGCTAGTCCATTGGTCTTATGTGTCTATGTAAGATACTGGTCAGTTGCTAAATAGGTGGAGGAGTTCTTTCCATCAATGTGTATCCAGTATGTGGCATTGTCTTGCTCAGTGTATAAATAAAAGGAAGTTTACGGTGGAATCCTATACCTGTTTACCCAGAAGTAAGTCCCACTGTGTTAAATGGGCTTACTCTCAGGTAAGTGTTATAGGATTGCAGCAGTAGAAGCAGGAAAATAAAAGTTTTTGGTCATTTAATAGCATCTCTCAGTGTTTTATGATGCTAGAATATAAATGTTGCATTTCTGTTTATGACTCTGAGTGTGTGCTGACAACCGCTCAAATTCTGTTTAAGAATATGTCTCCATGGCTCCAGTGACATTTCTCATCTTCTCCTTTCTGTCTCTCTTGTCCAAGGCTGCCGGATAATTTGGTATCAGTCTTTTTAGTTCTGTATAATTTTCATGTCTGTATGTTATGACTGTATTATGATGGTACTATCTGATTTCTTTTATTATGATGAAAAATTCCTCCTGATCTTGTAAACCGTTATAGCAAATAAAGAAAACCACCCTCCTATTTCCTGCACTGTTCCTTAGTTTCATCCTCTCTCATGATGCACCATATCTATCAATCTCTCTTTCCTCACATATTTGGCTCCCTCTCTCACTTAAAAGAAAGGATTCAAATTCTCGACCATTTTTCCTTGCATTTCAAAATGATTGTTCCCATGTAGTTATTCATAGCTTCTTTATTCTAATTTTATTCTTCTTAACTCAGCAAGAATAATAATAATAATAATAATAATAATAATAATAATAATAATAAGCAGTATTTGAATGTGCAAAGCACAGGGCTAGCTCAGATCTCCACTGCATCTGAGGTGGCACGGCAAGTCATTCCTCACCTTGTGCAGGTCCCTGGCCAACTGCATAGGCTCTCATCTCTCTCCCACCTTACTTGGCAGTGCATTAGAACCACCTCATCTTCTTCCCCCTCTGCCTCCTCTTGTTTGAAAAATTAAAAGGGAGAGCTTGAAGGAGCAGAAGAGGGAATATGGAGACAAAGGTTGTAGCCTAGAGCAGGGCTTCTCAACCTTTGGAGGCCCAGGTACCCCCTATCACGGTACAATTTTCTGAAGCACCCCCTGCTAATTAATTGCTAATTAATTGGATTAATCAATTAGCTAATTTATCATTAAATAAAAAGTACTAAATTTTAAAAGTGGAAAATGTCTTACTTTTGTGTGTGTGTGTGTGTGTGTGTGTGTGTGTGTGTGTGTGTGTGTGTGTGTGAGAGAGAGAGAGAGAGAGAGAGAGAGAGAGTGAGTGAGTCAGACAGGGGGATTGCATTTAAGTTCTAATTAACAAGTAATTAACTACTGATTGATGCTGATAAGGTGCATGCTCTGGCGTACCCCTGCCATTGGTCCGCGTACCCCTAGGGGTACCCGTACCATAGGTTGAGAACCTCTGGCCTAGAGTGTCTCCTGGGAGACACTCTAGATGGCCACCACTCTTCTGTCTTCCACACATTTCCTCTTCTGTTCCCTTGTTTTTTGCCTGGCTTTTTAAAATTGTGGGAGCAGGTGCAGGGTCAGGGTCAGGTAAGGGGTGATGGGTGAGGTAGAAGCCAGTGGAAAGGTACGGTGGACATGGCAGGCAGGATGCTTCACTCTCATTAGTAGGCTGGGGCGATATTATCTTGATGTAATCCTTACAACAACCTGGTAAGTAAAGTATTACTATCCTTCGTATGCTGGAGGGGGCAGAGATCTGCAGCTGGAGACCTGAGACTGAGAGAGACTGGCTTGCCTAAGGTCACATAGTGAGAATTCATGGCATAAGTGAAATTCAAACTGGGGAGGTTCTGATTCACAGTTACGTTTCTTAGCTTTTTACGCTACACTAGCACTGACATGGCTGCTAACTATTCCCTCCCTTTCTCTCCCTGTTCTTGTCTCCATCTTTATTCGGTTATAAACCTACAAGCAGGAATCATTGCCGTTTTTTATCTCTTGCACAGTGCCTCATACATCCTAAGAGCTCTGGAAGCAGTGATGATGAAACGGTGATGTTCAGAATTATCAGCATCACTAAATTGGAAGGTATTAGTACCTTCGCTGGCAGCTTCAAAGCAGACCTGCTGCCGCCACCGCCTTCTTCAGCGACAACGAAAAGGCAAAGTTACTTCCAACTTGACAAAACTGCATGCACTTGATAAACTTCAATTATCCCCAAAGAAACATTAAACCATTGACATTATCCACTGGTAGCAGATGTTCAGGATCATATACTCAGCAGACACACTTGTGCTGAATTTAAAAAAGGAAAAGTGGAAAAAGAAATCTTGACATCTCCGTCTTTCCTGCATTTAACACTACATTCTAAAACCGAAGCATATGCAGAAAACTATTTGCCAACAAGTGTTTCAGACAGCAGTAAATCCTAATGGTTGAACATACTCCGTTTACTTATTGCACTGTTTAAAGGCATATCTACCAACGAGTGGCAGAGCTACCTCAAGTCCACCCTGCATTTCTTAAGCATTAACAGCCCAATTTCTAACTAAATGCTACCCGCAAAACGCAGCGGCGCCAGCACGGGCTCTGCTGCATCCTGCAGGCAGCTGGAGACCATGCGGGGGCAGAAAGGTAAGTTAAAAATTTCTTTAACTTACCCACCTCCACTCTTGCATTGTCTTCAATGGGTCTACTTGGACCTACATGAGCTCTTTTGCTGACGCAAGTTCAAATAGAAGGAAGGAGGTGTGTCGGGGCAAAATGGAGGACAGGATATTGGTGGTGCCATTGCTGCTGATACCTGCCCTCTGCTTGCCCCCCCAGGTCCTGATCTCCTCCCTGTTCCACCCATGTTCTGCCCCATTTGGCCCCCCCAGAACCCCCCCCCTCAGCCTTACAGGCACCAGCAGATACGAAGGGCTACCCTGGCTTGGAAGGGCTACAATGCTTGGAAAATGGCTGCCAGCAGTGTGCAGCGTGCATTGTTGGCAACCATTTTACAACAGCAGAACTCTATTCCACTGTCATAAATCCCTCCACTAGTTAGGATCGAGCTGTACATTTATTTACTCATGCAATAGTATTTACATATAGTTGGTATGCCATTTCCAAGCAAACCTAGTTTTGAGTGCTCAAGATGCTTTCTTCTCAATAAGCAATTAGTACTACAAACAATTAGAGCTATCTGATCTTTAAAACTGTAGAATACTATTACTTTACTTTTCAAGACTAGAAAATCATGCATCAGCATGTAGTAGGTTAGGAGAGAAAATCACGCACCAGCATGTAGTAGGTTAGGAGTCAGACTTGCTATCGAGAACCTTGTGAGGTCAATCAGCAGACGCTGGGACACATATCCTCCATAGAACTGTGGGAGTTGAAAGTGGGAGATTTGAGCAGTGTTTGGGAGATATGGGTAGCAGAAACAAAATTCTGTCAGTGGAAAAATCCACTGTAGTAAAACAGCAGACACCCCTCCCTGAAGGAATAAAATCAGAACTGTTTGTTGTAACAAGACTAAAGACACTCGGAAAGGGTTAGCCACGTGGAAGAGAACATCGTACATGTTCGTTTTGTTTTCATTCCATTTGTTTCCCATTTTATTTATTCTCATTTTACACGGATTTTTGTGGAGATCAACCCCATCTTCTGATGTGTATAATGTCCACATTTTTCCAATCAAATTGCATGAAGCCTGCTTCTGGAGATGGAGGGTCATTCGTCTATCAGGGCTAATTGCCAGACCACCCACCTCCTCTTCTTCCTCGATGAAACTGAAAAATAAACTGAAATGTAAACCTACAGATTTTGCTATCTGTGAGCCCAATCCTATCCCCTGCCACGCTATAGCATGCAGCCCCGCCAAAGGCATATGCTGCATGCTATGGTGGGGGAGGAATCTGAAAGTAAATGGGAGGTAAGAAACATTTTTACTTGCCTCCGCATAAGCCTACAGGCTGCCTATGGGTCATCTTGGACATCAGCCATTTTGGTGGCATATGTCCGAGGAGAGAAAAGGGATGGGGAGGTTTTGGAAAGAGGGGGGTTGATCTGGCATGTCAGACTGCCATTGTATCCACCCTCTCCCTCCCCTTCCCTGCCCCCAGTTCCTCCCCAACATGCCCTGTTACTCTCCCTCCCCATCCATAATCCACCCCCTGCACTGGCTTACTTGCACTGGAACAGGTTGCCAGCTGCAGCAGCAGGCTGCTGATACTGCCACTGCTTTGTGGGGGCAACTCAAAAATGGCTGCCAGCAGCGCATTCTGTATGACAGTGGGACAATGTCCCACTGCTGTAATTTGGGGATAGGATTGGTCCATGGATGAGCTTTAAGGTGAGTTTGAATTGATGGTTAAGTCTACATTTTTGTTAAACTTTCTTCTCAGCTAGCTATGTTTGCACAGTGGCCTTTCTCAATTTAAAAACACATGCTAGTGTTACCCCTTTCAGTATTGGGTTTAATGGGAAATTGTGTCTTTTCCTTTGTAAACGATGCAGATCTTGTACTAATTGCACAAACTTTTACCTTACCTATACAATGAGAAACCTTTATGCTATGTACAGAGGTGATGCTGGGCCAGCCGACACCCAGTGCGGGGAGGATGTGATGATGCTGTCACGCACCCCCCTGCATTTTTGCATCACCCCCTGCTTCTGGAATGGCTCCGATTTGGAGCCAAATGGAGGTGAGGGTGGGTGGGAGGACTCTTCAGCGCTTCACTCACCACTCTGACTGCTCAGAGCAACAAGCGCTCTGCACTCCCCCGCAATGGGGTGGTGGGGTGCCCCACACCACCCACACTGGCCCAGCGATGCCACTGGCTACGTGTCTGATTTTTTTCCAGATCCTTAAGGTAGTATCAGAATACCTGAAATGTCCACACCAACTGGACGGGAAACACAGAAGTTGCCAACGGCAGCGTATCTGCTGGATTTCTGTCCCTGAAATCAATGTAGATCTTAAACTCTGTGTCTTTTTAACTGCATATAAAACTGGTTCCATCTTACTGAAAATGTTACTGAAAATGTTCAGGTTCAATGTCTTAATGTAGTAGTGCAATTCCTGAAAGTTTCATACAATTCAGGCAGAAAATACCACAGTTGCAAGCATCAAAAGCCAGGGCAGTTCTCCACTGAACTCAATGTAAAAGAAAAATGAATGAAAAATGTATGTTTATGAGTGCGGATTTAAATTGTTTATAAAATGGGTTCTTTTTGTCTATTCCTGGAAAGTTTGCACAGATGATGCCCTAAGGAAGTAATACAAATACTGCAAATTGCAGGCAATTTGGTTGAAAATTGCAGACGTTATAAGCATTGGAAGATGGGATGGGTCTCCACCAAAATGTAAAATGAAAACAAATTGATTCCCATTCATTTTCATTCTTGTCAATTTTACTTTCATTTTAAAAGCAAATTGAATGACAATGAATGAGGCACGTCCTTTTTAATCCCCGTTCTTTTGAAAATGAATGCACATGTCTAGCAGGCTTGGTATCAGAGGTCGATCAGGTCAGGCATCCATCAGAGGGCCGGCATATTTATTTATTTATTTATTTATTTATTTACAATATTTATATCCCGCCTTTCTCCCCAAAGGGACCCAAGGCGGCTTACAACAAAACAGAAAATACAAAAAAATACATATAGATAATTACGTTTTAAAACAGTAAAAAACAACTAATAAAAAACATCTAAAAATTGATTAAGAAAGATTACATTTAAAACAAGATCATAAAAACAGCAGCACCCCATCCGTACCAGCAAGATGTTAAAAAAGGCAAAGGCTCAGAAGGCTTCTTTGAACAAGAAGGTTTTTAGGCCTTGCCGGAAACTGATAGGTACTCAATCACTTCGAGTTGCAGGTCTCCAAACCTCATACTTACCTTTAGTATAATAAAAGCTCTTGAAAGCTCAAACATGCCCTTTCCTCTCCCCCTCACCTGGTGTTCTTCTGTTGATTTTTTCCATCGGACACCTTCAACATTTCATAACTCTTGGTGAGGGGGCAGGGTTGGGGTTGAGTATTTATTTATTTACAGTATTTTTATCCCGCCTTTCTCCCCGAAGGGACCCAAGGCGGCTTACAACAACAACAACAACAACAACAACAAAAGAAAATACAATACAAAAAATAATCACATTTTAAAACAGTAAAAAACAATTAATGAAAATTAATAAAAACAGTATCTAAAAATTGATTAAAAAGATCATAGCACAATTAAAACAGGAGCATAAAACAGCAGCACACCCCCCCCCCAGCAAGATGTTAAAAAAGGCAAGGGCTCAGAAGGCTTCTTTGAACAAGAAGGTTTTTAGGCCTCACCGGAAAGTGTCCAAGGAGGGAGCAGTTCGTAAGTCAAAGGGGAGGGAATTCCATAAGGTTGGTGCCACTACTGAGAAGGCCCTATTTCTGGCCGCTGCCCCTCGCACCTCCCTGGGCGATGGTACCCACAAAAGGGCCTTCTCTGATGATCTAAGGAGACGAGCTGGACTATATAGAAGTAGGCGGTCTCTCAAATATCCTGGCCCCAAGCCGTATAGGGCTTTAAAGGTCAAAACCAGCACTTTGAATTGGGCCTGGAAACAAACCGGCAGCCAGTGCAGCTGTCGAAGGACCGGCCGGACAGAGTCAAACCGCCTCCAGTGACCACACGGGCCGCCGCATTCTATACTAATTGCAGTTTCCGAACCATCTTCAAGGGCAGCCCCACGTAGAGCGCATTACAATAATCTAGTCACAATGTCACCGTGGCATGGGTCACTGTGGTCAGGTCTGCACGATCCAAGTACGGTCGCAGCTGGCGCACCAGCCGAAGCTGGGCAAAGGCCCCCCTGGCTACAGCCACCACCTGGGAATCCAGGAGCAGCTGCGGATCCAGGCGGACCCCCAAGCTGCGGACCTGCTCTTTCAGAGGGAGTGCAACCCCATTCAGAGCAGGACGATACTCTAGTACCTGCCGGCATAGCTATGCTGACCCGTGAACCTGCAGCACTGTTAGCAGTGGTAGTGCCCATTGTGCCATTGGGGGTAGACATGGGATGTCATGGGGTCCCAGTGCAGGACTTTTCCCAGGTCCCCCAGAAAACTAGCACTGGCACTGAGGGTTAGGAAAGCCTCCATTTTGCTTCCCATTAAACTATACTTGAGTGAAGTTGTTTCAAACTCTGGTTTTCTTAGAATTAGATGTTTTACAGCCCAATCCTATCCAAAGTCCTGTGCTGCAATGCAGTGGTGCCGGGGCAGGTTCCGCTCTATCCAGCGTGGGACTGGAGGTCTCCTTGGGGGAAGGGGATGATTGTCCCCTTTCCCTGTATTGAGCCCCAGCAGCCCCTATGGGGCTATTCAGAGGCATGCCAGCAAAATGGCCGGCGCAGCTCCGAGCAGTCTGTGTTGGACTTTCAAGCCCGGGATGGAGGATAGGATTTGGCGGAGGCCTCCTCTGCTGAGCCTGCCCCCCTCCCGAACCTGATCTGCCCTCTTCCCCATCCCGAAACGCCCCCTCCCTGGCTCCTGCCGCCCTCCCCCCGCCGGCCAGCGCGGAGCTCACCTGCCTCCAGCAGGCATTGCTCCTTCGCCTCCACACTGGTTGGGACTGGCCTCCATGGCATTGCAATGTGCTTTACGGCGTGTTTGCGACAGCACGGAGCCTAGTACCACTGGTGGAGGCCGGCGTAGGATTGGACTGTTACTGTCAGACTTGATATGAACAGGGTCTGCCCATTTATCATCATCATTAGTGACCAGTTTTGTTCTCAAAAAGCAGCTTAAACAATGATCTACTTTAGCCAATCAAACTTCATGATTGTGGGCCTTGTTGTGTACCAAGCCAATCACTTCCTTTGTGTTTACATTTAATTAATGTTTCAGTTTAATTATAGTAAAACAATTACAGTCAGCAAGGAGGCTGCATTACCAGGACACAATTGAATGTCATCTAAGCCTTGCATTCATGCACGCATGCACGCATGCACGCATGCACGCACGTACACACAACACACTTGCAGACTTGTGGGTCTTGCTTTCCCATCATGCCATTGCACACCACTGGGAAGTGTGTGTAAAAGTACTGTGTGTGTGTGAATGGATCTTTCCCACCGGATTCATACTCTGTCAGGCGGTAGTGACATTTAATTGTGGCCTAGTAATGCAGACTCTCTTTTCCTCCGGCAGAAAGAGAATCAAAGCTCTGATCACAGTGAGTCTGTTGCCTGTTTCCCGCTTTGCAAAGCTTTCGTACTTTCTCTAAGGACAGGATCTTCATTCAGTTGACATTGTAACTCCTTTAACAGTTGTAAGTTAAGTTTTTATCCCTTCTCTGTCTTGCAAGTGGAGCATGCTGCTTCAGAACATAATAGTGAAATAATCAGCCAACAATTTCACACTATTACAGAAGAGAACACCATGAATTCTTTTCAGTTCCTACAAAGTTCTTAAGAAAAACTCAAAGACAGAACGTTGTTTAGTGATCAGTGATGAGGAGACGGAATTTAAATATTAAGAAGCAAGAATTTGCCTTCTGGTGAAAGATGATATTTGCATAATAACAAGAATGGCTCCTTTGTTGGAAAGAGAATTTGCTGACTGGAATCTAAAATCTGGGTGCCTGGATGATCTTCAACCTCATTTGGCAATGAGAAATATGCTAATGTTGGTGGCTGGTTGTCCATCATATTCTGAACGCTCGATGGGAAGAAAATTGAGAGAATATACAAATGGTACAATAAAAGGAGGCATTGAGCAAAAATTTCCCCTTCATACAGGTGCAATAACAATTGATTTTGATGGAGCTGTACTGGTTTACACCATCTGAAGAGCTGACCCAGAACATGAGCAAACAAGCTGAATATTTCAAAAGTGCTTACTTCACCAAAAATGCTACTGAGGTAAGGATGTGAAAATCCATTATAAAACTGCAGCACTTTGCCCTCTTTCTACCTTGGTAGGAATTGTAAATTTAATGCTATCTGCTAATATGTTTTTGCCTCAGGATTCTCGGTGATACGGTAGGGCAAACTATTCCAGTTTTTGAAAGGAGAACAAATATATTTTGCACAAACGCTATTTTGCTCAGATCTGAAACTCACTGGACAACCTTCAGCATGGCACTGTCTCTCAGCTTAACCTACTTTTCTGACTGTTGCCTGGCTAATGGGGGGCAGACAGAGGTCAGTCAGGTTGAGCACTGGCCAAGGGCCTACACCCCTCAGAGTACCTGCCTGGCTAGGCTGAGCCCCCCCCCCCTTCAATACCAGTGATTGAAGTACAGTAATAATCACTTCAATACCCGTGATACATTACCCGTGATACTTTATCTAGGAGCAGGATGGGTGGGGGCATGTGTAATCCAGCTCAGAGCTTTGCCCCAGCTTTGCCCCAGGGTAAAAAGTCTGACACCAGCTAAAACGTCACTCTGGGTTCCACTGAGGAAGGGCAGGATATGAATGAAACACTCTGTGAATGTTCAGGAGATAATGTGGTGTTTGGGACATGAAAAAGCACCTCAGCTTTTTAACTGGGAGAGTTGAAGGAACTCCTCTCTTTCCTCCGAATTTAGCTGTTTGTTTCAGAGATGAAGCAGTCTGTTACTAAACTGGCTATAGGCCGCCCAGCCCATCGTAACTGAAGTGGTCACTTCAAGAAGCAGATTGGTGGGGTAAACCTACCTTTGCCTGCCCACTTGCCTTCACTGCTCTTCCTCCTTCTTTTGGATTGGAAAAGGAAGAGGAAGCAAGTATGGAGGAGCGTCAAATGAAAGCCATGGAATCTTTTTTTCTAAGTAAAATGGCACGCGCCGTGCAACATGATTGGGAATTGCAACTGCAGTGGGGCAAAGTCCTAGAGACCCTTACCCCCTGCTGCAATTCCACCTCATTTTGCAACAACAAACCCCCTCCCCCCCCCCCGTGATTTATCTTTTAAAAAAGAAGGAACACCAGGCCACATTGCATATTTCACATAAGTAGATTGGTGAGTAAATGGACCACGGTGGCTTAGTGGTTAAGACGCTGAACTGCAGACTGGAAGTTCAGTAGGACAGCAGTTCAAGACCCGAGTGCTTCGTGACGGAGTGAGCTCCTGTCTCCTGTCCCAGCTCCTGCCAACCTAGCAGAAATTGCAAGTAGATTAATAGGTACCGCTGTGGCAGGAAGGTAACAGCGTTCCATTAGTCATGTCAGCCACATGATCACGGAAGCATCTTCAGACAGCGCTGGCTCTTCAGCCTTAAACGGAGATGAGCACTGCACCCTAGAGTCAGACATGATTGGCTTTTGAGCAGGAGATACCTTTACCTTAGATTGGTGAGTAATTTCCCAGGTTTTAGTTTCTCAGTCTTTGGGATTTCATCTTTTTAGGAAAGTGAAACTGAACTCTTCAATTTGCTTGCCTGTATGACTTTGACTGCTAAAAATAAACTGCAAAGGAAAACCATATGATTGTATAATGGACTATCTGGTTCCAAGATGTACAAAAGAACTGATTTTGGATCCTTTTTGAAAATGGCAGTAAGTTTCCACATATGCACCACCATATTCCAAAACTCTTACGCTCACGAGCATTTCCACCATATATGATAATTTAATCCCATTTGACCAAAACCTTCCCAAAGTTTTGTAGGTGTGTATATCTATGGGACGGATCATTCAAACATGAAATTATTGGTACAGCAGACACAATTTGTTGAATTTCTCTGTCAGCTCTGACCTTCCTTTCTTTTCTGTGCTCCTTTGGCCTAATTTTCACAGCAGGTGCAGCGGTAAAAACCTGTGTGTGAACTCTGTTACTTCATTCTGCAGGTGAGGCTCACTTGATGGAATATTCCTTCATACAAAACAAACAAACAAACAAAAATGGGTTCACACAGAAAATGAGATGTCAGGGAGAAGTGTTCCAGCCTAGCCTTCTCCCAAAATGCTAGTTTTGTGTTTATGTGTGTGTGTGTGTGTGTGTGTGTGTGTGAGAGAAAGAGAGAGAGAGAGAGAGAGAGAGAGAGAGAGAGAGAGAGAGAGAGAGAGAGAGAGAGAGAGAGAGAGAGAGAGAGAGAGCATTCCATTATGCGAAGGAACATTCCATTATGCACACTTTCAAGTGGTACAGGCTAGGCACAGGTTTATCACCTCATCTGCTGTTTATGAGAACCAGGTCTTTTTACCTGGTTTAGCATTCTATTTCCCACCCTTTTTTTGTCTTTAAATCTGTGCCATTCTGCTGCTCATCTTGTCATCTTTCAGTTCTTGGGACTGCACCTTGAGAACGTTCCTGGCTTTTGGAACGAAACGTTGGTACTCTCACCACCTGGCCTTGGATTTTAAATGTATTTTCTTGATTGCTGTTTTTAAAAGGGTTTAACCTTTTGATCTGTGATCCAGTGTTTTTAATACGTTTGCAATAGTTAAACTTGGCTGTTTTAACTACATGGCGTTTTTACTCATAAATCCTGCTTCTTGTAAAATTATATCTGTCCATGAAAGTTTTCGCTCTAACCAGGTCTTTGTTACCCACACCTCCTGTTAGCAGCCTGCCAATCATCACCTCTCGTCAACTGCTGGTGGCCTTGACTTCCCAATGGCTATTGACAGCGTTGACATCACTGTGACTTGTTAAGATGCTGAAAAGTCCATGGGAAGTCTGGCGAGTAGACCAATGTAAGTGCAGTGAAGCATTGCCAGAGAGAGTCAGCCTCATGGACCAAGTGTGCTATTTGCACACACCTTTTATTTACCATTATCTGTTTGTCAGAGTTTATCCTGGGCTTCAGGTCTGTTTGTGAGTCTTTTCCTGTGACCTTCCTTCATTTGTTCATAGAGCCTCCATGGGTTTCACTGTCGATGGCATAAAAGGCAAAGTGAGCAGGAAGGAAAATCTGTTTCCCAGAATAATTGTTTCAATATGTGAAGCCTTTTGTGTCTGTCTCGTTCAAAGTTAGAGGGTTTGCGGAATGGTTCAAAGGACCGGCTTCCTGTTATGTTGTGTTAAAGGGCTTTTAGCAGAGGAACGGTATCGTTTGTGATGGGAAGATGTTAGGCTTTGATCAGGAGCTTTTATGCTTCCCAAACACCCTTGTTCTGTTCAGTATGCTGTATGTGTGCCTGTGGGTTGCTTGATCTATGTGCAGTATATTTTGTTCACCGTCGTTCTTGTCACAGTATTATGCAAAGCTTATTAAAATGCAGAAACTTTCCTCCCCCTATAATTATTTCTCCTATGCAATTCTTTTGACCTCTGGCTAAGGCACCTACTGTATATTCCATATGGAATAATGAGCTTTTGTTTCTGCCGAGAAATGTTGGTTTAGCCTTCCCCTAGTCTATAAATCTATCTGGATCACACCAGTATATATACTCAGTATTGCATTTTCTTTCGTCTTCACTTTCAATTGTGCACATAAATAGAAACTGAGCCGACAGAAGCCTGTGGGGGACTGTCCTATCCTGAAGAATGTTACTGTTGTCAGAACTAGGTTTCCACATTCACTTATATCTTCATGGAAGCTTGCTGACACAAGGCTAACAAGAAACCCTCCTAACTAGGTGCACCCAAATTATGCATGAGGCAAAAGAGTGGATGAAGAGTTTTTCTCCCTTTCTCATGCTAGAATGAGAGGTCCTCCAGTGAAACTGACTGGCAAGAGATTTAGGGTGGACAAAAGGAAGTACAGTACTCCCCCCATATCCGCTGGGGATATGTTCCAGGCCCCTCCCTGGATACCTGAAACCGTGGATAAGAGCGAACACCCCCTCCATGGTTTCCTGAGGCCCCCCCGCCCTGCTTCCCCTGCAGGCAGGCATGCTCGCCCCCCAGCTCTTATTTTTCTTTCAGCAAACTTTGTTTCTTCCTTAAAACAAACAGAGAAGCAGCCTCCATTGCAGGCAAGTAGGACGAGACTAAGTCCTAGAGAGGCTCTGCAAGGTTTCTGTAAACCTTGCAGAGCCTCTCTAGGACTTATTCTCATTCTACTTGCCTGCAATAAGCAGCCAGAGGCAGCTTCTCCTGTTTGTTTAAGGAAGAAATGAAGCTTACTGGGAAAAAAGTAAAAGCCTAGGGGGGGGGGGTTCCCCGCAATCCGTGGATAACTGAAACCGTGGATAGTGAATCAGTGGATATGGGGGCCCACCTGTAATTCATACTTCACATCATCTAGGAACTTGCTACCACAAGATTTGGTGATGGTCAGTACCTTAGATGACTTTAAAAGGGGGCTAGACAAATTCATGGAGGACAAGTCTATCAATAGCTACAAGTCATACTGGCTTCATGCTACCTCTAAATTCAGAGACAGTGTGCCACTGAACATTAGTTGCAGGGAAACAATGGTGGGAGGGGGGTATGTCCTCATCTCCTGGACATGGGCTTTCCAGGGGCGTCTGGTTGGCCACTGTAGGAAACAGGATGCTGGACTAGATAGGGAGCAGTGCTGTTGCTTGACAAGCTATTTATTTATATTTGTACTGGCAGTTTGGTTTGCACATGTATGTAGTGCTGGGTGCATGCCAGGAGAGCATGTCTCATGGCAATTGAACTGGGCTGATGGCAGGAGGCTTCAGGTCCCACAAGCCTCAAGGAATGCCTCACCTTTGGTCTGTCAGAGCAATCTCCACCCCTCCCCCTGCCCACCACTCTAACTGGTTATCTTGGGAGAAACCCTGCCTTATGTTTAGATCATATGCCTTAGATCACCGATATGCCTTAGATCACATATT
This sequence comes from Plestiodon gilberti rubricaudatus, assembly GCA_026170595.1. NCBI lineage: Eukaryota > Metazoa > Chordata > Lepidosauria > Squamata > Scincidae > Plestiodon > Plestiodon gilberti. The sequence continues at coordinate 72,680,606 of JANXHW010000006.1, read as the reverse complement.
GCCTTATGTTTGTTTCTTTGAAAAATTCCATAACTGGCCACATCTTGATTGCACAGCACATTAGACCCTGCAAACACAAGTCACCTCCTGGGAGCTTCCTGGTTAGAGTAAACAAAGTTGCTAGCTACACAAAAGGTTCCTCAATCCTAGCTGACCAGGGACCAACTCCAGGGCCAACTCTTGGTTAAGCCCACAGTTCATTGCCACATTCTTGGCAGGGTGCAAAACAGTAAAGGTAGGTACCCATCTTGAGCTGAGGATGAGCAATCAAGGGTGATCAAGGCATGAAAGATTCTTGATGAGCTGACCCCACAAAAGTTCCTACAGTATGTGTTTCTATGAGAGTTTATGGACAACTCAGTAGAATGGCAAACAAGAGATGAGCTTTAAGGTGCAACGATAGGTAACAATTGTGAGGATAATCGAATAATGCGGAGGGAAGATCAAAAATACAATGCAAACTCAGGTGGGTTGGGCAGGAGCCTTAGTTCCAAGGAGGGAAGCAAGCCAGGGGAGCCAAGGCTGCATTCCTGGGGTGGGGGTTGCATTGCAAGGTGGATGGCTTGCACAAAAGGATGGCTGCTCAGTAGGTGCTGGAGCCTGGAGCAGTGGCTTTTCAGTTGTGCTGAGAGAAGGGTGCAAGGGGGAAGAGGAGCGATACCTATCCTGGGTGCCAACTGGCACTGCACTCCTTGGGTTTCAGAGGCAATGGGGGGGGGGTGCTTAATGTAGCACCAGTGGGTCCATGAATGACAGCAGCAACAGCGATGCATGAAAGAAGAACACCAGGGCCCAGTTTTTTATACCGTGGTTAGAGTGTAGATAACAGAGACGTGTGGACTTGGATGGTTTTTAACAAGTCAGTAATCCACAGCTTTATTCCCTTACCTGTACAAGGAGACTAACAACCCAATCCTATGCAGCACTGGGCTGCTGGCAGTAGTGCTTTGCAACAGCGGAAAAGAGTTCCGCTGTCACAAAATGGTCGCTGACAGCATATGGAGTGCTCTGTTGGCGGCCATTTTGGGAGGCAGCAAGAGGCGGTAGCACTCCCTGTTCATCACTGGACCTCGCCACAGTCGCCTGAGCAGGTAGCCTCTGGTTCCGCCCTGCTGCTGGATACAGCACACTCCTTTTTGAAGCGAAGCGTGTGGGGAGGGGAAGAAGGATAGGATTGGGCTTCATTATTATTATTATTATTATTATTATTATTTTATTAATACAATATTTATATACTGATTTTCAACAAAAATGTTCATAAAGCTAAATAAATGAATACATGGTTCCCTGTCCTCAAAGGGTTCACAATCTTAAAAGAAAAGAAAGAAAACACAGATGAGATGCTAGCAACAGCCACTGGAGAAGATGCCATGTTGGGGTGATGAAGGATAGTTGCTCCCCCCCCTCATGACATATGAGGACACCACTTTAAAGGGTGCCTCTTTGACCAGTTAACAGGGATAATAAATACCGACCTCACAAGGATGTTGGAAAGATCTTTTAAAAGACCCTAAAGCACTTTAAACAATGTTATATAAATAATAATAGTAATTCTTGATGAATATGTTTCTGGGAATTATGATTAATTGAGAACACCTTTATACCATCATCTAAGCCTATATTTGCAAAAACCCTAGTTGAATCTATAAAAGAGTAGAATTGCTGCCCTGATGGAGACTTTTATTTCAGAACTTTTAAGGAAAATTTTATTTTTATTGTTCCACTACTATACAATTGGTGCACTGCCTTCTGTTCTCTGCTGCAGGAGCAGAGATGGCATCTGTAGAGAGCAGTTATTCTGGATTAACGCTGGCATAGCTAAGAGCCAAGTTTGTCTCAGCATGTGCAAAAAGGCAGATAATTTTTATGATTGAAAACTGCCTATAGAACAATAACGTGTTTTAAAATCTTTGTTTCTCTCGCAATAAACTGACAAGTGAGACCTTTAGCATTCCCTTTTAATAAGTGAGGAATTTAGGATGAAAGTTATACATTTACAGCACAATCTTGAGCAATTAAATGGCAACGGAATGAGTTACCATTGCCGGGAGACGTTGCGAACATGCCGTAAAGCACATTCGCGATGCCTCGTGAGCAAGGAAGGCCGGCGCAGAGGCCGGCCTCCTTTGCTCCGTTGACAGAGCACCACTGTGGCTGCCGGACCAGGTAAGCAGGGATCCGGCAGGCTGTATGTGTGTGTGGTTTGCCGGGCGAGGGAGGGGGGGCATTGGCTGGTTTCAGCCATATCCTGGTCCCCACCGGGCAGCTGGGCCATTACATGGCCTCCTCCGACTTCCGCCGAAATCCGAAATCCAAGGAGGCCAGTTGGGCTGGCCTGCAGTTACACCTGGGAAGGGGGTGAGTGTCCCCTTCCCCGAGTAGATCTCCGGCCTGGCGGCAGCCTGGCCACCAATGCACAGAATCTGGCGGGCAGCCATGGGCTGCCGGCCGGATCCTTACAGTGGATTACGCTGTTAATGAGGCAAAATCCAGAAAGAGTTGAAAATACCCTATGCAAAGCCCAGATGAAATATCAAAATACTTGTGTGAGCTATGAGAGAGGAAGCTAGGCTGGATGCAAAACTCATCACAAGTGACTTAAAAGCAGCAACAACCCTTAGATCCAACCACAGCTGGCATCAGAGGTTGGCTAGGTCAGCCACTGGCCAAGGGTGAAGAAGTTCCTCATGGCCCTCAGAGCAAAGTGCTTGGGAGCCTGGAGAAACCTAACATCGACACTAGATACAGCACACAATTCTGCTTTGATGATAGGTCTCTGATATCCTGATCCATCTTGGTATCTATTAGGATTTGAGAATTGAGGGGGATCTACAATAGAAATGTGGTCACTAAGTAGAACCTGCTGAGTTTTGTTCTGGGTGCAGAGCCATTTCTCAACACTGTACAACTCATACAGCACCAGTGAGCAATCCTGCCGGAGACGTCACTAGGGCGTGCGCGTCCCCCTTTACTAATGCGTCCCCCTTTACTAACCCGACCCCCTTTACTAATGTTTGGCGTGGCCATAGGCCGCGCTGCGCTTTGGGGGCACCTAGCGGGCACCACTCTGCGCGCCCGACAGTGCCCACTCCGGGCGCCCCCTCAATCGTTGCAGCCGGCTCGGGGCTTTCCTTTTCCCTCAGGAACGGTCTGCGCATGCACAAAATAACGTTATAAATAACGTTCGCGCAGTGGGCCTTCCTCAGAAGGCCCCAGGCAGCCGGCCAGGGAAGACGTCCCCGAACCGGCTCTCCCGGCCTGGCAGCCAATCCCATTGGCAGCCAATGGTTTTTTTCAGACCTACACATGCTATTTAGCTGGCGTAAGTCTAAGGAGCCCCAGGAAATGTTGAGCCAGGAAAATTGGGATAGGATCCTGGTATGCATGACTGCTGCTGAGATCCACCCCCTCCCACCCTTGAACTGCCCCTGCCTGCCCTGCTCCCCATCCTGCTCCTACCACCAGAGGCGTCGCTGCGCCCGGAGCGGCTTGGGGCGGCCCCCCGGCGCCCCCCAATAAAAACCCCTGGCGCCCCCCCAACGCTTTTTACTGTTTTTTACTGTTTTACAGGGGGGGTAGTGTTAAACGGGCCTCTGTGAGTGTAGTGTGTGCTTTCTCCCCACGTACTTGTCATCTCTAAGCCGATCGGAAGCGCCCCAAAGTTCGGGCGCCCGGGGCGAGCTTCCTCCGGCAAGCGCCCAGAACTTCTTCGTTCTGCGCTTGCGGAAGTCCTTGCAGTTCTGCACCTGCGCTAAAGGAATGGTGCCCGGTGCAGTTAGCGCAGGCGCAGAACTGCAAGGACATGCGCAAGCGCAGAACGAAGAAGTTCTGGGCGCTTGCCGGAGGAAGCTCGCCCCGGGCGCCCGAACTTCGGGGCGCTTCCGATTGGCTTACAGATAACAAGTACGTGGGGAGAAAGCACACACTACACTCACAGAGGCCCGTTTAACATTAAAACCCCGGGAAAACATAAAAAACAGGTTTAAAAAAGGGAAAAAAAGGTTTCGAAAATGAAACCTAAGGAGGTCCACGCCCCCCAAGGAGGCCTCAGTGCCCTACGCCCTGGGGCCCACCCCCCCGCCCCATATCAGATGACGCCTCTGCCTACCACGAACTACCCATAAACTGCCCCAGTCACCACCTTATACCTGCTCCAGCATGGCCTGGGTGAGCTGTTGGCACATGCATGGGGCTTCCAGCTGTTTGCGCCGGTGGTTCTGCAGTGCACGACAGTGGCACACCATTTGTGACACTGCACCAAGACTTACAGCAGCAGATCGCAAGATCTGCTGCCATAAACCCAAGATAGGATTGGGCTGCCCATCTCAAGCTACATAAGGCTCTGAAGGTGATAACCAGCATTTTCGGTTGCACTCAGAAATGGACTGGGAGCCAATGACACTCACAGCCCGGTCCAGCCCAAGGCAACTGCGGTACAATTCAGGCACAATTGCAGCCCAAGTGCTTTAGGCCCGAGTTGTGCCTGAATTGTGCCTGAGTTGGGCTGCAATTGTGACTGAATTGCAGCCCGGTCCAGCCCAAGGCAACTCCGGTACAATTCAGGCACAACTGCACAATTCAGGCACAATTGCAGCCTAAAAGTGGGTGTGTTGGGGGCGTGTCGGGGTGTGACGGGGGCGGTTACGAATTTTGGTCCGGTTCCAGACACTGGAGAGCCACTGACACGCCCCCTCGAGCCCAACTCAGGCCCAAAATTTGGGCCAGCAAAAAGGGTGGACCCAAATGTGAGGAGACCCATAGGAGCCATTTTACCTTACCCACACCAGCCCTCTCCTGAAAAGTTCTAACACCCTGGGCCCAAGTTGGGCCTGAGTTAGGACCGAACAGGTGTGGCCTAACTCTGGACATGGACCCAAATAGTTACCCTATCAGCACCCAGCCCCACCCAGCCTCTTTCCCACAAAAGCCCAGCCCCAGCCCTCCACTCTCTCTCTCTCTCTCTCTCTCTGAGCACATGGCGTGGGGTTCTGTCCCCCAGCAGCCACAAAGTGGGACTTTGAAAACTTTTCTAACACCCCACTTCTCTCTTCTCCTCTCTCCTCTCTGCCCCCCTCTAGGGCAGAGAGGGCTGTTCTGCCTGTGGCCAAACTGTTTACTGCTGTGCCTGGGCAGCTGTCTCCATGCAAGTGTTTGCTAACCCATGTCTTTCTCCCAGCCCCTCTCTCCCCCCCCCCATACAGGCAACAACACCAGCAGGTAAGTGCAGGGTTTGTGCTGACATGTGGTCTGACGTCTGCCTCTTTGCATAGAGAAATATAGGTAGGATACATGCCTCTATACCAATGTCTTGTCTCATAGCTGCCTGCATAGCCTGCCATGATATGCCTCTATACCAATGTCTTGTCTCATAGCTGCCTGCATAGTCTGCCATGATATGCCTCTATACCAATGTCTTGTCTCATAGCTGTCTGCATAGCCTGCCATGATATGCCTCTATACCAATGTCTTGTCTCATAGCTGCCTGTATTAATGTGAGCACACAATGCCATGAGTGTGGAACTGTAACCCATATGTAGACACCAGCTGTTCCCCCCCCCCTCTTTTCTCCACAGGGTCTACCGACAGGTCAGTATTGCTAGGATTGCCATGGTTGTGACCCCCAAGTTGTGTTGTTGTCTCTCTCTTTGACCCCTTTCCCTTACAGGATCATGCTCACCGTACACCCAGGGAAGGAGCGCAGACCAGGCTATGTGTCTCACACCACTCAGCTGTGTTTAATTTCTCTCCCTGCAGGCCTTAGCAACCGGCACACTGGCATTTCTTCAATGGCGATTGCTACCACGCAGCAGCTGCCATGGAACACCCCCATGTTGTTCGTCCCCCCAGGAATGCCCACTACCACAAACCGTCCGGGGAGCACCCCTGGGCCTGCAGTCTGGTTGCCCCACGGTCACCTGCCTTGATGCTGCCAGAGAGGTCTGGGAGCCTGCCCTGCAACCCACCTCAGCTGCTGCTGCTGCCCCACCGCCCTGGCTGCCTACTTGCTGTCCCTCCCCTTTCTATGGAGCAGGCCGTGGGGAAGAGCCCGCATCTCCAGGTCCATGGGGCTCACCTGATGCTGCTGCTGTGGTCCTAGAGGCTGCTGTGCCTACCCCTGGCCGCCACGCCCGGCCATCTCTGCCACTGTTCCAGAACAATAAAGATGCCCCTGGAAACACATGTCCCCAATGTTGCACAAGCACTGCCCCACACACCCACACAGGCAGGCCCCAGCACACAAGCCTCTGCATGAATCCCAGCCAGGGTCCGCCACAGCCATCCCTGGGAGAACACAGCGGGGGGCCTGCCGGACCCTCTGGGACCAGAGGGGAGGGGGGAGTTGGGGGGCCTGTCAGGCAGGCAAACACTGACGGGCACTGTGGCGCACGTCCGCGAAGAGCCCTTTCAGCAACCGGGGCTCTCACCCACCCTCGGTCGGCCCATCACCGGCGTCCGTGTCCGCCCGTCACCAGCGTCCGTTTCCGCCCTCTGTCCGCCCGTCACCGGCGTCCGTTTCCGCCCATCAATGGCGTCCGTGTCCGCCCTCGGTCCGTCTGCATGAGAGGCGCCCGTTCCTGCATTGCCTCCATCTGCGAAGTGCCCCCTGTGCCCCTATCGGTCTCTGCAGACCCCTCTCCCTGTATCCCTCTCCCACCAGCCGTGTTGTCTGTCTGTTTCTGACCCACCCGTGCCCCTCCCCAGCACCCCCTGTCAGTGTGCCTGCCTCCCCTCCCACTCCCTGATGATGGACGCTGGCACCCCCCATGCCGCCAGAGCGCCTGCCGCAAGGTGCCGACGTTGCCCCATCTGGGGGTGTGATGAGCTGCGTGAGCCCTTCCCGCTCGCAGCAGACAAGCCCACGGCATCTCTCGGTCTTGGCCGGGGCACGGAGCAGAAGGCATGCTGGGATGCCTTCTTTGTGGGCATTGCCACGGCCCTTGAGGCCCAGGGCTTCAGGCAGCGCACGGGCATGTCCTGGCGGAGGCGGTTCCAGACCTCATGAGACCCCCCCTTGTGCGTGCCGTTCCCACCCCCTCCTTCTCTTCTCTCCCCCGCTCACCCCCCCATGACTCCCACGTGCAGCCTCACCGTGGCTTGGGGGTGGCATCGCAGTCTGCAGGAGGGAGGGCAGTCGCACTCCCCCCTGCGGCAGGTGGCTGATGCCCAGGGTGCCCTGGGGCAGCTGGCACTGGCACAACCTCTGCCCTTCAGCTGACTGTCAAACGCGCAGTGCCTGCAGGCCCGCCTGTGGCTGCCCATCTGCTGCAACCGCTGCAGCAGCTGTGGTAGGTGCACGCAGACGGGCTGAGGAGGGGGCTCTTCGCTTCCACAAGACTGACAGCTCCCCACAGGAGCCTGCCTGCCTCTGCGGTAAGTTTTGCCGCGATCCTGGCCCAATGCTGTTGCCTCCAGCCTAACTCAGGCACAGTTGCAGCCTAACTCGGTCCTAGTTTGGGCCACAATTGGGCCACAATTGGGCCTCAACTGTGCCTGAGTTAGGCTGGACTGAGCCCTAATATTCCAATGGAATCATGTGCTCCTCCAAACTGGCCCTAGTTAAAAGTCTAGTGGCAGCATTTTGCACCAGCTGACGTTTCGAAATGATTTTGAAGGGCAGCTACACATAGTGCAATTGTGTGATAGTGCAATTGAGATGTAATTGTGGATTCAATATAAACACTTAAAAAGCAGAATTTATTTTGGGGTAGCAGTAGGACACACACATCCCTACCTGTGAATGTGTATGTGCCAAAAGATGTATGGCATAGACACGGCCTGGAACGTTTTGTCATCCAATTTTGCCAAAATCAGCTATTGGTTTCAAGACCTATAAACAGTCCTGCTTTGCTATCTTTCTGGTTATTTCTTCGACAGTAGAAAGCTGAAATGTTCTCTTCAGCATGCTTTGTTCATGCCTCCAAAACACATTCTTATCTGATAATGCCAGCTTGACTAACCCATTCTACAGGTTTTTGTGTCCTATTTGCCTCATCTCTCCCCCCCCCCCCCCCCGCATTCCAGTTCTCTTTGATTTTTATCCCTTCATCCCAAGGTACATGAGTTATTGGTGGCACCTGTATATTTTTATGGAATATTGTTTGGACAACAGGCCTTGAAACACATTTTTGTATTCCGTATCAGCATCTCATCAACCTTCTGGGCCTGTTTTTCTTCAACTAAGTATTTATACCAAATTTAAATGGTCAGGGCCTTTAGAACCAGTACAGCTTGTGCATCAAAATTGACTACCTGGAATTTCTGCTGAGCTGCCTCATCTTCATAATTGGAATTCAGATTACACTTACCGAACTCTTGCCGTCTTTTCCCAGAGTATGCTGCTAATGTGGTATTTGATTGGTGAAGGGGTTCAACTTTAAGTACTCTGTATGTTTTTTAAAGACATTGCATTAGCCTGTGCCCTTGTGTCAAATATTCAGTTTTACTGTTTAGTGTGCATTTATGTTATGAGAAGACCCACAAACCATTTATCTTCCAGAGCTGAATACAATGTACCAATGAAAAGATGGGTTTTCATCTTTTTCTGTAAAATGCCACTGCAATGCCTTGAGACTCTCTCTCTCTCTCTCTCTCTCTCTTTATGCATTTTAGCAAACTTTTCACATTGTATCTTTTTTAATATATTGGATAGGAATTCATGCTATGGCAGGTGCCATACTTACAACAGGCCTTTGCCACTTCTTCATATGTCTGTGCAGGGCTGGCCCATCCATCAGACCAGCTAAAGTGGTCACCTCAGGCAGCAGATTGGTGGGAGCATATATCTCTGTCCTCCTACTTGCCTCCACTGCTTCTACTCCCTTGTTTGGAAAAGGAAGAGGGTGAAAAAGAGGAAAAGGAAATATGGATAGGAGAAGAGTGCTAAGCTATAACATTGGAGTGTGGGAGGAACAGAAGCTGGCACATCATTGGGTAAGGAGGGCAGCATTTGGCATGCCACTTTAGGTGTCAGGAGGTCTTGGTCTGGCCCTGCATCTGTGGCAATTATTTCGGATTTGAGCTGTTGTTGGTACTGGGCAGGGATGTGAATCAAGTCTCTGACTCCGAATCTTGAGTAAAGTCCCAAGTCTCTGGGTCCAAGTCTTTGGTTGCGAGTCCCTATCTATTTAATGGTGAAAACTGGATTAAACCTGAATAAAATTCGACTTGTTGTAAAAGGCTCCAAGTCTCGAGTCAAATCTTTGGAGTCTTTTACATTTGTCGAGTCAAGTCCGAGTCAAGTCATTGGCGTGACCTTGCAGAGCCTATCTAGCATTTAGTTTTGCTGTACTTGCCTGCAATAAGTAGCACGAGGCTGCTTATCACGTTTGTGTAAGGAAGAAATGAACCTTGCTTCACTAAAAGAGCCTGGGGGGTTTCACGCGCGTGGGGGCGGGGCCCCTCAGAAAACCACGGAGGCAAACGCCCCATCTGCAGTTTTCACATCTACGCGGGGGGGCGGGCGGGCGTGGAACGTATCCTCTGTGGATACGGGGTACCTACTATAATTAGTTCATAAATCCTTCCTTAAATGTTTTAAATGAATGTGTTCATTTTTTCCCTTACCTGCATGGCTGGCTTATACATAATGCCAACTGAGGTGGTGATCTCAGGTGGTGGATTGTTGGGGGGAGGGTGCCGTCCTCTCTCTGCCTGCCAACCTCCCAACCTCCACTGCTTCTCCTCTTCCTGCTTCCTGTCTTTGAAAGGGACGAGGGGAGTGAAGCAGAAGAGGAAGTTTGCAGGAGAGGAGAATAATGGGCTATAGTGTCTCTGCTGCTCTAACCTCCCACTCCCTCTCTTCCAAATTTAGGGTTGCCAGATTAGTCAGCTAGAGAAACGCAATTACGTTTAACACTTCAGCTGCTGTTCCTCCCATCTGTTCCCTCCCTGGCCCTGGCATTCACCTGTTCTCTAGCCTTATATATTTAATTTATGCAGAGTCTAAACTGCTGCTATGGGGCTCTTGAGGTGAGCAGGGCACCTCAACTCTTACGTCAGGTGGAAGAGAAGGTGCAAATTGGCACACCAGACAAATGCACAGTTGCTGCGTGGACAGATACCCCTGTTGACGTCAATGAGGAGAGTCAATGACTCCCACCTGCCCAGGGTATCTGTCCACTCGGTAACTGTGCATTTGCGTGGGACCAGTTGTGTCTCCTCTGCCACCTGAATGTGAGAGAGCTGCCATGCCTACACGTTGTTTCGACTGCCGTGTGGGAAGGTGCTATTGGCTTGCAAGTGATTGCGGACCAATGGAGGTGCAACGTGCTCATCAGTTAAAGCTAACTGAGAACCAGAGTAAGTCTGTCCCAGTCGCCAGATCTCAGATCTGTGTGTTGAAACATCTTGAGCGAAATGTCAAGATTTCAGCGGTGTCCTGCTGCCTGCATACAAGGTGCTGCTGAGTTTGCCATCTGTCTGTGTGTGCTCTGTGGTAATTATATCAGAGTCTTGCGAGAGCTGGAACAAGAGGAATGTCAAATGTGCTTTCTTTCCTTTTGAAAGTAATTTCCATTTTCTCAGTTCATTTGGAACTGCATGTCATTATCGGTTACAAGTGTGAGAGGAATGCACTCATGTACATGTGCCTGCATACTCATATGCAGCCAAAAGAAAGATTTTTTTTTGGGGGGGGGAGAGTCCTGAACTTTCAGGTTGCCCAAAGTGCTGGCTAGTTAATACCTGAAATACAATTCACACCCCACTTTTGAGTCCTTGAGTTCCCTATCCCTTTGGTCTTTGGCCCATAGTTCCATAATCTCCATCTTTGTTTCCTTGATCCCTTCTGACATCAGAGCCACAGTCTCTCCTCCTAGGTATTCTGCATGGTTTTTCTTTATCTTCCCTTTCTCTTTTACTACCCCATTCTCAACTATCTGCCTGTGCTACCCATTCCCCTCCACTCTCTGCCCTGTTAGCCTCTCTCTTTTCCTCAGATCCCCTCTCAGGGCCAAACTACATGCTATGTCAAACACATTGTTTGTTGCAAGGGGCCTCAACTGGGAGCAAGACCATGATATGGGGGCCTTTAATCTTTTGCTCCCACCACAATCCCAAGTCAGATCAGCCCCCACACAGCTGAAATTTGCTCCAGGAGGAAAGTTCCTATTTATTTCCTTCCTGGGGTAAACAGCAAGAATTTCCTTCCTGGGGTAAACAGCAGCTGGACTGTGGCTGGTTCAGTCCAGACTGTGTGTGTGTGTGTGGGGGGGGGCAAAGGATTAAGGTCTTCTTTCCCCATGGACCCAATCAGGTCATGGACCCAATCTGGATCAGGCGGCAGCTGCTATTTAGTAAACAAAATTAAGCATGTCAAGGCCAATGGCATGTATAATAGTGTATAGTTTTGTTTCCCCATTGCCTATTATTCTGTTACTCTTCAGCCACCCCTTTCTCATGTCTCACAGCCCCGGTCTCTTCTATCTAGGCTGTGTGAGAAAATGTTCCTCATGTCAGACTGATCTTTCACTTCCTGCCAGAAGCTGCACCAATGGTCATTATACAACCGACCATTCTCCTGAATACTTAGGCTGTAATCCTATATATACTTACTTGGGAGTAAGTCCGATTGAGTGGCCATGCATAGGATTGATTGTGTTGTTAGATTGTTAGTGAGCATTCTGTGACATCATAGCAGCTCACGCAATTACAGGAATGCTGATGATAACGTGTTTTAAGATATAACTTATGGGTAATAGCCACAATCCAAGGTCAGATAATGCTTTATTTTAAAAAAGGTAAAGGTATCCCCTGACTGTTCAAATCTGACTGGGAAATCAACCCTGACTGTTCCCTGGAAGGACAGGTACTGAGGCTGAAGCTCAAATATTTTGGCCACCTAATGCGAAGAGAGGAGTCTCTGGAGAAGACTCTGATGCTGGGAACGATTGAAGGCAAAAGGAGAAGGGGAAGGCCAAGGATGAGATGGTTAGACAGCATCACCGATGCAACGAACATGAAAATGAGCGAACTCAGGAAGATAGTGGAGGACAGGAAGGCCTGGCGGGATGTGGTTCATGGGATCACGAAGGGTCGGACACGACTTAACAACTGAACAACAACAAAGGTATCCCCTGACAATTAAGTCCAGTCGTGTCCGACTCTAGGGTGTGGTGCTCATCTCCATTTCAAAGCCGAAGAGCCAGCGTTGTCCGAAGACGCCTCCGTGGTCATGTGGCCGGCATGACTCTCCTTGCCGCAGCGCATAGCATGCAGCTGGAACACGGAGCGCTGTTTACCTTCCCGCAAGCGGTACCTATTTATCTACTCGCATTGACATGCTTTGGAACTGCTAGATTGGCAGGAGCTGGCTAAGCAACGAGTGCTCACCCCATCGCGGATTCGAACTGCCGACCTTTCGATCGACAGCTCATGGTTCAGCAGTTTAACCCGCTGTGCCACCCGCTGGCCAAACAAATGTTAGCAAAGCAAAAAACAGTGAGCTTTCGAGTCTTACTACGGGACTTTTAATCAGGTAGATGATAAACAAAACAGCAGCATAAAAACAGGGGCATGTTATAGGAATCCCTTATGGGTGTAATCCAATTCTGTTAAGTTTAATAGGAATTTTGCCACCGGTTTCAAACGAAGCTGTATTACATTTTATCTGAAGGAAATTTCTGTTTAGAGAGTAGCTGTACTGCAGATTGTGCTTTACTCCACTTTAAGGCTACATAGATATGTGTTCTGTATTGCAAGAATAAATGCCTTCAATTAAATACATAAAGGAATAAAACTAAAGTGCAAGATAGTGAAACACAGTTGTATTTTGATCTATTATTAAATACTGCAAGGGGAGATTTTAAAAACTTGAGCACACTAAAGGAAAGTACTGCAGGTAGTTACACAAATGGCAAAAGCAGTTGAAAGCACAAGCCACCAGGTACTGAAATGTCTCAGAAGGAGGGTGAGAATAGGATGGGAGCACCTGTTACGGTTAGCGCACTGGTAACTTTAGTGACCTCCACAATGCCATCTGTTGTCAGAAGTCTAAAGAGAGAGGGTTATAGGCACTTCCCCTTAGAAGTGTCTATAACCCACTTCCTCCACTTTGTTCTTAGCCCCTTAGGAACCTCCTCTCCTGACAGCAAAGCTGTCAGTCATCCTTCACTCTCAGCCTCCTCCTCCAGGCCAGATATAGCATGCACAGGAGTCCCAAAGGAGCCCCCACAAGACATCTGAGATTGCCATGAAGCACCACAGTGACGCCGTCAGCACAGCAACCACATTACCGCTCAGCCCTCACTCTGCTCCTTGAGCCTCTGGGTTCATTAGTGGATTGGCAAATTGGACATTATCCTCTGCCTCTCTTTCTCTCAGACTCCTCATCCCTTGCCAAGTGGGCCAGCAAATGTCTGGATTGTTGCTCAGTAGGAGAAACATATTTGCAGCTGTGGGGTTGCTTGCTATTTTGACCCAGTCCATCAGTTGCTTTGGAAGGGAGGAGGTGTGTGTTGGGGGGAAGAAGAAGGTGGGCCCACAGATAATTATAATGCCACTGCGCTCAGTAGACCAACAGGATGTGGTGTTGGGCCAGATGTGGGCCATAGTTTGGTGACCCCAGCAACCCCTAGGGCCTCCAGCAACCGGGTGCTGGCACTGAAGAAGCAATGTATAAAAGGAGCCAGTGCCTTCTTTCCCTCCCCACTGCAATCTGTTGGAGCATTCCCCCCCCCAAAGTTCACCAACAGGCATGGGTGTGTGTCGCTTAGCACCAACAGAGGTGCAAGTCTTATACAATCGCATTACACGTAGCACTCATCAGAGGGGCAAATTGCACATTCCTGTGAAACAGAAACAATTGCAATTTTCGCTGATGTCTACTTGGAATGGTACCCATGCTTAGGAAAAAAGAGGGAAAACGAGATGCAGGTAAGGCAGCCACTTAGGTCAACTGAGTTTATAGAGGAAAGGGAGCTTAAAAACAGAAAAAAAGAAGAAGGAGGAGAAGGAGAAGGTTTTTCGTGCACATGGTCAGAGCAAGTGACTACCTTTTGAGCTGGAAAATTGACCATGGACAGAATGATTCTTTAGACATAAATGGACTTATCATGGTAGGCAACTACTGTTGCTTGAGTTAATTGTTAAAAGGTCTCTCTTACCTTGAGTTAATTGTTAAAAAGAAACCTAATTTGTTTTTGTTGCTAAATTGAAAGAATGACATGGCCTGCCTAGAGAGAGTGAACTGATAGAGTAAAAAGGTGGCATCCATCAAAGTATTTGCTGTTATTAGCTCAACGCTATTTATAGAAGGATAGACAGAAAAGATTACCCAACACAAACACTTATCAGTAAATACAGCCAATGTAATTATAGCCTCTTGTAAGATGATGGTTTTCATTCTACTAAATGGAACACATTTAATTGCATTTTAGATCAACCCACTAGGCGCTTGCAAGTGGTAGTAAAAGGTTATACTAGTGTTTTCCCCTCATTTGGTTTAATAGCTTTAAAATGTTTTTTCTTCCTGCATTAAAGAGAGCTTTAAAACTGCTGCATACCTGGAGTGGGGTGCTGAAAACATTCAGCATAAAACTTCATACTGAATTGAAATGTATCGATGTGTTTGCTCTGACAAGTCACAAAACCCAAATTTACAAATCTCTCTCTCTCTCTCTCTCTCTCTCTCTCTCTCTCATATCTAGCTACTTTAAAAAAAAGTTGCCTCTGTCTTCATGAGCTGTTAAGGTCTTGGTTTCCTCCATTAGGAACCAGCATTTATGGTTGCTCTTTGAGTGACATTCTCTTCAGTTCTAAGATGGGGCACACTGAGCAGTGGGCTGAATCACGTTCCCTGACAGGTGCCGAGACCTTGCCAGGAATATTGCTTAGCAACCTCCGTAGCGTTTCATTTTGTAAAGGTAGATTTCATTGAAGTAAATAGAGTAGCATACAAATTAAGGGGAAGCATCAAAACATTCCCTAGAAGGCAGAGAACCAATGTACTCATTACTTACCAGTTCCTTACAACTGCAAAAATGAAAGTGCCCACACAGAAGCATGCTTGCTAAAGGAAGACCATTTGCTACACCGAGAGCGCTGTCTGCATGAGAGAGTGCTGCAACGTAATTGAAACTGGCCCCAAGTCAGCCTAGCACCACACATGCTGTGTTTTCTCAGAAGCAAGGCATGGATGGATGGGAGCAACTGATCCAAGGTTTGCAGAAGGTTTGTGTATGTGACCAGCACCTGACTGCCATAGCTTCAAGTGATTATTGAGTGCACCTTACAGAAAATCAACCTGAGTCCCTGTGCCCTCCATTTGAGACTAACAGCCCGGTCCAGCCCAAGGCAACTGCGGTACAATTCAGGCACAATTGCAGCCCAAGTGCTTTAGGCCCGAGTTGTGCCTGAATTGTGCCTGAGTTGGGCTGCAATTGTGACTGAATTGCAGCCCGGTCCAGCCCAAGGCAACTGCGGTACAATTCAGGCACAATTGCACAATTCAGGCACAATTGCAGCCTAAAAGTGGGTGTGTTGGGGGCGTGTCGGGGGAGTGACGGGGGCGGTTACGAATTTTGGTCCGGTTCCAGACACTGGAGAGCCACTGACACGCCCCCTCGAGCCCAACTCAGGCCCAAAATTTGGGCCAGCAAAAAGGGTGGACCCAAATGTGAGGAGACCCATAGGAGCCATTTTACCTTACCCACACCAGCCCTCTCCTGAAAAGTTCTAACACCCTGGGCCTGAGTTGGGCCTGAGTTAGGACCGAACAGGTGTGGCCTAACTCTGGACATGGACCCAAATAGTTACCCTATCAGCACCCAGCCCCACCCAGCCTCTTTCCCACAAAAGCCCAGCCCCAGCCCTCCACTCTCTCTCTCTCTCTCTGAGCACGTGGCGTGGGGTTCTGTCCCCCAGCAGCCACAAAGTGGGACTTTGAAAACTTTTCTAACACCCCACTTCTCTCTTCTCCTCTCTCCTCTCTGCCCCCCTCTAGGGCAGAGAGGGCTGTTCTGCCTGTGGCCAAACTGTTTACTCCTGTGCCTGGGCAGCTCTCTCCATGCAAGTGTTTGCTAACCCATGTCTTTCTCCCAGCCCCTCTCTCCCCCCCCCATACAGGCAACAACACCAGCAGGTAAGTGCAGGGTTTGTGCTGACATGTGGTCTGACGTCTGCCTCTTAGCATAGAGAAATATAGGTAGGATACATGCCTCTATACCAATGTCTTGTCTCATAGCTGCCTGCAATGCCTGCCATGATATGCCTCTATACCAATGTCTTGTCTCATAGCTGCCTGCATAGCCTGCCATGATATGCCTCTATACCAATGTCTTGTCTCATAGCTGCCTGTATGAATGTGAGCACACAATGCCATGGGTGTGGAACTGTAACCCATATGTAGACACCAGCTGTCCCCCCCCCCTCTTTTCTCCACAGGGTCTACTGACAGGTCAGTATTGCTAGGATTGCCATGGTTGTGACCCCCAAGTTGTGTTCTTGTCTCTCTCTTTGACCCCTTTCCCTTACAGGATCATGCTCACCTTACACCCAGGGAAGCAGCGCAGACCAGGCTCTGTGTCTCACACCACTCAGCTGTGTGTGATTACTCTCCCTGCAGGCCTTTGCAACCGGCACACTGGCATTCCTTCAATGGTGATTGCCACCACACAGCAGCTGCCATGGAACACCCCCAAGTTGTTCGTCCCCCCAGGAATGCCCATTACCACCAACTGTCCGGGGAGCACCCCTGGGCCCGCAGTCTGGTTGCCCCATGGTCGTCTGCCTCGATGCTGCCAGAGGTCTGGGAGCCTGCCCTGCAACCCTCCTCAGCTGCTGCTGCTGCTGCTGCTACATTCTGAGTGGCTGCTGTGCCTACCCCTTGCAGCCTCGCCTGGCCATCCCTGCCAATGTTCCAGAACAATAAAGATGCCCCTTGGGCAAAGGCCCCTTGAACACCATGACCCCAATGTTACACAAGCACTGCCCCACACACACAGAGACAGCGCCCAGCACACAAGGCCCTGCATGAATCCCAGCCAGGGCCTGCCACAGCCAGCCCAGGGAGAACACAGCAGGGGGGCTGCCAGACCCTCAGGGCTCAGAGGGGAGGGGGGAGTTGGGGGGCCTCTCAGGCAGGCAAACAGTGACAGGCGACATGGCGCACGTCCGCCACGTCCGTGAAGAGCCCTTTCAGCAACCGGGGCTCTCACCCACCCTCGGTCCGCCCGTCAACGGCGTCCGTGTCCGCCCGTCAATGGTGTCCGTTTCCGCCCTCAGTCCGCCCGTCAACGGCGTCCGTTTCCGTCCTCAGTCTGCCTGTCAACGGCGTCCGTTTCCGCCCTCGGTCCGTCTGCATGAGAGGCGCCCGTTCCTGCATTGCCTCCATCTGCGAAGGGACCCCTGTGTCCCTATTGGTCTCTGCAGACCCCTCTCCCTGTATTCCTCTCCCACCAGCCTTGTTGTCTGTCTGTTTCTGACCCACCCGTGTCCCTCCCCAGCACCCCCTGTTCGCCTGCCTGTGTGCCTGCCTCCCCTCCCACTCCCTGATGATGGACGCTGGCACCCCCCACCCCGCCAGAGCGCCTGCCGCAAGGCGCCTACATTGCCCCATCTGGGGAGTGATGAGCTGCGTGAGCCCTTCCCGCTCACAGCAGACAAGCCCAAGGCATCTCTCGGTCTTGGCCGGGGCACGGATCAGAAGGCATACCGGGATGCCTTCTTTGTGGGCATAGCCACGGCCCTGGTGGCCCAGGGCTTCAGGCAGCGCACGGGCATGTCATGGCAGAGGCGGTTCCAGACCTCATGAGACCCCCCTTGTGCGTGCCGTTCCCACCCCCTCCTTCCCTTCTCTCCCCCGCTCACCCCCCCATGACTCCCACGTGCAGCCTCACCGTGGCTTGGGGGTGGCATCGCAGTCTGCAGGAGGGAGGGCAGTGGCACTCCCCCCTGCGGCAGGTGGCTAATACCCAGGGTGCCCTGGGGCAGCTGGCACTGGCACAACCTCTGCCCTTCAGCTGACTGTCGCACGCCCAGTGCCTGCAGGCCCACCTGTGGCTGCCCATCTGCTGCGACCGCTGCAGCAGCTGTGGTAGGTGCACGCAGACGGGCTGAGGAGGGGGCTCTTCGCTTCCACAAGACTGACAGCTCCCCACAGGGGCCTGCCTGCCTCTGCGGTAAGTGTTGCCTCGATCCTGGCCCACTGCTCTTGCCTCCTGCCTAACTCAGGCACAGTTGCAGCCTAACTCGGTCCTATTTTGGGCCCCAATTGTGCCACAATTGGGCCTCAACTGTGCCTGAGTTGGGCTGGACTGAGCCCTAAGTATAACAATCAGACCTTCTTGCTCCCTCCCTCTCACCAAACCTTCATAGGTTAGGTAATAGGTACTGAGGCAGCTTTGGGACTTGCAAAGTTCACTGGCATTAGAAAAGAGAATGTCTAGTAGAGCAAACTGACCTCTCATGTCTTGCATTTATCAAGGGAAGGAGCAGATGTTGAGGTCATCTGAGCTCCTGAATGGAAGAGTTGGCTGATAAATGGGGGGGGGGAGTTAAATCACCAGGCCCAGATGGCATTCACCCAAGAGTGCTTAAGGAACTCAAGAATGAAGTTGCTGACCTCTTGACCAAAATATGCAACTTGTCCCTTAAAATGGCCACTGTGGAGGATAGCTAATGTCATGCCAATCTTTAAAAAAGGAAGGAGAGGGGACCCGGGAAACTACAGGCCAGTCAGCCTAACATCTGTTCCAGGGAAGATGGTGGAAAGCCTCATCAAGGATAAAATCGGAAAACATATAGAAGAACAAGCTTTGCTGAGGGAGACTCAGCATGGCTTCTGCAAGGGTAAGTCTTGCCTCACAAACCTTTTAGAATTCTTTGAAAAGGTCAACAGGCATGTGGATGTGGGAGAACCCATGGATATTATACATCTGGATTTTCAGAAGGCGTTTGACACAGTCCCTCATGAAAGGCTCCTGAAAAAACGCCATAGTCAGGGAATAAGGGGGCAGGTCCTCCTGTGGATTAGGAACTGGTTGAAGACCAGGAAACAGCGAGTGGGAGTCAATGGGCAATTTTCACAATGGCGAGAGGTGAAAAGCGGTGTGCCCCAAGGATCGGTCTTGGGACCGGTGCTTTTCAACTTGTTCATAAATGACCTGGAGTTGGGGATAAGCAGAGAGGTGGCCAAGTTTGCGGACGACACTAAACTTTTCTGGGTGGTGAAGACCAGCAGGAACTGTGAAGAGCTCTAGAAGGATCTCTCCAAACTGGGAGAATGGGCAGCAAAATGGCAGATGCGCTTCAATGTAAGTAAGTGCAAAGTGATGCACATTGGGGCAAGAAACCAAAATTTCACATATACGCTAATGGGTTCTGAGTTGTCTGTGATGGATCAAGAGAGAGATCTTGGGGTGCTGGTGGACAGGTCGATGAAAGTGTCGAACCAGTGTGCGACGGCTGTGAAGAAGGCCAATTCCATGCTTTGGATAATTAAAAAAGGGATTGATAATAAGACGGCCAATATTATTATGCCGTTGTACAAATCGATGGTAAGGCCGCATCTGGAATATTGCATCCAGTTCTGGTTGCCGCATCTCAAAAAGGATATAGTGGAACTGGAAAAGGTGCAGAAGAGAGCGACCAAAATGATTAGTGGGCTGGGGCATCTCCCTTATGAGGAAAGGCTACAGTGTTTGGGGCTCTTCAGTCTAGAAAAAAGGCGGTTGAGGGGGGACATGATTGAGACGTTCTTAAGAGTTGTGTAGAAGACAGAATCTTAGTAAAAGCCCCGGGGGAGGCATCATGTGCATGGGGGGGGGGTGTCGTGCGCATGTGGGGTGGGGAGGCCATCTGCTGCTGTCTGTGGATAAGTAAATCCGCGGATAGCGGATCAGCGGATATGGGACCCCCCGGTATATACTTTTTTAAAAAAACCAACCGTTGAATTTCTTCAGCTACTTCACTTTGTTAATAGGCAATTAATCAGCACTGCAGAACAAGGTGGATGAATGGGTGGAAGGCAAATCCCCATGTTATGTGACAACCTCGAAACATTGCAAAAGTCTGATTACCACATGCTGAATGCAAATGTTCAGCACTAGCTCTGAATGTCAAATGAAATTACTTTAGGAATCATCTAAGCTGCCTTCTTAAAGTATTTCAGTACATAAATCCTCTCCTTTCATTTGATTAGTCCAAAAGACTGTAAGACATATTATAACACAGCGAAAGCATGACTTTCCTGCTGTTAGAGCCAAACTACACATGACGCGGGAAGCATTTCTTACTCTTATGGACTCAGTTTTCCTTTTGTTTATACCGGTAGCAGGCAGATCTGGCTCCTCCACAGTCTTGATCCACGGAGGCACTGATCTAGAGGCAATTTGCACCAGAAAAATCTCCTATGGTTTCACTCACACAATCTCCAGGTTCCAGTTTCATTTACTCGCATGTCTTATGAGTGAAAGCCAGGCATGGAGGGGAAGTAAACAAAACAGAAGAGTGTTGTCATTTGCACTCGATCACAAATAAATAATTGCTCCCTGATACATTCCCTTGGGACGTTGGCCTCAGTATTCGCTATATTGCACAAACGGAAAGTGATATCAAGTGCAAATAAGTCTTGTTAGCAGTGCATAATTAAGCATGTATTGTGTGTGTGCAGCTTTTTCTTCTGTTTCCCCTATTAGCTTATAATTTTTTTTCCATAACAGACTTTTAATGAGGAATTCAGTGTGTGGATTCCTTTCTGCATTTTGCATCACACGTCGCACAAGAAAGGTGAGGGATAGACATGGAATAGACATGTTTGTATCTGAAGCAAAATGTTGAACCAATACACGGAGATAGAGGCTGGAGACAGGGAAATGGCAGCTTCTTCACCTAGGTTAGCTCTGGGCATGTTTCCCTGGAAAGTTCAATACTGTAGCATAGTGAGAGAGAATGGGAAAGAGGAAGGTGGGAGGGGGCAGCATGGGGGAGGGCTTGATCCTTTTCTGCAACACAGTCAGCCGGAGGAAGAGTTATACATTGATAACTGTAGCAACCCTTTCTTTGAAACAGACGGTTTACTATGGCAGAAAGACCTTTGATATACAGTACATTGGGTTCAAGTGCTTCCTGGGATCCAATGTAAAGGGACCCAGCACCAACCAACAGGGAATGTGTTAGTTAGACTGAGAAGCCTGTTCTTTAGAACCTTAATTCTGGAGCACAAAAGCTCCTTTCAGAGGTTCACCTTATATTTCCATGCACTGAATGAAAAATGCACATAGGGGGCATCAAAGTAGCAGGTGTTGCCCTCTGTCATACGCATGTGCTGGCACCTGTCTGCAATGAGGCTATAGTTATATGTGCACTGGTACATCTTCCTCAGATCAGTAACCGTGCCTCTGCAGTATCTGCAACCAGGCAGACAGATGTGTGCATCCATACAAACATATTCATATAGGCATGCTGCAAATGTGTGCTAGTCCAGAACACATGCATTATGGAGATGGAGTCTGCCACTCTCCCACCATGCATGGGAGAAGGTCCTTCAGGTACTGTGGTCCCAAGCCATGTAAGGTTTTATAAGTCATAACCAGCCCTTGAATTGTGCCTGGAAACAAACTAGAAGCCAGTGCAGATCATAGAGCACTGGTGTGATGTGCTCAGACCAATGCACCCTGTCATCCAGTGTCTAATGGTGGAGACATCCTATTATAGGTAAAAAAAGATGGCAGCCAGCAGCACAGCTTACTCCCATCGCTAAAGGGAGCCATACCAGTATTTGGATGACCCTTCCAAACCTGGTGCTGCATTCAGAGCCTGTTCAGACACACAAGATTTATTGTATGTTCAGTTCCCTTTTTGTTCAACAACAGAAAGAGGAAAGCACTATCTTCTCATCCCTCCATGTTTTGTGTATGTGTCATAATTAAGGTAACAGATTATACCTCCAATTTTAGAAAATGTTCTGTTTGAATTTGCATGCATACACACGCCTCTACAGTATCTGACATCTGCTCAAGCATGCAAATAATTGTTTTGACACTGACAGTTGTAGAGAATGTTGTTATTTTTTTTTTAATTTTGAAACATGCCAATGTGATAATTAGCGTTTAATTCTCCTTTTCCAATGACATACCTTTCGGAGTTCAGCACTTTCAAGTCTACGTTCTCTAGCCCACACTAAACATCCAGAACTCCCAATTTGCCACTAAAACAGTCTATGATTCAGTGTGGTCTGTTTTCTGTGAACATGTGATTCAGCCTTCCTTAAACAATTCCTTTCGATGTCCGTATTACAAATGAACACAATGGGTGTATCCACCCACAAATGTAGAGAGTATAGCGCTGCTGTGTCTGTCTGTCTGTCTACTCAGTAAAGCCATCAACTTACTAACAGCCCAATCCTATCCGAGGCTTACACTGATGGATCTTGCTATCCATCAACTTAAGTCCAGGACAGATGGTGGAAAAGCCACTCCACCATTTGGCAGCCCACGGCCTCCAGGGCAAACGACCAGAGGCTGCGTATGGGTGAGAATGGCCCACTGAACCTCTTCTGTCCCCTGTTGTTGCTGGTAAGTTAGTGGCGGGGACAGTTTGGGGGAGGATTGTGAATGGTTCGGGGTGGAGAGTGGGCCAGACTGGGGGCAGTTCGGGGACGGGAGGGGTCGGATCTCAGCAGAAGCTGCGCATGCTGAACTATCCCCCCTTCCCAGCTCAAACCTGCCCCTAGGAGTCTCCTTGGACTTACGCCAGTTTAAAGAGCTGGCACAGGTCTGAGGAGACCCATTGATGACCAGGTAGCATACAGAGAGGCAGGTAAAAAAGATCTTTACTTACCTCTCCCAGGCTGTCTGTTTCCTCTCCCCATACCATGCAGCACACTCTGTTGGCAGTGCTGCATGATCTGGGCTTGCAGGGGATAGAATTGAGCACTAAGTAAGTATCTAAGTAAGCACCAAGTAAGAAATAATTGATTTAATTTTCATATTTCAATACTTTACTAGCGGCGCAAGCCTATCGTTTACGTGCACCAGCACTGGGCTTCAGTGCGCAGGCCAGCCGAGAGACAACTGGTGCTGGTGAGTTGGTGGTGGGGGCAGGCAGTATGAGGAATAGGGGAATTTCTGGGTGAGAAGGAGGCAGGAGGGGGTGGATTTGGTGGCAATGGTGCATGCCCATTCTCATCCCCTCTTTTGTGAAAATCCCTGCTCCTTTTCCCTCCTTGGATATACGCCACCAAAATAGGTGACGTATGTCTGAGGAGACCCATAGGAGACCTGGCTTACTTGGAGTAAGTAAAAATTATTTTTTACTTTTGTCTTCAAGTCCCCCCCCCCCCCCCCATGATGCAGTGCTTGCCTTTTTGGCGTGGCTGCATCAGTTCTTGTGGCGGCGGATAGGATTGGGCTGTGAGCGAGTGAGAGATAAATACATAATGAAACACCCAACATTAGGCTTTTATCCCAAGATAACATACCTCTGCTGTGATGCCTGTCCCCAGCCATCTGACAGTAAGGCACCAGTATACAAAAAAAAGTATTGTTGGCCTCGTCTGGCTTCTGTGTTTGCTAGGATGTGTTTCAGTGAGTGATACCCAAGGATGTAGATAAAGTTTTTGGAGAAGTCCTTGTCCATCTTGACCAATTTTGGTTAGTCAAGGGAAGCTGATTGGGATAGTCCCTGGGAGTGGTGAATATCTCCTTTTGGGAGTGACTGGGCTCTTATTCCTTTGAAGGAGGCAATGGTAAGACTGTTTTTGAATAAAATAAAATAAAATACCACTTTCAGATCCTTTGGACTGGATAATCAGTCCATTCTTGGGCGAGGTGATCAGAATGGCTGTGTATCTGCAGGGGCTTCTGGATGAAATGGATAATATAGATCCCTTTCCAACCTGACATCAGCTCAGTTTTGCAAACTGTTTTGGTAACCCTGGTGGAAATCTTTGCCAGGAGATAGTGACCCCCCCTGATCCTCTTGCAGCCCAGTCCAGCCTAAGGCCTCAGCGGCACAATTCAGGCACATCTGCAGCCTAAGCGCCTTAGGCTCGAGTTGTGCCTGAATTGTGCCGCAGAGGCCGAATTTGTGCTGCAATTGTGACTGACATAGGACGGGTTAAGGAAAGTTGACCAATTCAGTCCTAAGTTCGGCATAAGAGCTATTCCGTCCTAAGTTTGGCCTAAAAGTGGGCATGTTGGGGGTGTGTTGGGGGAGTGACGGGGGCGGTTACGAAATTTGTTCCGGTTCCAGACACTGGTGACCCCCTAACACGCCCCCTCGAGCACAACTCAGGCACAAAATTTGGGTCAACAAAAAGGGTGGACTCAAATGTGAGGAGACCCATAGGAGCCATTTTACCTTACCCACATCAGCCCTCTCCTGAAAAGTTCTAACACCCTGGTCCCGAGTTGTGCCTGAGTTAGGACGGAACAGTTGTGGCTTAACTCTGGACACGGACCCAAATAGTTACCCTATCAGCACCCAGCCCCACCCAGCCTCTTTCCCACAAAAGCCCAGCCCCAGCCCTCCACTCTCTCTCTCTCTCTCTCTGAGCACATGGCGTGGGGTCCTGTCCCCCAGCAGCCACAAAGTGGGACTTTGAAAAATTTCAAACACCCCACTTCTCTCTTCCCTTCTCCTCTCTCCTCACTGCCCCCCTCTAGGGCAGAGAGGGCTGTGCTGCCTGTGGCCAAACTGTTTACTGCTGTGCCTGGGCAGCTGTCTCCATGCAAGTGTTTGCTAACCCATGTCTTTCTCCCAGCCCCTCTCCCCCCCCCCCACAGGCAACAACACCAGCAGGTAAGTGCAGGTAAGAGTAGGGTTCGTGCTGACATGTGGTCTGACTTCTGCCTCTTTGCATATAGAAATATAGGTAGGATACATGCCTCTTTACCAATGTCTTGTCTCATAGCTGCCTGCAATGCCTGCCATGATATGCCTCTTTACCAATGTCGTGTCTCATAGCTGCCTGCAATGCCTGCCATGATATGCCTCTTTACCAATGTCTTGTCTCATAGCTGCCTGCAATGCCTGCCATGATATGCCTCTTTACCAATGTCTTGTCTCATAGCTGCCTGCAATGCCTGCCATGATATGCCTCTTTACCAATGTCTTGTCTCATAGCTGCCTGCAATGCCTGCCATGATATGCCTCTTTACCGATGTTGTGTCTCATAGCTGCCTGCAATGCCTGCCATGATATGCCTCTTTACCAATGTTGTGTCTGATTGCTGCCTGTAGTAATGTGAGCACACAATGCCACAAGTGTGGAACTGTTAGCCTTATGTAGACACCAGCTGTCCCCCCCCCTTTTCTCCACAGGGTCTACTCACAGGTCAGTATTGCTAGGATTGCCATGGTTGTGACCCACACGTTGTGTTGTTGTCTTCTCTCTCTTTGACCCTTTTCCCTTACAGGATCATGTTCTCCTGACACCCAGGGAAGGAGCGCAGACCATGCTATGTGTCTCACACCTCTCAGCTGTGTTTAATTTCTCTCCCTGCAGGCCTTTGCAACCGGCACACTGGCATTTCTTCAATGGCGATTGCTACCACACAGCAGCTGCCATGGAACACCCCCGTGTTTTTTGCCTCCCCAGGAACGTCCACTACCACCTACCTTCCTGGGAGCACCCCTGGGCCTGCAGTCTGGTTGCCCCATGGTCGTCTGCCTCGATGCTGCCAGAGGTCCTGGAGCCTGCCCTGCAACCCTCCTCAGCTGCCGGCGCTGCTGCTGCTCCACCTCCCTGGCTGCCTACTTGCTGTCCCTCCCCTTTCCATGGTGCAGGCTGTGGTTCCACAGGGGAAGGGCCTGCCTCCCCTGGTCCATGGGGCACGCCTGCTGCTGCTGATGTGGTCCGAGTGGCCACTGTGACTACCCCTGGCAGCCTCGCCTGGCCATCTCTGCCACTGTTCCAGAACAATAAAGATGCCCCTGGAAACACATGTCCCCAATGTTACACAAGCACTACCCCCCACACACAGAGACAGTCCCCAGCACACAAGCCCCTGCATGAATCCCAGCCAGGGCCTGCCACAGCCAGGCCAGGGAGACCACAGCAGGGGGGCTGCCAGACCCTCAGGGGGGAGTGGGGTGTTGGGGGGCCTCTCAGGCAGGCAAACACTGACAGGCGACATGGCGCACGTCCGCCACGTCTGTGAAGAGCCCTTTTGGCAACCGGGGCTCTCACCCACCCTCGGTCCGCCCGTCACCGGCGTCCGTTTCCGCCCTCTGTCCGCCCGTCACCGGTGTCCGTTTCCGCCCGTCACCGGCGTCCGTTCTGCCCAAGGTCCGTCTGCATAAGAGGCGCCCGTTCCTGCATTGCCTCCATCTGCGAAGTGACCCTTGTGTCCCTATTGGTCTCTGCAGACCCCTCTCCCTGTATCCCTCTCCCACCAGCCTTGTTGTCTGTCTGTTTCTGACCCACCCGTGCCCCTCCCCAGCACCCACTGTCTGCCTGTCTGTGTGTCTGCCTCCCCTCCCACTCCCTGATGATGGAAGCTGGCCACCCCCCACCCCGCCAGAGCGCCTGCCGCGACGTGCTGACGTTGCCCCATCTGAGGGCGTGATGAGCTGCGTGAGCCCTTCCCGCTCGCAGCAGACAAGCCCAAGGCATCTCTCGGTCTTGGCCGGGGCACGGAGCAGAAGGCATGCCGGGATACCTTCTTTGTGGGCATTGCCACGGCCCTGGAGGCCCAGGGCTTCAGGCAGCGCACGGGCATGTCATGTCAGAGGTGGTTCCAGACTTCATGAGACCCCCCTTGTGCGTGCCGTTCCCACCCCCTCCTTCCCTTCTCTCCCCCGCTCACCCCCCCATGACTCCCACGTGCAGCCTCACCGTGGCTTGGGGGTGGCATCGCCTTCTGCAGGAGGGAGGGCAGTGGCACTCCCCCCTGCAGCAGGTGGCTAATGCCCAGGGTGCCCTGGGGCAGCTGGCACTGGCACAACCTCTGCCCTTCAGCTGACTGTCGCACACCCAGTGCCTGCAGGCCCACCTGTGGCTGCCCATCTGCTGCGAACGCTGCAGCAGCTGTGGTAGGTGCACACAGACGAGCTCAGGAGGGGGCTCTTCGCTTCCACAAGACTGACACCTCCCCACAGGGGCCTGCCTGCCTCTGTGGTAAGTGTTGCCTCGATCCTGGCCCACTGCTCTTGCCTCCTGCCTAACTCAGGCACAGTTGCAGCCTAACTCAGCCCTATTTTGGGCCTCAACTGTGCCTCAATTGTGCCTGTGTTGGGCTGGACTGAGGCCTTGGAATCTCAGCTGCTTTCAACACCATCAATCATTATATCCTTCTTGGCTGTCTAACAAGGTATAGGTTGTACTTTGTAGTAGTTCTGTCCTTACTTGGAAGACAGCTCTCTCAGAAGATGGTGCTGAGGTACTGCTGCTCCACTCCATGGAATAAAATTCCACCATCCCCCTTATATTCTTTAACATCTCCATGGAAACTCTTGGAGCTGCTACTCCAGCTGTTCCCTCTTTTCATCTGACCCAAGTGAGGCAATGATGAAAGCACTGAACAGGTGTATGAAATCAATGAAAGTCTAGATGAAGGTGGAAAAATGGAAGTTAATGGGGGGTAGCCTAATTAAGGAGTTGGTGGTTCTTCTGTTCTGGCTGGGACTGCATTCCCCTTGAGAGGACAGTGAGTAGTCAGGATATGTTCCCGTACTCCTGGATTCCATGGAGTATCATGCCAGAATATATGCCAGAGACACGTTTTCTTAGCTTTAGCTGATGTCAGCTGCAGCTACTTCTGCTGAAGGATGATCTGGCCGGTTTTATACATGCCTTAATAACTTCCAGGTTTGGCTACTGTAACATGCTATACATGGGGCTGCCTTTGAAGATTAAAATACGATTAAAAAGATTAAAAGAAGATTAAGATTGAGGCCAAGTTATCTCAGAGAATGCCTTCTCTCATAAGAACCTCTCCATGCACTTAAGTCATCAGATTGAGCATTTCTGTGAGTGCAAGCATTGTTTGATGCTAGGGTGGCAGGGAACGAGAGAGGCAGGGCATTTCTGGTGGTGGTGCCCTCATTATGGAGCTCCTCCCCAAAACAGGTTCAGAAGACTTGCACATTCTTGGTTTTCACACATTTTGCCATAGGCACAAATAGAATGTCTGTAACTGAGTACAGCTATCTGTACAAAGGTACACATTTCTTTATGAATGACTGTATCCAGGTTTATTTTTACAGATCAGTAATCCATGTACACTATACAGAATGTGGTTGCATTGAATGAACGTGTGACTAACTGTACCCAGATACAGATTAACAATGATTGTACCCAGGTACTTAGATATATATGGGTACAGGTTAACATATGAACAGTCCTCAGATTGTTCTAAATTGAGGAATGATGGATTGTATTCCAGAATTGTGATTTTTTTCTTTTGTTG
This sequence comes from Plestiodon gilberti rubricaudatus, assembly GCA_026170595.1. Lineage (NCBI taxonomy): Eukaryota > Metazoa > Chordata > Lepidosauria > Squamata > Scincidae > Plestiodon > Plestiodon gilberti. The sequence continues at coordinate 72,652,258 of JANXHW010000006.1, read as the reverse complement.
GGGAGCCTGCTGCTTTGGTGGATTTATAACAGTTATTTTTTTATTTTTTTATTTAGTTCATTGTATTGTATTGATTGAATGTTATGGTTTTTAATTGTTAGTAACTACCCTAAGGCTTTTTAAACCATGTGATAGGATATACTGAAATAAATAAGATAAAGTGCAATGGCTACTGCAGTGCCAATCTACATGCATCTGGAATAGACTTCTACAGGGGGCCTCCCGTATCCGGATCCACAGATAGCGGGAGGCCCCCCCCCGCCCCCAGCGTGCCCCACTGGCCATTATTTTACCCTAGAAGGTGGTGTGCGTCTTACTTGAAACAAACGCTATAAGCAGCATGCTTATAGCGCCGAAGACAGAAGACTGAGTGCTAGAGAGGCTCAGCCGAAGAACAGGAAGCAGTTCCAGTTCCTGTTCTTTGTCTAAGCCTCTCTAGCACACAGTTGGCTTCAGAGCTATAAGCAGCATGCTTATAGAGTTTGTTTCAAAGAAGACACAAACTACCTTCTAAGGTGAAATAATGGCCGGTGGGGCGCAGTGGGGCTGCGGAGGGGAAGTATGCCCCTATCTACTGTTCACTGATATCCATGGGGGACCTGGAACGGATCCCCGTGAATACTGCACCCCGTATATCTATGTAAATCCAGTAAGGACGGATGAATATATGCTTAGCTGGTTGCTTGGATGAATCTGTCCATCCATCCTAATCGCAAGCTCACGAAGTCTAGTAGCTGAGTGCCTATCAGTTTGTATGTAAAATGGTACCACCCACAAGCAAGACAGTGGTTTCTACATACGCAGGGACCTTCCTAAGTATGCAGAAATAGATATATTTTTACATTAAAAAGAAAAAGTTAAGGGGGAAAAACAACCCCAAATAACCTGACATAGACTGAGCATACTCAACCCCAACCCTGCCCCCTCACCAAGAGTTATGAAATGTTGAAGGTGTCCGATGGAAAAAATCAACAGAAGAACACCAGGTGAGGGGGAGAGGAAAGGGCATGTTTGAACTTTCAAGAGCTTTTATTATACTAAAGGTAAGTATGAGGTTTGGAGACCTGCAACTCAAGTGATTGAGTACCTATCAGTTTGCCCATGAAATGGGACCCCACCTGGAGACATGGCAGTGGTTTCTACATACCTGGGGAACTCTGTAGTTGTGCAGAAATTGAAAAGTCTGGGTCGTTTAGATCAGAAGCCCATGACCCAGCATTGATCTTTCCATCTATTTGGGTCCAACATTTTTCCGAACTCTTTTTCATACCAAGTAGTTCCCAACAACTCCCACCTGATACTGGCATTCTAGATCTCCCTGATTGGCCCCCAGTATCTACAATGGAGGTGAGACAGTTAATTACTCAACTCAAATCTGGTAAGGCCTCAGGCCCTGATGCCATACCACCAGAGTTACTCAAGGGTAGACCAGAATGGTGGGCCTTACTGCTTGCGCACCTCTTCACAATGATTGACAGAAGCACTATAATACCAAGCAATTGGCTGTGTGCTATAGTCATCCCAATCTATAAGAAAGGCGATAGTAGTGTACCCTCGAACTATAGGCCCATTAGTTTGTTATCAGTCGTAGGTAAACTCTATGCTACGCATTTACTTAATAAGCTTTCCCAATGGGTCAATGACCAACGTATTTTGGGTTGTGAACAAGCGGGCTTTCGCCGGGGTAAATCTACGATGGACAATTGTCTATTATCTTTTATGATTAACAAACAGCTTAAGTCCCCTGGGCGGAAACTTTATGCAGCCTTTTTAGATCTAAAAGGAGCCTTTGATTCGATAGATAGGGAGCTATTATGGGACAAGCTTATGAATATGGAGATGGATAAAAGGCTTCTTACCTTAATTAGAGCCCTCTATACAAACACGTCTTGTAAGGTGAGATGCTCGTGGAATGGTGACCTAACATCGTCTATCCAGACCAACAGAGGGGTAAAACAAGGATGTATTCTGGCCCCTATGCTGTTCAATCTATTTTTAAATGATCTTAACACCTTCCTTCAGGGGATAGAAAGCCATTGCCCAAAGTTGGGAACACGGCTGGTTCCTCTCCTCCTGTATGCCGACGATGCAGTGCTCCTTTCTCAAACTCGTATTGGTTTAAAATGCCTGCTAGAAGGTAGCTTAGAATATTTTCATATTAACAAATTACAACTAAACTTTGATAAATCCAAGATTATTGTGTTTTCCAAAAAATGGAAGCTATATAATTGGACATGTAAAGGTCACAAAATTGAGCAGGTTAGACAAATAAGATATCTTGGGGTTACTTTTCAATATAACCACTCCTGGGTGGCTCACCGTAAGGCTGTGGTAAAGGCCACAAAGGTGTCCTCCCAGGCGGTAACTAGGTTCTTTTTTAATTGTGGGAATAAATATGTACCAGCGGGTATAGAGGTTTATAAAGCGAAGATTATCCCACAAGTTCTATATGGAATACCTATGTGGTACAATGCTTTTGACCAAACTATCGAAAGAATTCAAGGAGTTTTTCTTCGTAAAATCCTTGGGCTGCCCAACTGTGTCCCATATGTAGTACTTTGTCTTGAAACAGGCCTCATCCGTCTAAAGACCTTGGCATGGTTGAGGCTCATGAAATTTTGGCTCAGAGTACTTTATAATCTTGAACATGATAGCTTGATATTTCAACTTCTGCTGGAACCGGATTTACCCACTCAGTTGATAGATCTATATAGGAAATTAAAATCCCTGGGCTTGGACACAGAGAGATTAGGTATGCTTAACCAGACGGTGGCATATAGAGAAATAAAGACATGAATCTTAGATATCGAATACCAGGAGCTGCATAGCAAAGCTTGTACTTCCTGTTCCCCACTAAAATTCCACATTTCATTTACTCTAGGTAAGATGGCCCCATACTTATATATTCTAAAATGTCCACAGAATCGTAGAGCTCTCTCCTTAGCGAGATGCAATGTTCTCCCGTCTGCTTTGCTACAAGGAAGATACAATGGAATTGCAATGTCTGAGAGATATTGCCCTTGTGGCATGAATTGTGTAGAGACCCTCTCACATACATTCTTATATTGCTCGTTCCACAATGCTTCCTGCACAGAACATCTAGTACCAGTATTTGTTAAATTCCAGGGTTTAGCAGATCAGGAGATATTGAGAAACATCTTATCGACGGAGGAAGGTGATATATTGGAAAGGGTTGCAGCCTTTGTTTGTTCAATCATTTCGTCTTGTGCATCAGATATATGATGTAATGGCCCCTAGATCGTAGCCTGACATCTGGTTGTTTTTGTCTGATTGGACTTTTTGTTTGTTTGTAATATGTGTTATGTAATGTATTTACGTTGTCTTTCATGCCAATAAAGGTTCTTGATTTATTGATTGATTGGAGAAATTGATAAGTGTGTAAAATTAAAGGGGAAAAAAGGAACAACAACAGCCTAATGCAACAGACTGAGCATGCCCAGTGGCCCCCAGGAACCACAGAATATTGGTATCATTGGGAAAAAAATCAACAGCAGCTAAATATGAGAGTTGAGGAGGGAGAGGGAACTGGCTTGCTTGACTTTTAACGGCTTAGCCTTATTCTGTATCCTGGAGGTGGACATTAGCATTGAGGAGACCCAACATTTTGTTGCAGGTCTCCCTCATCATCTTCTAATGCTAGGTTCTGGTTAGATCACTGCCAGCAAATAGCTTTGGACTGAAAACTCTCTAGCTTCCATTTTCAGATTTATTTCTTGCACTACAGGTTTAACATACTCCTTCTGGGCAAGTAAGAAATATTAGTTGATTGAATAAGCCACTGAAGCTCTCTAATGTTCCAAGTGTACCACAATTACGGAAATTCAGGTACTAAGTTTATATGGGTCCACTGGGAACATTTTTAGAATGCTTAACAGCCCTTAAAATTTCTCATTTCCAACCTGTCACAGGGAAGCTTAGTGGCTGCACTTTGCGCTGCACTATAAAGCATGAACAGAACAGGGATATTGGTACAAGACTCCATTAAGACTTTTATTATTATTTTTTTGGGAAGATGCTAGCATTTGCACGTCATCCATGCTTCTGTGTTTTTCTTTTCCTGAATACAGTAAGAATATAGAGAACTTCTTTGCAGAGGTTAACAAGGCTTCTGATCTAATTAGAAGAGCTTAAAAAAAATCCATGTAGAGATTATGAGAAAAGTTCACTGAAGGGACCACAACAACAGAGAGATCAGAGAATCTCCGATGTGGAAACAACTGAAGTATGGAATTTGCTAATATTTTGTCTCTTGGGTTACCATTTTGGATGGTAATTGGAACAGCATCCATATGAAGCTCTCAAGACTCCAGACTTGGAGAAACTGTGTAAAATAGTAACACAACTTTATTGGACATGCTGTCAATAATGCATACAGAGTTGTAGCTCTGACCCAGTTCAGATGCAATGACAAACCATGTTTATTATGAGAATGAGACTTGATGAGCCTTTTCCTTCACGCATGAGGGAAGAGATCTAAAACTTCCATGGAGGGGGCAAGTATGACAGAGGAGATTGAAAAGCTGGTTTTGAGCAAACAGCAGTTTCTCAATACTTCCAAACTTGGGAAACTATGGCTTATACTGGGGTGATGTCGCAAACTAGTGTCTAAATAAAAGCACAGTTTGAACCTGGCTTGTTTGAACTACCCACAGGTAAAACAAACCATAGTTTCCAAACTCCCAGTAGTACAAGAAACTCATGTGTAAAGGAGGAAAAGAATGAGGCAGGGAGGGGCATAATCCTGTTCTTATAATGATAAACCATGGTTTGTTGTGATGTCTGGACAGCTTAATCCTATCTCCTTCCAGCCCAGAGTGTGCAGTGCTGCTGATGGAGTGCGCACTGCTTGCTATGGGCCAGCAAAAGACCAGCCAGCTCAGGAGAGGTAAGTAAAGAACATTTGTACTTACCTCTTCATAGGCCATCTGGTCTCCAATGGGTCTTCCCAGACCTGCGCCAACTCTTTTACTGGTGTAAGGCTGAGGTGACTCTGGGGGTGGGTCCATGCTGGAAAGGGGGGGGATAGGATGTGGTGTGTGCAGCTGCCACTGAGATACCCCTTCCTGCCCCCAGTCTGGCCCACTCCCCACCCTGAACTACCCTGAGCCTCCCTCGATCTACTCTCACCACCAACTTACTAGCTGCGGTGGAAATTCTGTGGTTCAGTGTTGCCTGAGCGAAGCCTCCAGGTGTCATTGTGCTGGCGATAGTGGCCCATAGAACAGTGGAATACTTGCCATGCCAGTCGACTTATGGTGACAGACCACAAGATCCTCAAGCATAAGGCCCAGATAGGATTGGGCCCTAAGTTTACTTGCTCAGTTTTCTGACTTGGTGCAGTATAGCCAGTTTCTTGTTGCTTTTGTTAGTTTGCTGAACCCTGGTGATGTCTTTGCTATAAGGTCACAATTGGATGGTATACTTGGCATGCCAAAGGCATGATTAACTTCTGTCAGTAGATCTACATCCAGTACCACAGCATTTAGTGGTAGTAGAAATAATTATTGTTGTAATGAAAGGCTTATGTATTGATTAAAAAATCTATCCCATCCTTCTAATTAGATTCAGGGTGGCTTACAACATTTCATTAAAAAATTTAAAACAAAAATCACAAATTAAAACAACCAATCAACTGCAGGAGCAAATTACAACAGAGTGCAGTAGAACAAAACACAAGCCAGAGGGCAGTCATAGCAAGGGAGCAAACACTTGCCAAATTTTTCAGCTGTTGTTGAAAAATTGAAAGTGAGGGTGGTTGTCACAGTTCACAGGGCAGGGAAATCTCTAGGGCAGGGGTTCTCAACGGGTGGTACTGTACGTGTGGTGGATGTCGGTGGTACCCGCAGACACCCACCTCGCGTCATGGAGGCTTCCATGTGAGCCTGCAAATGCTGGTAGGAGGCTTGGCTCGGTGGCCAGAGCTCCCGGTGTGCGGGTTTCGCATGCTTTGAAAAGCCTTCCCTCCCACCCGGAACCTCTTACTGGCATTTGCAGGCTCACGCAGAGCCCTCTAACCCAGCAGTAACTGATGATGAGGTACACGGGGACTCTGCAACCCAGTAAGTGGTACGCTGGGTCGGGGGGTTGAGAACCCCTGCTCTAGGGTGCGATCACCACAAAGAACACCCTCTCACAGGTCCCTGCCAACCACATTTCAGAAAGAGGTGGAACTTGCAAGACAGTCTCCCTGAAAGAGTTTATAAGCTGGGCAGATTCACATCATGGAAGTGGGCTTGAGATACTTTGGTCTTGAGCCAATGTTCAACCTCAAAGGTTTTTTTTGTTTTTTTTTTTTCATTTGTGAAATGGAAACTTCTTTTTCATTTCCCAGATTGAACATCTATTTTGTGTTTCAGTTGTAATCAGTAGTGAACCTAGGGATTTTGCCTTAACAAACCCCTCTTGATAAGAAGTCAAGAACAATTGCTTAAAAAAATCACTGTAAATTTATAGATAAATTGTTAAAGATGTAAAGAATCCTCTTGAGATGATAATTAGAGATGACAACTGCATAAGGGAAAGCTTGGTTGCTATGAAACGGAGACAGAAACAGTGAAGTGTCCTAATGTATGTTTTATTTTAAGCCAGTAATGTTGATTAATGAATATACTTTTATTATCTTTTTCCTGCAATATTATGTCAAAGATTTGGACTTACTGTAATTGATTCTGGAGGAAATTTGGAGGAAATTCAAGGAATGCAGACCTGATTTGAGGTCACTTTAATAAGGGGCTGTAGCTCAGTGGTGAAGCACTTTCTTTGCATGCAAAAGGTCCCAGGTTCAATCCTGGCATCTCCAAGTATAGCAGTGAAAAATGCCTGTCTGAAACCTTGGAGTACTGTTGCCAGTCAGAGTAGTCAATACTGGGTTAAATAAACCAACAGTTTCATTCAATATGTTAGCTTCATATATTCCATATGCCTCCCATCCTCCAAGGATTTCAGGGTTTAATAATAATGCGGTGATATAAGTTAGGGCCCAGTCCTATCTGGGCCAAGCACAAGGCCCTTTATGGTAGCACAAAAACTGGGCCACCGTTCCACACATCTGGGCCTCTGATGCAAATGGGCAGCGGTATGGCACGTGTAGCAGTGGCTTCTGGAGACTCTGCTGCTCCCAGTAAGTTGGTGACATGGGTGTGTTGTGGACAGGGAGAGGGCCACAAAGAGTTTGGGAGTGGTTTGGGGGTGGACCCAGGGCAGTTCAGGGGAGGGAGGGGATCCTGGTGGCAGCAACTTGTGACAGGATCCTATCCCCTCTTTTTGAACCTATCCCACCCCTCTTCACTCCTCAGACTTATGCCAGTTATATAGCTGGCATAGGTCCAAGGAGACCCATAGGTCACCAGGAGACCTATGGAGAGAAGGAAAAAATATGTTGCCTTACTTTCCCAGGCTCCTCTTCCCCCCACCATTGGATGCAGTGCACACCCCATTTGTGCAGCTGCATCATTGACAATGGTAGGAGATAGGATTGGGATGTTAGTCTGAGAGACCCAGAGAACTGCGGCACATGGGTTGGAAGGACAGCAATTCACATCCACATTCTCTGCTTCTGCCAAAATCCAACATGAAGATCACTCTTGCGAGTAACTTTTGTCTAGAAACTGTAACATTTTGACTTGCTTCTGAGTCTCCAGTCTTTCTCATTCATTCATTCGACTTTTTAAGTCTAACCTTAAGCCTAACCTATCTCTGAAGGATTAGAACGTTAGCAAGAAAAATAAAATAAAAACTTGATGGATGCTAACAGTTTGTTTTCAGCTGATAATAGAAGCGGTTAAGACAGTGGTTCTCAAACTTTTTAGCACTGTAGTGGAAATTGCGGAAGAACGGCAAGGAGTTAGTGGTGTTATCAGTGGTCCCCTGTTTTAACAGATCCGGGAAGGAAGGGGTTAAAGAACCTGGAGTTTGACAGGACTGGGCTATAAAGGGTTAACATCCAAGACTGCTTGGCCATGGCTTCACACCTGTGGGCAATCAGAAGGAGTTTTGATACAGCCTCGGCGCCTCCTTCTTCTGAAAGCGGCCTTCCTGTACCTGCGCAGAGCGCTGATGACGCCGAGAGGGCAATCTCTCGGCCTCAGCGGCGATCTGCGCAGGTACAGGAAGGCCCCTTTCAAAAGGAGCTGACGCGCGGCGGCAGAGCCTCCGGTCCGGTCTCGCACGGGCCGGAGGTTCCCCACTGCTGCTCTATCAAGACCCACCTAGCTTTCCGAGACACTCAAACATTTATCTCCCTATACTTACACAAGCTTGCAAACTGCAGGAGCTCAGCTCTTTGATGGGCAATTAGTAGCTACAGTATCTGATTTTTGAATAGCCTCAGGGCTTGTGGCAATTACTGATCTGAACTTTCCATCACCTGGGACCCACCAGAAGGGTCCCTACCCACAGTTTGAGAAACACTGGGTTAAGGGATACTTGGAAGGTTTTCAGGCAGGCAGAGGCAGGCATTGCCCAAACTATTTTTAGATTAAAGTTGCACTTGTTGAGAATGTTATAGGTAGTGGTATTTTTTATGGTTTTATTTTTTTTGAAGATTTTGCTGTTAGAGCAGAAAGCGGTGTTATGTGTTTTTATTCCATTTCCCCCCATTTTAACTGCTTTAAAAGTGTAGTAGGTAGTTGGTATAGGTTGTACAGTGTCAGCAGATGAAGAATGACACAAAATTACATGACTTTATTTTATTTTTATTTCTCAGATTTTTTTTAGCAGAAAGCGGCATTTTGAGTTTTTATGCTGTTATCAACAACAACAAAAACACCCTTAATTCTAGGGAAGTCAGTGTGCAAACTGAGGATGAGGTCAGCCATCATCAACAGTGGCATAGCTAGCCACTGTGGTACCTGGGACCCTCTTCCGTGTGACACCCCCAGAAGACACCCCCATCACCACTGGAAGTGACATCACCCCCCACTTTTTTAATGGAGGCTTTTAATGAACCAGAACAGGTGTTGTTTGAGCCATCCGGCAGCCCGCTTCTCGGTACGTTTACTGGAAATCAGCCACTTTGATGAACGATTCGTTGGCTGTCACCCCGAGCAAAATTTCACCCTGAGCAAAAACTGTGGCTGTGTATGCTTCCTTTGGAGCAAGTTCCGTTGCTCCTCGTGGCTAGAATGCATACATTTGGGCTGCCTAGCCATTGCGGTGTGACCAAACTGATTGCGCATGCAGACAAACCAGCTGCAGTATGGATTTCCCCCAAAAGCACCGCTTAAAGGTATGTGGCCACTCACCGCTCCCTTCCTCCACCACCTCCTGGCCATCCCCCCAGCCTCAGCCCCCCTCCTGGTTGCCCCCCCACCATCACATTTGTTTAAAATTTACACTTTCTGAATTAAATAGCCAATGTCTACCATTGTAAATTGTATATAGTTTATTTAATTTTTCAGGTAATAGAAGCATACTATTTAATTTTTTTTCTACATTTGTGCTGCTAGAGAAAGTGGGCCCAAACTGAAAGTGCTATTTCTAAAATCTTTCCCTGCACATTTTTCATTGTGTATGGGATTATTAAGCAATAAATTGTAGTAACTTTGAAATTACTTTTTAATAGACTCTAGTGATAGAAGATATTTTTTCAAAAGTGCTCAGTATTCTGTGATGATTTAACAAAAGGTAGTATAAAAGATTTCACCTGAAAATAATAATCAACTATAGATAGCTTTTTGTTATTGATATATGCCCATTAACTTTTCTGAGAAATTGCACTATAATTTTAATCCGGTATAATAAACAATCCCTCTCCTGCTGAGGTTTAATGACTGAACTTCTTGTTGCAGGCACAATGAACCAGAAATTTAAGAAGGGACTAGGATGACATTTACTTTCGATAGCTTTGGTATATGGATTTGGGTATATATGCTATCCAGAGTCCGGATACGCTGCTGTTAGCAACCACTTCAAAAAAGAATAGTTGAGAAGTAATCCAAGAAAAAAACTAAAGGATTTTGTTTTTAAAAAGGAAATAAGCTCTTAAAACCCTACATCATTTTGAGAAGAAAGAGGGAATAATTAAGAGCACAATCCTGCGCACAGACACGGAACGTGTTTTCCATCGCCGGAAGCCATCGCAAACATGCCATAAGGCACGTTAGCGGCCACTGGAGGAAGGTAACGCTCCCACCGGTGGCCACATTGGCAGTCTGGGTGGTGAGGGAGGGGGATCATTGGCTGAGCTGGCCCAGGAGGGGGCAGGGATGGCGTCCACCATATCCCCGTCCCCAACTGGGCTGGCTCGGCCATTACATGGACTCCTCTTACTTCCGCCAGCTATTTAGCTGGCAGAAATCCGAGGAGGCACATTGGGCCAGCCCCAGTTTACACCCAGGGAAGGAGATGAACATCCCCTTCCCTGAGTAGACCTCTGGGCCCCTGCAGGGCAGCCCGGAACGGGAATAGGATACGGCGGGTGGCCCTGGGCCACCGGCCGGATCCTTATGGTGGATTGCGCTGTAAATTGAGATCTGGAGCTTAAAATAACTACAATGTTGTTCTTTGGAGCTTCAGGTTATGGAGCTGGAAAAGATGCAATAGAACTCAACTCAAGGGCTGGAGCCCCTTTATTCAGGGCAAAGTTACAACGTCTGGTTTTTGTTTTTTTGTTTTGAAAAAAATGGCCCAATCCCATAGGTCATTTTAGTTTTGAAAACATGACAAATGGCCCAATCCTATGGGTCATTTATGACAATGGATCTCACTGAGGTTAGCTGGTCATCTTTTGGGGGCTGAGTAGGTTTTTTTTTGCTTTTCATCTGATTGGCTTATGGTGGTTCCCCCCCCCCCCCCCCGGTTTGAGAGAGTGTATTGCTTAGCCAGGTCGGCCACAACTGGCTGGTATAGTGTGGGCCAGGGATTAAGAACAGGGATTGGTGTGCACTCTGAGGTTGGTCAAGGCAGGCCCAGAACTGATCTCCAGAGGCTGCTTGGCTTGGGGATGCTGGCTGGGAAACCCTTTGGCCAAGGATTGCAAAGCTGACCTCAAAGGCCACTTGACTTGGGTTGAGCAGTGCAATCCAGAACTTCCAGGGATTGATGTAGATAACCATAGATGGTCCCTGATGGTCTATTAATTGGAGTCAGGATGGAAATGCTTGAATGAGGGAATAGACAGTGGCTGACTCTCTTGCACTAAAAAGAGGTGTAATGTCAGGAAAGTAAGGACCTGCTCCAAAATTATATGTAGTAATTTAAATAAATTGTGGCTTGTTTATAATCCAAACCACTTGTTTTTGTAGTATTGGGGGTATAAAGGCAATGCAGGGTTTACTCTCATGCCATATGAGTAGAAGCATCTCTGCTGGAATACAGCTCACCTTACATCTTCTTTCTCCCAAGTCACATAATGGGTGATCTGCAGAGTTCCCAGGGCAACTTTTTTGATCTCTCTAATATGCACACTTTGGAGTACTGGAGATTGTTCAAGTTGATACCACTGAAAATCTGTGAACTCTCTAGCTCAGTTCATGCATTACACGGCTTACGTGAACATCAACACTGGGATGGCCACCAGAGCATTATTACATTCCACACTAATGAGAGAGAGAGAGAGAGAGCCTTCCTCTTCCTTTGTGGAGGCAGAAGGATTTTGGAGCCCTGGACTCTCACCGCTAAGACTCCTGCTCAATGTTGCCTCCCCTTGAGGTTCCAGGATTTCACTAGAGACACTTGCAAGCATAGAGCTGCTGTAAAGGTTAGAATTTTGCTTTTTAAGAAGCTGAAAAGCTCAGGACGCTGCCTTTCTTGTCCCATCCTAAATTGCACACTTGCTCATTGCAATCATAGAGTAGAAACGGCCTTGCGACGATTTTTGTCAAGTAGTATCTGAATGTAAGATGCACTGTATTTACTTTGCGTCTATAATAGCTGTTGAAGTGGTTCAAAGTGCCTGGTTGCAGGGACAGTCGATGGTTATTTTGATCCGTGCCATCTCGGCTGCATCCTTCGGAAACAAAGGTTTGTTTGTCATATGAGTAATTTCCCCGGCAGGCAATTATGCTGTCTGGTAAAGTCAGACAGGGGTGCTAATTACTAACTGTAGCAGGAGGGTTTGATGTGTGTAAGTGGATCTTTTGTCTTACAACATCTCATTGCTTTGTAATAGTACAGGAATGAAGCACCCTTTCCCCTTTCTGAGGACTGATTTAAACTTGATGCTGAGCGCATCAAATCAGTTGACTTGTTCGGTGCTCCATGTGTCCTGCCCATGTGTCCTTTTAAATCAGGTTCTCCATTGCTAGGCTTACCAGATCCATACCGTGATAGAGTGATAGACCTTTAGGAGAAGGAATGTGTTCAGTGGGGATTGCTTCTGAGTAGACATGCCTAGGATTGTGCTCTAAGGGTTTAACAAGCTACACCTGCCCCCATTCCTTCTCCTAAAGGTCTAGGCACTCTGTCCCGGTTTGGATCTGGTAAGCCTATTTGCTGTTTGTGCATTGTTAGCATGGTGTCTATTTCTGCTGTACTGCCGTGAGAATGTGGCATGTTGTGCAGGTGAGGCAACCTGATTTATAAAATAAGATGTTGGGTGAGCAGAATGCTGCATGAGTTTTTTCTTCCCCATGCCTAGCATCAGGTTAAAATCAGGCCTCACTAGATAGTCATGATAACTAGTGTGCTAATGGCACACTTTTAGTGGCTCTTCCTTGAGATTAGTGGCTCTTCTTTTAGATTTTAGTGGCTCTTCTTCTTCTTTAGTGGGTCGTCTTTGAGATTTTTTTTTCTTTAATTGCCTTCATCATTGTTTTGGGTTTTCAAAAATTCCTGTGGATAAGGTGAGAAATAAAATGCTGTTTTACTATTACAGTAAAGAACCTAGATGTAGCTTTACAAAATTAACAGTGCAATCCTATCCAACTTACACCACCTGTGTAACCAGCAGGGGAGGGCAGGGTGAGAGGCTTTGGAGGGGAGATTTAAATCCCCTTTGAATTCCTCTTTTGGAGGGGATTTGAATCCCTTTTCCATTTTGGGGCTTCCCGTTCTTGCTGCACCGCTGGTTACACTGGTGGTTTCAGTTGGATAGGATTGCGCTGTAAAACTAGTATAATCTGATATGTATCAGTTCATTACATTTAAACCTTTGTCAAGTAGGGCTGTGGATCATTTGATTGAAAGAGCTATGTGCTAATCATCTCCCCGCCATGCACCTAGGGTTGCATGTGTACGGTTTGAAACCATTCTGTATTTGTTTTGAAAAAGAAATATTTTGCCTCCCAAATTTGGGACTGATATTTTCTGCTCTTTTCCCATTTAAATTGAGAATGTGCCCTCTAGAATAGATAATGTTTTGGGGAAATGTTATATTTTAAAAAGTGGCATACAACTGGCTACAGACAGACATCAGGAATAGATTTGAACCAACAGTACAATTCTAAGCATCTTCACTAAGAAGTAAGTCTCCCTGAGTTCAGGGGGTTACTCCATTGTAAATGTGTTTAGGAGTATGTTGAATATAAGAAGTTAGACTACAATGTATGCAAATGAAAATTCCTAGTTCAAAGGGTCATTTGATTGTGAAAGAATAATCAGAATACAGATAGAATAATAATCACATAAAAAAGGAAACGTTTAGGATAAATTGAATACAAATGAAAATGAGATTATGTTCGTAGCAATTTCGGAATTACGGGTAAAATAGCCATGTCGTAGCTAACAGGACAGCCAGAATAAAAACAAAAATCAATTCTGCTTGTGTCTTCCGTTGCTGGGGCTCACAAGACAGACAGAAAATTTATTTAAAACTCACAGCCCAGTAGTCTCACTCCAACGTTTCGTTTCCTTCTTTCCGGAAACCTTCTCAAGGAACCAATCTGAAAGATTGGAAGATGTTACATTGTGAAGAGGCACTAAGCTTCCTTTATCCTAGACACGTAAATGATTAATTAGCAACACAGGAGATCAATGCGGGGTTGCCCAGGAGTAGGAGTCCATCAAAACCTAGTGTTCCAATACTCCTTTTTTATTATTGCAGCCTGTTCTTTCTTGCTGTCAAGTTGCTGATGTTTCTGCTCAACCTTGGAATTCCGTAATATAGGGAACCAGGACTTATTTACAAAGCTCAGGTCCTGTTGTCTATTAATCAGACTGGAGGCGGGTCTTTTACTAATTTCAATCGCCTCCAAGAATTGTAAGGTGCCAACTCTATTTTTCTATTTGTAGGCAGCTGGTATCTTCAAAACATATTGTATGACCTGTGTTTATTGCGTGCTCAGCTATGGAGGACAGTTCTGGATGATTCAATCTCACCGACCTCTCATGCTCCTTGATCCTGGTTCCAATTGATCTTTTAGTTAATCCAATGTACTCCTTCCCACACGAGCAAGGGACCCTGTACACTCCCGGATTGGACAATGGAGGACGCCTATCCTTTGGGTTATTTAACATCTGTTCTATCTTAGTGGTAGGCTTAAAAATAGTTTTAACCTTACCCTGTAACAGGATGCGTGAAATTTTGTCCGTGACCCCCTTAATAAAAGGCAGACAAACCCAAACTTTCTCATCTTTGTCTCCTGTTTCTTTGTTTGTGGTCATATTTTTAGAGTCAATGTTGCATTTGGTGCCAAACCTAGTAGCTGTAACCTTGTTATATTGTTGCACCCAACATCTACTTATCTGTGAGGTAGAATAACCATTGGCTCTTAAAGTGCTGAAAACAATCTGTTTCTCTTTTTCCAATGATTCATCATCGCATATTTTTAAAGCTCGATATGCCAAGGAATTAATGAGCGAGTTTTTTTGAGCTGGATGATGGTTGGAATCATGCCTCAGGTACCTCCCCGTGTTGGTGGGTTTCCTATATACCGCATGTCCACAAGATAAATCATCTTTCCTTGAAACCAGCACATCTAGAAAGGCCAAGGAACCATCTACCTCCTGTTCCATGGTAAATTGGATTTCTTCATTAAAGCTGTTCATATGCGTAAGAAATTTGTGTAACTCTACTTCCCCGTGGGGCCAGATACAAAAAACATCATCTACGTATCTCCACCATATTTCTGGTTTAAATTGGGCGGTGTGGAGCACTTGCTGCTCAAGAAACTCCATATATAAATTTGCAACCACGGGGCTTAAGGGGTTCCCCATGGCTACCCCGTCGCACTGCTCTCTATACTCCCCCTCCCATAAAAAATACGTGGATGTCAAGCAGTGTTTAAACATAGGAATCATTTCCTTGGGTACCGTCAGGTCTTCAATTAACCTAATGACTTCTTTAAGTTGCACCTTCGTATATAATGAAACAACATCAAAACTAACTAAAATGGAATTGGGGGATAATTTAACTAGTTTCAGCATTTCAATAAAATGGTAAGAATTTTTTACGTAGCTGGGTGTTTTGCCAATGTAATGATATAAGACTTTAGCAAGATACTGAGATAGCCCATGAGTAGGCGAACCAATGTTGCTAACTATGGGTCTGAGAGGAATGTTATTTTTATGGATTTTAGGCAGTCCATATAGCCTAGGTGGCTGGGCTTCAGATTTAGTTAATCTATTTTTTAACCCCATATTAAAATTTGAATCCTTTATTAATTTATTTGTTTCTTTTACATTTTTTTTGGTAGGATCTTTATTAAGAATTTTATAAGTCCCGGGATCTAATAGCTCCCTAATCTTACTACGATAAACTTCAGAGTCTAGTACTACCGTTGCGTTCCCTTTATCTGCTGGTAAAATAATAATATCAGGGTTACTTTTCAATTGTTGCAAGGCAATCCTTTCTGCACTGCTGATGTTACAGCTAGGAGGTCGAGCTTTTAGCAGCACATTAGCGATCTGAATCCTTAGTATTTCTGCAGAATCTTTATCAAAGGCAGAAAGTGCTGTTTCTACATTGGCAATGATCAGTTCATTGGGGATAGTCCTTGGGGTAACTGCAAAGTTGCCCCCTTTCTGCAAAATAGCACTTTGCGCTGAGGTCAGAACGTGCTTAGACAGATTACTGCTTTCTCCGCTGGCAATGGTGCTGTCAGTTCAACTGTCCTGCTGATCAGTGCTTCAAGCTTTTTTTATGCCTTACTTTAATTATCCCCTCCTGTTTTCTAATTACATTCATAGAAATATCGTCCCAAATTGCCCAGTCCGAGTAGGACAGTGCCCTACTCACTTGCAAGTGCAGTTCATAAATCGCGGGATCCATGCAGGCGAGTTCACTCCTTGTTCTTTTGATCTCCTCTCTCACCAGCGCATGTTCCATGTTGTTATATATATGCGTTCCGTTCTTCGCCTTTGAAATTTGCGGTGATGTCTCAAGAAAACGGGTGTTACTTTTGCGTCTCTACACCTTAACAAAAAGGTTAAAGCGTTCTTTTTCTTCATTCTTTTGAGGCGCCCCTTCTCCAGTTCTTTCAGCTTGCGCAAAATTACCTCCCCGTATAGGCATTTGATCTTTGATCGAAAACTTTCATGGCCAGCGATTACTTGTAGCGATTTCGGAATTACGGGTAAAATAGCCATGTAGTAGCTAACAGGACAGCCAGAATAAAAACAAATAACCCAAAGGATAGGCGTCCTCCATTGTCCAATCCGGGAGTGTACAGGGTCCCTTGCTCGTGTGGGAAGGAGTACATTGGATTAACTAAAAGATCAATTGGAACCAGGATCAAGGAGCATGAGAGGTCGGTGAGATTGAATCATCCAGAACTGTCCTCCATAGCTGAGCACGCAATAAACACAGGTCATACAATATGTTTTGAAGATACCAGCTGCCTACAAATAGAAAATAGAGTTGGCACCTTATAATTCTTGGAGGCGATTGAAATTAGTAAAAGACCCGCCTCCAGTCTGATTAATAGACAACAGGACCTGAGCTTTGTAAATAAGTCCTGGTTCCCTATATTACGGAATTCCAAGGTTGAGCAGAAACATCAGCAACTTGACAGCAAGAAAGAACAGGCTGCAATAATAAAAAAGGAGTATTGGAACACTAAGTTTTGATGGACTCCTACTCCTGGGCAACCCCGCATTGATCTCCTGTGTTGCTAATTAATCATTTACGTGTCTAGGATAAAGGAAGCTTAGTGCCTCTTCACAATGTAACATCTTCCAATCTTTCAGATTGGTTCCTTGAGAAGGTTTCCGGAAAGAAGGAAACGAAACGTTGGAGTGAGACTACTGGGCTGTGAGTTTTAAATAAATTTTCTGTCTGTCTTGCGAGCCCCAGCAACGGAAGACACAAGCAGAATTGATTTTTGTTTTTATTCTGGCTGTCCTGTTAGCTACGACATGGCTATTTTACCCGTAATTCCGAAATCGCTACAAGTAATCGCTGGCCATGAAAGTTTTCGATCAGAGATTATGTTCACATTAATTAATGACTTCAAAGTTATACTGTACTGCAGATACCTTTTGCCATCCCTTTGTACTGCTGGAAGTGGGTAGCTCCTGATATAACTTGGTTCCATTAACTGATTCCATGGACAGTATAATCAGGTAAATAGTCCTTTGAGCTTGAGTTGGGATCCATATTGAATGAAGGTTTTGGTTAAAGGTGAATTCTGAGCCTGGTCTAGACCGAAGTTCATTATGTGGAAAGCAATAAAACTATCCATCAGGAAAAAGAAAAACACACACTGGAGCAGATGACAGTTAGTACTACAAGCTGTTTGACATTTTGTGAAATCATATTAAAATAAAATGACCATTGGATTTACTTGAGTATATGAATGATGCCTGTCAGTGGAGGAAGAAACACACTATAACCTTTTTCAGGAGAGTGTACAGTAGTTTATGCCAGTGTCAATTAGCTATTGTTCATTACAAGCTTTAGATAACCTTATTTTCTGTCTGGGTTGGAAGAAAGTACTGGCACGGGTGTGTATGTGTGTGGGGGGGTTTATTTCAGGAATAATCTAAATCTCTCATCTGCTAGGTCAAGTGGAGTTAGCACATTTATAAAAAGAACAATCTTTTCATTGGCTTAGCAAGTAATAAGAAAAATAATAGCAATAGATAATTTCTGGCATTTGCAGGAAGAAAAATGCTCTGAATATGTGCCCAGACAAAATGGCTTATTGCAGAGATCACGACAACTGGCTTATGTACTGGGTGTGGGTGGGTGGTAGGGGTGCATAGTTGTGACACACCTACAGTTTTTGCCTCTTAACAGTTTTTGCCTCTAACATCACATTTCCCTATGGTCTTTCTCTTATCTGTGGTTGAAGAGGACCAATTTGCTGAGTAGTGAGAGCACTTTTATTGCATATGTATGAACCTGTGCCCTGTGACTCTCTCTGCTGCCCATCAGTCTTGCCTCCAAGACCTCCTTCACCCAGGCAGCATCAAGGGAATGAAGGAATATCTCTCTCACCCCTTTCCTTCTCTGATGTTTGACATGCTGTGAAGGGTCACTGGGGATTGTAGTTTTTCCAGTGTCACTGACTCGTATCAGGTGGAAAAAACTACTATTTTCAGTGTCTCTTGCACCTGGCACACAATCTTGCAGCATGCTAGGCAGCAGAGAGGTGGGAAGGAGAGAAAGAAAGATGTCCCTCCATTTTCCTGGTGCTGCCAGAGCAGCAAGAAATGTAAGCATGGGGGAGGGGCTTGGGGAGCAGGTAAGGAGGAGGTGTGTTGGGCATCTGTAGAGGAGGGAGGGTTATGGGAGGCAATAAACACTGTCATGCTCCCAATGGCATCACTGGGGTCACAACATGGTCCAAAACAGGTTTGGCATTGGTTTCACGCACATCCTCCCTGCAGTAATTTTCAGAGTTGAAGGGACATAGTTCTTTTTTTCTAAGCCCAAATTTGCCAATTATTAATTAAAACTGCTTTATTGAGAGAGAGATTGAGAGAGAGAGAGAGAGATTGTGTGTGTGTGTGTGTGTGTGTGTGTGTGTGTGTGTGTGTGTGTGTGTGTGAGAGAGAGAGAGAGAGAGAGAGATGAATGCACGCACACAAGTTGGGCATTCTCATCAGCAGATTAGCCATTTGCAGATTTGACTCACCGTGGATGGCACTACAGAAGAGGAAGGCCCACTGGAGGTGGGGGATGGCACTAAAATACCTTATTTTAAGGTCTTTGGGGGCCTTCCCCCCAAAAAGCTTCCCCCTTGGCCATGAGTGAGGAATTCTGGATTGGGACCTCAGTGTGTGGGGAGCAGGGACTTTAACCATTTGTCCTTGCCAGTGGCGTCACTAGGGAGGTGCGGACTGCACCAGATGATACCCAGGGAGGGATGACACCAAAATGACTTTTGTTATCGTTTGTTACCGGTGGTGCGAAGATGCTCCTTTAAACAGGAGCAAAATAGGCACTGTCAACAATGGAGGAGCCATTTCTAGGTCCAGTGTAGACTGTTGCATACAGGGTGGAGTGTGGGGACTTTATATTTGCTTGTTCTTTTAATAAACCTTGTGTTTGGCCAATCTGTTTGCCAAACCAGTGTTCTCCATGCATCTTCATGGAGGTGCTGTTCTCCTTCTCCTTCTGGTAATTGGATGGGCAATAAAACATACCACGGTAGGACTCCACTCATCCTGGTACCTTGGCAGAATTTGGAAATTTGGTGGGTTGTGTGTGTGTATGTGTGTGTGTGTGGGGGGGGGGAACAGACCCGGTGGTTTGGTATGGAGAGTGTCCTTTGGTACAGTCCAGTGGTGTGGGAAGAGCCCACAGCAAACACTGCCTATTCATCTAGTTCAGTTCAGCTTATTAAATAATATCCTGCCTTCATGTATAAAATACATTGAAGGTGGCTTACAATAATGGCCTAATCCTATCCAGGGCTGACCCGCACCATGTGCCACCACCGACACAGCATATGCTACATGCTACATACATATGCTACAGGGGACCAGGCTGCCCAGGAGAGATAAGAAATTTCTTACTTACCTCCTCTGCTGCTTCCTGGTCCACAATGGGGCTAGTTGGATCTATGTCAGCTATTTTGCTAGTGTAAGCCTGTAAGTTGTGTTGGGCCTGGGACAGGGGCTCTAGATCTTGTAGATGCAGCTGCTGCCAAAATCTGCCCCCGACCTGCCCCCGACCTATCTCCGGTCTGGCCTGATCCCCACCCTGATCCACCTTACCTGCTCCTTACCTGTGACCTTGCCTGCTCCAGTGGCTGGAGACTGCTGCCCATCACTGCTGGCACAGGGTTTACTGGCTTCCTTACCATCAGCAGCAAGCTGCCCGCCGAGTGTCTTGGGCAATGGCAGCCCATGTGATGCGATGGCAGATTGCATGATCGGCCATTGCATCACAAGGATAGGATTGGGCCATAAGTAAAATTACCCACCCACCCCCAAAAATCCCCACAATTAAAAAACACAGGGGAACTTCTAAAACCAGTGATTATGATGTAGCAGAATAAAAACAAACATTACAAGGAAGCTGCCTTTCAAAAGATCTAAGCACTTGCTGAAACAACATAGACGTTCCTGCCCTTCAGAGAGTGGGCAGCGACGGGGTCAACTCAAATGCATCCCTACAGGAAGGCTATTCCACAATCTGGGCATTACAACCAAAAATGCCCTACTCCCTGTAGACACTTTCCACACCTCTGAGAACAGGAAGGAGATATATGAGAGCTGGTGCAGCATAGTGGCTGAGAGACTGAGCTGCATACCAGGGCTTTCCTGGTTTGAAACTCACCCCTGCTATGGACTCATTGGGTGGCCTTAGGCCACCATTCCCTCTCAGACTCGGCTCCTCTGCTGCTAGTAACGCTTACCTTGCAGGGTTGTTGTAAGGATTCTATCAAGATGATACACTTTGCACACTCAGGAAGTGCTGTATAAATGCAAAGTACTGTAGTATTACATCTACATACAAACTGACAGAAGAGAATCACCTGCAGAAGGGAACAGATCTTGCTTTTCTAGCAATTGGCCTGGTAGGAAGGAAACAGGCCATGCCCCTTTTTTCTGGTTTATTGCAACCCTATTCCATTCGAAGAGAAGAAATTATCTGTGGAAGTGTCTGGGCATGCAGCAGATGCTGGAAAAGGCTTGAAAGTAGGTCCAGTAAATACCACATCAATCACGGAAAAAATACTTCTGAACAGCCCCATTAGCAACACCTCTTGCACCGTACTTGATGAGCTGGCAGGGTTTTAGACGACTTCGGAGGTATAAAATTTTATTGTATTCACCTGCGTTGCCACACTATAATTAGCATGACTCCTTGTCAGGCCTTACAGTACGCCAGTTCACAGCAGTTGTCAGCTCCTGTGACAGAGCAGATAAATGAGGAGTAAATTTCGTAGCGCCAGGCTCATGAAAGTGCCCACTTTGCCCTTGTTTACAGGGGCTGCAGAATGCAGTCCTTGATGGGAAGCTTTGAAGTAACGACTCTCTGTGAATCCAAGTTGTCAGTGGTGATGATGTAACCCTTTCAGGGCAATTGGAGAGAAACTGTTGTTTGAAGTATGGGGTTTGTGCCAGCTCTTTTTTCTTTCTTTCTTCCAGTGTCTGCAAAAAAATACGCTGATTTTTTTTAAAGGCCTACAGACTGGCCATTTCATTTCAGACTGATTACCAAGAATGTAAAGGTAAAGGTGACCGCTGACAATTAAGTCCAGTCGTGTCCGACTCTAGGATGTGGTGCTCATCCCCATTTCAAAACCGAAGATCCAGCGTTGTCCGAAGACGCCTCCGTGGTCATGTGGCCGGCATGACTCTCCTTGCCGCAGCGCATAGCATGCAGCTGGAACACGGAGCGCTGTTTACCTTCCCGCAAGCGGTACCTATTTAACTACTCGCATTAACATGCTTTGGAACTGCTAGGTTGGCAGGAGCTGGCCAAGCAACGAGAGCTCACCCCGTCGCGGATTCGAACTGCCGACCTTTCGATCAACAGCTCATGGTTCAGCGGTTTAACCCACTGCGCCACCCGCTGGCACCAAGAATGTAACCAGTCTGTTTATTGGACTATGAGTTTGCCTAGCAACTGGCCTACTCCTGCAAAGGTGTTTTGCCCTTGGAGGTCTGATCCTATGTCGAGGCAAATGGTACGTGATGATCATAATAATGACTAGTTAACAACAGCAACAATAATAATACAATACCTGTAAAAAGTGAAAGAGTGAAGGGATTTTTTTTTACTTGCGCAGATGATCTTAACTGAGTTTCCTTCTCTGCATTTAGTACTATGTTGTTGTTGTTGTATAATATCAATTGCCAATACTTCTGTAGATTATTGTCTACTGTTGTGCTGTTCTATGAAGCACTAAAGGTTAGTAGATTGGCTCTATAATAACCCAATAAGAAAATAACAGGAGGGTGGGTTTGTTTTTTTAGACAGGAACAGTTTGTACTAGTTTAATCTCGGATGATGCAATGTAGAAAAATGTCTGTCCTTTCTGCTGGCAGCCGTTGAGGTTGCAAAGTAGATTGTTAAAATGTAAAGAAAATGTAATAACTCTTACAGTTGGCCTTTTAGCCAATTTTCCCCTCCACTTAAAAATGTTTACTATTTCAGAGCTTGCAAAAAGCATGGTGCAGTGGCACACTACTACTAAAGGCTCATTTTCCTACTGAGAAGGACAGAATTTAGAGAGCTGAAGGAAAGAGGGGATCATGGTTGAAAACCTCAAGTTCTTCAAATAAAATATTACTTATGTAGAAGTATTTTAGACCTGTAGTTCCCAAACTGTGTGCTGTGATGACCCTTGGTACTTTTGCGGCTTTAAGTACTTATTTAAAAGAGCTGGATGTGGAATCTGAAGATGACAAAGTGTTGTTGCAAGCCACCTTAGCTGTTTTGAATGAATATCCTGTCGACATAAGCCCTGGCTGAAAGACCACTCTTATTTTCTCGTATATTACACTACATCTCCCAAGCTACTTTGCAGCCCCAAATAGCCTTCCTATTGGTGCATGAGGCCGCCATGTTTAATAGCTTCCAGCTCAAAGGAAAGATTGCAAATGTGGCAAGTGTGCTAGAAGTTGAAAAACAAACATGACTCTAGCATGCTAGAAGGAGAAAAAAAAACCCACCTCTCTAGCGCTAGAAGCTGAAAAACAAATGCAGCCTGAGGTAGACTATATGCAAAAGACATAATACATAGTAACAATTTTCAGAAACAGTAAGCTCTAGATATCAGTTCCCAACAGAACATGCTATGTAGCATTGTATTAGGCTTTTGCAAGAGTCACCTCCAATTCCATGGTGACCTCCTTTATGTTACCTACAGCAGTAGCAGAGACCAATCCCTGTGGTGTAACCCCCTGAGGTTGTTATAGTTGTGTGAAAAGGGGCTGTGCCAAATGAGAACATTTTCAGCACATGCCCCTGAACCCACCTGAAGAAGACAACATTGTCCACTTTTGTTTGTGGCTGCTCAGTTGCTGTGTGTTCCCACTCCCTCCTTCTCCCTCAGCATGATTTTTCTCCTTTCGTATAAGCCTACTGCAGGCTTGTGTAAGCTGTCTAAATCTTATTGGGTTATAGAAGCCTACACACATCACCCGCTGGAGTACATCTGCTGTTGTCTGGGGTGTGTCATCAACAGAAGGGATGAAAGCTATCTGTATTCTTCTTGCATAGAGATCTTGCTTGGATCTTAACGAGCACAATAAACCCCATTTCTCTTCACCCATCTGTGTATTCATTGGCTCCATATTGAAAAAGAACCATTGGCAATACAGTAGCCATGGACCGCCTGAGAACAGCTGTCACTCAAGTTGCCCAGCTTGAGTAGATAGGACAGAGTCTGAGGCTCTATCGCAGTGTTTCCCAAACCTTTTTGACCTGTGGATTCCTTGACCATTGGCAACCATTGGCCGCGGCTCCCCATTACATTATGTTGATGCCTGCCAATTGACATTGCACTGTTTCCCAAGAGGTTTTCGTGGCACTCCACAGTTCCCCTGGCTGGTTTCCATGGCTCCCCTGGGAGCTGCACCTCCTAGTTTGGGAGCCACTGTTGTAACAGAAAGGGGAAGGTTTGTGGATCCAGCACAACAAATGAGCAACCACTGTATTTCTGGAACTACAAACTGATAGTTTGGAAAGGCAGTACGTGAACGAAAATGGTTTCTTCTTAGCCTGATTTCCATTTATGTGTCCGTTTTTACACCGTTAGGAATCCAGGACTTGAGAACAAAAGGAGGAAAAAATATTGTGACCACAAACCATCCAAAACTTGAGCATGTGTGAGTCCCATTCACTTCTAGGGTAATGGTAAGCAATCCTTCACTTTCTTCTTTTGAAATCAATTGGACTTGGTGTTCAGCTGTGGTCGCTAGAACAAGCAAGGTAAT
Organism: Plestiodon gilberti rubricaudatus; assembly: GCA_026170595.1. Taxonomy (NCBI): domain Eukaryota; kingdom Metazoa; phylum Chordata; class Lepidosauria; order Squamata; family Scincidae; genus Plestiodon; species Plestiodon gilberti. The sequence goes on along the minus strand of JANXHW010000006.1, from coordinate 72,628,021 downwards.
TAGAATTACAGACCAACCAATGCTTCTCTTGCTGTGCTCTGCCTCTTTGCCCTAGTTCACACAGCTTGTAATTTGCCAGGTCGTATGGATGTAAGCCCTTATGGATGTAAGCCACTTGGCATTGTTGCTACTGAAAGATATCATTTTTTTCTCGTTTAATCTTTTCACTTCTGACAACTACTCTCCTGGTAGAACACTCACACTGAACTTTACTTATGGGAGGTCACATCATCTTCACTTTGATGCTCATCTTGGGATCTCCACAATAAATTTAATAATAAGTTTCCATAGGGAGATCACAGATTTGGTTTCAGTGGTGGGATAACAAAATCCATTCTACCTTGGTTATCTTTGACATTATCATGTAAAGCAAAGGGCCAAGATAACATTTCTCCCTGGTGTGCTTTGTACATTCCTGGCATTTCTGCAGTGACTCATTTTCACAGTGTCAAAACTTGCATGCTATTATAGCAGTATCATATTTATACAATTTTGCAGTAGCAAACTATTTTTGTCCCTATTTCATTCCTGAGGAAATCGGCAAACCACTTCCCCCTTCCCACTGTAAAATGAGAAATATGATCTAATCTTTATTTGAAATGGAAGCTTCTATTCCTCCACCTCTTTTGCTGGTAGTTTTAATGGTGGTTGTGATAACATGCAGTTCTGTGGAACAGCCCAATGAGAGGGAGCAGGGAGAGACACCAATGCTCAGCATTGGGGGTGGGGTGGGGGATGTCGTAACAAACTTAGAGGTTTGTCTCCCTGCATTTACAAACAAAGCCCAAACTCCAGGAACATTTGGACCCAGCTTGTAATCAGTTTGCCAGTGCTGTAACTAGAGGTGTTTGAAAATGGTTTTTTTTTTTTTTTGCAGATTTCGGTGTTTAACCAAAATGAAATAGCAGAAAGCAGTGTTATGTGTTTTTATTCCAAATTTTATCATTTTTATCATTTGTAAGTGCTTTAAAAGTGTACTAGATAGTTGCTATAGGTTGTACAGTGTCAGCAGATGAAGAATGATACAAAATTAAATGGTTTTATTTTAATTCTTTGCAGATTTTCTTTAGCAGAAAGCAGTGTTATGTGTTTTTATTTCATATTTACCATTTTCAAACACCTCTAGCTATAACCACTGAAGCCTCAAAACTGCAGCATCTGCTTCTCCTTCCCATTTACTTTGTAGTGACAGCAGTAATTGATAGGATGCTGCAGAGCTTTTTGTGACGTCTCCTTAACTTTCCCCTTAGAACCTTGAATACTGCAATACTGTATTGCAGGTTCTAGGAACCCTGGGAAATGTTCACTGGGGCACCTGAGATCGTATTAAAGACATCAAGTGACCTGAAAACTATATTTCCCAAGGCTCCTGGCTGCAGTCCCATACTCTAACCAGCAGCCACAATGGAACTGAAAAGGTTAGAAGTATTGTTACTTCCCTGAGTGGTGGGAAGTTCCAGAGCAGCGATGTTCAACCAGTGTGTCGTGGCACATTGGTCCTCAAGTGTTCCGCTGGAGTACAGGGGAGGGTCATTTATTAGTAGGGCCATTGGGGGATGTGAACCTCCCACCAGCAGCATGGTGTGCCTTGTCAATTGTAAAAAAACAAAAACTGATGGTGTGCCTTTGACAATTTTAGCACCTTGTCAGTGTGTCATGAGATGAAAAAGTTTGAAAATTGCTGTTCCAGAGGCACAGCATTACCTGGGTTTGGAATTCCTTTACAGTAGAGGTCACCGCAGGCATATTAGTGTCTTTGTAATATTTGCTTACAAATATACAGGTTTGGGCATTGGATGGAGTGCTCCTGCAAGCGACATCTGCTAGCTATATGTGTCTTCTAAGCATGTCTGCAGCTGCTAGCTGCCAGTTCCTTCCCTTAGAGTCCACTGCGCTCTCTCGGTTCAGATGTCATCTCTCAGTCTTTGTCTCTTCCATAATCTACAGCTCACACTGCCTTTGTCTTTCTCACTGAATACACAAAGGATGAAGACCTGACACGCACATTTCCTTTGGGTAGATGTACAGGGTCCTGTGTGCTGCCATTCAGGGCCATCAACCAGCCTCCTGGCTTCTTAGTTGAACAAAACCGCACGCTAGCCTGCATTCCTAACTCCTAAGCTGTTACAATATGCTGAGCAGTATGTTGGACTGCATAGTACATAAAGGTATAATATATCTAGATATGTGCTGTTTCTTTGATTTTTTAGTAATTGTATTGTTTAGAGTTTGACCTGATTCTGGGCCTTTGTGTGTACGTGTACACTGCTCCCCCAGCCAGCATGTCCCACCCCTTGGGATCCCCCTCAGTCATTTCACCCTTTACTTCAGGGGTGGGGAACCTTTTCCCTGGCGAGGGCCATTTTAAATATTAGAAATTTGCTTGAGGGCCGGCCGTAAGGCCGGGCGGCATTTTTATTTATTTATTTAATTTTTGCCCCCGCCCCCCATCGGCCTCCGGAGGCTTCGCGCTGGGTCCGCGCGTCACCTCCAGCGTAACATGCCAATGAGGGCAAGAGGGCAAGACCTTGCCCTCATCGGCGTGGTACGCATGTGCGAAATGGCCAACGTCCTGGTGAGAAGGGGTCGAGGCAGCGGCTGGGGAGGACATGCAAAGCCCTCTCCCGGCCTCCGGAGGTGACGCGCGGACCCGGCAGAGCCTCCAGGGCCCGGTTGTGCGGCCTCCCGGCAATCTCTGCGGAGTCCGGACCGGATGGCCTCGGGGGCCTGATCTGGCCCTGGGGCCGGAGGTTCCCCACTGCTGCTTTACTTGATGGTGGTGGGGCAGTGATGGCAGGCAGGCAGGCAGGTAGGGGCAATACCTAGGCTTACCAGTTTTTCCTGGTGTTCAACCGGGATAGCACTCCCCACAAGTAAGTAAATAAATAAATAAATAAAATGTCCAGGTTCTCTTTTTGGGGGGGCGCGAAGCGCCCCTTTTGCCACGTGAAGCGCGCCTGCATTTTTAATTAATTATTTATTTTCCTATTAAAATAATATATTTAATTGACTGACTTTCTGGATCCTGGCCATGGTGCTGCTGCTCCCTTCTTCTCCGTGTCGACTGGCGAGAGCGGGCCAAGTGGCCGGGCAAGAGCTGGCCGAGCAAGAACGCGGGACCGCACTCGCCTGGCTCACTTCCTCTGGCACCACGCTCGCCTGGCCACTCAGCCCGCTTTCGCCCAAGGACAAGAGCGGGCCGAGCGGCTGGGCAAGAGCAGGCCGAGCTGCCGGGCAAGAGCGCGGGACCGCGCTCGCCCGGCTCGCTTCCTCCGGTGCTGCGCTCGCTTGGCCCGCTCTCGCCCGAGAGCAAGATCCAAGATGTCGGCACCCAAATTTCGTGAGGGCATCATGCGTGAGATTTCGCGAGCCAAGATGTCGGATCCCTGAAAAAATGTAAGTTTTAACAAATTAAAATGGCAGAAGCGGCGCAGACGATGCTCTGTGGCCATGCTTTGAAACTTCGTGCTCTGCTCTCTCCGAGGACAGTGTTTGTTGATCGAACCCAGGACCTTCTGCATGCAAATGTTTTACCACTGAGCTAGCCCCTCCCTTTATTATGCTGCCTGATAGGAAAGCAGAAGAATGGTTAGCACAAACCCCTAGCTTTGGGCAGTCATTTCATGCCGTAAAGATAGCATGAGCAACTGAATTAAAAAAGAAGGGTTGCAAAATAATAGGGCTCAGGCTTGTATAGGGCATAACAATGAACCTTAACTGAATTAGGAAGAGAAAAGTAGCAATTTAACAAGCCACTGGCCGGTATTCAGTTTCTTCCCCCAGCTTTCCGTTAAACCTTAATCAGAGCGATTGTTACATTTTTTGGGATGCTTTGCTGAGTTGCAGAATCAGCACAAAGCCCAGGACCTCACCAAGGAGATCACACACTGTTTTTGAAAGCATCTCAAGGAATGTATAGCTTGCATACTACAAAAGCAGTTCTAATTAGCCCCAAGAGGCAGTTACATAAGTAACATGGAGAACATTGCCCAGTCACATTTACTTCCTTCTTGTGATTTTTATGTGAGACGCCACTGTAATGAATCCTCTTTGACAACTGGAGCTGAGAGGCCTTCTAGCTAACAGCACTCCTGAGTAAACCGGCAGTGATCTGTATTTGCAATTCTGCAAAGATCAGTTGGATTCCGTTAGTAAGTGTTAACATTTCCCCAGATGGCTCCTCCGTTGAAGGTGGAAGATACTGCATTCACTTGAGAAATATACAAGTTAAAAAACACCCACGCCTTAGGACTTTAAATATAACCATGGGGGGCCTTCCCAAATTGATCTTTCCTTTGTCTTTTATTGATCACATGTGAGGCTTTTCGTATTCCCCCAAAATTCATACTATACATTAGGGGTGGAACAAATCTGCTAGGCTTTTGCATAGATATAAAAAGAGGCACACTTGAGTCCTGTTTGGAATTTACTTTTGCATTGACTCTGTCCAAGTCACGAGGGGGGAGTGTCCAAGTCACACTGCTCAATCCGGCTCCATGCAAATGCACTCGCAAAGCCTTGCCTCACGTCTTCCCCATGATGATCAGTATTTATCTGCAGTGACAAATGTGGAACATTTTAGGGTGGTGATCACCGAGAAGATCTCTTCCCATGTTCAATGTTTGCTGCTGCAGACAAATGCTGATCATGAGGAGGGGGCCCTGAGGCTGAACTAAACTAAAATTACATAAGATAAAGGGTGATCCTGTAAATACACCTTGTATTCTTCAAACTTGTATGGGAAAGAATACAAGTAATGGAATTAAGAACGGCTCCCTCTTTAGAGACCTTTCGGCAGGGCCTCAAGATGTTTTTATTCAGGTTGGTGTTCGATGGCTGACATGGTGGGCTGGCTTTTTAATTAATGTAATCTTACGGTGACCCACTGGGGTTTGTTTGTTTTAATTGTTTTAAATTATCTGTTTTAATTATTTTTATTGTATTATATTTTATCAAGTATTTTTAACCTGTTGTAAGCTGCCTTGATTGCCCTTAGCGGGAGAAAGGCGGGGTAAAATTTCTTTACATAAATAAAAATAAAAGTTATGAGAGGGAAGAAAACAACACTTTGTTGTACATGATAACTGTATGGAGCCTTCTGGGCATGACTAGAGTACAATTGTACAGCAAAGTGAACCATTAGACATAAATAAGCCAACAAACAAAAGAGAGGTGCCCTAAGCCACACAAATGACTTACTACTTTAGTTATCAGAAAGTAAAACACTGCTAAAACTTCATTTTCTATTCCTGGCCAATTGATGGAAAACTTATCCATGTATAATATTTAGGGAGGAAAAAAGTAAAGTAAAAGTATCGGTATTTTTGGAGTTTGCATACAAGAAGAAGTCAATTGGTCTTTCAAACGACCTGAAACTCCAGCTTGCATGCTTCAACTGTCATTTTTGGATTCTTATTTTGTACCATCTGGATGGAGTGTTTTTTTGTGAGACTGATACTATATCAATCTCTTGAGCAGAAGACCTAAGAACTTCAGTTCCTCTTGGGATATTTTGAGAGAGCAAATAAAAATAGCAAACATGCCATCGCTTGCTAATACTGCCCCTCCTTCCCTGCTCCCTCCATTCAGTAACCACTTTCTGAGCTAATCCAGAGCTCCAGAGGGATAAAACAGTCCTTCATTGCCACACAGCCTTAGCAGTACCGGTCTAGTACTTGTGCTTGTGAAATGCATTTCATGCCTCATCTGTTACCTAAATGAGATGTGAAAGCAGTTCACACCTCGTTTACATTTGTGCCGTTTTATAGAACAGCACAGACACAGTTTGGTGAAAGTAATGAAAATGAGGTCACCCACCCAGTTCTATCCCTGGATTGAATCCATACAGAATCCATCCTCTCAGTTCATCAGTTTGGAAATGAATCTTTCTCAGAAGCTGTTCACAGCCAACTTCCTGTTCTTTCTTTCCTCCAGCCACCCTGCTTTCCTGATACAAGTTTGCCATCTATTCCATATAGAAGATTGATACAGTGAATGTGAGTCTCTATTGATTCTGAGTGCAGTGAGATTTACCATGCACGAAATCCTTCAAAGAGCCCTGATGCTAGCCAGGAATGTCAACATCTTCAGAAATCACAGTCTGAAAACCACCAGCCTACAGTACTTATGTGGAGTAGGCTATTCAAACGTTCTACTGTCAGGAAGTGCATTTCACATTAGTCTGCCAAAGAACCCATGAATGGCTGCCATGGAAACCCAGGGTATGGTGGAGGATTCTGGGAAATGCTCTAGTGTACACACACAGTACATACAGAGAACTGGAAAATCCTGTTGGGCATCACCACTGACTTTTGTGAACTAAAGACGAGATCTAGAACTCAACCAAAGTCCCCATGTCATGACTTTAGCAAAAGACCATAGCTCAGGGGTAGAACACATGCTTTGCATGCAGAAGATCCCACATTCCATCCATGGCAGGTAGGGCCCAGAAGATGTCCTACCTGAAACTCTGGAGAGCCACTGCCGCTCAGTATCAACAAAACTGAACTAGATGAACCAATGGTCTGATTCAGTACAAGACAACTTCCTATATTTTAATGAATCCTTCACAAGTTCACCTTATGGATGGAGGATGAATGGAATTGTGACAACTGGTCCTGAACCCAATCTTTCCATGTTGAGGTGAAGGTGACAATTGGTCTTTGTGCGTGCAACAGTGTGGGCACAGACCTTTCTCTGTGATTAGGAACCCTCATCAAACAGAGTACAAAACGTGCATGATTTGAAAAAAACTTGTTTTTCAGACTTCACTTTCCTGGAACGATATAACACCTGGGGTATTCTGGGGTGGGGGTGGGGGTGGGGTTGGAAATGGTGGCTGGTCACCAGGAGGCAGCCACCAAAATGAGCGTGGTTGCTTCCAGGAAAATATTACACCCCCCCCCCTGCTCCAGTAAATAACCAATGGGATTATGAAATGAAACTTTTTTGCCAGAACATTTCATATTCATTTGGATTTGGAACAAATGACAATTGAACTGAATGGGCCTTGTCTGGTTCATTTTTTTCATTCATTCTGAAATGAATGCATATCTCTAGCAGGGATCCGTGATGCAAGGAGCCAGTAAGGTCCCATATATCCCCGTAAAACTGTTTACATTGGACTGGCTCCTCAGTCTAAGTTGCTTGTAGGCTACCAGTTTGAACGTCTGCCAGGCCATCTGCTTGCCTCTAGGCAATCAGCCCTGACAGTCCACAAGTTTCACCAATAGTGCTAGTATTGTATCACAATGACTTTTGCATGATCCAACACATGGCTCAATAAAAGGAAGAATTCTGAGGTATTAAGACTGCAGTCCTAAACACACTTACCTGGGAGTAAGCCCCATTGTGCATAATGGGACTTACTTCTGAGTAAACATGCAAGGGTTTGCGCTGCAGCTCTCAGTTACTCCAATTGCTCCAGTTGCTCTAAGGGCTCTCTATATGCAAAAATGAGTCTGCCCTTCATGATCCCTAGCTGGATAGAATATCTTGTACATGATTCCCAAGCCTGATCCAATAACTAGGTTTATACACAATCTCTGATCAGGGCTAATTATTTTATTTTGGGAAACCTGCTGTCATACAGTGGCTGATCAATCTGATTGTGGGCTCAGTCCAGCCTAACTCAGCACAAGTCAGGCACAATTGAGGCACAACTGTGGCCTAAAATAGTGCTGAGTTAGGCTGCAACTATGCCTGAGTTAGGCAGGAGGCAAGAGCAGTGGGCCAACATCGAGGCAAAACTTACCGCAGAGGCAGGCAGGCCCCTGTGGGGAGGTGTCCCTCTTGTGGAAGCGAAGAGCCCCCTCCTGAGCTTGTCTGTGTGCACCTACCACAGCTGCTGCAGCGTTCGCAGCAGATGGGCAGCCACAGGTGGGCCTGCAGGCACTGGGCGTGCAACAGTCAGCCGAAAGGCAGAGGTTGTGCCAGTGCCAGCCGCCCCAGGGCACCTTGTGCATTAGCCACCTGCCGCAGGGGGGAGTGCCACTGCCCTCCCTCCTGCAGAAGGGGTAGCCACCCCCAAGCCACGTTGAGGCTGCACGTGGGAGTCATGGGGGGGCAGGGGTGAGAAGGGAAGGAGGGGGTGGGAACGGCACGCACAAGGGGGGTCTCATGAAGTCTGGAACCGCCTCTGCCAGGACATGCCCGTGCGCTGCCTGAAGCCCTGGGCCTCCAGGGCCGTGGCAATGCCCACAAAGAAGGTATCCCGGCATGCCTTCTGCTCCGTGCCCTGGCCAAGACCAAGAGATGCCTTGGGCTTGTCTGCTGCGAGCGGGAAGGCCCAGGCACAGCTGTAAACAGCCAGAACAGCCCTCTCTGCCCTAGAGGGGGGCAGAGAGGAGAGAGGAGAGGAGAAGTGGGGTGTTTGTGAATTTTGCCCTCGACCGACAAAGTCCCACTTTGTGGCTGTGGGGGACAGGACCCCATGCCACGTGCTCAGAGAGAGAGAGAGAGAGAGAGAGAGTGGAGGGCTGGGGCTGGGCTTTTGTGGGAAAGAGGCTGGGTGGGGCTGGGTGCTGATAGGGTAACTATTTGGGTCCATGTCCAGAGTTAGGCCACAACTATTCCGTCCTAACTCAGGCACAACTCAGGCGTAGGGTGTTAGAACTTTTCAGGAGAGGGCTGGAGTGGGTATGGTAAAATGGCTCCTATGGGTCTCCTCAAATTTAAGTCCACCTTTTTTGTTGACCTAAATTTTGTGCTGCAGTTGTGCTCGAGGGGGCGTGTCGGAGCTTGCCAGTGTCTGGAATCCGACTCAAATTCGTAACCGCCCCCGTCACTCCCCCGACACGCCCCCAACGCGCCCACTTTTAGGCCAAACTTAGGACGGAATAGCTCTTATGCCGAACTTAGGACTGAATTGGTCAACTTTCCTTAACCCGTCCTATGTCAGTCACAATTGCAGCACAAATTCGGCCTCTGCGGCACAGTTCAGGCACAACTCGTGCCTAAGGCGCTTAGGCTGCAGTTGTGCCTGAATTGTGCCGCTGAGGCCTTAGGCTGGACTGGGCTGTGTATGATATAAGCGAATCTGGAAATTGGCAAACAGTTTGCCTAATCAGTGAAACTAGACCAAAGAAGGAAACACCTCTATTTTGTTTAATTACTGCTGTAAGGTGGTGTGAAATATGCTGAGACATCAAGGTAGGGGTAGGCTTCACAAACTGGGCAAAAGTATTGAATTTATGCTTTAGGCAAATTATTTTGTGAGTAGGCAATACTGAACTTATTGAACACCTGAAGCACTTTCCAAGATTTAAACCCAAGTATCAATGCCACATTTTTCTCAGCTTTACATTTTTCTCAGATACAACAAAAGTATCATTTTGTTGCCAAAATATGGAAGGAAAACTCCTGATTGCCAGAAGCACATAACCCTGACACATAACCGTTTTGTCTGTATGTATGTTTATGCCGGCCCTGGTGGGTTTATATAAAGCCATTTACTGGTCTACCCATCACATTCTCAAATGACTGTACAGTTTGGCTGACATTCTTTGTATGCTAGCACATAAAACAGAGATCTAAACGAAATCAAACAGTCCTGGCTTGTGCCATGTTGGAGAAGAAATGTTCCTGGCCAAATGGAAAAGGACAAAATCTGTCAAGAGCGAAGCGTTGCTTCCAAGACTGATAAAGGGTATTCCAAACAGACATGGCTAAGAATAAACAGTGAAAGCTATGTTGGCACCTGCTGCGTTCCTTTCTTTTCATCGTTTGGTTTTCTCACTTAGCTACTGGGCAAAAAGCTAGAAGGCTATTATTACTGCATGGTAGATTTGAAATCTGTTGGGATGTTAAGAGAGTTGCTGTTCCACCAAAACGGGTGAAAATGTGTCCCTCTTCCTTGATATTCTGTGCCCATTGCTTTAAAAAATGACCTGGGAACTTCTGGGAAGTATTACCCCTCTTAGGCCAGCGGGTGGCGCAGCGGGTTAAACCGCTGAACCATAAGCTGTCGATTGAAAGGTCGGCAGTTCGATTCCCGCGACGGGGTGAGCGCTCGTTGCTTGGCCAGCTCCTGCCAACCTAGCAGTTCCAAAGCATGTTAATGTGAGTAGATAAATAGGTACCGCTTGCGGGAAGGTAAACAGCGCTCCGTGTTCCAGCTGCATGCTACGCGCTGCAGCAAGGAGAGTCACGCCGGCCACATGACCACGGAAGCGTCTTTGGACAACGCTGGCTCTTCAGTTTTGAAATGGAGATGAGCACCACACCCTAGAGTCGGACACGACTAGACTTAATTGTCAGGGGATACCTTTACCTTTAGGCACCTTTTAAAGTGATGATTCTGTTATATTTAGCAGGGGGGAAACAACTGTCCCTTATTCACCTCAGCACAGCATCTTTTCCAGTGAAAATAGTTATTAGGCTAACTAGTTCATTTCAAGGAGTAAATAAAATGAACTATATTCATTTACTGTACTGGTTTAACACTCTGCTTGTGCCACCCAGCATCTTGTATAGCCATCTGAATAGTACAGAAGTACACCGGTTCTGGCTAGCGTCAATAAACCTATAGACTTCTACAGTGCTTCAAGTTATATTCAATGTGTGTGTACCTGTTAAGTACAATCGGTCATGTATCTTTGGGAATCAATTCCATGCAAATTGGGTTTTTGAAGAATATGTTCGTTTTTTTGTTTAGCTTGACAGGTGTGAAGGTGTGGGGCGCAATCAACTCCACTCAAGGACACCATACACAGTTGCCCCAATCCAGCTAGAGAGATTTGGGTGCATAAGCAGCCTTCCATTGCTGATGTGGATGCAGATGTGCATCTGGGCATACATCTCCATCTTCACTCTGATGTTCATCCTTGCCTTATTAGAAGCATCTTTTGGATGCACATCTGTATCCAGAACCACCAGTTGTTGTGCATGACTAGTTGCCCATCAGGGCCACTGGATCAGGGCCAATTCCTTTCATAACTGGCAATCTTCTTTGTCTTGGGCACAGTGGGCACTGAATTAGTTTATTTTTCACATTTTTATACCGCCCTTCCTCCAAGGAGCTCAGAGTGGTGTACATATTTCCTCTCCTCCTTTTTGTCCTTGAGACTTGAGACTTTCTATTCCTAGCTTTTTCTTCCTTGTGCTGCCTTGAGACATTTTGCTGCCCAATCATCTGCAGCATATGATCAAAGCACCCTAGAATACCTTGTAGTGTTGCTGGGGGACCCTAGGGTGCAATTTCCAGCATATGCACAGCATCTATCAAAGGTGAAGTGTGTGATGCATGAGTTGTACTCCCAAATCCTCTGTGGTATTCTAAGCAAGTCTGGTGTATGCCTAATTCCTGTGTTGCATCTACTGCCTTCTGTCACCTCTTCATGAAGGACGAATAGTGTCCCTAAAAATATGGTTTCCCTAACTCACTGACAGCCCTTAGGCTCGAGTTGTGCCTGAATTGCGCCGCAGAGGCCGAATTTGTCCTGCAATTGTGACTGACATAGGACGGGTTAAGGAAAGTTGACCAATTCAGTCTTAAGTTCGGCATAAGAGCTATTCCGTCCTAAGTTTGGCCTAAAAGTGGGCGTGTTGGGGGCGTGTTGGGGGAGTGATGGGGGCGGTTACAAAATTTGTTCCGGTTCCAGACACTGGCGACCCCCTGACATGCCCCCTCGAGCACAACTCAGGCACAAAATTTGGGTCAACAAAAAGGGTGGACTCAAATGTGAGGAGACCCATAGGATCCATTTTACCTTACCCACACCAGCCCTCTCCTGAAAAGTTCTAACACCCTGGTCCCGAGTTGTGCCTGAGTTAGGACGGAACAGTTGTGGCCTAACTCTGGACACAGACCCAAATAGTTACCCTATCAGCACCCAGCCCCACCCAGCCTCTTTCCCACAAAAGCCCAGCCCCAGCCCTCCACTCTCTCTCTCTCTCTCTGAGCACGTGGCGTGGGGTCCTGTCCCCCAGCAGCCACAAAGTGGGACTTTGAAAAATTTCAAACACCCCACTTCTCTCTTCCCTTCTCCTCTCTCCTCTCTGCCCCCCTCTAGGGCAGAGAGGGCTGTGCCACCCGTGGCCAAACTGTTTACTGCTGTGCCTGGGCAGCTGTCTCCATGCAAGTGTTTGCTAACCCATGTCTTTCTCCCAGCCCTTCTCCCCCCCCCACAGGCAACAACACCAGCAGGTAAGTGCAGGTAAGAGCAGGGTTCGTGCTGACATGTGGTCTAACTTCTGCCTCTTTGCATATAGAAATATAGGTAGGATACATGCCTCTTTACTAATGTCTTGTCTCATAGCTGCCAGCAATGCCTGCCATGATATGCCTCTTTACCAATGTTGTGTCTCACAGCTGCCAGCAATGCCTGCCATGATATGCCTCTTTACCAATGTTGTGTCTCATAGCTGCCTGCAATGCCTGCCATGATATGCCTCTTTACCAATGTTGTGTCTGATTGCTGCCTGTAGTAATGTGAGCACACAATGCCACAAGTGTGGAACTGTTAGCCTTATGTAGACACCAGCTGTTCCCCCCCCCCCTTTCTCCACAGGGTCTACTCACAGGTCAGTATTGGTAGGTTTGCCATGGTTGTGACCCACAAGTTGTGTTGTTGTCTTCTCTCTCTTTGACCCTTTTCCCTTACAGGATCATGTTCTCCTGACACCCAGGGAAGGAGCGCAGACCATGCTATGTGTCTCACACCTCTCAGCTGTGTTTAATTTCTCTCCCTGCAGGCCTTTGCAACCGGCACACTGGCATTTCTTCAATGGCGATTGCTACCACACAGCAGCTGCCATGGAACACCCCCGTGTTTTTTGCCTCCCCAGGAACGTCCACTACCACCTACCTTCCTGGGAGCACCCCTGGGCCTGCAGTCTGGTTGCCCCATGGTCGTCTGCCTCGATGCTGCCAGAGGTCCTGGAGCCTGCCCTGCAACCCTCCTCAGCTGCCGGCGCTGCTGCTGCTCCACCTCCCTGGCTGCCTACTTGCTGTCCCTCCCCTTTCCATGGTGCAGGCTGTGGTTCCACAGGGGAAGGGCCTGCCTCCCCTGGTCCATGGGGCACGCCTGCTGCTGCTGCTGCTGGTGCTGCTGTGGTCCGAGTGGCTGCTGTGACTACCCCAGGCAGCCTCGCCTGGCCATCTCTGCCATTGTTCCTGAACAATAAAGATGCCCCTGGAAACACATGTCCCCAATGTTACACAAGCACTGCCCCCCACACACAGAGACAGTCCCCAGCACACAAGCCCCTGCATGAATCCCAGCCAGGGCCTGCCACAGCCAGCCCAGGGAGACCACAGCAGGGGGGCTGCCAGACCCTCAAGGCTCAGAGGGGAGTGGGGAGGTGGGGGGCCTCTCAGGCAGGCAAACACTGACAGGCGACATGGCGCACGTCTGCCACGTCCGTGAAGAGCCCTTTCGGCAACCGGGGCTCTCACCCGCCCTCGGTCCGCCCGTCAACGGGGTCCGTTTCCGCCCTCGGTCCGCCCGTCAACGGCGTCCGTTTCCGCCCGTCAACGGCGTCCTTTCTGCCCAAGGTCCGTCTGCATAAGAGGCGCCCGTTCCTGCATTGCCTCCATCTGCGAAGTGACCCCTGTGTTGCTATTGGTCTCTGCAGACCCCTCTCCCTGTAGCCCTCTCCCACCAGCCTTGTTGTCTGTCTGTTTCTGACCCACCCGTGCCCCTCCCCAGCACCCACTGTCTGCCTGTCTGTCTGCCTCCCCTCCCACTCCCTGATGATGGAAGCTGGCCACCCCCCACCCCGCCAGAGCGCCTGCCGCGACGTGCTGACGTTGCCCCATCTGGGGGCGTGATGAGCTGCATGAGCCCTTCCCGCTCGCAGCAGACAAGCCCAAGGCATCTCTCGGTCTTGGCCGGGGCACGGAGCAGAAGGCATGCCGGGATACCTTCTTTGTGGGCATTGCCACGGCCCTGGAGGCCCAGGGCTTCAGGCCGCGCACGGGCATGTCATGGCAGAGGCGGTTCCAGACTTCATGAGACCCCCCTTGTGCGTGCCGTTCCCACCCCCTCCTTCCCTTCTCTCCCCCGCTCACCCCCCATGACTCCCACGTGCAGCCTCACCGTGGCTTGGGGGTGGCATCGCCTTCTGCAGGAGGGAGGGCAGTGGCACTCCCCCCTGCAGCAGGTGGCTATTGCCCAGGGTGCCCTGGGGCAGCTGGCACTGGCACAACCTCTGCCTTTCAGCTGACTGTCGCACGCCCAGTGCCTGCAGGCCCACCTGTGGCTGCCCATCTGCTGAGAACGCTGCAGTAGCTGTGGTAGGTACACACAGACGAGCTCAGGAGGGGGCTCTTCGCTTCCACAAGACTGACACCTCCCCACAGGGGCCTGCCTGCCTCTGTGGTAAGTGTTGCCTCGATCCTGGTCCACTGCTCTTGCCTCCTGCCTAACTCAGGCGCAGTTGCAGCCTAACTCAGCCCTATTTTGGGCCTCAACTGTGCCTCAATTGTGCCTGTGTTGGGCTGGACTGAGGCCTGAGTTGCTTATGCAATCAGGTTAACTTGGCTGCAATCCTATCCACACTAACCTGGGCATAATCCCCATTGACTACAATGGAATTTAATTCTGACAGGATGTGGAGAGGATTGGGCTCTTTTTTAAAAAAAAAGACTCTCCAGTTTACCCTGATTTCCCCAGCAAGTTAAAACTGTATGAATGGGTAGAGTTGCCAACCACCCGAGAAAAAAAAAAATATCAACCTGATTGGGCTTTTTGCATTTGGGCCAGTTTCTAAACCAGCAAGATCAAGGCTATTTTCATCACCCTTCAACATTTTCTTTTTTAGTTGTACACCACAGGTGAATGGACCACCTTTGTGCTTGGAACTGCTCCTAAATCCACTGAAAACAAAAACACTGGGCTCTACCTCCCCTCTCTCAATTCCATTTCTGAAACGTCTCTGGGCTTCACCCGCAAACTCCGAGATCTTCCCCCAGGCCTCATCCAGACCCTAGAAATGTTTTTTCAAGCATTGGTGACCCCAAGTATATGGTGAGAATTCTTTGTCCCTCTTTATCCAGCAAGAACAAGTTTGTTGGAAAAACAAGCACACAATCTTTGTGGTTATCTTCACCAGTGTGAGACAAATCTGTAAAAACTATCCTATAGTGTAGTGGTTCCCAAACTGTGAGGCACGACCCCCAGGGGAGTCACAGAAACCAGCCAGGGGAGCCGTGGAGTGCCACGGAAGCCTCTCAGAAAACAGTGCAATGCCAATTGGCAGGCTTCAACATAATGTAATGGGGAGCCGTGGTCCATGGTCGCCAATGGTCAAGGGAGCCACAGGTCAAAAACGTTTGGGAAACACTGCTATAGTATGTGACTGCGCTGGGTATATTTTCAGTGAAGCTTTTGGTGATGCAAAGGAATTAGGTATGAGGTTTCTGATTTTAAAAGGAGTCATTCATTCCTGAAATTGAAATGTACCGAGAATCTAATGTACTCTATGAATAAGAGAGAGTCAAAGCTTACTACCTTGTTTTGTTCATGGAACCAAAGCTTTGAGTCCTGGAGTGTCCACCTATTTGCACCTCACACAGCACCACAGACTGATTACTGCAAATTGTCTGAGCATCAGCCAAGCTGACCTGTGACTCTTCCTGATCAGTGAGCTAAACTAACTGCTGATTGCCACTATGTGCATCCTGCTGACTGTGGAAAGAAGTTGGTAGTAAACCATGTGGAGCTACAGCAGTGCATAGACTTTTGCACTTGGGCCTGGGCTGATAGCTTTTCTTATCCAAGAACTCATGAGGTGGCCTTGGACAAGCATCAGTTCCCCATCTGTTAGATCAGAATAAATATTACTGTATTATGTTACTGAACCGTTAAGTTATTACATGTGAAGTATAAATCCTGTGGTAAATCGGAATCACAGTGGATGGTGAATATGTATGTATGTAGCCGACTTGATTCTAAAGTCTCCAGGTAGGTGGCAATGCATTAAAATATGCACAGAATAGCCAATTAAAATATATAAAAATATCCAGCTATCTCCAAATGATAAATGAATGAGAATATTAACACCACAATCCTCTGCATTATGCACATAGAAGTAAATTCCGTTTGGTTCAGTGGGGCTTGTTTCTACATAAAGATGCTGCCGCTGCTCTTGCTAGAAGTCGGGACCACAAACAGAAAGGCAACACCAAGCTCGGAGAGACATAGTTGCAAGTCCTCTCATGTGCTCTCTCAACTCCGGAATGCCTGGGACGGAGGCCTGGGCATCCTGGCTGTCTGAGCACCAATCAAGTACTAGCCCTGTCCTCTGCCTCACATAGGGTGGTGACCTGGCAAAGAACGCCCCTGCACCCAGACATGGGCAGGGTGGTGTCATTACCCAAAAGGGAGAGGAGGAGAGTGAACCTGAGAGGGAGGGAGTGCTACAGCTCTTCCTCCCTAAAAGGAGGGGGGAGGAGGCAGCTATGGGGGACAGCTGAACTCCAATTGCTTGGAAGGGACCTTTCCAGCTCCAAAGTTATCTTCCCCATCCCTGTTCTGTTATTGACAGAGGAAAAATGAGAAAATAGAGAACTGCATTTTATATATTTTGATGGTACTAAAGAACAGCACTCTGAGCAGGTGAAAAGACCAGCGATGGGGGGTGAGCCTCTAGTCTAGAGAGTGTTTGTCCCCCTTTTCTTTTCTGACTCTGTGCATGCCATGGTGAGGTTTCTGAATGGCATTTAGCGATTACTGAGGGATTTATTGTTCCTCTGCCTCTCTGCGCGATGCCGGCGTGATGAGGAACAAAACTGCAACACCCCCCCCCCACACACACACACACCAGCAATTCGTTTTCTTCTTGTACGTGACAACCCTTTGCTGACGAGATTATACTTTTATTCTGGGGTGTTTATTTTAGAAGAATCCTGAGGTGGCGTTCATTCAGGGGTGTGCGAGACAGACAGATATTAATAGAATGTTAATGAAAGCTCATCAGCAGGATTCAAACAGTTTCTGACATAAGTGTTGTGTGTGTTCCTGCTAATATCGTCAGAGTCAATGATATAGGCAGTAGGCAAACAAGTGAACCGTGTAACCAAAAGGAATGAGGTATCCAGAAATACCAGCTGGCCAATTCCAGATGCTCTTTCTCTGTCCATGGCAAAACAATCAGTCTGTAATGGTTTTGGAGAGAAGTTTAGCTGGAGGTTGCCAGAAACAACATGCGTCTACTGGATTCATCAGCTGTGCTCTTTTTTAAATAACCATTTCCCACTTCTCTCTTTCTTAGATTTAAACCATCTGCTCCCTGCTGGTTACTGCCTTAAGTATCTTCATTTTTAAGTACACAGAGTCATGCTTTTAGGCCTCTGGCTTCATGGTCCTTCCACCTCAATGACCTTAATAATGTCCCTGCCTAGTGAGGTGATAAAAAGAGGATATGCCTCTGTTGCCCCCTGCTCCCTGAAGTGAAATATTGAAGCTTTCATTTTGCTAGTGAGAAAATCTCTTCTGGA
This sequence comes from Plestiodon gilberti rubricaudatus, assembly GCA_026170595.1. Taxonomy (NCBI): domain Eukaryota; kingdom Metazoa; phylum Chordata; class Lepidosauria; order Squamata; family Scincidae; genus Plestiodon; species Plestiodon gilberti. The sequence goes on along the minus strand of JANXHW010000006.1, from coordinate 72,610,581 downwards.
CACAAACCCTTCTCCCTGACTCAGCACCTGTGCTGTAACTGAATGCTTCTTGGTGGTCCACCATGACATCTAAGGCTATCTTTGTACCAGGACTGTGGAGGTGTCAGATGCAGAGCTAGCATAATATAGCGTAGTGACTAAAAGATTGTTGTTGTTCAGTCGTTAAGTCGTGTCCGACCCTTCGTGATCCCATGAACCATATCCCGCCAGGCCTTCCTGTCCTCCACTATCTTCCTGAGTTTGCTCATTTTCATGTTTGTTGCATCGGTGATGCTGTCTATCCATCTCATCCTTGGCCTTCCCCTTCTCCTTTTGCCTTCAATCTTTCCCAGCATCAGAGTCTTCTCCAGAGAGTCCTCTCTTCGCATTAGGTGGCCAAAATATTTGAGTTTCAGCTTTAGTACCTGTCCTTCCAGGGAACAGTCAGGCTTGATTTCATTTAGAATTGACTGATTTGATCTCCTAGCAGTCCAAGGGACTCTCAAGAGTCTTCTCCAGCACCACAGTTCAAAAGCATCTATTCTTCGGCGCTCAGCCTTCCTTATGGTCCAACTCTCGCAACCATACATTGCTACTGGGAACACCATCGCCCTGACTATACGAACTTTTGTTGGCATGGTGATATCTCTGCTTTTTATTATGCTGTCTAAGTTTGCCATAGCTTTCCTTCCAAGGAGTAAGCGTCTTTTAATTTCATGGCTGCTGTCTCCGTCTGCAGTGATCTTCGAACCCAGAAAAGTAAAATCTGTTACTGCTTCCATTTCTGCCCCTTCTATTTGCCAGGAATTGATGGGACCCGATGCCATGATCTTAGTTTTATTAATGTTGAGTTTCAAGCCAACTTTTGCACTCTCCTCTTTCACTCTCATCAAGAGGCTCTTTAGTTCTTCTTCACTTTCTGCCATTAGGGTGGTATCGTCTGCATATCTGAGGTTGTTGATATTTCTCCCGGCAATCTTGATTCCGGCTTGTGATTCATTCAGCCCTGCATTTCTCATAATGTACTCTGCATATAAGTTAAATAAGCAGGGTGACAATATACAGCCTTGCCGTACTCCCTTCCCAATTTTGAACCAATCAGTTGTTCCATGGCCGGTTCGAACTGTTGCTTCTTGACCCGCATACAGGTTTCTCAGGAGACAGGTAAGGTGGTCTGGTACCCCCATCTCTTTAAGAATTTGCCACAGTTTGTTGTGATCCACACAATCAAAGGCTTTTGCATAGTCAATGAAGCAGAAGTAGGTGTTTTTTTGGAACTCTCGTGCTTTCTCCATGATCCACCGCATGTTGGCAATTTGATCTCTAGTTCCTCTGCCTCTTCGAAACCCAGCTTGTACGTCCGGTAGTTCTCGGTCCACGTACTGCTGAAGCCTAGCTTGTAGGATTTTGAGCATAACCTTGCTAGCATGTGAAATGAGTGCAATTGTACGGTAGTTTGCACACTCTTTGGCACTGCCCTTCTTTGGAATTGGAACGTAAACTGACCTTTTCCAATCCTTTGGCCACTGCTGAGTTTTCCAAATTTGTTGGCATATTGAGTGCAGCACTTTCACAGCATCATCATTTAGGATTTTAAGTAGCTCAGCTGGGATATTATCATCTCCACTAGCTTTGTTGTTAGTGATGCTACCTAAGGCCCACTTGACTTCACTCTCTAGGATGTCCGGCTCTGGGTCAGTGACCACACCAGCGTGGTCATCAGGAACATTCAGATCTTTCTTGTATAGTTCTTCTGTGTATTCTTGCCATCTCTTCTTAATCTCTTCTGCTTCTGTTAGGTCCTTGCCTTTTTTGTCCTTTATCATGCCCATCTTTGCACAAAACGTTCCCTTGATATCTCCAATTTTCTTGAAGAGATCTCTAGTCCTCCCCATTCTGTTGTTTTCCTCGATTTCCTTGCATTGTTCATTTAAGAAGGCCTTCTTGTCTCTCCTTGCTATTCTCTGGAACTCTGCATTCAGTTGTTTATATCTTTCCCTTTCACCTTTGCTTTTTGCATTCCTTCTTTCCACAGCTATTTGTAAAGCCTCATCTGACAGCCACTTTGCTTTCTTGCATTTCTTTTTCTTTGGGATGGTGACTAAAAGATAGGCAGCGCAATCCTAACCAACTTTCCAGCGCCGGTGTAGCCATGCCAACAGGGCGCACACTGCATTTTGCAGTGCAGGAGCAGTCATGGAGGCCTCTTCAAGGTGAGAGAACATTTGTTCCCTTACCTCGGGGCTGCATTGCGGCTACACCGGTGCTGGAAAGTTGGTTAGGATTGCACTGAGGGCCTACGAATCAGGTCACCCCTGGTTTGCGTCTTACTTCTGCCAGAACTCATTCAATGACCTTAGGGAAACCATTCATCTTGAGCCTCAACTTCATATCCTCAAGATAGTAAGGACATCTTACCTGTGCTACAGTAGCGTGGTGGATTTTTCTCTTCTTTAAGTGTTAAAAATGTAAAAGGGCTCTTTTGGGCAGTTACTGCCATTTTCTCCTTGAACGTCCTGGATGTGGCATCTTTTCAGGGCATTCTAGGGAAAACAAAATGGCACTCATTACCAGTACCACAATGTTTTTGTGGTAGCTACCATTTCCCCCCCAGAATTACCAGGAACACCACAACATCTGGGGCATGGGGGGGAATGAAGGCTTTTAAAAGGTCCTCTGCTACTCTTTAATGGTTAATAGAAAGCAAAAAAGCTCACCACTCTGTTCTGCTATGGATAACCACCCCAGATACAAAAACGAATGTAGTAATGAAAATGACTGACATAATTCCCAAAGTGAGTGTAATTTTAATAAATCGATTATGAAATAAACATTTTTAATAATACAAACCAATGGAGTAACAAAACAAAACAAAAATTTGAGTGCGCCCCTAACCCTAAACTACATGTTTTCCTGTAGCTATGCGTAACAAAGCCCCAATGGTCTCTTTTCATTTGCAAAGGAAAAGGCCGTTGTTATAACACTCCTATGTTCATATGGGACATTAGATGTGTGTCTTTTACCCAGGGTTAATGCAAGGAAAGCATGAAGCCTTGGCAAGATTTTAAAGGACAATTTTTGTCTTTTCTCTTCTCTTCTCTCCCCTCCCCCCACTCCTCTCCATGAACACCAGATGGAGGATGGAAAGTCCTGAGGGGTTGACTACAGCTTAATGCTAAAACGCATTGTGACAGGTTATCTAAAGTGAGGGAGTAAAATGAGTGTGTGGTAACATGACACTGTTTATATCGAATGTGGCTTCAATGATTCTAATCTGTGAGTTCTCAGGGCAGTGGAACACTGAGGCGAGGCATTTTGTTTAAGGATACAACACTTCCATCAAAAGTACATGGGAGGTCTGCTTTAGAAAGAATAAAAACACAGAGTTTATTGTTATAGGCAACAACAAGAACAACAACAACAGGGAACAGCTTCCTTCCCTGAGAGGTAGAAGGCTTATTGGTTTCTGTTCTTTGAACTTAGCACAACTTTTCAGTATCGCAGCTTCTCGTTGAGCACAAACACCTTTGGCTTCACTGGTTACAATGTAACTGTTGAAGGGCCCAATCCTAACCAACTTTCCAGCACTGATGCAGCCACAATGCAGCCCCGAAGTAAGAGTACAAATGTTCCCTTACCTTGAGGAGGCCTCTGTGACTGCCCCCCCCCCCCACAGGATGCAGCACACATCCCATTGGCACAGCTACATCAGTGCTGGAAAGTTGGATAGGATTGGGCCCGAAGTGAGATATGGCCCAATCCTAAATCCCCACACGGTGATGCAGCAGCGCTGGCGCAGCTTCTGCTGCATCCCGCGGGGGAATTTTGCATGCTTAACGTCTCCTTGGCGTAAGGGGACATTTGTCTCCCTGCCCCGGGGAAAGCCCCAGCACCAACAACGGGTCAACTTGGACCTGTTCAGCCCCCTCCCTGCCCCATTCAGTCTCTCCCTCCCCTGCAGCAGGCTTCCGAGTCCTGTTGCTGGGGCTTTTCTGCCTTGCACGGTGAGTAGTCTGATGCAGCGTTCACAGCAGTGCCTCTTTGTGTTTGGATGACCCAGAAGTAATTGGCGGTGGTGATGCACACTGGGGTGTGTGTGTGGATGCACAAAGAGTCTCCACACAGGGTGACGCAACTGTAAGTGCTGCCAGTGGTGTGGAACACTGGTGGATGGAGTTTTAGCTGGAAAGGGGCCAGCAGGGAAAGGCTTCAACACTTTCCCCCTCTCCTCCTACTGTACTTCAAATAACTCACTCTTGCAAGCATTGTGCAAAGGACAAGGAATGGTCTGGATTTCCTTACATGTGGCTACTGTGTAACATGTAGCTTGGTCCTGAACTCGCTCCATGGAAAAAACATTTTAATTTAGGTGATTCAACAGTTCTGCTTGTGGTGTTTCATCTGAGGTGGCCCATTGGCGCAGAAAAGTCAACACTTGATGCTGCTGTCACGAGGAGATGACCATTGTGGTGTGTGAAACAGCTCAGGCCCCGTCTGTTGCAAGCATATTGTCTTCTGCAAAGAATGCTCACCCGAAGATCTGTCACTGCTAACATTCTGAGAAGGAAACAACCCACTTGCATCCAAGCTGGAGAAGAGTTTTGGGGCATTTCTACCATATTAGCGCACAGAGTAATTTTATAATTAGCAATTTCTGTTTTGAACACCATAGGGTACCATTTGCCTGGACGGTTCTTTCCTTGTTGAACAGTAATAACTCTTCAGCTTCTCCTACCTTCATGTCATTTATATATAGTCTAAAAATATTACAGCTTTTAAATTACAGCAAAACTGTTCTGTTCCATTTAGCTGCCCGAATTAACTGATTTATCTCCCTTCCTTTTAAAATGCAATGGAAGGGGGAAGGATGGAACTTTGTGCCAGCCAGATTTAATGAAAAGGTTTAGCACTTGAATTGTTGGCTCAAGACAGTGTCAATGACATAAACCTCTGGGTATTTGTGTGGCACAGGGGCCCATTCTACATTCTTGGTGTGGTTGGCATGGTTCAGGAGCAAAGTTGCTAGGTCACCCCTGTGGGGGTGCCACCGATGTGACACCCCCATGTGATGCCACAAGCCACGCCCCCTGGGGCCATGACATCATTTTCATGCGCCACTGCTGAAATTTGGCGGCGGCGTGGCTTGAACCCCCCCCACCGTTTTGCATAACTTTTTCCAGCCAAACAGCTCCAGGGCGGGCAGGAGGGCACAAAGAGAAGACGGCCAGCAGAACCTATGACAGGAGCGGCAGTGGAGGGGGTGACCAGGTGAAGCATCCAGGAGGCAAGTACACCCCCCACCACGTGCGCCCACCGCCTTGGGCCCGCTGTCCCCACCCCCACCCTAATGATGCCACTAGGGTCCAGTGCACCCGGTGCCCATGAACTTTTTGCACCCCCTCAAGTCCCAAAAACCTCATTACGTATAATATTAACTATGATAATAATTAATTAATAAATAATTAATTATTAATAGTAATCCCAAAACATTCACAGAAATGTAACATTTCATCCCTCCCAGACCCTTACAGTACAGTACACACCCTAATTAAAATGGGTCCCCCTATGGGGGAGAAAGGTGGATATACATTCAATAAATAATTCAATAAATAATAAATAATAATTTATTATTATTAAATGCCCCCCCTTAGCTACGCCACTGTAAATGGCCTCCTGTGGGGGGAAAATCCCTGTGTAGGAATGTACAGGGGCAACTATGTGGCTAAAATGCACCGGGGACTGGACAGTGGGAGTGCGTCCCTGTTGGTCCTGCTGGACCTCTCGGCGGCTTTTGACACCATTGACCATGGTGTCCTTCTGGGTCGGTTGGCTGGGTTGGGGTTTGGAAGCACCGTTCTGAGGTGGTTCCGCTCCTTCCTGGCTGATAGATCCCAGAAGGTGGTGCTGGGGGATGCTTGTTCGGCACCCTTGCCCTTGAGGTGTGGGTTGCCACAAGGGTCAATTCTATCTCCCATGCTGTTTAATATCTATATGAAGCCGCTGGGAGAGGTCATCTGGGGGTTTGGGTCAGGGAGTCATCAGTATGCTGATGACACCCAGCTCTTTCTCTCCTTTCCACCTGACTCCAAGGTGGTGGTCGATGTCCTGAATCGTTGTCTGGAGGCAGTTGGTAGCTGGATGGGGGCAAATAAGCTGAAATTAAATCCTGATAAGACAGAGGTTCTTCTGTTCCAGAAGTCTACGACTCAGGTATTGGATCATCGTCCTGCTCTGAATGGGGTTGTACTGTCTCTGAAGGAGCAGGTCCGCAGCTTGGGGGTTCTCCTGGATGCGCAGCTACTCCTGGATTCCCAGGTGGTGGCTGTGGCCAGGGGGGCTTTTGTTCAGCTTCGGCTGGTGTGCCAGCTGCGACCGTACTTGGATCGTGCAGACCTGGCCACAGTGACCCATGCCCTAGTGACATCTAGACTAGATTACTGCAATGTGCTCTACGTGGGGCTGCCTTTGAAGACTGTTCGGAAATTGCAACTAGTGCAAAATGCGGCCGCCCCTGGTGGTTGCCGGGGCCTGTCGGTTCGATTCAGTTGGATCGTTGCTTCGGCGGCTACCCTGGCTGCCAGTTCGTTTCCGGACACAATTCAAAGTGCTAGTTTTGACCTTTAAAGCCCTATACGGCTCGGGTCCAGGGTATTTGAGGGACCGCCTCCTTCCTTATAATCCCCACTCAGCCATGAAGCTTCCTGGGTGACCTTGGGCCAGTCACTATCTCTCAGCCCCACCTACCTCACAGGGTTGTTGTGAGGACAAAAGGAGGGGAGGAAATATGTACACCACTCTGAGCTCCTTGGAGGATGGGCGGTATAAAAATGTGAAAAATAAATAAATAAATAAATAAATACATAAATAATCCAACCTGTACTCAGAGGTCATCAGGGGGGCCCCTGTTAACGTGCCGCCATTGATGGAGGTGAGGGGGATGGCGGCATGGAATAGGGCCTTCTTGGCAGTGACGCCCCAATTATGGAATTCCCTCCCCCTGGAATTAAGAACGGCTCCCTCTTTAGAGACCTTTTGGTGGGGCCTTAAGAGGTTTTTATTTAGGTTAGCATCCGATGTCTGACATGGTGGGCTGGCTTTTTAACAAATGGCTTTTAACAAATGTAAATATAGGTGACCCACTGGGGTTGTTTGTTTTAATTGTTTTAACTATTTGTTTTTAATTATTTTAATGTATATATGTATTTTAATGTTTTTATTGTAAGCCGCCTTGAGTGCCCTTGCTGGGAGAAAGGCGGGGTATAAATTCTTTAAACAAATAAATAAATAAATAAAATTAAGGGGGTGGGTGTTGGGTGGTTTTGGTTGTAGTCTTCATTAAGGGTCTCCTACCTCTCTCCTCATAATCTGAGTACTAGATGTGCTAATCTGTTTTTAATATGGGAGTGAAAACTTCCTCAGTGTGGTGGTGCAGCTCTGTTTTGAGAATCAGGCTGTTGCTTTGACTATATTTTTGTGTGGGGATTGCCATCTAAAGTGGATAGCATACCCTTATGGCATCTGTGGCAGAGAGCATGATGGGAATGCATGGAATATGCAAAATCCAACATCCAATGGAGTAAGAGAAAGACCCTTTTTTAAAAAAGAGAAAAGTTGGTGATAATCTGTGCCTTTCGAATGCAGGTGTTTTCTGCACAGTGATTGTGCACTCATAAACAACCCGTCGGAAAAGTGCATGTACAGTAATGAAATGGAAAAGCAGTTCTAGACTTTCCTGTTCAGTTTCTGACAGCCTTAACCACCCACACCATGTTAGAAAAGAGAGAGAATGAGGAAGAGGGCTATCGAATGCTGCATTGCTTCACCGCTATAATAAAGCACTCAAGACAGCTGCAGGAAATAACTTGGTGCCAAGCTGTGAAGATTCACGTTGTACGGCAGCCAAGCAAACCTGTCATTTTCAAGGTGCGGGTGTGGGTAGGTGGTTCAGCAGTGTCACATTGGGCTGTCGACTCAAGCATGAGAATGGGAGAGCAAATCAAAGTCTCTTATATGCATTGTTTTGTTTTTCCATGCTGCCTGTGAGGTGCACCTGGATGCCTTTGCCTCATTCCATGAAATACGTCTTCTTTTTTTCTTATTGAAACAGCACGTAGAGCAGAAATGAAGTGTTGGAGAGGAGGTAGAAAGAAATGGGGGGGAAAACCCAATAATTTTTCCCAAGTCACTTTCAATCTACATCTCAGGAATACGTGTACAAGGAAAGCTAGGGAAATGAAACTTATCGAAATGTACTCGATCAACAGGGCTATTCTGTAGGAAAGGGTCAGGTTTGCACTAAGCATCTCTTCCATCCTTCACCCACCTGTGCCCTGCCAAACGGAGCACAGATGTGCATGATGTGAAAAGGTGCTCAGGTAGGTGGGCTTCCTTTTTGATTGCTTTCCATCTGATGACTCCTTGTCCCTAATACAGTCATCTCAAGATGTGTATAAACAATCTGCTATATAGTGTTACCTGCCAAGATACCACACTGAAACAAGTGAACGTAATGGAAACATAATGGAAAAGAAATATGTTTCAGGGTGAGAACACATGAAGGGCTCTGCTGGATTAGACTGAAAGGTCCATCTAGCCTAACATTCATCTACCAACAGTGACCTGCCAGATCGCTACAAGTCATGATGGTGATCTATAACCTTTGATTCAGAGGCAGTAAGCCAGTTGCTGGGAAGCTGCACTGAGAGATGGCTATTAATTTGTCACCTTTTTACTCTGCCCTGCCTCCAAGGAGTTCCTTCCCTCCTTTTATCCTTTCAACAACCCTGTGAGGTAGGTTAGGCTGAGAGATAGTGACTAGCCCAAGGGCACCCAGGAAGCTTCAAGGCTGAGCAGGGATTTGAACCAGGTCTAAGTCCAACACCAGAATCGCTACATCATCCTCGCTTTCACAGGCTATTTGCCTGTGAGTCCCACTTGTGGGCTTCCCAGAGGTATCAGGATACTGGACTAGGTAGGTGTCTGGCCTTATCCAGCAGGGCTCTTGTTATGATCTTATGGCAGTATATGCTGGTATACATGCTGCACTAGATGGATCTTTGTTCTTATGCTTCTGGGAAGCTTCCAAACCAGGCATGTTGATGTGAGTTGGTAATATAAACATCATCTCTCAACTCTCTGTGCAGTAGTATACTAATTAAAGGAGAGCTCCACCACTTTCCATATACCAATACAGCCCAAGAATATTGTCTCCATCATCAACCAATTTCTGGGTCTATGTATTCAGGCCACATCCTTATATTCTTCACTAATCCCAAAATAAGCAGCATCTACTGGACTTATGCATGCAATCTCCACTGCGATTAAGAATCATCAATCCTTTTATCTTCCCAGAGAAAGATGCCATAGACTCTGGGATAGTGCAACTAGCAGTAAGGCAGGCTAAATCCCAAAGGCATTGCTGGTCCTGCCTCAATAAACGGTATTATCAATATTAAGTCCAACTGACACTTTTGAACAAAAAAAAGAGAAAGAAATGCGGGCTCAAACTACACACGACATGCAAGAGTGGACCAATGGCCCCTTCAGATAAGGGAAATCCACTTCCTGAGGATACCGGAGAGCTGATGTGGAGAAGCAGATCTTCTTTCATCCTTCCTCTGCTTCAAATTGCCTTTCCAAGCAACTTTGCATGGGGGTTTTCAATGCATGTTTCCCTGGCAGAACATTAGGGACCATAAAAAGCCATATGAATGATTTGGGGAGCTCTTCTGTGAATGGAAATGAAGGCTTCAAGGCCAATACAGCTCAACAAATTGTTATCAAACAAGCTGGCTGAATGGTCGGGTCGTCAACATCGATTACCCTTTATGGCTGTAATTCCAATAGCACCAGATGCTCCGTTAGGGTCTATTTTCGGTGATTGTTCTTTGAGGAGTACTTTCTTCATGATTCTGCTACCATTGCTGTAGTAAAGATGAGTCATAATGACTGCAGAAAGAGTCTTAAGTTCCAGTGCTCGAATATAGGTCATGTTCCTTTTGATTATCTTTCTCTTTCTTTGGAGTTGCTAGAGAGCGAGCATTTGTCCTTCATCAGAAGGGGAGTCAAACACAGATTCCCCCCCCCTTTCTTTTATCAAACAAATAGCTTTAGGTGAACAAAACGCTGAGCAAGAGCCATGGTCCCAAGAAAGAAGGCCTCCTTCAGATCATCATGCGCAATTAGCCTATCTTGTTGATTGCTATATAGGATGCTGTGGTGGCCACTGGCACAAATCATTTATTTAAGGGATTAACAAACACATGGAAGAATGACTCCCTTGGTGCCAAGAGTCAGAACAGATGCTCTGTTCATATGGCTTCACTGTGAATGTCTTTGCTGGAATTAGGATGTGTGTCACCAAACTGGATATTAAGAAATACGTTAAGAGGTATATTTGCAGTGAGGCTGTTTTTTCCTGTTGCTATCCTTAGCTCTGACAGCCTCAGTACCCCATTGGGCCTAGATCAGATAACCAGACCTAGATCATGTCAATTGGAACCTAGACCATGTCCTAGACCGTCCCTGTACATTGGGCCTCCATGTGCATTGAATCTAGGCTCTCCATGGTATCAGATTTGGCCAGGGGAGGAGTGAACAGCCACAGCCTTCTCCTCATTTGTAGTATGCTTGTCATGGCTGATCCAACATCCAAAGGAATTGGGGCAGAACTGGTCACAGGAACCAAGCAGGCTGAGAGGAATGGGGCACAGAGCGATGAAGGGCAGGGGTTATACTTCCCTTTATATGGCCACTCCCTTTCTTCTCAAGAGGGACTGAGAGAAGTAGAGAAAGAAGAGGAGGTGCAAGCGGTTAGCAGAAGGGCAACCCAACAGAAGCATGTACACCCTTGAGATCTCGCTAGAACTGAGACTGGGCATCTACCTATATAATATACTGTATAATACTATTTCCATTAGCTCCAGTATTGGTTGAAAAATTGTGCCTTAGCCAGTGGTAGATTGCCGAAATCATGTTTACAGGTTCAAATGTAAATAAATGTTCAAGCTGGTCAGCCTTCTTAGACGATATAAGAACGTTGCTTCCTTTGCCTATTCTACTCCAAAGGCATATCCAAAATTTGCATCAAAACATTGTTTTTTTTAAATGATGTGTCACTTTATCTGTTTATAATTCTATTGGTGTCTATTTATTTGATGATCATTTGTTATGACTTGACAAATCAATTCATTCATATGTATGTTCCTAAGCAAATATATGGGTGACATTTATCATTAAAGTCACAGCTTTTGCCTTCTCACACATTTAAAAGGTGCATAGGGAGGGAGCTGGACAGTGGCCAATAATGTACACTGCTCCTGATTTAAATATATTTGTAGCATATTTGTAGTCAGGCCTCAGATATGGAACAGACGGGGTCTGTGGGCACCCTATTCCTCCTGCTCCTAGTTTGCATTTTTGGTGGGCATCTCTTCTGGCCCCTCATCACTGCCAGTTCTCCTCCCTGGCCTCTTCCTTTTGGCTCCCTAAATAGGATGTGGCAAGCCACATATGCATGAAAGGAGTTTACCTTCTCTTGTGAGACCCTACAATTTACATTGACTAATGACCCAATTCTATCCTGGGCGTAGCCTTGAGAAACCTTCTGGGTGTGTGTGACTGGGCTGGGGGTTCCAGATTTGGCATACTGTACACCAGTACCAATGAGATCCACCCCATCCTGCCCCCAATTTGCCCCCATCCCAGCCTGATCCCCGCCCTGATCTGCCTGCACTGCTGGCAGAACTCCGTCAGTGGCCAATTTGTGCTGCACTGTGGGTAGTGTGTGGCCTTCTGGGCCTTGAACTCATGGCAGTGCTCTACAGACCTGTGGAGAGGCTGCCGCAATGCAGTACCACACCAGACGGTTGGCCAGCATACTGTGCTGGTAGGATTGGACCATAAGTCAATGGAGCCAGAGAGGCAGGACAACACCCAGGTTTCCTTGGCAACCTAGCCAACATTCTGACCTGTTACCTAGCCTATGCATATCTGTCCTTGTAGCATGGATATTCTCATGATCAGACATATTGCAAAAAAAGAGGTAGAGATTTTATGGGTTTAAAAGATCATGTAAAAAAAATTTATAATATTAAACAAGTAAGAGGAATTCCAGTTTAAAATATATAAAAATATATAAAAACACAGAGAATACACACACACACACACACACACATATGTGGATTCTCTGTGTTTTTATATATTTTTATATATTTTAAACTGGAATTCCTCTTACTTGTTTAATATTATAAATTTTTTTACATGATCTTTTAAACCCATAAAATCTCTACCTCTTTTTTTTGCATATCTGACCTGTTACCCACCAGGTTACCCCACCCCACCCCTCAGCTCACTGAAGAAGGGCACACTGCAGGAATATTTACTTAGAAATAAATTGCACAGAATTAAATGGAACTTAATTCCCCTAGGAAGTGTACCTAGGACTAATCCTTAAACATGTACCTTACTATTTTCACTTTACAAAGATGCACAGTAGAGTTCATTGTCCAGCTGCTTCCTAACATCTGCTTTGAACACAAATAAGGAAAGCAAGGATGCGAAATGTCCCTATGGACTATACGGAAATAAGATGATTCTTTTACCCTCAACCGTCTGGCTCTTATGTCCAATTAAAATCCAACACTCAATATGTAGAATGTTTTTAGGTTTGTTGCTTCGGTTACTATAAACATATGCATCTGGCTTTGATCATCTTTTTTATATAAAAAACTGGTTTAACAATTCTATTCTTTTATTAAATACAACCCTTTCACATGAAACAGATGATTACAAAGCCAATTCTTGAGAAACGTGGGCATCAAGGTATCAGTTTGCACATCAGCTTGCCAGATTAACCCCCCTCCCCCATCTGTTCAGAAGAATACAGAAGGTGGGTGAAGGAAAATGCGTAAAACGTTTGACGTAATTTATTACAGGGCATATAATTTATAAGTAGCTGTCATTACTTCTGAGAGTTGATCCATGGCACTGTGTGAGACTCTGGAGTGGCGATGAAGTATGAAGTGGGTGTACAGCAAGTAGGGTTTTATGACATCCGCACTGTTGTGTAACAATAAGACTTGCTGGTGACGTCGTTGTTGAGCAGAGCAACAGAAACGGCTATATCTAGATCTTTTTTGCAGTCTCTGTCACTTTCTTTTCTCCACTGATGGGGTTCCAAATTGAGAGCTGCCAGTGAAAAATCTAATTCTCTCTTGAATACTCCCCCCCCCTAATTATTCAGTTGTAGTCACTTGAGCGACAAGGGAGAATTTTTTCACATTGTACATACGATGTCCTCCCCTTGGGGAAGTTCTATAGTTCAAATGAAGTGCTCCTTATTTTGCAAATGTAGTGTCATTATTACTCTGGGCACCACATATTCCCATTTTCTGTCCTGGAAACATAACTCTGGGCTTTGAACGTTTATACAGAACTGTCACTCCTCACTGTTTCCATTTTCAGCATTGCGGGTCCTGAGAGCTCCAAAACTTTGAGAATGATCCTATATTTATTTGACTGCTCTCATCATTTCTGCCACATTAATGGGCTGAATTGAGTACTCATGGTGAATTTTAATTTTTTCCCCTCACATTATTATTCTGAATGATCATATCAAGATAATAGGTTGTCTCTGATTTTTGCAAGGAAAATGAGCATTCAGAAAAGAAAATGATCCAAAGAAGATAATGCAACCCCCCCCCCAAAAAAAACCACCCTCCAGTTGACAAATGTTAACATGACCAGAAAAAGGACACAAGGATGATGCTAGGAAGATCGGCGAAAGCTTGATTCTCATCCTCAAAATTCCCAGGTTAAGGGAATGTTACAAGTCAAATCAGTTGTTCCACAAGGCACACACCAGCATCCTCCTATTTTTTTTTAATGAAAAGTCCCATGTGAGATGGTAGTTGGGGGGTGAAGAAATGGTAGCAGGAGGGGCTGCTTAACTTTTCCCCTTTTGATGATTTTCCCATTTCCACCCATGGTGGAAAGGATAGAGGCACCTGTATTATTCTCCCATGGGTGAAATGCAGCTTGAGGAGGGGCAATTTTGAATGTAAAGATCCACCCTTCCCTCCCCAGTTTGTGCCTTCTGCCCACCCCTTCCATTCCCAGCACTCCCCTGTTCCTGCCCCGTTCTTCCCACTGCCCTCTCCCACCACCAACTTACTGATGTTGCTGGAGGGAAGCCTATCCACTGGCCTTGTGCACGGCTACCGGCCATGTGTGCTGGGGCCCCCACTGCATGTGCTGATGATACATCACTTATGCCACTGGGCCAGGACTTAGAATTGGATCCTTAGTCCAACACTGTCCCTTTTCCATTCTCCTATATAAGCAAATGGTTGCATTTAATTATAAAAAAGCCAATAAAGTACTGCCTCATGTGTCCTCATGAGATTTGGGCACCACCATCTTGGATCTCGTGAGATTTTGCGAGATCTAAGATGGCGCCGCTGGGGAAAAAAGTGCCTTTTTGGCACTTTGCAAGTGGTGGTGGCTTCCCCGGGCCCGGAAAGCCCGGGACCGGAGCTTGGATACTGGGATGGTCCCCGTTTTTCTGGGATGGATGGTAAGCCTAGATATAAGTATATCAGTTGAACAGAACACTTCAAGGAGTAGAAGGGTCCTATTTCTTCTATAATAACCAACAGGGATGAGTCCCTACATACAACCTCACTGTTGAATCATGAACTCTCTGAGAAAAACACACAACTATCTAAACAATTCTCCAGTGGCAGAGTAAACAAACAAGGTTAGTTAACAGCAGGTACGCCTACCTCAGTAATGAGCTAGGTTAATTGGTAAAGAAAATAGATGCCTGTTAATTTAATGGATCATTAACACCAGACATTGAACCTATGGGCCTAGTTCCCTGTTATGGAAACGATCCTTTTACACTAGTTGAGGGAGTACAAGGGGCTAGAAATGTTTGAGGTTACTACATGGCCAGGTTTAAAGAAAAATAACACACACACACACACACACACACACACACACACACACACACACACACACACACACACACACACACACCTTTCTCTTGTCTTTCCTTTCCTTTCAGCTGGATGTATTGATGGCTGTCTCACTGCTAGCCAATGAACTATTTTATGTAAATGATAGCACTTATTCAAATAAACTATGAACGCTTTTTCTCTCAGGGATTGACAATACTGGAAAGTTCCCCCACCAGTTGTCTTGTCCTGTATTTGCCAAGGAGGTGACAAGAGATTTCTTCCAGCTTTGTGTGCATATTGCTATAATTTTGCCTTTCAGGTAAGTCTTCAAAAGGTTGTTGTTCAGTCGTTAAGTCGTGTCCGACCCTTCTTGATGTAAAAAAGGGTAAAGTAAAGTAAAAGGTAAAGTAAAGGTAAAGGTGACCGCTGACAATTAAGTCCAGTCGTGTCTGACTCTAGGGTGTGGTGCTCATCCCCATTTCAAAGCCGAAGAGCCAGCATTGTCCGAAGACGCCTCCGTGGTCATGTGGCCGGCATGACTCTCCTTGCCGCAACGCGTAGCATGCGGCTGGAACACGGAGCGCTGTTTACCTTCCCGGTACTAGCCCACAAACGTTTTTGCTAGCTCACTTGGGATGACCCATTTGTAACCTAAGATGGAAAGAAGAGCTCGAGGGAGGGGCTGTAGCTCCCAGAAGGTCCCAAGTCCAATCCTTAGTTAGCATCTACACACAGGGTAGAAACAATCTGAAAATGGAAAGGGCTAGAACTGTAAGTAAGCAAACAAAATGCCATATATGTGTGAATTCCCAGCATTTCCTCAAAGCTTGTTTACTGAGATTGTTTTGGAGAAACCACTTTGGTGCCATAAAATGCTTGTGTTTTCCTCAGTTCGTGCAAATATACATTTTCTCTGCTGAAACACAATATATTTCTTTTACTGATTGTATGACCACAATTCAACAATAATTGATCTTAAAAGAAAAGATGTTTTCCTATTCCTCACAGCCAAATTATTGTGACCCAGGAAAGTGATGTTTACAGCCCATTTGTAGGTCACACGTTCAAGGCTGCCCAAGAACATTATAGAGGGATGCATTTGTTGTTTACAACTGGAAAAGAAGATAAATGAGGCTCATTCATTTAATTAGTTTTCTAGGAACAAAATGGATGAGAATAGCAATGAATGAGTTCAAATGTGAATGAATTGTTTGTTCATTTGCTTCTCTTTCAGTTTATTTGTTACTTAAGCCCTTTTCAGATGTTCTGTAAGTGTGGAGAGTCTCCATGCCCACAGAACGTTGAGAGCATGCCCTGCAAGCCCTGTCCCCCGTCCCCCCCGCTCTGACATGCTCCATCCCCTACTCCCTCTGTGGAGAGCATTTGTCTGTAGATGGTGGAGCCTGCTGGCACGCTCTCACTTCCCCCATTAAGTGGATGGTGAGTAGTTGAACAACATATGCACAAGACTAAACTCACTTTAGTTTTTCTCTGTAGCAGACAGAAGATTGAGGTTAGAGGAAGGGGGAATGAGAGCTGTAGGGTAAAGGTGCAGCCGTGGTGAACCGAAGGGCATCATCATCATAGGCATCTGACACAGCCAGAGCGCACAACACACCTACCTAACTCTCACTGCTACTCACTGGTATCAGGTGGAGGTGGCTCTAGGACAGTTAGCAGATGTAAGGAGACACTGGTAAGGTACAGGGTACATACTGGAAATGATCAGTCACATGGTTATGAGTGCCTAGGTAGGGAAGTTCCCCAGGGGCTTTATGGTGACAGAGAGCAACATGAGGAAAGCAGTAGAGGATGGTGGTTCTCTGGGGGATCTACTGCATTGCGTTAGTTAAACACTTCTGCTGAAACCCCTTGGTCTTTTTAGAGCAATATAATAGCATCATCCCACTTTCTAGGCCTCCGTGGTACAGTACACACACACAAATACAGTAATCTAAAAAGACCAATAAGCCAAAATTCATGTGTTTTTGCAGTAATGACAGTAGGGGATCAATTTAAGAATCTCCTGCCTTCTAATTTTTTTTAACTTTCTTCCTGTACATATAATGAGAAATTTATAATAGGAGGTAGGTAACCTTTCGCTTTGGATAAGATATGTGGTGATCAAATGTATTGATGTAGCATGCCATTGACGTTCACAACTGAATGAAAGAACTTAGTTACTAACAGCCCATTCCAACCCAACTCCTCTCCAAGTCAGGCATAAGTGTGGCCTAAGTGCAGCCTAAGTTAGGCAGAAGTTATGCCTGAGGTAGGTCAGAGTTATGCCTGAGTTAGGCAGGCTGCAGTTTCTGTGGCCCAGCACCACCCCAGGATCCAGGCAACACTTATCTCCCAGGCAGGCAGGCTCTTCTCCAGGCTCCGTGTCTGGTTTGGGCATGTGCAGGCCTCTGTCTGCATGTGTCAGCGTCCATCCATGGCAGCTGCCGCAGGGTCTGTCGCAGCCCGGTCGCAAAGGGGCTGACCGCAGGCAGGGGGGTTGCGCCAGTCATGTGGTGGGCGCAGGGCAGGTGACAGGTGAGCGAGGTGCCTGAGCCCAGCCGCCACAGGGCACCCTGTGCATCAGCCACCTGCTGCAGGGGAGAGTGGCCGTCCCCTCCCTCCTGCAGAAGGCGATGCCACCCCCAAGCCACGTTGAGGCTGCACTGGGGGGTGAGCGGGGGAGGGAAGGGAAGGGGAGGGGTGTGGGAACGTCACACACAAGGGGGGTCTCATGAGGACTGGAACTGCCTCTGACATGACTCGCCCGTGCATTGCCTGAAGCCCTGGGCCTTCAAGGCCGGGGCAATGCCCACAAAGAAGGCATCCCGGCGTGCCTGCTGCTCTGTGCCCCGGCCAAGACCAAGAGATGCCTTGGGCTTGTCTGCTGCGAGCGTGAAGGGCTCACACAGCTCATCACACCCCCAGATGGGGCGACGACGGCGCCTCACGGCAGGCGCTCTAGCAGGGTGGGGGGTGGCCAGCAGCCATCATCAGGGAGTGGGAGGAGAGGCAGACACACAGGCAGGCAGACAGGGGGTGCTGGGGAGGGGCATGGGTGGGTCAGAGACAGACAGACAGACAACAAGGCTGGTGGGAGACAGATTCCGAGAGAGGGGTCTGCAGAGACCGATAGGGACACAGGGGGCGCTCCGCAGATGAAGGTGATGCATAAACAGGCGCCTCTTATGCAGACAGACTTTGGGCGGAGGCGCCTTCATTACGGGCGGACCTTCGACGGAGGCGCCTTCATTACGGGCGGACCTTCGACGGAAGCGCCTTCATTACAGGCAGACCTTCGACGGAGGCGCCTGCATTACGGGCGGACCTTCGACGGAAGCGGCTTCATTACGGGCAGACCTTTGACGGAAGCGCCTTCATTATGGGCGGACCTTCGACGGAGGCGCCTGCATTACGGGCGGACGCCCTGGCTGTCACTGTTTGCCTGCCTGAGAGGCCCCCCTGACTCCCCCCTCCCCTCTGTGCCATGGGGGTCTCGCAGCGCCCCTGCTGGGTTCTCCCAGGGAAGGATGTGGCAGTCCCTGGATGGGACTCATGTAGGGGCTTCGGTGCTGGGGGCTGTGTGTGTGTGTGTGTGTGTGTGTGTGTGTGTGTGTGTGTGTGTGGCAATGCTTGTGTAAACATTGGGCACATATGTTTCACTGGGGCTCTGCCCAAGAGGCATCTTTATTGTTCTGGAACGTTAGCAGAGATGGCCAGGCGAGGCTGCCAGGGGTAGTCACAGCAGCCAATCAGAAAGCAGCAGCAGCACACCTGCCCCATGGACCTGGACATGCAGGCTCTTCCCCTGTGGAACCACAGCCTGCTCCATAGAAAGGGGAGGGGCAGCAAGAATGACAGCCAGGGAGGTGGAGCAGCAGCAGCAGCTGAGGAGGGTTGCAGGGCTGGTTCCCTGACCTCTGGCAGCAGCGAGGCAGACGACAGTGGGGCAACCAGCCTGCAGGCCCAGGGGTGCTCCCAGGAAGGTAGGTGATAGTGGACATTCCTGGGGAGACAAAAAACAAGGGGGAGTTACATGTCAGCTGGTATGTGGAAGCAGTCACCATTGACGACAAGCCAGTGTGTCGGTTGCAAAAGCCTGCAGGGAGAGAAATAAAACACAGCTGATAGGTGTGACACACATAGCATGGTCTGAGATGCTTACCTGAGTGTAAGGAGAGCATGATCCTGTAAGGGGAAAGGGTCAAAGAGAGAGACAACAACACAACTTGGGGGTCACAAACATGGCAAACCTAGCAATACTGACCTGTCAGTAGACCCTGTGGAGAAAAGGGGGGGGGGACAGCTGGTGTCTACATAAGGCTAACAGTTCCACACTTGTGGCATTGTCTGCTCACATGACTACAGGCAGCAATCAGACACAACAGTGGTAAAGAAGCATGTATCCTATATATCATAGCAGGGAAAGCAGGCAGCTATGAGACAACACATTGGTAGAGAGGCATGTCATGGCAGGCTATGCAGGCAGCTATGAGACAACACATTGGTAGAGAGGCATGTCATGGCAGGCTATGCAGACAGCTATGAGACAACACATTGGTAAAGAGGCATGTATCCTTCCTATATTTCTAAATGCAAAGAGGCAGCAGTCAGACCACATGTCAGCACAAACCCTGCTCTTACCTGCTCTTACCTGCTGGTGTTGTTGCCTGGGGGGGGGGAAGAGGGGCTGGGAGAAAGACATGGGTTAGCAAACACTTGCATGGAGGCAGCTGCCCAGGCACAGCTGTAAACAGGTTGGCCACAGCCAGAACAGCCCTCTCTGCCCTAGAGGGAGGCAGAGAGGAGAAGAGAGAAGTGGGGTGTTTGTGAATTTTGCCCTCCACCGACAAAGTCCCACTTTGTGGCTGTGAGGGACAGAACCCCACGCCACGTGCTCAGAGAGAGAGTGAGTGACTGGAGGTCTGGGGCTGGGCTTTTGTGGGAATGAGGCTGGGTGGGGCTGGGTGCTGATAGGCTCCCTATCTTAGGCATTACTCTGTCGGTTTCCAGACCTAGCAGGCCCAACTCCGTCCTAACTCTGACCTAACTCAGGAGTAAGGTGTTAGAAATTTTCAGGAGAGGGCTGGCTTAGGTAAGGTAAAATGGCTCCTATGGGTCTCCTCGAATTTGGGTCCACCTTTTTGGTCGACCTAAATTTTGTGTCAGCATTTGTGTTGGAGGGGGCGTGTCTGTGCTTGCCAGGGTCTGGAATCCAACGTTAATTGGTTGCCGCCCCCGTTACACCCACGGTCCGCCCATGTTCCGCCCACTTTTAGGTCAACTTTAGGTCTGACTTGTGCTGCTTAGCCCTTGGGTTGGAATGGGCTGTTCTTAGTCCGTTGGTCATAACTTTGACCTAACTTCGCCCTAAATGGTTGCATTCCAGACCTAACTTCGACCTAAACAATTTAGGCTGACTTTAGGTCTGACTTGGGCTGCTTAGCACTTGGGTTGGAATGGGCTGTAAATGGAATTGCCCCTCTGCGGTTACAATATTTTAAGCTTCAAGCAAACATAGAACAGAATGTCGGAGGCAGGATAATGAATTGTAAACTCTCTGCATTTGAGTCTGTTATTTATGTATATGTATTTATGTAGGAAGAGAGGGAAATTTCTTTTGTCCCAGCTACATAGTGTACTGTTACCTTTAGATGAAGGTAGGAATAATGGTTTTAGAAGAAAGTGGGATAAAATAGTAGGATATGTTATTTCTGATTCAATTTGGAAAAGAATTATTAGTGGTATTTGACCCAATATAGACGGAATAAGATGTACAGTATCTGCAATGACAATTGTTGACATTGCAATCAATCACAGGCAGATTTTAACCATGTTCCATAATTGAAAACTTCTGGAAAAAGTTGCTATGTGCATCAGGATGAGTACTTCAAATAAACTGTATCTAAATCCACTTATGGTATTACTAGGTATTTAGATGATGAGATTGAATCTGCAAAAAAGAGAGCTGATATGGAATAGTAAAATTCTAGTAGCACAGTTGGTAAAATTGTAGCACAGACATGGAGAGATCCTTCAGCTCTTGTTTTGATGGAATGGTTGTTTAAAGTTTGGAAGGTTGCTAAAATATCCATGCTTACAGAAACCATTTGGCTGAGAAAAGGGGAAAGGAAACTTGCTCCTTTTTCAGCATTGATCTTCCTTTAAAGAATTTGTAAAACAAAAGTATGAGTTAGAATTATTACCGGTTTGGCATATATGGTTACTTCTGAGAATATTATGAATATAATGCATATGATCAAGAGATCAGCAAGTGGTATCACTATGTTTAAAAATGGAAACATCTGATTAAGATTATAGTTTGCGTTGTGATTAATTATATTAATATGAACTTATTTTTGTTTAACCTTGCACTTTGGTTGAATTTATAGATTTTTTGGAGGGGAGGGAGGTGAAGATTGTGGTTGCAATCCTGTGGAATGTTAGAACGGTGGAGCACATGCTCCGCCATTCTAACGTGTTGCAAATGTGTTGTAAAGCACGTTCGCGACTACTCGGGAGCAACGGAGGCTGGCGCAGAGGTCGGCCTCCCTCGTTCTGTCACCCGGGCAGCCGCCGTAGAAGGTAGGTATGGATCCGGCGGGGGCAGTTCAGCGGGCAAGGGAGGGGTGCCATTGACCTAGCCGGCCCAGGAGGGGGCGGGGGATGGTTCCTGCCGTTACATGACCTCCTCTACTTCTGCCAGCTATTTAGATGGTGGAAATCTGAGGAGGCCGATAGGGCAGGTCCCGGTTTACACCCATGGAAGGGGACTAACGTCCCCTTCCCCGAGTAGACCTCTGGCCCGCCAGTTGACAGGCCTCCCAGGCTCAGGATCCGGTGGGCAGCCCTGGGCCACTGGCTGAATCCTTAGTCAGGATTGCACTGAATGTAATTTTGCTTTTTGAATTGATTTGGATGACTTTGGTTTGTAACTTGTTCTGAATTATTATCTTGTTCTCAGGAAAAAAATAAATTTCTAGCTTCAGTATCCTTCATTCCATCTCTTTCCTTGAGCTTGCCTCTCTGGGCTGTTCAGAAAAGCCACCATTGATAACCTTGAATTCATCACTCTCTGTGGGTTGTTTTTGGTCATCTGCCATACCAGTTTGCTGCCAAGTCTGACTCTCTGTTCAGAAAATGTCAGCTTCAACACCCTTCACCCCTTCTGTCCCTCTGGGTTACTTGCTAGTTGATCCTCAGCCATGCCAGTCTCAAGTCTGCCTATCTGGTCACTACTCTACTGTACCACTTTTTAGCCCTGTTTGGTTTAGATAGCAATTAGGTAGTGTCCATCTGCATTTTTTAGTTGATTGTATAATGGGGACCCATTTTCCAAGCTGTCTGAAATTTGGCAGGTCTGTTCTCCTGGAGGGGTACAAGAAGGTCTGAACATTTCATTCCAACCAAATGTAAGATTTAGGGAGCAGCAGAATACCGGGGTTCTCCATTAAAATCAAGAGGAAGTGAAAATGAAATAGGTTATGTTGAAATAGGGAAATAAGGAACTCACCTTTTTTGGCAGGTGCTCCTTGGGATCTGGGGTGGGGTGGGGAAAGCGACATCAACCTCTTCGCTGGTGGCGCTTACTCCCAGAGTGCCGCAAATGTGCTTTACGGCATGTTTGTGAAACCCTAGACCAGTGAAGCAGTGGTCCGTTGGTCTCCGATTTAGACAGGATTGTGCCATTAGTATCCTTGATTATGCCTCTGTAAGGGCATAATCTGTCTGTGCTCTGTCTGTTCATCCCTTAGGCTACCTTTAGATACATTTAAATTGGCTGGAGAGTACTGTAGTCAGGGCTGGCCCATCCATGAGACAGCAGATTGGTAGGGGCACCCACCATCTGTCTGCCCACCACCTCCATTGCTCCTCCCTGTCACTCCCTGGATTCATAAAAGGAGGACATGCAGAGGAGAGGTGATCCAGAGCATCATTGAAGATGCACTAGCCCACCGTTCGCCTCTCCTCCACACTTCCTTTTTAGAAAGCCCACAAGATGGGGCAGGGAAAGCTTACCTCCTCGTGTGGATCCTGCAGCTCAATGGCCTTTTTAAATAAAATGGTTGATGGGAAACATGCTGGGAATGAAGAAGTTCCACTCTCCCAGCACACTTTACAAGATGTAGCAGCAGAGTTGCAGGCTCCACACTAGGAGGGTGAAGATGAAGAGGTGAATGTGCAATGGTGGGGTGGGCAGTGGAATGGGGGGGGAGGTTTTGATGGTGGGTTGCCTCATATCACCCCTGAATGAAGCACCCCTAATACTGCTTTTCAACAAAACATTCACAAATCAGATTACACAGTAAAAGAAATGAGAAGATGGTTCCCTATCCCAAAGGGGTTACAATGTTCAAAAAAGGCTTAAAAGGGACATGAGCAAACTGCTGCTGAGAGGGATGCTATGCTGAGATGAACGGGAACAGTTGCTCTCCTTTTGCCAAACATAAGAATCGCCCCTTTAAATGGTGCTTCTTTGGCCAGTTAACAGGGGTAATCATGTTGGCCTTGTCCACCCAATTACCTTTCCTCTCTGCAAGGTACCATTCAGGTTTGCCTTGCCTTGCTCTCCAGCATCATGGGATTGCATTGTGGGGAACCCTACAGCACTGTGAATGAGCTTGTGTGTGTAAATACCCCAACTAATGCAGAATCACAAGGCAAGTTGCCAGTGTGAATCGGTCAAAAACCACAAATAGAACTTTCTGATTTCAGCAAACAAACAATACTTTTTAATGGAATGTATTGCCAGAGGGCAAAGGTTCTTTTCGGATAGGGAGAGAAGGAACAGACCAGTGGTTGACAGACAGAAGCCAGGATTTATTACCTTGCATGAGCAACAATTCCCTCAAACAGACAAAATACAATTCAGCATTCTTATGTCCCTCCAAATAGAAGTAGCGCCTCCTTCTACGGGGCGTTTTCTTCTCGTGGTAAGTTTGCATGCGGCCCATCTGCGGCTGACCACATGCCACGCCTGATGCATAACAAATGGCATCTCAAACCCCCTTTTATACCATTTTATTAGGAAAAAGGAGCTGATGCAATCCCCTGATGCAATCCCCTACACTCCAGGCACATGACACCTTGGCTTAATGTCTAGAACATTTTCTGACATAAGGCAAGAGAGACATCCCTACTAACAGGTGCAAACGAATAAAGTGTGACATATCACTTTTACCCAAACATTAAGCCAGTAGTGGAGGAACAGATTGACCACCAGGAAGAACCTGTGCAGACCACTCTTTCCTTGACATACATAGGTCTTCCGCAATCTGCCAATACATGGAGTTACAGTAGCTCACACGTTAAGGTATAAACCGCCAAGTAGCCAAATGATGGGCAACGAAGAATTATGTTTACCTGCTATCCAAGCATAAGGGACACTTTTTGTCATGATTCCAAAATTGTGATATAAGCTTAAGAAAACTGTAGGTATGCTCTTTATCCTGAAGGTTCCTCCATGTGGAAAATTGTCTTAACATTATTATTTTTTTTGACATTTATCTTGTGATGCAACGTCGTTTTTTAATCTTCTGCTTTTAATCTTCCAAAAAGATTAAAACCTTTCCCCTTGAACTGAATACTCATGCTACTGGCAATGCCAAGACTAAGGCATAAGTCTTTGAATGATTTTTTAAAATAACAAAACTTGTCATAGAACTCTGTTTTTGTCAGCCAGTAACCTTGATTAGCTACCGCTAGTTATGGTGAGTACATACCTTCCATTTTTTCTACTTTTAGAAGTTTAGGACAAAAAGGACAACCCTCTAGGGAATATTTTGAAGCAAAGACTCAGAGGCTTGTGCTTCAAAAAGAAGATGTTTCAAGCTATCTATCTGTAGGTGCAGTTATTTCTGGGGGAAAAATTGCCAGGGACTCGGCTATGGATGCTCATTTGCTAAACCTCAAGCTGTGACGACGTCGCTGCGAGTTTCATTTTGCTATTGTCACAGCACTGCATCCATAATCTGCGAAAATGATGACTAACAAATGCAAAGTTACAAGATCAGCAGCCACTAAATATATTTGCAGCCAGTGGAGAAAAAGAGACCTCATGTTCTTTTTCACCCAAGAAGTAGTTTAGGAGCAATGAAATGTAAAGTTAGAGCTGCAACTGAAATGAGATCATAGCAACTCAGATGTTGAAGCAGCACCCTACATCTTCATACAAAAGGCTCTTAGGGCTGGTTCAGACATTAATAAACAAGCCTGTGTGGATTGTTCGGAGCAGCCTGAGGGAGGCAACCATGGATAGTTAAATAACGTTTGATATACAGTGGTAAAGGTTCCCCTTGCTTGAAAGCCAGTTGTTGCCAACTCTAGGGGCGGTGCTCATTTCCATTTCAAAGCCGAAGAGCCAGCAATATCCAAAGACGCTTCTATGGTCATATGGTCAGCATGACTCAATGCTAAGGTGCAAGGAACACTGTCACCTTCCCGCCGAGGCAGTACCTATTAAAGTAAATGTCCTGGAAATGGTTACAACAATTGCTTTGAAGAATGCCTCCTTCTAAGGGAAAATGACAATAGAACAGAGTCAAAGAATCATGCAATGAGTTCCACATGACCAAGTGTACTTTGGACTCATGTTTCTTTACACACACACACATGCACATGCACATGCGTGCGCACACACACACACACACACACACACACACACACACACACTTACACTTTTGTCTATACATCCCATTCTTTCTTGGGGCCCCCAGAGGTCTTCCATCCAAGCTTCTGATCAGGCCCACACTGGCTTCGTATCAGAAATAATGCAGCCTCAGATGCTCCCAGATGTGGTGCTCAACCATCAGTTCTCTGAACCTGGTCCAATCTTGTAAGTCACTCCCCCACAGAAGGACTTGTTTGTTAGGAAAAATTAGAAGATCACTTGGTGTCCTTCAGCTTTTTTTTTTTTTTTTTTTAAGATCCTTTGGTTGATCTCCTTCCAGTTTTGGCTGCCTGGTTTACATTTATAGCCAGACTTGGAAGGTTGGCATGTATGTATGTATGTATGTATGTATGTATGTATGTATGTATGTATGTATGTATGTATGTATGGAAATGACAAATCCCCTTTAGTCATACTCGAAGCCCCTAGGATCTAGTTTCACCACTTCTGTGCACTCTGAAGACTGAAGTCCTAACTTATTTGCTCATATCATATATGGTCTGAGACCTGTAAGTTCTGTTAGCAGCAACAGCAGCACTGCTCTCATTCGGCCTGAGAGTTCCATGTCCCTGAATATCACGGTGCTTGTCCCTCTTGCTCCTTCCTCCTGCATTTGCACAGGTAATGACAGGAACTAAGGAACTCTGGGATTTGAGGGAACATGTCACATAAAGAAGCACCTCTCTCTCTCTCTCTCTCTCTCTCTCTCTCTCTCTCTCTCTCATTTTATTTTGCAGAAATGTTTCAAGAGACACAATCATATTGAGCCTGCAATGCACATTTTGAGGAAACAGGGCCGCTATTAAATCTCCTCCAAATGGATTGATTGTTTGGAGGAGATTTAACGGATTGAATGATCTCTAACTTTGTTAAATGCTCAGAGATATCACCATGCCAACAAAAGTTTGTATAGTCAGGGCGATGGTGTTCCCAGTAGCAATGTATGGTTGCGAGAGTTGGACCATAAGGAAAGCTGAGCACCGAAGAATAGATGCTTTCGAACTGTGGTGCTGGAGAAGACTCCTGAGAGTCCCTTGGACTGCTAGGAGATCAAATCAGTCAATCCTAAATGAAATCAACCCTGACTTTTTCCTGGAAGGACAGGTACTGAGGCTGAAGCTCAAATATTTTGGCCACCTAATGCGAAGAGAGAACTCTCTGGAGAAGACTCTGATGCTGGGAAAGATTGAAGGCAAAAGGAGAAGGGGAAGGCAAAGGTTGAGATGGTTAGACAGCATCACCATTGCAAAGAACATGAAAATGCGTGAACTCAGGAAGATAGTGGAGGACAGGAAGGCCTGGCGGGATATGGTTCATGGGATCACGAAGGGTCGGACAGGATTTAATGACTGAACAACAACAACAGGCCTAGGACCAAAATGTGAACACGTAACTGGTATATTGTCAAACTGTACAAACCTTTCAGCCAGAAGTTTTTCTTTTGGAATATTTACATAATAGTGTTAAGTTGAAGATTGACTGTGTAAAGGCTGAGTTACATATTCAGCAGAATCACATGACACAGTAAAGAACGAATTCTGTTGCTTGAGATAGTAGTTGGAGGACAGTAGTTTGGAATATTCCACCCAGCATATCAGACAGAAAAGATCTAGCCTCTTCCTGTGGTCCAATTTTCCTATCTGTCCAGAGTTTTATTATAAGGGGGATGCAATGAAGAGTGGGATCTCTCACCAACAATCTCAATAGTCCCAGAAGAACTCTACCACATTCTACAAAATATATAGATCAGGTCCGAAAGAAAAGCAGTACGATCAATAGAATTACTAAGTGCAGCTTTGAACTACATCCAGTTGTATGTTAACATTTTCCTTCATTAAAAAAATAGAACCCCCGCACACAAAAGATGAACAGGTGCAGATTTTTATTTTTAACCAAAGGAGAGCATGCAAACATGTAGTACCCCCACATTTGGTCTCAAGTGGTATAGTCAGCAAAAGCCACACTTACATGATTGATTCTACTCATTTTGTAACTTGGCTTTTCAGTCTCAAAGAAGCATGAGGGTTGGCAATCTACACACTGGCGTTAGAAGTGCCCTCTGCAATTTCCTGTTTTAACTTCTGTTGAGGAAAAGGCAGAGATTAAACCAGAGAAATGGGTTGTGTTTCGTGGTGAATTTGCGCTACAAACAAACGAAGAGCTTCTGGGCAAGGTGATGGTGCAAAAAGAACAATGCATATAGCTACCACCTCTGGACGTCTCCCATCCAAATGAATGGTGGCCTGAATAGAAGCAGCACATTGCCAAATACAGGGGTGTATTGTCCATTAATAGAGACTTGTCCCTGCGGGGCCCCTCTCCCTGTGAGAAGCCTAGTCAGCCTAATGGTCCATTAGGCTAACTAGGCTTCTCACAGGGAGATGGGCCCTGCAGGGACAAGTCTCTATAGAGTGTGAGGAACTCTATAGCGAGAGTGAAGATTGAAGTGCTGGAGGGGGCCTGAAATACCTGAAGCCTAGGGGCCCGGCCGTGGGTTAATACACCCCTGGAAAAATATAGAACACCAGCAAAGCTCGGTGAACAAAGCCCTGGAAGGGGATCGACTGTCTTATGCAATGGACCCAGAAGAAGACGTCATTCTGTTGTTTTACCATTGAACAAGAAGACTCATATACTGAACAAAACATCTATGACAGTGGTGGTTCCTAAACTTTTTAGCACTGGGACCCACTTTTTAAAATGACACTCCATCGGGACCCACCCAGCGTTATGAGATTAAAAAGAAAGCGATCTAGAAAGAAATAGTGCTATTTACAAGTAATATATTATTTATTGATTTGCAATCCATTTCTCTTAATGAGGCAGCCCTAATAAATAGCCTCAAGACTTGAGGGACTTAGTTACTGTATGTAACCCAGCCTTCACCTGCCCCCACTACCTGTCACTGACAGACTTGGGGAAAAAACCACCAGAAAAAGGACGCTCAAACATTTTGCTCCCTATAGTTACACAAGCTTGCAAACTGCAGGAGCTCAGCTCTTTGCAGGACCATTAGCAGCTATCTGATTTTTGAATAGCCTCAGGGCTTGAGGCAATTAGTTACCTGATTTTTCCCCCTTGTTTCCATTAGAGGCTCTGCAGGACCCACCAGAAATTGGGTCGCGATGCACCAAGTGGGTCCTGACCCACAGTTTGAGAAACACTGGTGATCTATGATCTATGAGATCAGTCAGAAAAAAATGAACTACATTGTGCTAATTTTAACTAAAAACAAGAGACTCAGTTAAAATCAACTTAATCAAAGATCTCATACAGTGAGGGGTGATTCTGGAATTAGAGGTCTAGGCACACTATTTAGGGAAAAGCTGTAAATGTTCCCTTGTTGAAAGAATGTGTTGAGCCATAGATACAATAACCCTGGGTTCATTTCCTCCACAAACAGAATGCAAGGTTGTAAGAAACGAGCGTTGGGGGTTATAGCAACCATAGCCATATCATTCCGAATGGTGGTGTTTATAATCCCCAGTGTTCCATTCTTAACTGAATAGTGTGCTCCCTTTGTAGTGGTGTAATTAATGAAATAGTAAAGTAGGATTTATGTGAATGTGAAAAGCCTGAATGGAAGGGAAAATGAGAAAAGTATATTTGCCAACCTGGATGAGATCTTATCCAAGCTGTTCCCATATTTGCTACTCTGAATGCTGCCACTAAAAGATCGTACAAATTTCCACTGCTTGATGAAAGTACTAAACTAGCCACCATTTCTTCTGCCCCAGGCAAAATATTGCTTAAGATTATTACCTATTGAAATTGCATTTGCTCCAGACAACTTCCAAGGGAGTTTGGAAGCTGCTTGTTATCAGGGTGTTCTAACCAGCATAGCAATTCCAAAATGATGTACTTAAATGCCAAGAACTACTGTAGTTCAAGGGGATTTAAAAGAAGCCCTGTGTTCACCATGAAAGCCACTCGGACGCAGCTCAAGAGTATCTGCTACTACTTGAAAAAATGCAGATCTGCCATCCCTGCCAACATGCACCTATACACACCCTGTTTCAGTGGCACCTGAGGTGACACTCTAATTTGGCCCCCTTTTTTTATTTTCACGCACACATTTAGCGCATATACCCTGTGGCCACCATTGCTGCCGCATACTGCTTCCTCCACTTTGCCTGCACAAAAGTGCAGAAGAAGGAGGAGCCAAGCAGGCAGGGAAAGGAAAGAGGAAGTCAGCACAGAGATCCTGATGCACACACACACACACACACACACCCTGCAGTGTGTGTGTGGAACATGCTGGGAGAGGAGTCCTCTTCCACTTTCCTCATGCTCCACACAGCCCGTGTGTTGAAAGATACGACTGGACAGGAACAAACAGAAGGCATCAGAGGTTAAGATGGCCGGGGGGGGGGGGGCTCTGCTTCCTTCTTGCCTGCCTGGTCACACAGCTGGGCAGGCAAGAAGGAGATGGAAGGAGGCAGAAAGTTCCTGTTTTGAACATTTGTGGATGGGGAGCTGGTTCACCATGGTGCCCTGCCCTGCTTCATTTTTCTCCAGCACCACCACCACCACCACCACCACCACAATTGCTTGCAGCAGTGGCACTGGAGGGAGAGGAGGGTTGCAATCTTCCTCTTGCTCACTCTCAGCAAGCAAGAAGAGGATCAGAGTGCAGGGTGAAGTAGCTGGGTAGGTGGCAGCCTGGAATTGGGCCGGCTGGCATGGGGGCAAAGGCACTCCTCATCAGTTGGACTCCTGGCTGGGCCAACCCTGAAGCCGTTTAGCATTTAAAGACCTGAAGATATTAAGGACAGGAGCTGGGGGGAAAAGCACTTCACTACTCATGAATGATGAGAAGTTTTTCTGACACTCTGAGCAGGCCTTGAGGTTGGGTCACCCAACTTGGGTGATAGAGAGGAACTCATGTCATCTCTTGCCATGATTATTTATAGCAGGGATTTGATAGTCAAGGTTTCTGTTTCACAAATCTGACTGTAACTTCATTCACAAGGTCATGTGATGTAATTTTTAGATTGTGAGCCCTTTTGGGACAGGGAGCCATTTAATCATTTGATTTTGTCTGTAAATCGCTTTGTGAACTTTTTGTTGAAAAGCAGTATATAAATACTGTTGTTGTTGTTGTTGTTGTTGTTGTTAATATTATTATTATTATTATTGTTGTTGTTGTTGTTAATATTATTATTATTATTATTATTATTATTATTATTAAGTGCAGTTTTGTGTTGAAAGTTGATTGGAAGGCATAGGACTACCCACCCACATTACATGGATAGCATGGAACAACTATGTAAGGTTTAGTTAGGACATTGTCTGCACAATCCTATGCATGCCTACTTAGAAGTAAGTCCCATTGTGTTCAATAGGGCTTACTCCCAGGAACATGTATATAGGATTGCAGCCTGGGTCACTGTGGATAGAGACTGAAGGGTCACATATGGAAGGTCACTGTTCCTAAGTAGACTTCTCAGGTACACAAATACAGACTGTGCTGCTTTGTAAGAGGCACATCAAAGTCACTGGCGGAAATTGCCAGATGCTCCATGCACCCGCCACACAAGGACCCATCCCATGTCAGAGCAGGCAAGGTGCCAGTGGAAGTGGGTCATGGACAGTTCACAGGAGGTTCAGGGTGGGGAACAGGGAGGGCAGGGGGCAGATCGAGGCTGGAGGAGGTGGATCCCAGAGGCAGTAGTGTGCACAGGTATGCTATTCCCATTTTTCTAGCCTGACCTGCCTGCCTCTCCTCGGACTTGTGCCAGCAAAATAGTTGGCGTGGGTCCAAGGAGACGCATTGGTGACCAGGCAGCCTACCACAACATAAGAAAAAAAAAAGTTACTTACCTTTCCCAGGCAGTCTGGTTGCCCCCCTCCCATTGTATGCAGTGCATGCTCCATCAGCATGGCTGCATGGAAGAAGATGGTGGGGGTGGGTGGGTGGGATTGGGCTATTAGTTTCATCCATATTCTAGGTATAGCACACATGAGCAGACTACGAAATCTGGCTGTAAACTTCGGTTGGTTTAAAAGGCACAGTTTGGACGCAGAAGGGCCCAGGTTCAATATCTGGTATTGCCAGGTACGATTGCTACGGCCCCCTGCTCCTTCTACTAGTCTTCATTTTTGCCTGGTATCTTGCAAAGTATTTTGTAATAAACAGTTCCAACTTAAGCACAGAGGTGTATCAGGTTTGTTTACTTAAATATTTATATTCTGCCTTTCCATTTTCAATAAAGCACTCAAGATGACTAGCAGGCAGTAGCATATACAAATACAGCATATTAAAAATAAAGCAACAAGAATTAATAATGGAACACAAAGAGCATAAATCATAACAAGGACAAACATATTTCTAGCAATATTAAAATTGCAATGGCAGCGTATAAAACTTAACTCCAGCAGCATTGAAACTACAATGACAGTCAAACTGCAGACATAAAGTCTGGTGGCATAGGAAGGTTGTTTTTGTCATGGGCTGTTCCCACAACCAGTGGCGTAGCTAGACTGGAGCGGAGGCAAGTAGTTCTGCAAGACTCCGTTACACCGGAGTCAACGGCCCCTCCCCCTTCCTGTTGGAGCCGTTCTGGCGGCAATGGCAACACACAGAACACTCCCCTGTCTCTGCTGGAATGGCTCCAACAGCAAAGGGGAGGGGCCACTGACTCCGGTGTAACGGAGTCTTGCAGAACTACTTGCCTCCGCTCCAGTCTAGTTTCACCTCTGCCCACAACACAGTAGTGACTATCTCGATGACCAGATCAGGTCCAGATCATCCATTACTCACATCTTTAATTAAGAACCCAATGTAGCCTTTTCTGTTTCCTTTGGCAGGATACTGAAGAACCCACACAGTGATGAAAACTCACAGAAGAATGGCCATATTGGCCTGCAAAGCATGTGGTCCAACAACACATGGACCTTCTGTTTGGACCTACTGGGCACTTTGCATTCACAACCCCATCTGTTTTCCAAACTTGAAGCCAGCAGCAAAAACAGGAGTCCTTGTTGGGATGCCATATATTGATGGCGAGTAGTATTGCCAGTTTTTGAAAAATGGCCCTGTTTCTCAAGTTTGTTTGTTTTTATTTTTCTCAAGAAGGGCAGCAAAGGTGAATCATAGGCCATTTCAAATCATGGCCATTTCAAAGGTGAATCATGGGCCATTTCAACCATTTGGGAACTACTTCTGGGCTTTACCTCTTTATCTCAGGATTCCAGCATCAGATTCTCCCCCCCCCCCCATTTTTCAAGGGTCATGACATCACGAGGGCCCCACTTCAGAAATCTCAGACCTGGCAACATTCAATTTGCAGGCCTGTGTTAAAGGAACAAGCCTGGGGCCGGGGGTCAAGAGCTAGCAACTCAAGCACAAGGGGGAAAAATCCCTTCTCAATCTCAAAGGAAGACAACCAAGGCATCATACACAGAATCACATAATATCCACCACAAACGTATCTAACTCTACTTTACTTCAGGCATTGCCAAAACTGCTTTATACTTTTTCTGAAAACTAAGTCAACACCAACTTTTGGTGTTTTTGCACAAGTGCTGAACTGATTTTCCCACAAAATATAATGTTAAAGTTGGCTTTGTACATATTTTGTGAAGTTTTTTCTTTCATTCTTTATTTATTCCGATGCTATCTCGGGGGGGGGGGGGGATGGCAGTCCTGTTTCTCCTTAGCTGTTTCCTTGTCCACACTTACAGTAAGAGTTTGACAAAATGAGACAAGGTGGCCATAGCCTCTCAATCATCCAGCAGGGGAGGAAAGGCCAATAATGAAAGAAACTCTCTTAATCTAGTTAAGAACCTTCCTTTCACAACACAGGAAGGAACGGTCACCTGCTGGGAAGGAACAGGTGAGAGAAATGAATTTGTGAAATATTTGACAATTGGTTGCCATTAGACCTCAGACACCCAACCTATGCCTATTTTTTTTTAATCATTGGTACAGCAATCACCAGTCGCCAGGTACCACAGCCGTATGAGCAATCTGAAAGACATCCTGCAGTAGAATCCTGCCTCCTTTCAGGTAGTTATTACCATGACCTCAATGCCACCCGCCCTCCCACCAACATGTTCATGCTGTTTCCATAAAAGCTGCCAGTACTTCCAGCGCAGCGCCATTCAGTGTTGCCAAGTCTGGCTCTCTGTAGTTAACTTAACAACATTTCAGAGCTCTTAGCAACAGAAATACTGAAGCCGGTGGCTTTTTCTGGCTATTTTTGTAACAATTTGTTTCTGCAAGACAAGTCGTTAAAACCTACTTGACAATGTTCTTCTATTAGATTAACAGCCCGGTCCAGCCCAAGGCAACTGCGGTACAATTCAGGCACAATTGCAGCCCAAGTGCTTTAGGCCCGAGTTGTGCCTGAATTGTGCCTGAGTTGGGCTGCAATTGTGACTGAATTGCAGCCCGGTCCAGCCCAAGGCAACTGCGGTACAATTCAGGCACAATTGCACAATTCAGGCACAATTGCAGCCTAAAAGTGGGTGTGTTGGGGGCGTGTCGGGGGTGTGACGGGGGCGGTTACGAATTTTGGTCCGGTTCCAGACACTGGAGAGCCACTGACACGCCCCCTCGAGCCCAACTCAGGCCCAAAATTTGGGCCAGCAAAAAGGGTGGACCCAAATGTGAGGAGACCCATAGGAGCCATTTTACCTTACCCACACCAGCCCTCTCCTGAAAAGTTCTAACACCCTGGGCCCGAGTTGGGCCTGAGTTAGGACCGAACAGGTGTGGCCTAACTCTGGACATGGACCCAAATAGTTACCCTATCAGCACCCAGCCCCACCCAGCCTCTTTCCCACAAAAGCCCAGCCCCAGCCCTCCACTCTCTCTCTCTCTCTCTCTCTGAGCATGTGGCGTGGGGTTCTGTCCCCCAGCAGCCACAAAGTGGGACTTTGAAAACTTTTCTAACACCCCACTTCTCTCTTCTCCTCTCTCCTCTCTGCCCCCCTCTAGGGCAGAGAGGGCTGTTCTGCCTGTGGCCAAACTGTTTACTGCTGTGCCTGGGCAGCTGTCTCCATGCAAGTGTTTGCTAACCCATGTCTTTCTCCCAGCCCCTCTCTCCCCCCCCCATACAGGCAACAACACCAGCAGGTAAGTGCAGGGTTCGTGCTGACATGTGGTCTGACGTCTGCCTCTTTGCATAGAGAAATATAGGTAGGATACATGCCTCTATACCAATGTCTTGTCTCATAGCTGCCTGCATAGCCTGCCATGATATGCCTCTATACCAATGTCTTGTCTCATAGCTGCCTGCATAGCCTGCCATGATATGCCTCTATACCAATGTCTTGTCTCATAGCTGCCTGCATAGCCTGCCATGATATGCCTCTATACCAATGTCTTGTCTCATAGCTGCCTGTATTAATGTGAGCACACAATGCCATGAGTGTGGAACTGTAACCCGTATGTAGACACCAGCTGTTCCCCCCCCCTCTTTTCTCCACAGGGTCTACCGACAGGTCAGTATTGCTAGGATTGCCATGGTTGTGACCCCCAAGTTGTGTTGTTGTCTCTCTCTTTGACCCCTTTCCCTTACAGGATCATGCTCACCGTACACCCAGGGAAGGAGCGCAGACCAGGCTATGTGTCTCACACCACTCAGCTGTGTTTGATTTCTCTCCCTGCAGACCTTTGCAACTGGCACACTGGCTCCTCTTCAATGGCGATTGCTACCACGCAGCAGCTGCCATGGAACACCCCCATGTTGTTCGTCCCCCCAAGAATGCCCACTACCACAAACCGTCCGGGGAGCACCCCTGGGCCTGCAGTCTGGTTGCCCCACGGTCACCTGCCTTGATGCTGCCAGAGAGGTCTGGGAGCCTGCCCTGCAACCCACCACAGCTGCTGCTGCTGCCCCACCGCCCTGGCTGCCTACTTGCTGTCCCTCCCCTTTCTATGGAGCAGGCCGTGGTTCCACAGGGGAAGAGCCCGCATCTCCAGGTCCATGGGGCTCGCCTGATGCTGCTGCTGTGGTCCTAGAGGCTGCTGTGCCTACCCCTGGCAGCCACGCCCGGCCATCTCTGCCACTGTTCCAGAACAATAAAGATGCCCCTGGAAACACATGTCCCCAATGTTGCACAAGCACTGCCCCACACACCCACACAGGCAGGCCCCAGCACACAAGCCTCTGCATGAATCCCAGCCAGGGTCCACCACAGCCATCCCTGGGAGAA
The DNA here is from genome assembly GCA_026170595.1 of Plestiodon gilberti rubricaudatus. Taxonomy (NCBI): domain Eukaryota; kingdom Metazoa; phylum Chordata; class Lepidosauria; order Squamata; family Scincidae; genus Plestiodon; species Plestiodon gilberti. Next base: position 72,574,809 of record JANXHW010000006.1, on the reverse strand, counting down.
CACAGCAGGGGGGCTGCCGGACCCTCTGGGACCAGAGGGGAGGGGGGAGTTGGGGGGCCTGTCAGGCAGGCAAACACTGACGGGCACTGTGGCGCACGTCCGCCACGTCCGTGAAGAGCCCTTTCAGCAACCGGGGCTCTCACCCACCCTCGGTCCGCCCATCACCGGCGTCCGTGTCCGCCCATCAACGGCATCCGTGTCCGCCCTCGGTCCGTCTGCATGAGAGGCGCCCGTTCCTGCATTGCCTCCATCTGCGAAGTGCCCCCTGTGCCCCTATCGGTCTCTGCAGACCCCTCTCCCTGTATCCCTCTCCCACCAGCCGTGTTGTCTGTCTGTTTCTGACCCACCCGTGCCCCTCCCCAGCACCCCCTGTCAGTGTGCCTGCCTCCCCTCCCACTCCCTGATGATGGACGCTGGCACCCCCCATGCCGCCAGAGCGCCTGCCGCAAGGTGCCGACGTTGCCCCATCTGGGGGTGTGATGAGCTGCGTGAGCCCTTCCCGCTCGCAGCAGACAAGCCCACGGCATCTCTCGGTCTTGGCAGGGGCACGGAGCAGAAGGCATGCTGGGATGCCTTCTTTGTGGGCATTGCCACGGCCCTTGAGGCCCAGGGCTTCAGGCAGCGCACGGGCATGTCCTGGCGGAGGCGGTTCCAGACCTCATGAGACCCCCCCCTTGTGCGTGCCGTTCCCACCCCCTCCTTCCCTTCTCTCCCCTGCTCACCCCCCCATGACTCCCACGTGCAGCCTCACCGTGGCTTGGGGGTGGCATCGCAGTCTGCAGGAGGGAGGGCAGTCGCACTCCCCCCTGCGGCAGGTGGCTGATGCCCAGGGTGCCCTGGGGCAGCTGGCACTGGCACAACCTCTGCCCTTCAGCTGACTGTCAAACGCGCAGTGCCTGCAGGCCCGCCTGTGGCTGCCCATCTGCTGCAACCGCTGCAGCAGCTGTGGTAGGTGCACGCAGACGGGCTGAGGAGGGGGCTCTTCGCTTCCATAAGACTGACAGCTCCCCACAGGAGCCTGCCTGCCTCTGCGGTAAGTTTTGCCGCGATCCTGGCCCAATGCTGTTGCCTCCAGCCTAACTCAGGCACAGTTGCAGCCTAACTCGGTCCTAGTTTGGGCCACAATTGGGCCACAATTGGGCCTCAACTGTGCCTGAGTTAGGCTGGACTGAGCCCTTAGGCTTCAATCCTATACACACTTTCCTCGGAGTAAGCCCCACTGAACACAATGGAACTGACTACAGCGTAGGCATGCATAGGCTTGTGGTGTTAGAAGAAACTTTATCTTCTGGAGTGAGCTATGCCACCATGCATACTACTGGGTATATCCCCACTACCCGCCTGATGCCTTTCAGTCTAATTTCTTTAATGAGAATGGTGTTGCATACTTCCTCTTTAAGAGGTTAGCTCAGAAGGCCTCAGGACAAGTAGGTCATGTGAGAAAACTGGGGTAAAAGTTGCCATTTTACAGCAAAAACCTGTGCAAGTCATTGGGCCTGAATCATCGTATTTATATTATTTATTTATTTTCCACATTTTGATACCACTTTTCCTCCAAGGAGATCAGGGTGTGTGTGTGTCCATAGTTCCTTCCCTCCTTTTGTCCTCACAACTACCCTGTGAAGAAGGTTAGGCTGAGAGACAGTCAGCACATAGACAGTCAGCACAATCCTATCCAACTTACACCACCGGTGTAACCAGCGGTGCAGCGAGAATGGGAGGCCCCAGAATGGAAAGGGGGTTCAAATCCCCTCCAAAGGGGGATTCAAAGGGGATTTAAATCTCCCCTCCAAAGTCTCCCGCCTTGCCCTCCCCTGCTGGTTACACTGGTGGTGTACGTTGGATAGGATTGCGTGCTGAGTGACTGGCCCAAGGTTACCCAGGAAGCTTATTGGCTAAGTGGGGACTTGAACCTAGATCTTCCAGGTCTCCCCTGCTAACTGGGCAAGAGGCACTTTTTCAATTGGTGCTCCTCTTTTATTTAGCAGGGGGAGAGCAACTGCTCCCCTTTCACCCCAGCACAGTGTCTTTCTGGTGGCTGTTTGCTGGTGCTGTTCTGCATCTTTTTTAGATTGTGAGCTCTTTTGGGACAGGGAGCCATTTAATCATTTGATTTTGTCTGTAAACTGCTTTGTGAACTTTTTAAATGAAAAGCGGTATATAAATGTTGTTAATAATAATAATAATAATAATAATAATAATAATAATAAATAATAATAATAATAACTCCATAACCACTACACCATCCTGGCTCTCTAATTCAGGGACTTGAACAGCCTGACAGTGCAATCCTGTGGGATGTAAGAACGGCAGCGCGAGAGCTCCACTATTCCAAGACATCGCGAACGTGCTGCAAAGCACGTTTGCGATGCCTCGGGAGTAAGGGAGGCCAGCGCAAGTTCGGCTGCCCTCACTCCACGGCCAGAATGATCCCATGGCTGCTGGAGGAAGGTAAGGCTCCCGCCGGCGGGCATGGGGGAGGTCTGGGGGGCGAGGAAGGGGGGCGTTGGCCAAGCTGGCTCAGGAGGGGGCAGGGATGGCATCCGCCATATCCCCGGCCCCCGCCGGGCCGGCTCGGCCGTTACACGGCATCCTCTTACGTCTGCCAGCTGTTTAGCTGGCAGAAATCTGAGGAGGCCAATTGGGCCTTTTACACTGGGGGAAGGGGGCATATGTCCCCTTCCCTGAGTAGACCTCCGGGCCGCAGCAGCACGGGCCGGAATGGGAATAGGATCTGGTGGGCAGCCCTGGGCCACCGGCCATATCTCTTCAATGGATTGCGCTGTGAGACTGACCCATCGGCCATTAACTCATTAGACATTTTTATTTTTGTTTCTTTTATTTATAGTGTGTTATAATTTAATTTTATTTATTATCTAGTCAACCTGCATCATACACAAGGCTTACATTCCAAGGTTGAAGCATAAAGAAAAAGCCAACACCATCTCGCAATCTACGGATTTCCCTGGAGAATGTTTCTTGAATAGAAACGAGACGTCGGGACTACTTGTCAGCTTTAGATTTTAATAGTTTCTGTCTGTAATGTGGTGCCTAAATGATAGGAAACTACTTACAGTATTGGACAATTTTAATTTTGGCTGGATTTTTTATTTACATGGCTTCCCTACCCGTACATCCTATATCTCACAAGATTATAGCGGGCCATGAAAGCCTCAGATCCAAGAAAAAGCCAACATTATGTACGTTCAAAATTGCCTTGAAAGTCTCTGACATCTTGAAAATGAGGACTCTTTCTTTAAAAATTACAAGACACAGGCAGGAACAGCCACTCCATTCTCCCATCTCAGGCTCCCTCCAGGGCATGTATTTAGTAAATAGAATGGCAGGTGGAATCGCCTGCAGTATTTAAACTGCTGTTTTTTTGTTTTTTGTTTGCCGACTGCATGAACGCAACTTTGTGCAAGTCTGTCAAGCACAAGATGCGGGCTGGCTGTAATTGATTATTATTAATGGTTTATTATTGTTTCATTAATGTTTCTTTTAATGGGTCAGTTATAAAAGCCAACCTGAGCACCTCCATTTTGGAAGCTGAAAGGCAGGAAATAAGTTATGGAATAAAGAACAAAAGCAACTCTGTCTTTTCCATCAGTGTTTAGCTCAGCAGAACAGACACTCTAGCCCAGCTTCTCCTCCATACTTCCTTTTCTGCCCTGCTCTCCTCCTTTTCCAATTCAGGGAATGGGAGAAAGAGGAGCTGCAGCAGAGTCTGGCTAGCCACCAAGTAAGGGGTGGCAGTTTTGAGCATGGCAAGGCACCATGCAAAGGGTTGGCATTGGATGGGCCATTCTGGCCACTGGGAGATCTTGGAACAGCCAGAGGCCAAATATCCATTCTGAACTGCCTTCTTTGCATTTATCCTCAGAAAAGTTCATCATTATTCCTGCTTTATATGACAGTTAGGAAACGGATGTAGAAACACACTGACTTGCCATGAGATGAAGTCTGAGCAGAGATTTTCATTGCAGATGCAAGCCTGCCTCTTGATTTGCTTGACTGTGCGTGCTGTTGGTGGGTTCGATCACCCAAATAAATTGTACTTATCAATTCAAAGTGTAAAAATGTTCCCATCAATGACACCTGCTAAGTGTCTCCTGAAGATTTATGAATGCAATACATGCATACCTCAGCTCCTGGATGAGAGCAAAAAATAACTTGGCCAGAACAAAAACTATATCCTCAGCCAGGATATACAGTATGATTTTGGTAGGACGCAGATGAATTTCTTCAAGAGTCAATGATACGTGCAGAAGGAAAATACATTCCAAGGATTCCGCCTACCTGATTATAACAATTACATGGAATCAAATTGTATACCAAAAGCATTTGACAGTGGCCGTTTTAGCATAATTTAAGTGTGGTTATTTTAGTAGTTCGCTTATTAATAGTGTGATGTCCTACCAATTATCTCTGTATGAAGAAAATTTGCATGGAGATAATCTGACAGTTGTATGCTCACGCTAGGGTATTAAATATGAATTTTAAAAACTGTCTTCAAGGCATAATAGATAGATGTCATTCAAACATTAGGAGAAGATAACGTTCAACAAATATGTAAAATAAGAACGTAGCCACAAGTGTCCCTGCAAAAGTTACTGCTTTTACAACTTTGGATGCCCTTAAACAGGATCTTACATCATTCATCTCTTCGGACTGTCATCATGTAGACGTCACCTCCAGGTTCCTTTTCCACCAACCCTACCAATATTTTTGGATGCATAGCAAACTACAGTTCCCATCTGCAGCTTGTAGTCTGCAGCCTGATTGCCTACAAATCCAGTGCAAATGGGATCAGGCCATTAAAATACTGGTGAGTAGAGCAGGCCCTAGATGTTAAACAGGTAGAACCAAAAAATAGCATCATGAAAAATGCCTAGAAGATATCGGTAAGCAGCACAGACCTGAGCGTTCAGCAGTTCTGTGACAAGACAAGAAGTGTAAATTACAATAGGTGCTATCAGCCTGAATTCCGATAAAAAGGATAATTAGTTTAATTACAATGATATTCTTAAATCTTGCCAGGGAACAGTTTCACTCAGGTACTTGCATGACTACAAAAATGCAATATTAACTTCAGCTCCCTCCTCAATATGTCAGGGTGACAAAAAGTGTGAAAAGCAAAAAAAAAAAGTTCGTTTTTTTCCCTCCTCCATTGGCCCCGTAGTTTTCCAGTCAATTAAAAAAATAGGGCGTGCAGTTCCCTTGTTGACAGGTCGCGATGCATTTGGAGCATAAAGAATGCTCTTTATAGGAAGAAAGTTTTCACACACAATCTTTTTTTCCCCTACAATGAAAAAAAAAGTAAATATATATTTATTCCTCCTTAAAGAATAGAAAAAAACAGTCGGGGGCATGTGGCTTGAGTGCCTGCTAACAATATTTCACAAAATATTCTCTACTGAAATTGCCTACGGCGCTTCATCCATTAGATATGCCACACACCACTTCCCTGAGGGTGGTTTGCTCAACTGTAAATATTTGGGAGTTTTATTTATTTTTTCCTAGGTGAGCAAAGAGGTTAAGGGCTTTTTCCTTGTCAAAAGAAGCAGCCAATTGGAGGCACCTCTGGTCTAGGTATCCCTTCGAAGATTTTTGTTGTAGGTTCTACGAATGGTAGCCCTTTGCCATGATACTGAGTAAGCCAGAGGGAGCTGTTTACTTTTCAATGTTTAAACCTGAGTGTCATACCCAAGGCCAGCCGGCTGGGAACAAGGAGGTGGCCAAAGTGGATGGGGTGGAGCTGGAGGTAAGGGGGTGAGTGCTACAGCATTGTCTCTGCCTGGCTGCTTTTTTAAATAGGCTGGATGAGCAATCTTGAAGTCCAGTCTATGCTAAAAAACAACAACAGTCAGGTGGGCAAAGAGGAGGTGGCGGGGGAGGTGAACTGGGCACACATTACACTGATGTGCATGCAAAATAGAACAAAAAGGGGGCAGAAAATAAGGGCACTGCTTCAGATGCCACTTCTGTTTGTTCCACAACCCTCAGTTGTGATGGCAGACACAGGCTGCTTTGCAGTCAGCCAGAAACCACACAAACATAATCATAAGTTCACTGCTGCACTTAGGGTTGGTTCCTACATATGAGTCTAGAAGTGGAAGAAAATGGCAAAAATAGCAGCACCCAAATCATGTGATTTGGACCACATTAGACCTGGTATGGGAGATCTGTGTACAAAATCTCCTGTTCTTTTGATGATGATGATGATGATGATGATGATGATGATGATGATGATGATGATGATGATGAAAGTTTATTTTTCACATTAGCATACCACTCATGTTCCAACGAGTTCAGGGTGGCATAAATGGATTCTACCCCTCCTTTGAGACTCATAACAATCCAGTGAAAGTGGTTAAACTGAGTGATAGCGACTAGCTGAACATCACCCAGTAAGCTTCATGGATCAGCTAGAATTTGGACCCAGGTCCTCCTGGTTCATGCCCGACACCCTAACCACTGCATCACACTAGGTTATAGCTTTTCACATTGATGCTGGGGGAGGGGTGTCAACCCTTTCCCCAATTAAAATCATATCCCCTTAAAGCTGCTATTTACCCCCTGGGGTAGAAACTATGGATGCCTATTATAATATGTGTATAGTTAGGCTTACCAGATCTCCAACCAGGACCTTTAGGAGAAGGAATGTGGGCAGGTGTAGCTTGTTAAACCTTAGAGCACAATCCTAGGCATGTCTACTCAGAAGAAGCAAGCCCCACTGAACACAATGGGTCTTGCTTCTGAGTAGACATGCCTAGGATTGTGCTCTAAGGTTTAACAAGCTACACCTGCCCACATTCCTTCTCCTAAAGGTCTAGCACTCTGTCCCGGTTGGAGATCTGGTAAGCCTATGTATGGTTTGCCCCATCAGTCAAATAGCATCTTGGGAGAGGGACATTATTAATTGGGAAAACAGCATGTGGGAAAGAATTCACCCCCCCTCCATGCCGTGGTCCCAATCCCTTCCCACCCATCCCAGGGCTGCTCATAAACATAACAGGGAAGGCAGATTGACTGTGGCTCCCTATGAGGTATAGTTTAAGCCCTGCTAAAAAATTTAAAAAAATGTTTTACCACTTGTCTGGTAATTAGTTAACTACATTTTTACCCTATCGAAATTATTTATGCATCATTATTACATATAATCAAATATTAAAATATGTCCTTTTAAGAAGGTCTTAGATACCTATGATTCAAAATGTGATTTTTTTTAAAAAACTAAAGAAAAATTCCCCTTTTGGAAAAAAAAAACACAAACACTAACATGTAGCTGCCATCCTATACACACTTACCTGGGAGTAAGTCCTATTGAAATCAGTGGGGCTTACATTTGAGTAGACATGCATAGACTTGCATGGTTACCACACAACTCAGAAGCTTACTGCACATCTACTCAGAAGCAAGCCCCATTGACCTCAATAAGACTTATTCCCAGGCAAGATGGCAGCCCTAGTTTAGGAGGCAACTACTGATGAGATGAAGCACTCAGTTCTTTCAGATTTTATCTCGCAAAGTCTCTTGCAAAGTTCTCTGCTCATCCATAGAACAAATGCTCGCACGTGAGGCCTCTCCATGTGCAGCCAGCATCTGTTCCAACAGTACAGGTGTGAAACTGCAGCAGCTTTGTTCTATTTGTCTCCTTTCTATTCCGTGAGTTAACAGGGACAGCAAGACGAGGGGCAAGGTGAAATCATGCAAGAAAGCATCAAAGATATTATACCAAAAGAGAGTGCTGGATACAACTACGATGGATGAGTCTGTAGAGGCTGAGCGAGCACTGTAGACAGGCGGTGGAGTACTCATATTTCCATTACAATTAAAAAAACCATCTCTCCTCATTACAATTCAAAGCAGTTTTCAATGCCTACAAAAATTGAGATCTTGCTTGGGTGTTGCAAGTTGTCCATCAATCAAAGGGGCATTTCACCCAGCATGAAGTGGTAAAGCTCTATTAAAACGAAGGGAATTCTGAAAGGCAACAGCAGCCAAAGGCCTGGCTGCCAAAACATCTCCTTCCAGCCTGCAATAGACCTCCCTGTAGAACACTATATATTATGTACTTGATGAATGAACATCATCATATCGATGGGCAGGAATCCTTTCAGTGCTTGTAATACTCTATAAAAGGGAAACATGGCACATTTTAACTCCTCTGCTGTCCGTTCATTTTCAAGACATTTATATTCAAATTATTGTTTTATTCAACGACACAGTCCAGTAATGATATCCTTCAAAACAATACATTTGTTCAATGACTCAAAAAGAATAATTCAAAACAATGCTATGTTATACTCATACATGCCTCAGAGAAGGGAGGAGAAACATCAGGAGACGTTTTTGATTAATGTGGAAATGCAGAAGTGGGCGAAATCTCTTTGATAAATATTTCACAGTTTGTAGCTGGTTTATATAACCAGCAAACAGGAAGTCGGTTCTAGGTACAGCTGAGGTGGTCAGGCCTCATCCTATATGGTAATGTACCTGTGAAACTGTGCATGCAACATAGCACATTCCAACCCAATCTTATCCCCACCATTGGCGCTGATGCAGCCACGCTGGCAGAGCGTGTGCAGCATCCATCGATGGGGAGGCGTGATCAGACAGCCAGCAGGAGGTCCGTTTTACATACCCCCTGGTAGTCTGCCAATCACCAGTGGGTCTGCTTGGGGTGAGAAAGGGAGAAGCTGCCGAGGCACTGGGAGAGCCCAATTATCATGCGGATCACCCTTTCAGCAGCGCCACTTTGCAGAGCGCATCTCAGCTACTGAGTTACAAATTAATGCCTCAGTAGAAGCGATGCTGCTGAATGGGCAGCCCAAGTGATAATTGGGCTCTCCCATATCTTGAAAATATGAGCAAGATTTGCATATTTTCTCTTCTGACATTTGCAGCTAACGAGTTCCTAAGTGAGAAAAAAATGCTTATTTCTGGTCATCACCTGTTTAATGACATCACTTCCTGCTTAATGATGACATCACTTCCGGCCCCCGGCAGACACCATGAATGTTATTCGTCCCGCTGTATGAAATGAGTTTGACACCCCTGGTGTAAAAGAGAAGTAAAAAAGAAATGAGGAGAAGAATGTAGGGAAATAAGGGGGGTTATCTAGGAGAAACAGGGAAGTACTAGGGAAGATGGATGAATGAAGGCAAGAGGGCTTTTTTAACTTTAACGTCACACAGCATAGAGGAACTCATCAAGTACCCTTCCTTTTTTCTGGATGGTCCTTGATGGTCCATTTCTGGTTCAAGATGGGTGCCCCTGTGGTTTTGCACCCTGCCACTGGTGCAACAATGAACTTCTTGATTGCTCAGGACACCCATGCTTCAATTAACATACAACCTTTGATTGAATTCAGCAATTCAGGTGGTGAGGGAAGCCAAGGTTGGAGGCACTTATTTTGTGTTGCTAATGACTTTGTTTATTCCAGGTCTGGAAGCTTCTAGAATGTGGCTCAAATCTGCTGCATCTGCAGGTATGGCCAGTTGTAAAATTTTCCAACAGATAGAGAGGCATCTATCTATCTATCTATCTATCTATCTATCTATCTATCTATCTATCTATCTATCTATCTATCTATCTATCTATCTATCTATCTATCATCTATCTGTCTGTCTGTCTGTCTGTCTGTGTGTGTTTGCTCTGACAAACCAAAGTTTGGCCTACTCTTCGAGTCCTGCAGGACCTGAGACCACCTGCCATCAACCCAATTCAAAATGCCATAAGGGGATCTTGCTCTGACATCAATGAAGGGGAAATGTGTCAACAATAACTCTTTGCATTTGTGATGAGGATCTGTCCCTGGTTCTGGGATATTGTTTTCCACCAATACAGAATCCTGTTGCTACCTGGGCAAAAGGTGGCACAAAGGAGTAACCCCAAGGCAGGGGTCTGGTTTGGTGCTGAGAGTGGACAGAATACCAAATCATCTGACAAGTTTTTAGAATTTTTAGGGTCTACGTCCATGCCTTCTAATTTCGTTTTCTCTGCTTTCTGCTCTGGTGTGTGGTTTGGGTCATAGCGACCAAGGTGATACCTTTAACGTCTCGGTCTGGTGGGGTGGAGAAAGTGTGGCTTTTGTCCCATACCATTATCAGCTGGAATAGAAGTTGACTACGTAACATCAGGTGATTTCCTTGTTCCACCATAGTCATTATGGTTAGGAAGCACTTGAAAGCATGTAATAAATGGAGGGGGGATATCAATAAAAGGAAGATGGAAATTAAACAGATCATTTTGGCTCAGTTCTAATTATGGTATTCTTGGTGGCAGAATCTCATCCTGTCTCCCATCGTTTTCCTAGAGACCCCTGTCACAAATTGGCTAACACTGTGGCTTGTAGATTGCTTTCTGTTGGTGGGTCTTGAAAGGTCACAGGCCCAACACAGCATTTATTATGCCATTCCTCTTGCAGCCGACAAATCTCATTTCAGTTCTAGCCAGGGTCTCTGGAGAGAAGAGTTAATAAGGAAAGGCTGAATTGTGTCTAGGTAGGGGAAGAACCAGGCTTAGAATATATGCCAGGGGAGCTTACATGAGGATGCTTTCCTGTTTTTAATTTTGAGACACATTAACTTTTTATGATACCTCTTATGTGTAGTTAAAAATAAAATTGTAATAAAGAGAAACAAGGCCACGTTATCCTCGCAGTGATATATTGGATGTCTGCTGCAATATTGTGCATTTTTATTGTCCCAGACATAAGATGCAATTGTATCCCAATAGTTTTATATCAGAGTATGAAAATTTATGACAGGTCTCTTTAAAAATGCCTTATCTTCAATGTGTTTAAATTGTAACCTTTGGCTCGGGGAATCAATAGACTCCCCAAGTACATACCGGATACACCTCAGGCTAAGAGCTCCTTCCCACATTTAATATCTTTGAGATACAGCTTCGAGCAAGCCTGTATGAAATAACAAACGATGCTTTGAAAATATATTGGACTGTCATTCATTGTTCACTTATACCAAACTGGCACTTAGCCAGCCTTAGTTCACGAGCAAAGTCTTCCCCTAACATCTGTCATTATGAAATGGGATGATGCACAGGGACTGGTGGGATGCTGTCAGGCTGCCCCTCTCCTGGCTTTCTTGTGAGTCATCATAACAAAATTGGCCTCACTGTGACTCTGGGAAGCTTTGTGGGTGATAGCTGGGCATTGGCATGGTATGCCCAGTGCAGGGTCCATCAGTAGAATAAAAGTGGATAAGCAAGAACTGCCAGGAGTGAAAGTTCCTTGTACAGGATAAGGAGGTTTAGTTACTCCTCCAAGGTTGCAGGTTCAATCAGAGTTCCAAGGTGTCTGGCAATAGGTGAAGGAGCTATAAGTCCAAAACAGTGTTTTCAAAAAGCGGATTTTGGTGTTTTCCAAAATAAAATTGCTGAAAGTGGTGTTCTGTGTTTTTATTCCATTTTTATACATTATAATCACTTAAATAATTGCTTTAAGAGTGTACTAGGTAGGGGATATAGGTGGCATAGTGTCAGCAGATGCAGCCACGGTCATTACCAATATGTAGAGGTGTTAGAAAATGGTTTTATTTTTTGCAGATTGGGGGGGGGGTTGTGCAGAAAGCAGTGTTTTTATTTCGTTATTAGGAAGACAGTGGAGGACAGGAAGGCCTGGCGGGATATGGTTCATGGGATCACGAAGGGTCGGACACGACTTAACGACACAACAACAACAACAACAACAACAACAACAACAACAACAACAACAACAACAGCTATAAGCAAAGGAGCTGCAGCTATAGTGATACATGATAAGGCCCTGTCTGGTACTTCTTCTCAAGATCAGAATGAGCTTTTGGGGCCACTGAGTCTTGGGAGGTTCAGGATGCTACATGAGTCATAAGGACATGAGCTCTGCTGGACCAGATCAAAGGTTCATCTAGTCCAGCATCTGGTTTCCCATAGTGGCCAACCAAATGGTCTTGGGATGTCTACCAGTCAATGTACCATGAAGGCAGCAGCCCTGCATTACTGCTGTTCCCTCACCCCAGCATACTGTCTTTGAACTTGGAGGCTCCATTGAGTTGTCATGGCCAATAGCCATCTCTTCATCAGCTGCTGCTGAATCAGAGATTGACTAGCCTGATGCTCCATGCTCGCTTCATCATAGCTGCTGTAACAGAACCAGAAATATCAGCATAAGAGGAACTGCACGACTTTGTTTCCTGGCATTTTCCACAATACAGAAGAAGGCAGTCATTTGTACACAAAATGGAAGGCACAGAGCCCTAGGCCAAAGGAGGCAGAATGGGCAACTGGGTGATGAATTTCACACTTGGATACAACTTCCCACTTGAAGAAGAAGGTCAGATTGACAAGTACCGTAATCCCGGCAATATTGTTTTCCCTTCCCCGAAGCTTCTGGCTTGGCTTCCTGGCATGGCATTATTGCTGTGTTAGTACCTCCTGCAGTGTAACTAACCACTCTCTGCTTCTGGCATGCTGTGGCCTGGATTATACATGCTGGTTTGCTGGTAGGAAGGCGTGGTTTTTGCGTAGTCCTGCCTTTTGAGCATGGAGTTCAACATAATGGCATTTGAAATCCATTGAAACTCTGTTTTGTTTCTGGTATCCAGCCTAAGTGAGTCAGAGGGGAGTCAAATGGCTGGAAGTTGGGGGGGGGGAGAGAACAAACTGTTAAGATATTATGCATTTCATGTCCACACCCCAGAGACCCATTCTTGATTTACCCCAGCTCTTAATAATCAAGAGCCAAGAGCATCCTTCGGCTGAAACGTTTATCCTCTTTGTTTAATGATGTCACCGTTCCACCTCATTGGTCAGCTCACAGTCAGTTGGGCATCTTTACCTGGCTCTGGATCCTACTCAGGTGGGCAGGGATGCCCAAGTTGCTCATGCTAACTGCAGTATGAAGGATGCACTAACCTGATGCTTTCTGAGATGAAGGAGCTTAACCCCCATTTGGGACAGAGAAGGGGGAAATCTGGGGATTTTCACCACAGCAGTTATTCTGTGAACCTTGACTTTATTGTAAGGCATGATTGAACATGCAGCCAAATCAAATAGCCTTGAGACTGCAAATCTAAACACCCAAAGTGGTTGCATGTTGGCACAGTTTTCAAATGACTCCTTTCAAATTACTAGAAAAGGCAGATTGCCTATGACTCCCCATAATATCATTTCTCCTCAGAACACCCGAATGTGAAGTTTACAGCTGCAAGCATAAAGAAGGGAATGTGTTGTGATGATTTCTCCTGGCATCAGTTAATTAGCATGTAGAAAGATTGTCACCCCCCGGGTGGGAGATGACTGGTGGTATCTAGAAGGCAGTCATACTGTCTAAACAAGTCCAGCTGCAGTTAGACCCAGTTTTTATATAGCTCTAATATGCTGCTCACAGAGTTTGGCAGCCTCTTAATTTTGGGTAGACCACATTAATATACACAGTGAATGCAGCTAATCAGTCACGTCACTGTAGCGTGGCGCGCGGAGCAGGGTGACACGTGCATGCACGCACATGCTCGTTGCCCCCATCTGCACGGAGGCTCTGAGGCCGGAAGAAGGCCTTGGAGCGTCCGCAGCCCTTGCCCTCAGAAATGGTCTGCGCATGCGCGAAAAAGCTAATAAATGACGTGTCGACGCATCGGGCCTTCTCAGAAGGCCCCGGACTGCCGGACAGAGCGGTCGCTCTTAGAGCAGGGGGTAAGCATCACCCTAGGGCAGGGGTGATGCGCGCGCCCCCGCTCCAGGGTGACGCACCCCCTAGTGACGATACTGCAGCTAAAAGAAAACAACTGGCCGGCCAGGTCAGGGAGGGGGTGGGTGGGGATATCGTCAACGTGCTCCGCCGATATCCTAACCCCCTTCCTGGGCCTGGCCGGCCTTACACAGCCTCCCCAGATGTGTGCCAGCAAAATAGCTGGTGCGCATCTGAGGAGGCCCATTGGGGCCTCTGGGACTTACACTGGGGGAAAGGGACAAATGTCCCTCCCCCCCCCGAAGTATGCCCCGGCTCCGCTGGTGCAACCACATCCTACACAGGATTGGGCTGCCCGCCTGTAAGGCCTCATCGCTGTGGGTGAACTGAGACTGCATCCTAGGTATTATCCAACGTTCCCCTGAGGCTGCGCATTGCAAACTACCTTCCAGAGAAGTTTCTGTGCCATTGCTGATATTCTCATTGAGGAACCTATGCTTAGCTTCTGAGGAATCCCAGGGCTTCTTAAGACACAGTTTGAAAACTTCTGATTTAAGCAATTGGCAATGAGTTCATCATTTAGGTTGACTGGACACAGTTCTCTTCCCTCACTTCTCTTTTACTCCACTGTAATTCTATATACAGTACCTCAGTATGGCTTCCACTCGCATTGAGACAACTCACAGGAAATAATGGCAACTGGTGAACCTAGACATAACTATTGCATAATAACCTAGAGATTATGGTGTCAAGCTGTGATACGAAATTCAGCAGCTTCTGTCTGAGAAAAGAATGACTATTGTATGAAGATTAGCCTGGCAAACTCTGCCTGAGATGGGCAGCCCAACCACCGGAACTTTCTGGCGCTGGAAGCGGCATGTTTGCGCCTCCGAGAGAGACGGGAAGGCTGGGAGGACCCCGCCATCGGGAGGGGGGATTGCCGGAGCCAGGAGAGTGGCCACTGGCCCCGGCATCCTGGGAGGGGGAGGGGATGGCCTTCGGCCAAATCCTGACCCCCGCCGGGTGCCGGAGCCTTTACACAGCCTCCTCTACTTCCGCCAGCAAAATAGCTGGTGGAAATTCTAGGAGGCTGATAAGGCCTAGCCCTGGTCACACTCCGCCGGTGTACAGGGTCTGGTGGGAGGCCATGGGCCACTGGCTGGATCTTAGTTAGGATTGGGCTGATAATCACCTAATCAGTTACACTTCACCTGGGATACAAGCAGTTGGTCAAAAAGATTATTTTTGCTGCAGTGAATGATTTCTTGTTTGTCTGCCTGGCATGTGTTTATTTAGCTATAAAATAATACAACATAAACTTTATTGTATATTGTTTTAAAACTTTTTATTATATCTGACACTTTTTATGGCATGACTTGCTATTTTTATTTGGGTTTTTTTAGTGACTGTTCCATTATTCTGTTGTTTTTATTGTTTCTTAGAGTTTCATTGTATGTTTTATTGCACTTCTGGTTGCTTCCCCAAGGCGTCCTGGAGCCTGTGGAGGCCAATGGAGTGTGTCATGGGCCCAGAAGCAGCCTCTGGTGGATTCCAGTAATGCTTTGCGGCGCAGCAGAGAGAATCGGGCCGCAACCCACCACACATTGGGTTGCGACCCACCAGTGTGTCACAACCCACAGTTTGAGAAACGCTGCTTTAGAACAATGCTTAATGATGCCACAGCATCATTCTGATGGGGACTTCTTAGTAAAAAATGATGGTTATTATTTACAAATAAAAATGCACAAATATAGCCACGGGTACCAGTCAGATGCTCCCACACTCATAGCCGCATATGTGAGAAGGGCAGATCAAACCCAATGCCTATAATTAAATACTGAATAAATGACTCAAACTAATTAAATAGGGAAGTGAATTAAACTAGAGGTGAAAAGGTAGTAGAAAATACGTGTTTAACAAAAAAAAAGACATCAGGAAAAATAGTATAATATAAAAACAGTGACATGGTTTCAAGTAATAGGCTAATATAAAGATAAATAATATAATATATACTTATTAAGTGGTGTCAAACTTTTTTTGTTGAAGGTAATGAATGATGACCATTTTCAGAGGTAATCATTTCCCTTTTCGTGTCACTGAACTAATTTGGTCTATTAGCTTTGCCACAATTAGGATTTCCACAATGGAGGATTTACCGTAGCTATATCTCATCGTACAGCCACCTGTGTAAATGTCTTCATAAAACAGAGAATGTAGCCATCTCAAGAAGTGTTTTGCAACTGATTTCAGTGTTTAATTTAAGTGGGCCTCAACACATTGCCTGAATTGGCTTCTAGTATATGGGCATACCAACCCTACCTAAGTTCCCGCGCAGAGATGCAGTTGGGCCAGCAAGGGCTACGCTGCATCCTGCATGGAAATTTCGCAGGCTGGAGGTCTCCTCGAGGTAATGGGACATTACCAGTACCATAGCCCAGTACCACTGGCAGAGGCCAGCATAGGATTGGACTGTAATTCTGTTGACTTGAGACATCTTCACTTCTCAGGTAGATGTAATTGGCTGTGATTCCTTGTTGAGTGTATTCCACTTGGTGCCAAACCTTGGTTTCCTGTGGCATAATGTGTGATGTGGTCTTCAACCAGTAAGGTTCCTTTCATGGGATAGTTCAACATGAAGCATTGTACGTTGTTCTGATCCAGTTTTTCCTGCCTTTCTTCTGTAGGGCTTTCCATCTAATATCCGAAGGAAGTTCAACACTGGAGCTTTTAAGGCATTTGTATACTTGGGCAGGACCCCTGAAGAGGCATGAGTCTTATAATCCCCACGTGAACAGGCAGTGCCAACCCCTTGCTCCAACCACAAATGACCTCATTCCTTTGTTCCTGTTCAAGCTAGACTGAGCAGTGGGTGTGCTGGACGGGAACAAGCCAAGAAAGTGAAGATGATGGGAGAGGGAGGAGGGGATGTATTTCTGCTAAACACACACACACACACACACACACACACACACACACACACACACACACACACACACACACACACACACACACACACACACACACACACCCTTTAATATCCATTCATTTCAATCCAAAGATCCTTGAATGTAATTGTATGCCCACTCACTGAACAGATGGTTGGTGCTTGGTTGGAAGAAGGCCCAAAGAGTAGAATAAGTTGAAAAGGGACTCCCAAGTTCAACATTTTTGACAAACATTAAGTTCTCCAATGTTTCTCCAATTT
The DNA here is from genome assembly GCA_026170595.1 of Plestiodon gilberti rubricaudatus. Lineage (NCBI taxonomy): Eukaryota > Metazoa > Chordata > Lepidosauria > Squamata > Scincidae > Plestiodon > Plestiodon gilberti. The sequence continues at coordinate 72,557,914 of JANXHW010000006.1, read as the reverse complement.
AATATTTTTATCCTTTTATCAGGGATCACATTTTATCGTGTAGACACAGTTTTAGAACTATAAACTATGTGTAGTCCCATTATCCTTTTTAGGGCTGGGCATTATTATTATTTAAAAGAACAGAGACACTAAGGTTGCAGTTTGAAAGGGAAGATTCACATGAGAGCAAGAGAGAGGATTCTTAACCCTTTCCCTCATGCTGTTTTCTCACTGAGAATTGCCTCCCCAAGCTTCTTTTTTTAACCCCACTGTGGAAAAGATATATAGTATATGGCTGCTTAAATATTTGCCTCAGTGGCGTTAACAGTAGTTAGGAGTCATTTTCAGGGGGAAAATGAACAGCATGAGGGAGAGGGTGAAGAATCCCTTCTTCCCCCTCCACCCAGGTCTTCCCCTTCAGATTACAGACGCAGTAGTGCACTTTTTTTTAAACCTGTCACCCTAAAAGGTATCATGGAACTACACAGAACTGGATATGCTACGGACTGCATTGTTTTTGTTTTAAATGAAAGGGGCATCGGGTGCAATTTAAAAATAAGGAATAAATAAATAAATCCAATCAGCGGCTGCATCCCTGCAGCAGCTCATCAGATGAGTGAGTCATCATTGCTTACTCCTAGTCGAGGCCAGCCAGCGGTGTTGAGCAAAAGTTAACAACATATTTATTGTTTGCTGCACTTTTCATTATCTGGCGTATGCTGCTATTGATTAAATAGATACTTGCCGAGTCAAATTTCAGGCCCATGTTCCGCAACCAGTATTGTTCGTAAACAGAAATCAGAGCAGTTGTGCTGGAGGGATGTAAAGACACAAAACAGAAACCATCTCGCAATCAGAAATTAAATTCAGCTTCCCAGACATTTTGCCTTGGGGGGGGGAGGAAGGGAACGAAACAGAGCGAAACCACAATGGGGAAGGCTGGGGGGGGGGCCTTTGGAACTGTTCTTGCCAAGGTACACTGATCATGCACAGGCACCCTCCCTACCTCCACCCCCCAGTGTGTGCTAAACCACCCTATGGGCCACAGTAGAGCTGGCCCAAGTTCCTTGATCTTCCCTAAGATAGAGCTTTCTGGTAACCCATGCAGCTGTGATCAATAATTGGAATTGCCAAGCTTCCCTCTCCTTCTCTCCCCACCCCATGCCACTATTAAAAGAACACACACCAGGCCATGTTGTGCATGTAGAGCAATGTATAGCTTGGCCCTAAGTTGGATGGATGATTGATCTACTTGGCCTCCTACCCACCCCATTCCACCATTTCACCCACCCTGTTATGCCCTCCCCACCGACCTACCTGAGTCAACAGGCCTTCCTCACCATACTGCTGTGTGCACGGCTACTCCGCCCTCTCTGGCGGCATTCCAAAGCTTCGGTTTCGCATGCTGCCGGAGCACCATTTGCAACAGCCACGAAGGCGCTACCGCTGCCAGAAAACTAGTTTCGGCAGTGGTAGCGCCCAATAGGATTGGACTGACAATTTGGTACAGTGGATCCTCACTATCTGCGGATCCAGGATCCATGGATTTGTCTCACTGCAGATCCCGGATCCGCGGGGTCCATGTTAGGAAGGTTTCTAAAAGCAAGAAAAAAAAGTCTCCAAATCCCCGCTTTTACCTTTGCAAACCGTGCAGTTTCTAAGCCTCTGCAGGGCTTTTTCAAGCTGAATGACCCACTTCTGGGTTGTGCAAAGGCTCCTCTCTCCTTCCAGCCTTACCCCAGGATGCAAGAGCCCGGAAGTGGGTCATCCAGCTTGAAAAGTCCTGCAAAGGCTTGGAAACCGCACCGTTTGCCTGTGTAAAGATAAAAACGGCAATTTGGGGGCTTTCCCCCTACTTTTAACAACCTTCCTAGCATGGACCGGTATCCATGGGGGGGGGGTCTGGAATGGAACCCATACAGCAAATTAATAGGCAATATAACTAGTACCTTTTGCAACTTTCAAAGTACTGGAGGGATGTACTCACTAAACTCACTAAACATGTATATTTTGAGAGTCTTAACAAAGATGAGGTTTGGTAAAACATCAATTAATATTTTCGTTGATTCTTGTGTAGTTGTGCCCAGATTTTTTTATCTGGCTGTCTTCCAAACACATGCAGACATACGCATACACGGACACACTCTCACACACCATGCTGCTGGACAATCTGTTCCTGAAACAAAGGGGAATTTCAGACGCAGTCTCTGATGCAGAGTTAAGAGCAAAAAAACCATGGAAGATCCAGTGGGCATGCAGAAGCACTTGGCGTGCATCCAAGAAGCTCGATGAATCCTTGCCAAGCTCCTTTTTTCCCCTTTTTCTTTTTTATTGAAAATTTATTCAGACGACAAAATCAGTTAAGGTAGTCGGGAAAATAACACAATCGTATATTGTACGATAAATAATCAAAGGGAAGAGATGACTTCTAGGTCAATCCAGATGGGCAAAAACAATAATTGAATAATAAAAAATATATAATTCGTTAAAACAGGTTTAATCATATTATGGGCCTCTTTGTTATAGAGAGTTTATTCATTATATATGCTGGAGAATAAGCATCACTTAGTATTTGGAATTCTGATATTCTGATAAACAACTCCACCCTTTCTCCCTTTCCAACTCCTATGCCTACAATTTCCTCCCAGATTATCAGCATGATTCCTTCTCTCTAACTTCCTTCAAATTGTTCCTTCAAACCTACTTTTTCTATGATACCTTTGGTATAATTCTCAAGTTCCGTTACCCTACTACTGTATATACATGAGATCATTGCATATTGACTGCATACCCCAATGAGACCCTAGACAAAGTAGTTTGGATTATAAATAGACCACAATTTATTCAGGTTAATGCATGTAGATCTATAGATATACAGTAACCTGTAGCAGGTCCTAACTCCTGACACTTCACCCTCCTTTAGAGCGCAATCCTATCCAACTTACACCACCGATGTAACCACCGGGGGAGGGCAAGGCGGGAGGCTTTGGAGGGGAGGGAAGATTTAAATCCCCTTTGAATCCCCCTTTGGAGGGGATTTGAATCCCCTTTACATTCTCGCTCGCTGCACTGCTGGTTACACCAGTGGTGTAAGTTGGATAGGATTGCACTGTTAATGAGGGCTCTTACGTTGGAGGAGATAGCCATCTGCTGTCTGTTCCCCCATTGAGCAATTCCACCCTCACTCAAAGATACAGACCAGCTGAAAATCCAAGCTTCTCATTGGAAGGGGGTTGAGGCAGCTGAATTGTACTGCCCCTCAAAGCCTTTGAGGTTGACTTTGCAAGCCAAATCCCTATGGGTCTGGAATCTCAAGGGCAATGCAGTCCTCTGCACCAGGTCATTTCTCTTCAAGGTGCACTAATAGAACCTGAGGAGGGAGATTCTGTTGCAAATATTCCCAAATCACTGACTGCACCAAGCTGGTTCAACAGCATCCATGGTTTAGCAACCCAGTTGATGTAGGCCATATTCGAGGGTCCAGCTTGGTGCCGGTGCTGCTGTGCATGCTCTCTTGTAGGCACAAAAATGATAGAGTGCCCACAAATCAGCACCTTACTGGTGCCTTCCAGAAGAAACAACATTACTAGAGTGAGCAGACAGAAGCAACAAAACTGCATCCACACAGCCAGGAGCAGTTTGAGTGGATCTGCTGCTTGAGTTGGGGCAGATCCACCACCCCTGATAATATGTACCGCTCCAAAAATAATTTTTTTTTAACTTTGTCCCTGCATTAGCAGGTGCGTGCCCATCACATTACCGCCACCACCACCACCACCACCACCACCTCCTCCTCCTCCTCCTCCTCCTTACCCCCTGTCTGCTTAGGAAAGCAGCCAGGTGGGCAGAAGAGGTGAGGCAAGGCAGCACATGTGGTCATGTGGACAGGTGGGACCTGTCTCTGTCCTGGCCCCCTTCCCTCCAGCACCACCACTCCAGCAGCATGCTCCAGTCATCCTGTTTCTTTCAAACAGAACCGTGCAGAGAATGGAGGTTGCACCAGAGAAAGCTGAAGGTAAGGAGGCAGGGATGGGGCGGGGTACGGTCACTGTGCTCCACCTCCCGTTGCTCACCTGGCTGCTTTCCTGAGCAGCCAGGTGGGCAAGGAAGAGGAGGAGGCTGAGGAGGAGGCCGCAGCGGTGGCAGCTCCCCCCCTTTTGCTCTCAGCAAGTGGGAAGAGGATCGGGAAGCCGATTGAAGTGACTCAGCGGGCAATGGGCCAGAGAGGGGCAGTGGGCAGATGTGGGGTGCAGGGTACTCAGAAGCGTCATGGGGGTAGGGGCGGGGGGGCCGTGGGCTCCAAGGCATTGGACTTGCCTGGACTTCGTCCGTTGCTGCTTTCGTCGTCTTCGGTGAGCGGAGGTTGGGCCTGCCCGCCCTGGAGCCGTTTGGCTCCGAAATGGCCTGGAAAACAGCACGGGGGGCATGGTTGGAGCTGTGTGACGTCACACCCAGCATCATGTGGGAGCGTAGTGTCGGTGGCCCCTCCCACATGGGGGCACAGCATCGTCTCTGAGGCATCATCCTTGCCAGTTCACCACCCCTCAACTCACTACTGTAAGCGAGCACTTCAGTCAGCCTCATCTCTAGGCCAGGCCTGCACACAGCCATAAGGTACGCTTGTCCAAAAATATTCACCTAGCCAAAAAATATTATAAAGTACTCGTACCAAGTAGGAGTTACACAGCCATTCCACGTAGTCCACAAGTCTATCCACAATGCTGCGGTGGCTGCCACAACAAAAAATGCATCTCACCTATGTGAGCAAAACACACAATTCAGATACAAACATAGCAATTATATGCCTTGAACTTCATCTGAGTACATGTACCATGTAAGGGCATCCACAACTTTGATGCCATCCTTTCCACCTTTCCATGCTACCTCGCCAAAGTGGCCCACAGAAGGATGTTCAATATTCATTGTACCTGCTGCCACATTCTAAAAATGTCCAACCTTATTTCATTAACAGCACATATTGGGGGGGGGGTTTGAATCAGCTGAATCTTTACGAATCCAACAGTGTCCTGGTTTTATACATAAATGGACATGCTTGTTACATATAATGGCATGGATGACCACAACGTTTCATGTTTTCAGTCCAGTGCATTGGCACTAATCTGGAAGCGTAGGAGCTGGGGGAAGCTGCTACCATGAAATGGCAAGTGCCTCTCCTGGTCATTTCATGATAGTGGCTTTCCCCTGTTCTGATGCTTCCAGCCCAACATGATCCTCTGCCAAATGCCACCACTGGCATTTGTGTGTACTTGCTGCCGCTGTACACATGCTCCCAAAAAGCCCCAGGCAGAAGAATACAGCCCCTTACCTTGCTCCTTCCTACAAAATCTTTTTCCACAAAACAGGAAGTATGGGAGTGCACTTGATTTACTTAAAGGGACCACACAAGGAAGGAACAAAGTGAGAGAGTCAGGATGCAGGGTATCTGTTTCTGGCTCACTTTTAGTGAGTGAGAAGCAGATTGATGTGGCTCCATCTGCAGTAGACTGGAGGGAAGCAGCAGAAGACTCAGGATGAAGGGCACCCCGAGTCTGCCACTCCCCCACCACATGCCGCTCAACACAAACCACATTGTTTATGTCCTGGAGGGGCCATCATGCCTAAAAAAGGGTTCTCAACCATTGGTACTAGTACCACCAGTGGTACTTCAGCCAACTGCTGGTGGGTGGTACTTGGCTGCCAGACCACCGAAACCCCACTCCAACATGGTGCTTTTGGCAGTGTGTTTTTACTCCTGAGAGGCTCCTGCCTTTGGTCGAGCCTCTCGGGAATGCTGAGAAGGGTCCTCTCACCCGCCCAGAGCCTCCTACCTGTGTTTTCTGGCCTCCAAAAACCTGAAAACCCAGAAGAAACTGGTGATGATGTCATCACTAGTCACTTCTGGTGGTAGGGGTTAAGACCCCTTGCCCTAAAGAAATGAATGAAGCCATTGCATATTGAATTATCCCAAATAATAATTTATTTATTTATAGAATTTATACCCCACCTTTCTCCCACAAGGGCAACCAAGGCAGCCAATAAGACTGAAGAAGATCGGGGGGGGGGGTAACTCCCTATAATGACAAAAATGTTAATCAAATCTCAAGGATTGCTTATAAAGCACTTTCATTTATAAACATTTCCTCATTTAGCTTTTTTGTTTTTTCCTGGAACAACAGCTGAACAGATTTCACACATCTAAACAATCATTGATTCAGTACAGGCTGAAACAACAACCCGATTTCAGCTTCTGCGCAAAGAATGTTCCAAATATTTATTCCATGAAGCAACTTGGTTTCCACCATCTGGACATCAGTTCAGTTGTGGAGGAATGGAATTTAGTATGCTGAAATCAATCAGAGAGTGAATTCCTAGACAGGCATCATGTAGAGGCACTGTGCTATAGAGAGCAACTGACTTGGGCAGGCAAGACCAAGGAGATGGAAATCCTTGCACAGCCATGAATCTCACTGTCTGATCTTTGGCCGGTTGCTGTTTCTCAACCTAACTTCACACAATATCCACATTCTACCTTGGCCTGCATGAGAAGCCCTATGGCATCTAGTTAGATCAGATTTCTCAGGTGATGTCATGAAGCACAGCCAGATGATGTCAAGGCCTGCCAACTCTAAAAATGGTAGGAGGACATCTGAGCTGAGCAGTAAAGGGGTAAGAAGTCAGTGGCAGCCCAAAAATAAGATTAAGCTTCACCACCACCCATCCACCTGAGAAAAAAAGCTAGAGAGATTGGCAAGTGCAGACTTTAATACGATGTGCCCCAGCATCTCTCAGCTATGCCGGCACCAAGGATGAGCCAGGACAGGAGACATTCCATTTTGGCCTATGTGAGGAAAGGCCATGTCACAGAGCAATAGTTACATCTGGACTGGTGATAGCCTAAGTGCACTCCTGGAAGGAGAGTTATTCTCCTGGGCTTGCTACAGACTCCGGAGAGTAAGCTACAGTAGTAGGAACACCAATGAGCTGTGGAGGAGAGATTTTAACACCATGCCCTCCCCCATAGCATCTCGTACATAGCTGCCTTTATGTCAAATTCAGCCATTGGTCCATCTAGCTCAGTTTTGTCTCCATTTACTGACAGCAGCTCTCCGGGGGTTCTGAGAGGAATTTTCCTCTGCCTTGCCTGAAGATGCCAGGGATTGAACCCAGGACCATGCTCTCCCACCAAGCCACACCCCTTTCCCCTTAGCTGTCCCAGGGACAGAGCACAGTCTGGGACAGCTTTTATTGTATAACACAATAAGTTGCCTTGGAGAATTTTTTTAGATGGAAAGCTGGGGTATGCATCTTTCAGTGCAGAGGTGGAGAAACCACGTGCACTGGCCTGAACTCTTTGGAGAAAAGAGGGGATTAAAACTGCCATAATAAATAAGAATAAATACATGTCCTCTGAGCTCTGTACAGAGTGGAAGCCATCAATATATGCTTTGGAATAGACTTGGGACCACCTGTGGCCGCCGACTGTCAGCTCAGCACTCAACACCACTAACTACTTCACCAATTTCTTTTTATAGCACTGGATGCAAACACATGATTTTTTTTTCTTTTAGAAAAACCACGATTGCAACATCCCCACCACTTCAGAGACGTTCTATTCATCAGGCAGCTTCCCCAAACAGACACATAACGATCAGTGTATCCTTGTCATATATTTCATATATTCTCATGAAAGGACACCCTTAATCCATCCTTATCTAAGAGGAGTTGTCCCTCCCTTCATTAAGGCTGGCTCGGTGGGCAGTCTGCTACACAGGCAGTAGATCTGGAGTCAATTTGGGGGAAACGCGAGTCACAAGCAAATTCTCCTCACGCCGCTGTCTCACCATCAGCTCTCCCAATCCAAGCCATTCAAAGGAAAAAAAGGGGCTCACCTATCACTCAGCGGTTTGAAGCTGGTCACCGTGCTTCCCAATCGTCATAGTATAAAAGGAAAGCAGTTGTGTTTGGTGTGGAGAAAGCAGGAACGAAGGATGTTTGAAAAGAGAATATATCTCCAATATTAAATTTAGGAGATTTTTTTTCTCCCTTCTTCTCTCTAGCAGCAGTTAGTTGCTATTTTCACCACCTGCTAATTACTTAGAGCTGGTTTGTGGGAGGATTCAAGCTTCACACATCAGCCCACACAGGTTGTCATTTTGTCAAGAATTCCTTCATTAACAAGCTGTTAATACACTGCCAACGGCTACCATTTGGTTTGTGAAAGGAATGGGGTCTCTGGTGTGGAGAGCTGGCTGTATCTTTTTGGGTTTTAAAAAATACAAAAAAAAAAAAAGAAGGCAAGAGGCATATGTCTTCCAGTCTGTTCCTCAGTGACACATTATGGGTCCCCCCCCCCTATAAAGTGGAAGGCAGACAGGAGAAGGAAAAGAATTGCACAGATTGTATCTGATGTATCTCCACCAATTTCTTCCCCATGCTACCACTCCCCGAAGAATTTTTGATTCCCATTAGCACATACTTTCCTACCATCTTATTCCTACCCACGGCTGCCATCTACTCCCTGACATTCTGTAGCTTCTAGAATAGCATTACAAAGAAAGGCCAAAAAACAAAAAGTCACAATTTGCTTCATGCTTTCAAAGAGACATTCTAATAAAATATGAAGAGAGGCTGCCAGTCACATGGGTAGATCCAGATGAGCTCGTCTAGCCCTCTAATTAACTAGATTAATGCAGATGCTGACAGACCTTGCTGCCATGCCCTGCTATCACTGCTCTGCAGAGAGCCTAATGATTTCGAAAAAGCTTTCAGGAAGGGAGGCACTTGGTACTGGCACTATCATTTCTCTCCCTCCCCACTTCATCAAAATGCATGCTGATTTTGTGGATGCTTTTTCTTTACTGCACTCAGGCCTAGCATAGGGGTTATGGCCGGGTGATCCCTAGTCTGGATTGCAGGGGCTGCCTCAAATGCTCTTGGGGTGGCTCCTTTTCCCCCTCTTTGGGGTGGACTGTGACAAGCTGGCATGACCCTGGCAAGGAACGCAGCTTGGAGTCAGGTGGCAATGCCCGGCTTGAGGATCAGACAGCTGTCTGGTGCCCCTTGAGTAGAACTGCCTCCCGCACTTCTGTCATTTGCCCTTACTGATGATGGTCTATAACAGGGGTGGCCAGACTTGCTTCATGTAAGAGTCACATAAACTTCAGTAGTTTGAGAGCTGCAAGAGAGCTGGTTGAGAGCCGCAATATTTAAGAAGCATTTACATTTTTAAATATATTTACCCACCATGGACATTAAACTTATGTTTTAATCCAGTGGACTCTCAATTTATACCTGGTAAATAATTATAAAGCTTGAAAAATTCTTATTTACCTTTTATATTAATTGTGATGCAAAAAGGAGCTCAGCCAACCTATTTCCAAGAGCCGCATATTATATGTCAAAGAGCCGCATATGGCTCAGTTTGGTTACTCCTGGTCTATAATTTTCTTCTGTCTGTATTTAATCCTCGATAAAGTGGCCCATTCTCCCATCTCATGTTGTCTTGTGTGTTCATTGGGGCGTACACGGGCAACTGGTGAGGTGATAACATTTAGAACACATCTGTAAGGTTTTGTACAGACACTGTGTTTTTGTAGAACATCAGGGCACACTGTTTGCAGAGGATACAGATGTCTTCTTTCCTCATCATGCATGCCTCCTTAGTCTGAAGGCACATGACCTCACTGAAGCAAAGCTAGTCTGAGTCTGGACAATGACTAGACAGAAGACTACCTGGGAATCCTACGTACACCACCTTGGGTTCCATGATGGAAGAAATGCAGGGTAGAAACATGAACAAACCAGTTTTCCCAGCTCTTAAACCATAAATTTGGGTGAAACTCGTTCTTCCCCTTCTAGCCTTTCACGCTTCTGCATCCATCCCCTGCCTCTCTCTTTCTGTCCCCTTCTTTTTATGTTGAGGGAAGGTGGTAGAAGTTGTCTTTCGGGGGTGGTGGTGGTAGAAGTTGTCTTTCGGGGGGGGGGTGTCAGACCAATGAAGCTTTAACTCTGTGCATATGAAGCAAAACAGTACAGTGCCTCTGACAATCCCCACCCCAACCATAGGCTGATGCTCCCAAGAATATCTTTAGCCATGTTTTGGAAGACTCTGTGAAGGGAAACGAGCAGGAGCAAGGGAGAAAGAAAACTTGCTGGATGAAAGGAAGCCACATGTTTAATGTAGGCACTTTCGGCAAGAAGACTGATACAAGTGGAGAAGCAGTAGTTTGCGAGGCACGTTGTGAACCTCCTTCCCTGCGCACACTTTCCTGGGAGTAAGCACCATCAAGCACAATGGGACCTACTTCTGAGTAGGCAATGCATAAAAAAGGTAAAGGTGACCCCTGACAATTAAGTCCAGTCGTGTACGACTCTAGGGTGTGGTGCTCATCCCCATTTCAAAGCCGAAGAGCCAGCGTTGTCTGAAGACGCCTCCGTGGTCATGTGGCCGGCATGACTCTCCTTGCCGCAGCACGTAGCATGCAGCTGGAACACGGAGCGCTGTTTACCTTCCCGCAAGCGGTACCTATTTATCTACTCGCATTAACATGCTTTGGAACTGCTAGGTTGGCAGGAGCTGGCCAAGCAACGAGAGCTCACCCCATTGCGGATTCGAACTGCCGACCTTTTGATCGACAGCTCATGGTTCAGTGGTTTAACCCACTGCGCCACCCACTGGCCGAGGCAATGCATAGGGCAATATAAACAGACAGCATCTCCCCCTCTCAAGGGAAGAGGATCGAATCGCTGTTGGCTTCCCCCAACTTTTCCACTCCCCCCGATCCTAAGCAAATAGAGTAAAAGATCAAGCAAAAGCCACTTTTGCTGCTGTGTCTCCTACTCCCCACAAGCAAGGGGGAGAGATGGCTGCACTTTAAAGTAAAAAACAAGGAGAGCTGAGGAGGTCCTGTGGTGAAGAAGGGCTCCCCAGGAGGACAGTCTAGGGTGCTGTCTCACCTACCAAACGTACAGATATTGAGATCCACGTGGGTTTTGTGACCAGGGTCAGTGGGCGGGGGGGGGGGAGCTGGTACAAATTACTGGGGCTTGGCAGTCCAGAAGGGGGCCTGCGGCCCAACTATATTATGTATATTTTTGTCTTGTGTAAAGATCTTTAGCTGGTCTCTCCCCCGCCCTCCATTTTTCACCAGAGCCTGAACCCACTTTCGGCAGCCCTGTTTGTGATCTCACATTTAAAAACCCACGTGGAAGGCTGCAAACTCACAAATTGAAAGTGGAACGAGAGGGAAAGAGATACTTCGATATTCTGTGGCACAAAACTCACAGGATAAGGAACCCCACATGAGTGTTGTTTCCTAATGTAACTTATTCCATGGAAAAAGTCCATTGCCATGTGGGCAGGGCCATTCAGACGAATTTTATCAGGGGGTACAAAGTTTCTTTTGGGCCCCTTCCCTACTTATGGATTTGGCTCCTGGGCCCCCCTTTTTTGCTCCAGGGCCCCCTGGGCCCAGGTACAAATTACCCCCTTAACCCCCCTCTCAAAGGCCCTGCATGTGGGTTGCTGCACATATGGTTTGAGCCAAATTACAACCTGGCAACAGTAACCATAAATGCTGGAGAAATCAAGCATGGAGCGGAGCGTTGAACAAATACCGGAAGACCCAAGATTAAATTTGTCAGCTTAGATCAGTCATCTCTCAGTATAGAGTTACTGTAAGGATAAAATGGAGTTGTGGGAAGGGCCACACATAGTGTTCTGAGTTTTCAGAGGAAGGGTTAGGATGAAAACGTCATAAAACTAATAACTTGAAATTCAAACGCCCGCCCCACCACTGTATTAGAATACATGGATAACTAAGTATTCTTTCTGCTTCTGGACAGCTCCTGTGAAGATTTATTTCAGTGAGGTGCAAACGAGAAGCTCCAGCTGGACTGTGCCCTTTGCTCTTCGTTTCATATCTGCTTAAAAACCGATGGAACAATATGATCATCATCATGTTCAGCCCTCACCTCTAAAATGAGATGTCTTTACCTTTAAGCATCCACTGCTAACAGGGTTTAAAAGCTTTCAAACAAATTGCAAGGGTAAAGCATTTTAAAAGTTAGCAATGAACCTGATGAGATGTGAAAGTTACATAATTAACTTTGGTGAGAAGTTAATTTTCTTTGCCTCTTCGTTTACATAGAGAGTGAGTCTGGTTTTATTATTATTATTATTATTATTATTATTATTATTATTATTATTTGTAGGGGAAGGTCTTCATTGGTGTTTTTAATTTGCATAAAATAAAACATGGGATATAATATATCTGATCTTCACATACATTGCCAGAGGCCTGTGGTGCTATTTAAACACACACACACACACACACACACACACACACACACACACACACACACACACAAATGTTAATCCTCTCATTTTGTTTTAAAGGGAAATTTCACTCAAAAATCTTTGGAACAAATAGGCAGTACTATTAACCTGCAGGCTGTAGAAGAATGAGATTTTCGAACAGAAATGCAAGGTTCATTTTATTTGCCTTCTGCTCTCTCAGTCTTTAGAGTTCACATTTATGAGCAACCAAGTTGAACAACTTACTTTTTAATGGGATTTGAAACACAATTATAAAGGTTGGTTACTTGAAACTGAAGCTCTCAGAACAACAGACGCTTATTAATGTATTGTTTTTATAAGTCATTAAAAAAATTCTCCTACCACATTCTACATTAGTGTAAAATTAATCCTAATTTAAACTGAGCACTGAAAAGAAAAAGACATCTTGAAATAAATACTATATTTCATGCTGTAGAAAAATCCTATCTACATCTACATCTGGCACATGGCAGTGACAAAATTTCAGGGGGCACAACCAGAAGAGTATCCAGGCCCCCTGTGGGTGGGGGCCGCCGCCAACATGCCCCCCCACGGTCGCCACACGGCCCGCACTGGGGCATGTGTCGGCAGTGTTGCGCGCCTCCTGGCGCTTTTTGGCTCCTTTTTGGAGCCAAACGAGCGAGAGAGAGGGCGGGAGGGCCGAACTGTAGCCATTCTCGGCTGCGAAGAGAACAAGGAAGCGACGGGGCGGCAGGTAAGACCGGCCTGCGCCCTGCGCCCCGCGCCCTGGGGCCCACCGCCCCAATCGCCCCGGGTGGTGCAACACTTCTGGGCAAAACTACTTTCTCTAAATATATGAGAGAGAGAGAGAGAGAGAGAGAGAGAGAGAGAGAGAGAGAGAGAGAGAGAGAGAGAGAGAGAGAGAGAGAGAATTGTGATGATGATTAAAACAGCTATTTCTTCTTCCCTTGCAATGCAGCATCTTCCCCAGTTCTAGGCATTTCTTACTTCTGGGAAGTAATTTCATTGAATAATATATGCTTCATTGATAGTACGGATGTCTTCCAAAATGAGTCAGCTCCTGATACAGTCATACAAGATTGAGAAAATCCTGATACAAGAACTGGAGCTCAAGGAGGAGAATAGGGGCAAGAGAGAAAGAGGGAAAAGAATCTATCGGGACCAGGGAATTCACAATTAACAGCACAATCCTAATCAACTGTCCAGCGCTGGTGCAGCTGCAATGCAGCCCCAAGGTAAGGGAACAAATGTTCCCTCACCTTGATGAGTAATCTATCAGGACCACCCCTGTGCTGCAAAATGCAATGTGCGCCCTGTTGGCACGGCTGCATCGGCACTGGAAAGTTGGTTAGGATTGGGCTGTTAGAATGGAACAGAGGAACAGTCTGAGACAGAAACAAAGCTCATGTAACAATGTTCCAGATGTCTGCATGTGAACAACAGTGAGACTGCCTGCGAGTTTACTTCTCCTGGATCACTTCCCCAGATTGCCCTGAAAGATCCATGCTGAGAGGAATGGAGAGGTAATTGGCTGATTTCGGGGGACTGTGATGTTTGACCTGGGAACGGCACATCAAAATGCCTCCTCTGCAGGAAAAGTAGCAAAAAGACGATCTCATGCAGAATTATGGACTGATGCGACACCAGCAGCTGGTAGATCAGTCCTTTCCTTCTCTCCTCTTGCCCTATTTGTACATCCAAAAATTCAGAGCTCCAATTGCCAAGCCAAGCCATGTTTCAGATGTCATAGTTTCAGACCATTTGGTGGGCATTTTGCTAGTTTAACAAAATGGCAGGAAATATAGCCCTGTTTATTTGAAATGTTCTCTTGTAGTCTGAATGTGCCATGTACTCGTGGTTGTCGTCATGTCAAGACAGAGCGACATGTGCCTGAATTGACTGTAAAGGTAAATGAATATTCAACCATTAAAAAAAACAACAACCCACCATAGCGCCATAGAACATATCAGCTGCACTGACGGAACAACAAAAAAAACATTCTCAACAATTCCAGGATGCTTGCCAGACAATCTAAATGGAAAGAAGGCACAATAGGAAGTGTTCAATGCGAGGAGCTGTGTTAATAACAACTTAATATTATTAGTTCTTCTTGTCAAAGGCAGTGAACAGTAGTAGTAATAACAGCATTTGTGATGGCTCATGGAGAAAGTGATAAATGTCAACTCGCTCCAAATGGCTGTTGCTGCAGAAGGCAGGCAACCCTTCAAGACACATTTGAAAATCAATCATGGGTTCATCTCGTACATTTCTATACATGTCACTGTTAACAGATGTTCTGGTGAAAAGTCAGTGACCTGACACACACTACAAAATTCACACGGATATTCCAGGTACCAAAGGGAAAACGATCCTTTTTTCTAAACGGCATGCACACAAAAAAGATTTGTTTAGTTCTAGTCAAGTGTACGCGAGCTGTTTAATGTGCAACTAGTTGCACAAGAATGTGGGTGGGGACATGCAGCATTAGAACATTTGACTAGTTTGATTTAAATTAAAGTTGATTAGAACATTTGAGAGCCAAGATGGTATAGTGGTTCTGGTGTTGGACTTGGACCTGGAAGATCCAGGTTCAAATCCCCACTCAGCCGTGAAGGTTGCTGGGTGACCTTGGGCCAGTCACTATCTCTCAGCCTAACCTACCTCACAGGGTTGCTGTGAGGACAAAAGTATGTATACCCCCTTGAACTCCTTGGAGAAAGGCTGATATAAAAATGTGAAAAATAAAAAAGTGAAATGCGGAATAAAACACACATCCCATTTACAGCAATGCCGTGCACAATAGCCTGCGTTCAGAGTGTGCTGAGGATCAAACTGCATGTTACGTTAATTGTGTGAATGGCTCTTATTTGCTTCTGTTGTTTGTTTGTCTGATTGGTAAATAGAAGCCATGGAGGGCCTAATCAAGATCAGGAGAATGGCTTGATGTGGATGATTTTAGAGCATGCTACAAAGCTGGTAGGATTTTACCATACTACTATCTACTAAGGAAACAAGTATTCATGAAAGAAATCTTTATCTGGTTTTCTGTTAAACTGTGCATGTACAACTTGTCACCCATGAAAAACCAGCCCATCCTCCATGTGTGTCCTGTAAGGTGCTTGACAATTTTTTGCAGTCCCAGGCAGCAGAAAACAGACATGTGGCCAACCACTATAAGTGTCTAGCAGGCTTTGCTAGAATTACAACTTGAATTACAAGTTGAACAGGTACCTCAGTCTGAAAAAAAAAAAGAACTCACAAACACACATACTCCATGCTGTGGTAGCCACAGACAGACAGATAGACATTACCAACAAAGGCTGCAGTACTTACCTAGGACTATGTCCCATTGATCTCAATGATACTTACTTCTGAGTAGACATGTGCTGTAAAGCTGCAAGTCTATATTAACTTTCCTGGGAGTAAATCCTATTGAATTTAATGGGGCTTCTGAGTAGCCACCTATAGGCTTGCACTGTAAATCATCCAACAAATGAACATTGTCATTTTTTAAAAAAATACATTCCTAAGAGGGAAAACAGGCAGAAATAAATTAAAGATGCAAGCACAATCCTTTCTCATAAGTTATGAAGCCCCACAATTGAGGGCACAAGTCATTTTTCTTTCCTTATGCATGTTATCTCTAGTATTCTGGTCCTCATGCAGAACTGCCAATGGACTTCATTATCTGTGTGCTACTGTTGATGCAGCTCTGCCTATCTGGCTCACGGCTGCTGTGCGGCATGACCTGTTTTTCCAGCTGTGACAGGTGCTTCCATTGTGCTGACATTAATAGTGGTGCAGAAGTGTCTTGGAATATAATGTGAAAAAATGTGGTTTAAAAAATGAGACTATAGCAGCTCTTTCTCTGGAACTCCAAATTCCAGAGGCAGAAATTCATCCTTTATATCGTGGACTGCATGTACATTACGTTAAACCACAATCTGTGTATACTGTTGTCACATCCCAAAAGGAAACTGAGCCTAACTATGTGCAAGTGAATACGCTCATGTTCATTCCTTATTAACTTTGTCTCCTCCTGTCTCCTCTTCCTTTTGTTGTCTTCCAATTGTTGACATTTAGATTGTAAGCTATATGGGGTTGTTGTCCTGTCTGTTTTGTTTATATTGGGCTGTGCCATGCACCTTGATGGTACCTATATCAACAATAACAAGAACAATGAGTTGAATCCAAAGAAACTTGGTCATAACTAAGTCTCCTTGAAATTAATGGGGCTTACGTTAGTCACATGACTAACTTGAGCTGGGGACAAACCTGGGATGTCTACAGCCTTGTGGCCTGGATGCCTTTAAAAGGGGATTGAAACTCCAGGCGGCGGCGATGACAACAGGAGTATGGCGGTGGTGGCACGACAGCGGTAGTGATGAGGACGACGACGATGGTGGTGGCGAGGAGGAGGACGGCAGCAACGAAAAGGATGGCGGCGGCAGCAAGGACAATGACGGCGGCAAGGATGATGGCAGCGGTGGCAATAGCGGCAGGATAGGTAAGTGGCAGCTGCGATAAAACGGCCATTTTCATGGCCATAAATAAATAAATAAATAAATAAATACAAATTTCGGCCACCCTTCGCTCCCGCAAAACAATGTTTAATTAATAATGAATGAATGAATGAAAGATGGGTGTGTGTGTGTCCCGGTTGGAAACCGGGAAAATATGGCAAGCCTACCTTAACCTGACACCAGCACTTTGAGTTGAGTCCAGAAGCAGCCAGTATAGTAGCATTAAAACTGGACCAATTTAATCGTGAGCTTAAATCAAAAGAAGCATTGCTGCATTCTGCATTAACTGAAGCTGGAGCCTCCAAGCTATCTTCAAAGACAGCTCCACCTAAAACACATTACAGCAGCAGCACTCAAACTGGTGGGTCACAATCCACCATGCCAACCGGAAGCAGTCACTACCCAAGGGGCATGGCGACGTGTGCTGGCGTAGCAACTGCGACGACAGTACTCCTGGGATTGCACTGCCGGGAGTAAAAAGGGGGATCTGGACTCATCGGGGGTTGCACCGGCCCTCTGGAGGGTGTGGTTTGGGAGCCCCACGGTCCCCTCTGCAGGCCTCCCTGAGCCTCAGATCGGCTCCCTGAAGCAATCGAGACCCACTTCTGGTTTACTTCCAGGTTTCACCAAAGTGGATCTTTGAAAGTGGGTCTTGATCACTTCAGGGGGCCAATCTGAGGCTTGGGGAGGCCTGTAGATAGCACGTCAGGAGTGCTGGTGCAAGCCCCAGTGAGTCCAGAATCTCATTTTTTCTCCTGGCGGCAGTGCAATCCCAGGAATTCTGTCGGCCCCCTCGGCCCCCCTCGCAACGACTTACAGCGTTCCCTACACCCTAGTAAAAATTTAAGAACTGCTGCATTACAGTATTCCAAATTAAAGGTGATAGGTACATGAATGATGAAAAAAAAGCTTTAGTCAGTGAGCTATACAGTGTTCTTTATGTACTACCACCGTGCAAATACAGTAGGTGGATGAAGGCATGGAGGCAAGGAGCAAGCCCCGGCTCCCACCGATCTACTGCCCAAGGTAATCTACCTCAATCAATCTACCTCATGGACAGGTCAGCCCTGAAATCTTGCTTTCATAGCTTTCAATGACTATCCCAGCCAGATATTATGTTGCACCACAAGTCCATTAAGGTAGCTCTGCCTTGGAGGATGAGTTGATTTTCTCTGAACTCACAAAGCACAATATTTTGTACTTGGGAAAAGCTAACACTATCCCTCAAGGGAACGTCCATTGTTTCTACCATTGCTGCCCAGGAAGTGATTACATAAATACTCTTGCACAGAGCACATATCTAGCCAGAGTTCTATGGCTATACCTCCCACACACCACTCTTAGGCCATTGTGTGCAGATAGGATTTCTCATTGTTGTCTGTTGTCACTGAAAATCTCACTTAGAGGAGTTTTGTGCAATTGTTTAAAAGTAACTTGTGGCACATTTTTTTTCCAGTTTTTCATGCTAAAATAATGCTTCATACATTTTGCTGAGTTTAAGCATAACCTGCCTCTAGTATCAGTGCTGCTTTATTATGTAGCCTTCAAGTAGTCTTGCTATTTCAGATAAAGGATCAGTTTGTTTCCTGAAGGTAACACAAATAATTCTTTTCTCCTCTGTTTTATTCAATAATACTAGGCGCTCAAGTGTAGCTATCAAGAAACAAGTGTGCATGCACACACTTGTGCCCAACGGCAATATGGGATTGAAATAAAGTGTCCCCAAAGGTGATGTGAGATCTAGCATTTTTAAATGCAGTGAACATTGCTTGGACACACATTTGCTGCATTCTAAGGCAGTGATTCTCAAACTTTTTAGTACCCGGACCCACTTTTTAAAATGACACTCTTTCGGGACCCACCTAGCTTTACAAGAGGTTCAAACATTTTATCTCCCTATATGTACATAAGCTTTCAAACTGCAGGAGCTTAGCTCCTTGCAAGCTGCAGGAGCTCAGCCATTTGAAGGGCAATTAGCAGCTATCTGATTTTTGAATAGCCTCAGGGCTTGTGGCAATTACTTATCTGACCTTTCCATCACCTGGGACCCACCACAAATCAGATCGCGACCCACCAAGTGGGTCCCGACCCACAGTTTGAGAAACACTGTTCTAAGGCATTTGTTTTCAGGACAGAGGATATGTGTTCAAACTGCTTCCTTCAACTCTGCAGACTGTCTGTCTTCATGCTCAGTGTGACAGCTCTACCACTGCCCCTACATGCGCTACAGAGCTGACCTACGGGATGTGGCTATGCAATAATCAGCAAATCCTTATTGATCCAATTTTACTTCTGGATCAGGTGCGCTTGACCCAGAACCAGAATTGGATCAATTAGATCTGCTGATTGCATTTTCTGTAGCCCACCTGTCATTCAAAGCCTTGACGTGCCAGTGCAAAGTCCTAAATCAGCAACAAAACATGAACTAGTCAGTTGAAGTTGTCAAACTGCTGCATTTGCTTCCAACTCAAACAAGTATAAAGTAACGGGAATGTTCCTAAACAAAGCCATCAATTCTGCGCCATTTTCTATAAACAGTTCCTCACATCCTCAATATCCTGCACACATACATACAGACGCTCGTCAGGATTCACAACAGTTAACTATACATAAACATATTTCGACAATTTAAAAAAACGTTTACTTTTATCTGCACTGCAAATGCTGCCACTTTCCACAAAATATCCTTTGCTTAGTAAGCCATAGCATTTTCCTGATTAATTCTAAGCTGTGGAATCTCTTACAGCTCCATAGTCCATTCAATCTCGGTTTGACTAGTCTTATTAGCAAAACAACCCATAAAACATAATGGCTCCAACCTATCCAACACTGCAAATTGATACCTGCTGAAACTGTAAGCCTTAGGGTGTCATACATGCACATACATCACCTGATGACAGCAACATCAAGTGATATCTTGCATGAGTGGAAAAGCCACTACTGTTGAAACACCATAGAGTTTTCATATTACCTCACATCACCTAAACAATGGAGGCGGTGCACATGGGCAGCCACATGACCTCAGTGATAAGGTATCAAAAGACATCAAGGTATACACACTTTACTGGGAGTAAGCCTCACTGAATATAATGGGACTTACATCGGAGTTGCCATGCACAAGATTGCACTGTGATATATCTGTGTGAGTGGATCAGTCCAAATAATCTATTTCAGTGTTTCTCAAACCCACTTGGTGGGTCACGACCTGATTTCTGATTTCATTCCCTTTATTCAAGAAACAAACATGTCAGACCCAATATATCTTTTATGACTTTGAATGCACACAGGAGACAGTTATTCATTCTCCCAACTACAGTTTTGCAATGGGGTTAAATGAGCGCAATACCTGGGAGTTCAAAGGGGAAGGCTGCATTTCAAACTTGGTTAAAAAGTTTATTGAGAAAAAATACTTGGCAGTGGAATACTTCCAAAAATACTTGGAAGGACTATGGCAGTGGTTCTCAAATTTACCGGGGTCATGGCACCCCCACAGCCTCTTCTTCTTGGCTTAGCCGGGTGCTGCCATCTTGGATCACCCAAAAGATCACAAGATCCAAGACGGCGATATCCAAATCTCACAAGATCATGCGAGATCCAAGATGGCGGCACCTGGAGAGCCGGTAGGAGGAGCCACTGGGGACGTCCCACAGCACCCCTGTGAGTGCACCAAAATGACCTAAGGCATTGCAAAGCACAGTTTGGGATTTACAAAAAGAACTCTGATACTACTGTCAACAGGCTATGAACATGTTCAGGAAGGTTTGCATCCTATACTCCCACCATACAATGGCTGCTCTATCTTCAATACAAAAAATGCTAACAAGCACTGAAAGGCGGTGAGTTAAACGTAGGCCCATATTTTCTTGGTGGGTATGCAGATGTTTAAGGCCACCTAATGACCCTGAAGCCGGAGCTACATTGCACGTGTTCGTGTTCCGTATGCGTCTGGTGTCCCGCCCCCAGGTCAAACAACGGGCTCTGATTGGCTGAACATAACACAAACACAGCCAAAGTTGAGCCCAGCTCAACTTTGGCTGTGTTTGCATTACGTTCGGCCAATCAGAGCCTGTTGTTTGACCTGGGGGTGGGACACCAGACGCATACTGAATGCGAACGTGTGCAATGTAGCTCCGGCTTTAAGCTTAATGGGCATTCCCCCCCCCCCAAGGTTGTTTTCTTCGCTACAGCAAGAATACCCGAAACCTCATGACAAATTCATCATTTTGTGACATTAATTACCATACATAGCACAAAGTTAGTTATTTCAAAAGTTAGGAGTTTGAAATCAGAACCTTTTGGGAACATAAATGGTGAGAGATGGTACTAAATCATAGGGGACTTGTAGAGTTTCTAAGTGAAAAGAAACTGCTGCAGTCCCTGCTACTCAGGGACACAATTATTGGGGGAAGAACAAATGCTATCTGCCTGTATTACAAACCCAAGGCTGCTGAGAAATCTGCTATTTCAACTTTACCAGCTTGTACTTTGTTAACAAAACAAAGGAATGCCCTCTAGGGCACCCAAATTAATTTATAAAGACTTTGGGCCCCTCTTTGACTACTTAATCCTTGTAAAAGTTAAAATCCCTCCCCCCGGTCTTTTTTCTTTATATTTCCAGTAAGAGTGAGGAACGCACGTGTCATTTTGTACACATGTGCAGAAATTAAACAGCAGGATTCATGTGACCACACAGATGAAGAAAGGACCATTGAAGACACGTGGTATACTGCTGAACTGCTGAACATTTAGAGAAAGGGCACAAGGTGATGACATTTCTGAAATCTGGCATTTTGAAAAGAGGTAGCCCAAGTACCAACTCACAGATAGAAAACATGTTAACATTTGTTTTATTTATGTATTGGTTGTTTTGTTGACTTTCATTACATCTCCTAGAATTGGATGCCCTGGAACTGGGAAAGACAAAGGAAGGAGGGAAGAAGGTTTCAAGTTTATATAAACATTATAGATGGGTGATATTCAGTGACCATTCAGAGAATAGCTGAGCATTCAGAATAGCAGAAGAATATTCACCATCAACATTCACAAAGGAAATACAGTACTTTGAGGAGAATATTTGAAAACAAATTCATTTCTCTTCTACACTATTTTTCCAGTCTAAAGCTTTTTGTACATTTCCACAGGTTTCTATCCTGGAAATGTAATGAAACAACCTAATTGTGGAAACTTGTCCTGGTTTTATTTCCTACCCACTGAAACAAAATCCTACAAGCTAGGCTTCAGCGGTACGTGGACCAAGAACTACCGGACGTACAAGCTGGGTTTCGAAGAGGCAGAGGAACTAGAGATCAAATTGCCAACATGCGCTGGATCATGGAGAAAGCACGAGAGTTCCAAAAAACCACCTACTTCTGCTTCATTGACTACGCAAAAGCCTTTGATTGTGTGGATCACAACAAACTGTGGCAAATTCTTAAAGAGATGGGGGTACCAGACCACCTTACCTGTCTCCTGAGAAACCTGTATGCGGGTCAAGAAGCAACAGTTCGAACCGGCCATGGAACAACCGACTGGTTCAAAATTGGGAAGGGAGTATGGCAAGGCTGTATATTGTCACCCTGCTTATTTAACTTATATGCAGAGTACATTATGAGAAATGCAGGGCTGAATGAATCGCAAGCCGGAATCAAGATTGCCGGGAGAAATATCAACAACCTCAGATATGCAGACGATACCACCCTAATGGCAGAAAGTGAAGAAGAACTAAAGAGCCTCTTGATGAGGGTGAAAGAGGAGAGTGCAAAGGTTAGCTTGAAACTCAACATTAATAAAACTAAGATCATGGCATCTGGTCCCATCAATTCCTGGCAAATAGAAGGGGCAGAAATGGAAGCAGTAACAGATTTTACTTTTCTGGGCTCCAAGATCACTGCAGACGGAGACAGCAGCCATGAAATTAAAAGACGCTTACTCCTTGGAAGGAAAGCTATGGCAAACTTAGACAGCATAATAAAAAGCAGAGATATCACCATGCCAACAAAAGTTCGCATAGTCAGGGAGATGGTGTTCCCAGTAGCAATGTATGGTTGCGAGAGTTGGACCTTAAGGAAGGCTGAGCGCCGAAGAATAGATGCTTTCGAACTGTGGTGCTGGAGAAGACTCCTGAGAGTCCCTTGGACTGCTAGGAGATCAAATCAGTCAATCCTAAATGAAATCAACCCTGACAGGTACTAAGGCTGAAACTCAAATATTTTGGCCACCTAATGTGAAGAGAGGACTCTCTGTAGAAGACTCTGATGCTGGGAAAAATTGAAGGCAAAAGGAGAAGGGGAAGGCAAAGGATGAGATGGTTAGACAGCATCACCGATGCAACGAACATGAAAATGAGCGAACTCAGGAAGATAGTGGAGGACAGGAAGGCCTGGCGGGATATGGTTCATGGGATCATGAAGGGTCGGACATGACTTAACGACTGAACAACAACAACACTGAAACAAAAGCAGTTTTAACTGCAGCACAAGTCTCCTCATGCAGCAGGCTTCAGGATTGTGATTAAGCTGATCATGATGGCAGAAACATCTGTCCACATAAAACAGCTGGCATGTCTTGTCTGTGCTTTTCCTCCCACCACAGGTAGATCAGAAGTAATCAACTAAATGAGGGGAAATGCAGCAGTGATGATGTCAGGTAAACTTGAATAAGAAAGCCGAGTATTCTCTTAATAGGTAAAGGTAAAGGTATCCCCTGACAATTAAGTCCAGTCGTGTCCTACTCTAGGGTTTGGTGCTCATCCCCATTTCAAAGCCGAAGAGCCAGCGTTGTCCGAAGACGCCTCCGTGGTCATGTGGCCGGTATGACTCTCCTTGCCGCAGCGCGTAGCATGTGGCTGGAACACGGAGCGCTGTTTACCTTCCCGCAAGCGGTACCTATTTATCTACTCGCATTGACATGCTTTGGAACTGCTAGGTTGGCAGGAGCTGGCCAAGCAACGAGCGCTCACCCCGTCGCGGGAATCCGCTGGCCTATTCTCTTAATAGTCCTTCACTAATGAAAAAATGTTAGACAGAAAAGATAAGTGCTATAGTGATGAAGTCCTGAGTCCCAAATACATACAAAGAAAGACTCATGGTAGTCACAAGATTATAGCCCAACACTTCAATTGTCTGCTACCAAGTACAGGTTGGGGATAAGGCACTCTACACAGCCTGTCATTATTCTGTCATGGCATCCTGATAACAAAACATGCTCTTGGTCATGGGCAGCCAAAACATCCCATACTTGCTGAGCATTAGGACCAAATTCGTTATTCTTCCATATTGGATGAAAATCCAAATGTTTTGTTGGATTTTCAGTATAAGGAACCATTAAAAAAAAAGGACAGTATTATACATCATTGAATTAAACTGTCATGGTCCTAACTAGCAATTCAGATACCAGTTCAAGAAGGAAGAAACCTGCCAGTTCTGACAAACTGGTCTTTGATTCACTAGTACAGTTTGGAGATGAGGGACTGAACTGACGCATAAGGACACAGGGATAACTGAAGGCTCGTAATAATTGTTCTGATTCCTACTTGTGAGATGTTTGTTGTTCTTCAGCACCGCTATGTACAGAAACCAGAATAAGAAGGTGGCCCTCATAATATGAAGAGAAAAAACCCAATCCCGAAAGGAGATAATTGTAACACCAATGGTCCAATCTAATTGCCAGGTCATAGTGGTGGTGGTGGTGGGGTGTGTGTGACCAGATGGCTTCCTTTTTACTTACCTCCCCTAGATCACCTGGTCTCCAATGGGCTTCCTAGGTCCACCAGCTATTTAGCTGGCATATGTCCAAGGAGCCACAGGGGATGTGTCAAGCCATGAAAAGAGGACAGGATCTTGGTGTGTGCCGCTGAGATCCTCCTTCTCCTGCCCCCAGTTTGGCTCGGTCCCCTCCCTGATCCTCCCCCAAGCTGCCTCCACCATCATGATACCTGCTGTCATGATAGCCACCGTCATGATAGCCACTGGTATATGCGGGTCCTCCAGCCATTTCTGCCAGCTGCTCTGAAATGCACCGTGGCAGCGCAGCTTTTGCACCACCAGAACACAATTTATGCTGATTTCAAACAATTGGGCAAATTCAAGTTGAAAATCCATTCCTGTAACTAGCAGCAAGTGTGTCGCTGGGCATTCATACAAAGCTACAACGATCCATATGTCTAACAGCTATGGGGTGATATAGTTTGTTCAAAGAGATCAATTCCAGATCACATTGCCTTCATTAGCAATATCCTACATCAGCCACATCCCATCTTAAGGGTTTTACACAATGAGATGCCAACAGACCTGTGTTGATAACAAGGCCACACAGAGAGAATCACACTCAGGCAACCATGTTTGTCTGTCTTGTAAAGAAGAACAGAAACTGATTTGATGAGGAGACCTTTTCTGTTACAGACATTGGAGCAGCATCCTTTCTGTTTCAGCAGGGCTGAGTTTCTGCTCACTCATGCCTCATGACAGCTGCCAGTCAAACTGAAAAATCAGTTAGCATTCACTCAGCACACATCCATGCACCAGGATATCACGTCAAGTTCTCCAGTTCTTACTCACTCTGCCTGACAGCTGCCAATGACTGCAGCATTCAGCACTCAGGCTTCTGACTGGCAGACATTACTCAAACGTCTGCTCACCCTCAGGAGGATCGTGCTCAGTACTTTTCTTACAGCCCGATCCTGCCTAAGATGCGGTGGCTGGTGGCTGGTCCTAGCTGCTGCATCCCAGTGCAATGTGGGCTGCACTGGCGCAGCCAAGGTTCACCTTGGGGGAAGGAACATTCATCCCCTTCCCCCTGTGTAAGCCCTGGAGGCCCCAATGGGCCTCCTCAGATGCGCACCATCTCTGGAGCTGGCACACGTCTGGGGAGGCCGTGTAAGGCTGGCCTGGCCTGGGAAGGGGCTTGGGATAACGGCACAACCAGGCCCGGCTGGCCCGGCCAATGGCCCCCTACCACCTTGGCCCACCCTCCCCACGCCCCTGCGCCAACTGGCATGGCCCTTACCTGTGCATGCCAGCACAGGTCCAGGTAGGCAGTGGAGTGAGCGGCGTGAGCTCCTGGTACTACTTTTGAGTAGTGAGCTCCTGTAAAAGTACTTTTGAGACATCAAAGGCCAGCAGGGCTGGAGCTCCACCGGCCTAAAGTTAAGCAGGATTCACATTCTCAGATTTTCACGACGTGCCCAAATTAAGAAGGATTGTGTGGTTAGTATTTGGTACAGATACATTTTTCAGTCCTGATGCCAGAGTAAAACACTTAAAAAACACATTTTTCTTCACATAAAGACTCCATGTTTCCTCCCTGTTTTTTCATGTCCTAACCACAACCCAAATATTATCCCACCATGATATTCCACCATGCGCATTGACAAAAGAAAATGTGATGCAAGCATAATGAGACTTTCACATGATTCTGTTTGTAAACATGATGAAGTGGTTGGAGGATTGTGTTTGAGAAACTTGTGCTGAAAACCTCAGTCATGAAGCTCATTGGAAGGTTGTGGGCAAACCACTCGGAGCAATCACACAAATGACCATTTTACCACACATTTCTACCACATAGTTGTACCACATAGTCTAACAGGTAGTGCATTTGTTTTCAAAAAGCAGATAAAAACTCTGCAACTTTTGAAAATTAATTTTAAAATATATATATTTTAAAATATTGTGGCTTCATGTCAGCATCTGAAATATCTCAGATACATTGTAAAATATCCGTATCTGCTGAGGCAGCTGTGTAGCGTTGCAGAGATCATGGGCTAGGGTGCCAAGATCGGCAATGCCAGGCCCATTCGGCCTGGTGTCCCACTTTGCATCGCCCCCCTGCTGAAGCCAGCAGAGGCACGAACTTCCCAGCCTCTGATTGGCTTGGTGGTTCACATGGGCAGGAGGACGCATGTGAGGAGGGTCAGCTCTTGCCTTCCCTCCTTAGTTGCGGCGTCTGGTGTGTTTTATTCTGGGGTGTGTGCATGTAAACAGTGATCTCCTGTTGCAAAGGTGGAGAGACAGGCAGCAAGAGATTCAAAAAGCAAACCCTGGTGGGCTAGGCTGTAGTCTTAGTTGGTTCAGAGAAGGGAAGCAAGGCAAGGGAGCTGAAATTGCTTTTCCAGGAAAAAGGTTTTTCTGAGAGTCGGGTCAGTGAGCGCTGGAGCGGCAGCTTATAGAAGATGGTCCAGCTAGAGCAGCAGTTTTGCCCTACTTCTTGGGGCACGGGAGTGGAGAAGAAGGGAGAAAGTTTGGAGAGGAAGAAATTCCTGTCCTGGAAACCAGTTGGCACTGTGAGTTCTTGCATAGCAGAGGAAACAGAGATGCTTCATGTAGCACCAGCAGGTCTACAAATTACAGAGACAGCAACAAAACTGGGGGAAGACAGCTGAGCAACAGATGAAGACAACAATGATGAATATGACCAGTTTGTGACTCTGCTTTTTATTCCTTAAATTCCCATACTGAAGCATAGAGGCTATTATGAGTGAACTTATGAAGGACCTTTCTTTTGAGCCTTTGATTGTCCAATCCCCAGCTCAAGATGAGTGTCTCAATTGTTTTGCACCCTACCAAGGTGCGGCAATTAACTTCTACCTGGCTCTGGGGGCTGGTGCCTCCATAAGCATGGCATGGGTTTGACCATAGAATTTGGCGAGGGAAGACATGGTTGGGGGACCCTTTTTTGTATCACTAATGACTTTGGAAGCTCCTAGATTGTGGTCAGATCAGGAAGCTCCAGGTCAGGAAGCTCCTAGAATGTGGCTTGTTTATAGGTTCCAAATTTGCTGCGCCAAGGTGTGACTGGTCATGGAATTTTCCAACAGAAGGACAGAAAGACAAGGCTTCACCTAAGCCAGCCAGATAGAGTAGGGGCTGGGGTGATTGCTGTGATGAACCAAAGTTTGGCCTACCCTTAGAGGCATGTAGGACCTGAGGCCTTTGTCATCAGCCAATTGAAAATGCCACAAGACTGGTCTGGGTCATGTTCTCCTGGCATGCACAAGCACCACCTAAATGTGTACTTGCAACAGCATGTCACATAATACTCCTGAATGTGCAGAATGTCGCAGTAGACACAGCCGAATGAAAGAAGTAAAATTCGACCCCTTGTTTCCATGGACAGAGTTTCCACTTCCCAGCAGAGATTTGTTTATGTGAGTGCCGCGTGACGGTGTGAGCTACCGTCTTCAGCTCCAGCTTCTGCCAACCTAGCAGTTCGAAAGCAAGGAATTGCAAGTACATTAAAATACACTGTCATGTGTGCCTTTCAGTGATTAGAGATTTCCTGTTGTTCAAACAGATGGCAATCACATTAGCGACGAGAGTCTGGTGCTGGGCTGTCACTGTTACCGCTGCAGGGCTGGGAAGAACCACAGGGAGTGCGACTTTGGACCAGCCCATTCTTTGTGGCAGCTCAAAGCCTGCAGCAGTAGCTCCAACAGCTTGTTTGAGGAGCTGCCAAGCGTTATGCTACGGTCTGTGTGCTATTTTGTATCACTCTGTGTGAGAACATCTTATGCAAACTGTGTAATCAGGGAATGGGCATATTTGCAAATAACTTGCAGATATAATTATAAATGTCAGCTTAATAAAATGGTGGGACATTGATTGGGCTTGATTACTCTAAGTAGGTAAATGTATTGTTAATCTCCACTGGACTGGAGCAAAGGAAGGCTCCTAGACACATTAAAGGTGTCTTTAATGTTCACTTTGGCTCATTCTCTTCCGCTCTGTTCATCATAAGCTCACCCACCGTTACCTCTAACCCACTTTGTGCCTCCTACCATGACTGAAAGAGCCTTGCAAGGTCAGGTTGATTATCCAGCTAGCCTTGTAGTCTCTCTTTGCCAGTCATTAGCTACAGAAGGTCTTGGATGCCCAGATTAAAGTAGCATTTGGACAACATGTGCAAGAGCCCTACTGGATCAGACCAAAAGTCCACCTCCTTTTCCATACTGGGAATCTTGTTTTTCCCAGTGGTGAACCAGGTGCCTCTAGGAAGCCCAGAAGGAGGACATGCAGGCAAATAACCTTTCTCCTCATTGCTCCCCAGAAGCTGATATTCAGAGACACACTGCCTCCTGCAAAAGTGCTGTAAAGCGCTTTGCAGCAGTGCAAAGAACTGATGCACTGGTGGGAAGGCTGGAGCCTACCTGAATGCGCTGATGGAGCAACAGAGGCCCACTGGAGCATGTAAGCCCTGTGCTTACATGGGGGTGTATGGATGGTTTGGAACAGGTCTGGGGGAGGGCAGGGAGGGGTTGAACAAGGCGGGGTGTGTTCCCCAATGTTATTATCTTTTACATCCTGCTACTGAATTTCATCTGTTAATCATGCCAGATTATAGTGTTCCACAAATAGAAAACAGAAACAGCATGTGTCAATATTGGAGTTTTTGGGGCTTCATGAATTAAGGCTGTGATCAGAAATCAATGGGACTTTTAAGGTGTTACTGGCATTCTCTGAGACTTGTGTATCATGCACACATGGGGGATTTGGACTCATGTGCAGCAGAGACCTAAGTGTTCATGTGCAGCAGTGACTCATGTGCAGCAGAGACCTACTTGTGACATACCTCAGTAGACTGGCATTGAATAAAGATGAGAGAGGCAACAATATGGGTGCAACACAATGGGAATGGGAGGGAGATGGGGTGGCGTGGTTGGATCGGGCCTGGGAGGGGGGTGGGTTCAGCAGCAGCACACACTGAATCCAAACCCCCTTCCCGGGCCTGATTCATGGAGCTGCCAAGCGTTATGCTACGGTCTGTGTGCCAGCAATATTGACCCATTACAGCTGCTGGAGCTTATCCTGGTGCAAGGGGACAAATGTCTCTTTACCCCAAGGAGACCTCCAGCAGCCAAAAATCCCCTGTGGGATGTAGCATAGCCCACGCCAGCACTGCTGCATCGCCCTGTGGGGATTTAGGTAGGATTGGGTCTGGATTTTGTTTCTAGTCATGCAGCGCAATCCTGTGTAACCTTGCACCAGTGTAACAGTAGATGCACCGGTGTAAGTGCACTTATGCCAGTGTGAATCTGCTGTTACACCGGTGCAAGGTTACACAGGATTGCACTGATGGAGAGGGGCAATGCAAGGCACAAAACCCTTGCCTCTAACCATGGGAAATGTTATTCCATACATTTTGGGGAGGAACTATGGTTCAGTGGTGGAGCCCATGCTTTGCCTGTGAAAGGGTTAATATTTATTTATTTATTTATTTTATTTACAGTATTTATATCCCGCCTTTCTCCCCGAAGGGACCCAATATCTGGCACATCCTAGTAAAGAATCAGGTAGCAGCAGGTGATGATAAAGGCCTTTGCCTGAGATGCTAGAGAGCTGCTCCATCAGTGTACTGTAGATAGTACTGGACTTGATGGACCAATGACAAGCAACAGAAGAAGACAATTTGTTTATATGGCTCACTTCTGGACTTCTGAGGGACACCTGGCTGGCTACTGGGAAACAGGATGCTGAACTAGATGGATCTTTGTTCTGATCCAGCAAGGCTGTTGTAATCACCTGATGCACTATAATACAGCATCCATTTATTGATGTTCAGTGATCTCATTAGCTTCTGAGAATTCAGCTGGTGTTTCCCCACATACTTTCCAAGCATATATTTGCAGCCAGAAGGGCTGAGGTCCTCAAATAGCCTGATGTCACATGGTCCTATTCAGTCATCTACTGTAGATTGACTGTGACTCAACGTGAACCTAAACATGTGTGAGAATGATCCATTTATGGTCCGTTGCAAATGTTTCAGTTTTATCAGAGTAAAGTTTCACTGTTTGTAGTACGACCAGTTAGCATTTCTTATTTAGGTATATCCAACCTTATGAAATCCTAATTGCTTCTGCTTGATTTTTGTCTTTGCAGATGATGTCATCTAAACTCTACCCAGGGATTTAGATTTGAGCAGAGTGGAAAGTTGAGCTCATGGGAATTAAACATGAAGGCCACAATCCTTCCAAAGTTAAAGACTTTTAAGTCTTATTGATTAAACTGGAAGGGATCTCAGCATCCATTTAACTCTCCTCTTGAAGTCAATGGGATGTAAAAGTGCTTAGCTCTGGATAGATTGTGCTCTAATCATCTAACCCTCTGTACAATGAAGATATAGACATTTGCTTCTATTGTACAGTCATCTTGAATATAAATGTATCCATCTTGGCCCACCAATGATGGAACAGGTCAGAATTATAATGCCCAGGCTCACTAATATACAGTATATGATGTGTGACATGGCGGGCGGGCTTTTTAACAGATGGCTTTTAACATGTAAATGTGGATGACCCACTGGGGTTGTTTTAATTGTTTTAACTGTTTTAATTTCCTGTTTTTAAATGTATATATGTATTTTAATACTTTTATTGTAAGCCGCCTTGGTTGCCGTGGGAGAAAGGCGGGGTACAAATTCTATAAATAAATAAATAAATATATTCACACATGATATTTATTACTATTGTCTATTCCCCAATGTTATTATCTTTTACTTCCTGCTACTGAATTTCATCTGTTAATCATGCCAGATTATAGTGTTCCACAAACAGAAAACAGAAACAGCATGTGTCAATATTGGAGTTTCTTGGGGCTTCATGAATAAGGCTGTGATCAGAAGCAAGGATATTGGGAAATACGTTCCACAGAAATCAATGGGACTTTTAAGGTGTTACTGGCATTCTCTGAGACTCGTGTATCGTGCACACATGGGGGATTTGGACTCATGTGCAGGAGAGACCTAAGTGCAATGACTTGTGACATACCTCAGTAGACTGGCATTGAATAAAGATGAGAGAGGCAACAATATGGGTGCAACACAATACAGTTTTATTGAGGAATAAACGTACAATCAGAGGAAGAGGGAATAAAAAAACATGCAATGTACAGTAATACACCCACACAGAGCTAAGTCCTAAACAGTGGTGGTTGCTAGGCAGTATAAGAAATGAGAGATTCTGGGAAGGAGGGGTGTGTGTAAACATGGAAAATGTGTGAGGCAGAGAGAGGGGGAAATGGGATGTTTATGGGAGACATTCAAATCTAGGGAAAGGAGGGAAATTAATTACCCCGCGAGACCAGGAGAGATAAGGAACAGGGGTTTGTAGTATAGCAGAGGAAGGAGAGATGGGGTAAACAATGGGGGAGTTTACTGTATGTTAACCCAATCCTATGATGCCTGTGTGCTGCCAGAACTCACATTCCAGAAGCATAAAGCACTTTACAGTGGTTGCAAATGTGATCTGCCATTGGCGGCAGCAGCCCACGCCCTCCGGCAGCAGTAAGTAGGCACAGGGGGCTGGAGGGAGGCAGGGAGGGAGTGGAACAGGGCAGAGAGTGGGTGGAATGGAGAGGAGATGGGTTGGAACGGAGGGCAGAATGAGGGCTGGAAGGGGCGGTATCGGTGGCGGCGGCGGCAGCACCACTACTATCGGCCTCAATCTGCCTTCCCAGATCCACATGGACTTGCACCACAGAAATTGCTGGTGCAAATCCAAGTAGACCCATCCCAGCACCGGATGCTTACCTCTGGGTAAGGAAACAAATGTTCCCTTATCCAGAGGAGACCTCCAGAACTGCACCCCCCCGGATACAGCTTGCACTCTGGCAGTGCAGCTGCATCGGCGCAGGGGGGAGGAGGATAGGATTGGACCCTGAGACTGTGACTTAGGTCAGATTGCTGTAGCCTGGAACATTGGCTTTGGCCAAGATTTGAGGCCCTAGATAGGCTATAAAACAGTTCACTCATTTGTGATGAGGGAGCTTGTCTCTTCCATCATGCTATTTTTCCTACCCAGCACCATAGCTGGTTGAAGGGTGCCCCTAATGCTCCTGGACATCCAAGTTATTTGAGCAGAATCCTGAAAAGGAAATCTAGGGGTAAGTTCTAGGTCTCCACCCTTACTATATACAAAGATAGACCAAGGAGTCCTAGACCCATAAACCTACACAGAACATTGTACCAAATGAAGGAGGAGGGTATAGAAACTGTAAGCATGTCATCAATTTGACTCCTCATGAGACACTGAAGATGGTGTGTATTGGGGCCATTGGCAGGGGTGCCAATGGCCAAGGTTAACTATCCAAATCTGCTGAGGTTGAAGCTTGCTGTTGATGCAAGAAGCAGGCACAGCGGTTTCTGGATCATTGGTGAGTAGTGCTTGATGTAGCACCAATGGGTAAATCTCAGATGTTATAAGGAAGGACAATGTGTGTACACTGGGGTCCGTGTCTCACCTTATATAATTTGCCATAGACCAACACAGAGTCTATGGTGGGGTGATTCCAGGTCATTCATTTGTTCTGTGATTCCTTGTTGGGTTTTCTATTGCCCATTCCTGGTGGAGATTATCATCTCGTATTGTGTAACACCTTGGGAAGGTTGCAGTTGGGGACTTCTCAATTGCCAGGAGAACTGTGTCCTGATTCGCATAAGGCCCTTAATTGAATTTCCAATGACATTGGTGATGGAAGCCATTAGCCAAGAACTAAAACCATATCTTTGTGGCCACAAATGTTCCTGTTTATCTGAGGGCTAGAAAGCTCTCAGAATGTGGGATTCTTTGCAGGTCCAAATTAGGATGACCAAGCAAGGTGTGGCTGGTCATGGAACGCTCCAAAACACAACTTCTTGCAAACTAGGAAGGAGGGGTGGTGGTGCACAAACAACAAACCAAAGTGGTCCTTTTTACCCCCAAATCTGTGGGACCTGATGCTTCCTTGCCATCAGCTCAAGCAAAGTAACATGAGGCTGACTTCAGCCATGCTCTGCTGGCATGCATCCATGTGAACATATACATTGGGCAACAAAGGATTGGGGTGCAGTAGGTTACACTAAAAGGATCCAAGAGCAGGTTATGCTGCATGAGGCAGTGAAAAATCCTCAAGAGGCTTCATTGTATGCCAGCTAGAGGGAACTCCTTTTAGATCCCCTAATAATGCAATCAATTAGATGCTGACTTGATCCAAGATAAATAATAATAATAATAATAATAATAATAATAATAATAATAATAATAATAATAATAATAATAATAATAATAATACCACCAGTATTTATATAACGCCTTTCTTGGTCATTGGATTTCTCCTCTGACTTTAATTCAAGGCAGGCAATAGGCAGGCAATTCTAACCCCCCAAAGGGTTTTTTACAATACAAAGTTCTAATCTCTCATAGAACGTCTTCATTCCAGATGGTTTCCTTCACGGCCTGGCTTATCTCTAGCATTTGCCTCCCATGCTGGACTGACGGCAACTCTGACTTCCACTCAGAGTGCAGCTGGCAGCTTTTCCTCGCTCTCACCGAGGGCTTCTGCAGATTGTCAGAGGCGGGTCAACAGCTCTTGGCTACTTCCGGTTGTCTCGAGCTGGCATCCTCAGATCTCTTCAGACATTACAAGGCGGCAGCTCTACCACTGAGTCAGACCTCCTGCATGATACAGACCAGTAAAGATGATACAAACCAGTCAACCTCTTTTGACATAACTTTTTCAGTTGTGACCATTGCTGGTGATTCAGTGGGTCTGGAGTTCAAGCCTTTCTGGAAGTCATGCTTCTGTCCCAAAAGCCCTTTCTTCTGCCCCAGATGTTGGAAAAGGTAGACTGTAGTTACTGAGGAATGAAACCAAGGCACACTATACATGTTCATGGGAAGTTTTATTATTACATCCCATGTTCTTGGCACTGAAAATTGGCATTGTTCTGACTCAGATTAAACCCACAGAAAAGGAATTCCTTTTCATGAAAAATCCTAAATCCCCCCCCCCCAAATCTAGATTTCAGTAGTTCCCTATTGCAACTTTGCGCTTATTCCAGCTTAACCAGCTTTGCCACTATTTATTTTATGGCATTTTAGTCTTTTTTTTGAGGGGGGGGGACATAGTTCCATAGTTCAATTTACCTGCCTGCATAGCAGAGTCATGCTGTCTGGAGGTCTTGATATTACCATCATGTAATGAATGATGTTTCTGAAAACAAAGCCCAACCTCATTAGCACTCTAAAAGGAAAGGCTTGTTTGTATAATAAGAGGTAATATAGCAACACCACAGCATAAAGATGCCTAATGGGCCTTCCTAAATATCCCATTTCAATAAAGGGGTCATATTTCCCCCCTTAAAAAAAAAACAATTTAGACATTTCCAGAGGCACAAAATACAATTTGAGCATCTCCATTCTGAGTCAACACAGCTTGTCTAAATTCAACCCTTTGACACCAAAGCAACTTGAAATTTATTGAACTCCTTGAAGCTGGCAGTCTGATTCCGTCAGTTACCTGGAGTGTACATTGTGCTGGGGAAAATCCAGTGCTTGGTGAACAAGGATTAAATCAACCTGCTTTTCTTCTTAGAACCCTTCCAATCAGACTCCCATTCAATGCACAGCACCATCATGTGTATTACTAAAGTTCAGAACGGAGCATTCTTTCTTTGCACAGCAGATTAAGTGTTATCTTTTTTTCCCCATGCTTTATCCACTGGTAGGGCTATTTGTAGCTCTTAATAAGGCCTTTGATGTTTAAAATGCCTTGTTTCAATAGACATTGGTAGGGGGCTGGTTGCTTTGTAGAGAATTGGCCTTGAAAGAGATATATTAGCAAGTATTACTGAATGGAAATAAAATGTGAATCCCAGTAGAGGGAGTTTTATGCCCAGCTTCCTAAGGTGAGAGTCATCTCTAGTTCTTGCTGACTTCCCTGTAGATACTATCAAATTATTCATGCCACAAACTCTCCAAAACCACTTGGGAGGGACAGATTTTTATGACTGCCATCAGCAGTAGGTGAGCTGTCTAAAAATTTCTATTCCCATCTCCACCCCCCCCTAAAAATGTATTTTTAGGACCTGAAATTTGGATTTTTTTATTTACTTTTGCTACAACATGCCTGCCTAGCTTGTTTTGTTCATCCTTTAATTTCTCTGGACTTACTGGCAAGCTGATATAATTACTGCCTGTCCACTGCTGAGTTTCTCAACAGAATTGGTACATGTTTCACTGAACCATAATCAAAGGTTAATGTTAATGCTTGTATTGCCATCTAGGAACATTCTTAATGTTCCACATTTCCTGAAGTCTTGGGGCAGGGAGAACAGATTAATCTCCCTCAATGTCCAATGATATTAAATGACCCAAATAGGATTATATGAGGAGTATCAATAATGATGTATAAACTACATTTAAACATCGATTAAGTGGCTTCATGGTTAAGATGCTGAACTGCAGACTGGAAGGTTGGTAGGACAGCAGTTCAAGACCCGAGTGCCGTGTGACAGAGTGAGCTCCCATCTCCTGTTCCAGCTACCTAGCAGTAGCAACCTAGCAGTTTGAAAGCAAGAAATTGCAAGTAGATAAATAGGTACCACTGTGGCAGGAAGGTAACAGCGTTCTGTTAGTCATGCCGGCCACATGACCACAGAAGCATCTTCGGACAGCGCTGGCTCTTCGGCCTTAGAAACGGAGATGAGCACCACACCTTTGAGCAGGGGATACCTTCACTAACAGTTATTACATTTTCAGTAGAGAATACATTTACAGCCCAATCCTATGCATTTCTACTCTACTTCTAATTACTTCTAAGTCCCATTGAGTTCAATGGGACCTACTCCTAGGTAAATGTATATAGGATTGTGGCCTTATGGGCCAATCCTATGCTCTAGTAGTACTGGCAGAACGCGAGCAGATAAGCCTATGCAGGAGGGGTGGAACGGGACAGAGGGAAGGCAGGGGGAGGGCATGCTAAATTCCCCCATGGGATGCAGCGCAGCCTGCGCTGGCAATGCTGCATCATAATGCGGGGATTTTGTTAGGATTGGGCTGTTTGGTGGGAGATGCACTGTCTGGGCACTTAAATGTTTGGAATGTACTAACTGGGAATGACATTTTTGGAAATTATTGAAATTCTGTCCAACTGGAACCTATTGCTTAATTTTGCCATTCACACTATGCAAAGCAGTAGGTTAAAAAAAGAGACAAGAACTGCATCTGAAAAACCTGGTACAGTTTTTTTTTGACAACCTTCTGTTCTAGCATCCAGTACTGAATTTGCATAAAAGATGGTTTTAGTTGACTTAAAAAGAAAATTAGATACTAGCTGTGTCACACTTCCTTCCCCTACAAGCCATTGCTCAATCCTGAAATCATGCTTTGCTTCAGGTCTGCTCAATGAATGGGATTCTGACGTGACTTTTCTCTTCAGTGGTAGGGAATGGAGGGATGATTTCCTATGTGTTGTATCTTTGTCCATTTGACTGTCAAATTACAATTGAATCAGAGAGAAGCTCCATAATCTTTCAAATGGCTGCATCTTTTACCCTCCAAGACAAGATGCCTTTTCAGAATGTATCTAAATACTTCAAAAAAAAATTTCCCAACACACTGTCAGCTAAGGAATTGGCAATAATGTGATAGTTTTATAGTGGGACTTTACAAACCATCTGGTGAATCTTGAATGTTTTATAGAGGGGATTTCAAAAGGTTGGGGAGAAAGACTAATAATCGTGACCCTCCTTCCTCTACATTTGAGGTTCATTTTGTGTGGCCTTCTGGGTCTATAAAGATCTGTTTTTATATACCATGTTTCTGTCATGGAGCTGTCCACTCCCCTGGTGCTGAAATGCATGCACTATATCTGTTCTCAGCTCTATTTTTAGGCTTTAGCTACAGCTTTCATTATCACACCATTTGTACATTTTAAAAAGTACCCTTTTGTGTCACTGTAGGAAAGAAAGAAGGGGGTGGGGAATGGGGTAAAGAGGCTGGTCAATAGTTTCAATAACAACAGACAAGTACTGAGACAGTAAGAGGACCACCTTAATTTTCTCCCTATATCATGAATGATCAAACTGAAATGGCCATCTGTTAAATTGTAAAGGTTCTCAGGAGGGGTAAAAAGACATTTCAGAGGACATACTATCCTCACACTATGATATTAAAAGAGTTTGAAAATAGTGCCTTGCTTCTAAAAGATGTTTGTAAATGTCAGAGGTAACATATTGATTTATAAACGCAGCTGGTCTTTCCACAGTGCCTGTTAGATGTCTTTCACTCCAACTAATGGTATTGATTCACACAGAGGATGATATAACAAATGTCTCTATCCCCCCCAAAAAAATACTCCCTCCCAAAGTAAAGAATAGAAAGCAGGAAGATGCTTGATAATATTGGCTCTCACAAAATGCTTCCCAGTTTCCAATAATATTATGAAGGACTAAAGCTTTGGGTTACTTTCATTTAATCCCATTGAAATCAGTTGACCAAGTATTAAGTAATTTGGGGATCACACCCAGTTTGTTTCCAAACTCAACTAATGGCCCAATCCTAACTAATAGGAGCACCGGCGGAACATACGTTCCACCGGCGCAGGCTGCCGCAAAGCAATCATAAAGCACTTTGTGGCAGCCCTAGCAGCCAGTTTACCAGCAGGAAGGCCAATGTCTTCCCATGCATGCCGGTGGATGTCAGGAGGCCTGCTGGAGCAGGTACGTCCAGCGCTGAGGGTAGAATGTGGAGGGGATGAAATGGGGAGGAGATGAGCAGGGGATGGGTGGATTGGGCCTGGAAATGGGACAGGTTTGGCAGTGGTGGTACCTGGCAAATCCAAACCCCCTTCCCCGGCCTGATCTGCCTGCACAGATCAATGTGGACGTGCACCAGTGATATCACTGACACAGGTCTGAGTTGACCCATAGCAGCTGCTGAGGCTTACCCCAAGGTTACCTTCAGCAGCTGAAAATCTCCAGTGGGAAGCCATGCTGGTGCTGCTGCATCACCATGCAGGGATTTAGCAATGATTGGGCTGCCCAAGTACTGGCTTTTAAAGCACTAAATGATCTTGGTCCACTTTCATCTTAAGAAATGCTTCCTTCTATGTGAACCCCTCCCCACTGAAGTCACCTGAGGGCTCCTGCTCCAAGTATCTAGTCTGAGACTAGATTAATGACTATAAGTAGCAAGACCTTCTCTTTGTTGGTATCCTCCTTGCAGAACTCTGTCCCCCAGGAGGCCTGCCAAGCCAGTTCAATTTAGTCTTCAGAAGTTTGGTAAAAAATGTTATGTTTCAGTGGACATTTGATGTGCAGTCAAAGCTTTGTTGATCTCGTGTACATCTATACACTTTCTGAAATCTGTCACTCAGGTTTTAAATAGTTTGCTCTCCTGCTGATTATTCATAGTCCATATGAAATGTTCTGTATTTTAGACTGATGTTTTAATATTTTTAGTGATATTGCCGCTGCCCCTCTTCGGGGGGGCGGCACCACTTACCCGGCAACGTCCCCAGTGCGCTGGGCAAGGGTTTCGGCCTAGCTAACAGCCGATTGGCTGTTGACCTGGAGGGGGCGGGACTGAGGAAGCCACGAGGCGACGCTCTCCGGCTCTCCTCAGTTGCGCCCCAGCGTCGGAAGAGGCAGCAGCAGGAGACGAGAGCTCCTGCTGTCGTCCTGACTGGGCCGAGTGTTAGCTCGGCAATGCAGCGGCAGTTGCTGCGTGTACTCAGGGAGGCTTTTAGAGCCTCCGGAAATGGTCGGACGGTCGCGTCTTTTTGAATTTTTTCGGCGGTTTCGCTTCAGGCCGGCAGCAGGGCTCGAGACGCTGCTCCCTCCCCTTCTGCCATGCGGCGGCCCGCAGCAGGGGCCGCGGGGGCCTGATTGCCGGCCTGCTGGGCTCCATGGCCTGGATGTTGAATCCCTCCCCGGTTGGGGCTGCACGGCTCTGGGAAGCAGCTGGCTGGTCGCGTTTTAAGCGCGGCCTGGGGGTCTTTTATTTTGACGGTGAGGAAGGGGCTAGGGGTCGCCCCCCTCCTGGCGGCTTGCCCATTAAGGACAGCTGCGGGCACCTGACGGGTGACCCTTCGAGCCCCCCCTGGTTTTCAGGAGGGGCGCCAAGGCACTCCTTAGCGGGTAGCCATTTTTTCTTGATTAGAGTGAACAGGCCTCCACCCCTTTATTATCAGGGCTTGCTGGAGCATCGTCTTGGGACGTCAGCAGGAGTGTGTACCCATTGCTGCCTGAGCCACCGCGCGCTAGCATCAAAGGACAGTTGTGGGGCGTGGCGATACCCCCCCACCTTTTGAGAGCTCTGGGGCTCCAGGGCTCTCTGGTAACAGTGTAAAAGAAGCTCACATACATACTTCTTCTGCTGTATCATATTGACAGGCATTGGAGCGCACGTCCCCCTCCCCTTAGAGTGTGCTACTGTGGTGTAGATAAACCATGCCAAAGAAGCAGCAGAAGAAAGGGGGGCAGCGCCTAAGCGTGCGGCCCCTCCGCGCCCAGTTCCTGTGGAATCATGAGGAGGATACGGAGTGGCACGCGGCTTTGGCCCGCTTGGAGGAATTGGAGAAAGAAAAGGCGGCATGGGAGGCGGGGCAGGGGGACGGGGGTGAGAGCTCTAATGCCCCCAGACGCTCCTCTCATTCCCGGCGGGTGGTGGTGGTAAAGTGCGCGCTTTCTGTTCCAGACTCCGTGCACTGTCGGAAGATACCCCGGTGGGATCTGCCTCGCTTATCTGGCCGGTCGCCGTGTCCACTCCCGACGTTGCGGACACTGCCCTTAGCGGTGAGTCGCCCGCTTCTGTTAGAAGAGCGGTTGAGGTGTGGGATGACAGCACGCAGGGCGGGCTGCAATGGGGAGGTGTCCCAATTAATCCTTTGCTGTGGGGACCTGGTCTTTAGGGTTTCCCACAGAGTGGCATGGCGGTTTGTCGCCAGCCGGATACAGCTTCCGGGGAGAGAACTGAGCCCCCTGCGGCGGCTGAACCGGTGGATACCGCTTCTGCTGCTGAGGCGCCCGATTTGGTGCACCCTTTATGGGGATTTCACCTGGGGATGAGTCAGTGGGGTGGTTGGATGGGTCTTCAGCAGCCCCCACCTCTCTGGGGCTATACCCCGCAGATACAGGATGAGACTGAGCGCTTGAGGACCCTGTTTGGGGATTTTAATCTTTCTCTTGGTGGCCATCCCATCTCGCAATGGCCGTTAAGGAGAAGATCTGGCGTCGGGAGTTTGTAGACATTTTCAGCCTGCTTCAAAAGGCTCCCGAGCCAGTTCCTCGTGTAGGTGACCTGGTGCAGGACACCGAGGTAACGAAAAAGAGAAAAATGGACCAAAATTGGCCCAATTGGCTTAGGGGCTACTGTATTTACATGGCGGTGATGCATCAAATGCATCCCAAAGTGACTGGTGACCTTATTAAATATTTGGACATCATACGCGCGGCTTACACCGAGCATTCTGGCCCGGGCTGGCTGGCGTATGATGGTCAGTTCCGCCTGCGTGCTTCGCACAACCCCATACTGGATTGGCGCATACTGCAATGGGAACTTTGGAACCGGCTCGTAGGGCCGACAAAATTGTCCTTAGGCGACAGATCTGACAGTGGTCATTTGATCACATTGAACCAGACCAGTCAGCCGAAACCTTCACAGCCAGCAGGGGTGGCGGGCCGCAAAGCGGCCCAACCCACCAAGATATGTTACGAATTTAACGCATCGGGCAGGTGCGTGCGCCAGGATTGTACGTTCTGGCACGGATACGCGATCTGTGGGGGCAAGCATGCCATTACAGCATGCCCCCGGATAGTGGCTGACAGCCAGAGCACCAGGGGTGCCGTCAAAAGAGGGGGCGGGTCTGGTTAGGCCCCCTCTGGGAAGGGGGCCAAACCCGATTAAGGTTGGCCCCCTTCGTAATTGGTTGCGGCGCTATCCTGACAAGAAGGCTGCCGAGTATTTGTTGAAAGGCTTTACCCTTGGGTTTCGTATTCCTTCGCCTCTCCCTGATGCACCCTCCTGGGCAGACAACTTGCGGTCTGTTGTTGGTATGGAGGAGGTAGTCAGGAAGAAAATTGGCAAGGAGGTGGATGCCGGTAGGGTGGCCGGCCCCTTTGCGGTAGCCCCCATTCTCAATCTGCGTATTTCACCTCTGGGTGTTGTGCCTAAAAAAGCACCTGGTGAATTTCGTCTGATTCACCATCTGTCTTTTCCCAAAGGGTCGTCTGTGAATGACTGTGGCGAAGGGCCGCCTTACTCCCGCAGCTCCAACCACGAGGGAAGGCGGTTACCTTCTGAGTTCCGCAACAACGGAACCCCCAAACACGTCCCCAACAAGGGAAGGTAGTCTCGCTGCCACCACCTGGGGAACTTAACGGCAGACCACGCTACCCCAGGACTAGCGTGCCTCTCTGAGCGTTGTTCTGGGGTCTCCGCACCAACGGGTCCAGCAGAACCAACCTTGGTAAGTTGGCAACACTGCACCAACAGTGTGCCCAATCGGCCTTAGCTCCACAGCACCAACCGTGGGCTAGGTATACTTAGGGTAAACAGCTCCAACTGTTTGGGTACGTCCAGATAACAGGCCAAGCGTCCGGCAAGGGTAAGATCCGTCCAGTCCAATAAACACACCAGATGTAAAAATATATAGGTGTTTATTTAAGCTATGCCAGCATAGAATAGAAGGCAGAATTACTGCGTATATATATCATATTGACAGACACAAACATTTAGGTCA
The DNA here is from genome assembly GCA_026170595.1 of Plestiodon gilberti rubricaudatus. NCBI lineage: Eukaryota > Metazoa > Chordata > Lepidosauria > Squamata > Scincidae > Plestiodon > Plestiodon gilberti. The sequence continues at coordinate 72,515,606 of JANXHW010000006.1, read as the reverse complement.
TAAAAACAACAAATCACTAAACTTCTACCACTGAACTGTTTTCCCTCACTCACCCAAGAAAGTACTTTGAGGATGAACCGACCAGGCCCAAGCCCCACAAGCACGTAGGCAAGGACCATACTGTGGTTAAGGCATGATGTCTTCCATAGGGGTGCATGCAGCACGGAGCTCACATGCAGATGACTCGTACAAAGAGACGGCTACCAAGAGAACTGCCCCCACCCCCTTGGGGTCTCATACTTATACTCTTTAGGGTCTTTGAAGATGGACGTACAGGATTGTCCAATAGAGGGGGGGAGGCAGGACATCTGGGGAGCAATGACTCTGCACTTCTCTGGGAAATTCCCATGGAAGCAACCCAGCAGGTGCCAATTAAGATGTTGATTAGTCAGTTTGGTCTCAGGCTGATAACGCCCTTTGTTTTACATTCCACCCTTGCTTATCTCCTGAGACCAAGACACTGCCTCCCCAAGGCCGAACACTGACTCTAAACTGTCAGGTCCCAGATTTCACAGGAAGAGAGACACAAAGTTGCTTTTTCGCTACAATGATGGTATCCTGCCGGAGCTTTGTTCGGTGCGATACGCATCGTTGGATCAGGCTGTGGCAATACTGCGTGGGTGCGGCAAGGGGGCACTAATGGCCAAAGCTTACATCCAGTCAGTTTTCCGTTTGCTTCCCATACACCTGGCCGATTTTTGCCTTTTAGGTTTTCAGTTTCATGGCGCCATCTATGTCGACAGAGCCCTCCCGATGGGCTGTTCCATTTCCTGTTTTGCGTTTGAAGTTTTTTCAACCTTTCTGGAATGGACAGTCTGCGCCCGCATGGGGGTGAATTCACTGATTCACTACCTGGACGATTTTCTTTTCATGGGGCCCCAGGGGACCGAGACATGTCATCACCTCTTGTCCACCTTCATGGCGAACTGTGCGGATCTAGGGGTCCACTTGGCGGTTGATAAAAGCGAGAGGCCGGCCCCCGTTTTAACGTTTTTTGGGATCGAGTTTGATTCAGTGGTAGGGTGCTCCAGGTTGCCCAGCGGCAAGTTGGACACCCTGGTGCAGTTGCTATCACTGACATGCTCAGCCACTAAACTCACCCTGAGGGAACTGCAGGTGCTCGTGGGACACCTGAACTTCGCCTGCAGGGTGGTCGCACCGGGTCGGGCATTTTTGCATCAGCTGTGCGATGCAATGGCCGGTCTAAAGTTCCATCATCACAGGATTAGGGTTTCCAGTGACATGCGCAGCGACCTGCGCTTGTGGCTGGACTTCCTTATGAACTATAATGGTATTTCCTTTTGGAGGGGGGAACAACTTCTCGAGGCTGAGCTGGAGGTTCATTCTGATGCCTCTGGGAGCATGGGGTTTGGACTCTATTTCCGAGGTCACTGGTGCTGTTATGAACTGTGAGTTCATGTAAGCTTGGGAGTTTTTTTTTATTTGCAGGATTAACCTTATAGTACTACTTCTGTGTAAATTATCAGATGAAGAGTTAATTGAAAACAGAAGGGTTTCTTGCTATGGGAAATATAAATCTCTCAAGAAGAGTAGAGTAAGTTAGTTCCCTCTGGTGTAAGGATTGAGGTATATTTGGCTAGCCAAGGAGATTAAAGAATTTAGTTTTTAAAAGTTTTTATCAGCTGTTTGTAAAGGTTTTAGAGTTTATGTAATTGTACTTTAATGTTGGGGAAATCCTCTTGTTTTGTTTTTGGATTTCCAATTAAAATTTAATAGTATTTGTACCTGGGTTGTTCTGTGAAATTTGTTCTGTAAAAAGGGGGTCTAGCTCAGGAGACCTCTTTAATCACATTTGGTCCTGAGCTGGTGGCAGCGGTACTACCAATACGTTTTTGTTTTCTTCCTTGCTCGACCATGACAGGTGCGCTGCAACATGGCCTCGTGAATGGGATCGGCTCGGTTTTACGGCGGACCTCACATTCCTGGAACTTTTTCCTATTGTGGTGGCGGTACATTTGTGGGGACAGTATTTTAGCAATTCTACCATTTGTTTCTGGTGTGACAACCAGGCAGTAGTCTGGATTGTCAACCAGCAAACATCCAAATCTGGCAGGGTGATGCGGCTGGTTAGAGCTTTTGTTCTCCAGTGCCTGCGTATTAATGCCCTTTTTATCGCCAGACATGTCCAAGGGCTTGCGAATGGAATTGCTGATTCGCTGTCTCAATTTCAGGAGGAGCGCTTCCGGGAGCTGGCTCCCGAGGCTCGCTCGGATCCCGACCCGATGCCGCCTTGGCTCTGGGAGCTCGGCTGGCCAGGGTCAACACCGCCATCTGGTCAGCATTAGCTCCTGCTACTCGCTGCAGCTACACCGGTAAGTTGCAGGTATTTGAGGATTTCCGCCACGGCGCCTCCTTGGAAGGTTCGTGGCCGGTACCTGCTGAACATCTTTTGCTACACCTTTGTTACACCTTCACGATGCAGGTATGTCGGTCCGTTCCTTGTCGGCCTACCTCGCAGCTTTGGCGTTCAACACCAGGGCAGCGAGCTGGCCCGATTATTCAGGGGATTTCAGAATTAAGAAAATGTTAGAGGGGTTTCGTAGGGCAGCTCCTCCCCTCCTGGATTCCAGAAAGCCGATATCCCTGGATATGCTGGAACTTATAGGTGATTATTTTGGTGCTTTGTGCTCCTCCCCCTTCGAGGCCCAGCTGTTTAGGGCAGCCATGTTGTTGTTGTTTTTCGGGGCGTTCAGGCCCAGTGAGGTCCTGAGTGCCTCAAAATTCGATGCTTCTGGCAGGGCCCTGCGTCTTAACGATGTGACTCTAGGGGAGGGGGCCTTGACCATCAGGCTGCAGTGGTCCAAAACGGACCAGCGGGCCATCGGGAAGATAGTCCATCTGCCTCAGGCGACCGTACAGCGCATTGGCCGCTGGCGATCTGACGCCTTTAAAAGTTATATTCGGAAATGAACAAGGGGCAGGGGTGGCACCCTAGCGTAGGTGGGTAGGTTTTGTGGCCCGTGGCCTTGTTATATGACTCCCGGCCTGCTCGTGGGTCATTTTAGCCTGTATAGGCTCGTGGGCTTCACCCCACCGGGGTGTTGCCTGGTCCATTGGGACTGCCGCTATTCACCTGTATGGGTGTTGTTTTGGGAGTCATCGCCGGCTTGTGGACACCTTAGGGGGTGTCCTAGGAGCTCGGTTGTTATTGTTATTCCAGTTGTCTGTTAGAATAGTTCTCATTGTTCTTTTTCTCTCAGCAGGTCGCCACAGCCCGTTTCCGGCTCGGGTCCTGATCTGCGGACACTCCATTGTTTTCTGGGCCCGAAAACGTGCAGCGTCCTCGAGTTTTGGCACACAGCTGGGGCTGGCCAGCTTGGCCGAGGTTTGGTGGGTGGCCAAAAGGGAGATGCTTTGGGGCCAGCTCCTCCCTTTAATTTATGAATTTCTGGAATCCCGGCCTCCTCCCCAGGTTTTGGTGATTCACCTGGGCGAAAATGCCCTGGGCAAGAGGACCTCCCTGTCCTTGATGCTCCAGGTCTGTGAGGACATCGCCAAGATTAGGCAGCTCGTACCAGGGATAGCCATCCTATGGTCCTGCTTGCTCCCCCGTAGGGTTTGGCGGGGGGCGGTGAACCCTCGCCGTATTGACATTGCTAGAAAAAAGGTGAATTCCTACCTGAAGGGAAAAATTTGGGACGAGGGAGGTGATGTTATTTATAACCCCGGGATTTTTTTTAAAGCACCAGAGCTTTTTCGAGCTGATGGGGTGCATTTATCCCAGGCTGGTGCCGATGTGTTTTTGAAGGAATTGCAGCAGGGAATTTATACATTTTTGCTTTGATGGGGCGGTGGGGTCAAACGCTAGGTTGACCCCGCCGTGTGGCAGGTAGCATGCGGGGGGGGGGTAGCCAGGGTGGCTCGTATTTAGCATACATCTGGAGGTAAGCAAGGCCATGGGGCGAGCCAGAACCACTCACACGATGCCTACACGTGTCGGTTGAGGCTGGCTGGCAAACCTCACAGGGTTGTTGTGAGGACAAAAAGGAGGGGAGGAAATATATACACCACTCTGAGCTCCTTGGAGGAAGGGTGGTATAAAAATGTGAAAAATAAATAAATAAATAAATATAACCCCAGGGCTGGAAGCAAAGATCACCTTTAGGCTTACCTGGGGTGGGTCTGAGCTGTCCAGCTGCCTCAACCCTTGGGTTGGCAGTGATAGACTGGAATGGTCTGTGACCAAGCCAGGATTGAGCCCGGATGTGATGCCCATTCACAGATGGGGGAGGTAAGCGGCTAGTGCCGTTTTCCCCCAAACTAGAACCCGCACACTAGGGGGGGGGTTAAGAGTTAGTATGTTTACAGTTATAAACCTCCAATCCATGATACAATCTATCCTTGTTGTTAATAATAATAATAAAGTGGCCCTTTAACCCAAACCTTTGTCTAGCGTGCTTATTTGGGGTGGGTGGGTGCATGGGTAATGCCGCTGCCCCTCTTCGGGGGGCGGCGCCACTTACCCGGCTCCGTCCCCGGCGCGCTGGACAAGGGTTTTGGCCTAGCTAACAGCCAATTGGCTGTTGGCCTGGAGGGGGAGGGACTGAAGAAGCCACGAGACGACGCTCGCCGGCTCTCCTCAGTTGCGCCCTGGCGTCGGAACCCAACCCGCCCTCCCGGTTTTCAGTCTGAGAGTAGCTGGCCGCCTTCGTGGGCCGGGTAGGAATTTTTTCTCATAGCCTGATTGGCTGGTGGCTATGAGTTTTTCGCCTACCCCAGACTGCGGCTGGTAGGGGGATGTTTAAATAGGTCCCACCTTTGGTCACTTTAGGCAGGTAGCGTGCGGGGGGGGTAGCCAGGGTGGCTCGTATTTGGCATACATCCGGAGGTAAGCAAGGCCATGGGGTGAGCCAGAACCGCTCACACGATGCCTACACGGATCGGTTGAGGCTGGCTGGCAAACCCCAGGGCTGGAAGCAAAGATCACCTTTAGGCTTACCTGGGGTGGGTCTGAGCTGTCCAGCTGCCTCAACCCTTGGGTTGGCAGTGATAGACTGGAATGGTCTGTGACCAAACCAGGATTGAGCCTGGATGTGATGCCCGTTCACTGATGGGGGAGGTAAGCGGCTAGTGCCGTTTTTCCCCAAACTAGAACCCGCACGCTAGGGGGGGGGGTTTAAGAGTTAGTATGTTTACAGTTATAAACCTCCAATCCCTGCTGCAATCTATCCTTGTTGTTAATAATAATAATAAAGTGGCCCTTTAACCCAAACCTTTGTCTAGCGTGCTTATTTGGGAGGGGGGGGTGCACGGGTAATATTTTATAGTATGTTGCTAGAGACTCTGGAAGCTCCATGGGCCATGTTTGTTAAGATACAAATATTTAAAATAAAACTACTTATTTTGGAGCTTGTGAGCAGAATTATTATTTATTTTATGGCCCTTATATCCCGCATTTCTTCCATCATGGAACTCAAAGGAGTGTATGTGGGTTCAAAAGCAGCCATCCCACCAGGCACTGACCACACACCGGCCTGCTTCACTTCATACCCCCCCCCCTCCCGGCCAGTGGAGGATTTGGGGGAGAAATTAGTAAGATTATTTTGTTTCGGTTCCAGAGTAAACTTTCATCTTGAGCTACAATTTAAGCAAGTCACCTTCACGGGAAATGTATACACTGGGATTTCTTTAAATATATTTTATAAATTCAGTATGACACACATGACATATGCATTACAAATGAAGTACAAATTTAGTGGAGTGAAAATAAATTGTACCTTTTTTTCAAACAAGATGCTTTATGAGTATGATTGGCTTAATTGCTATCTTTATTATACACTTTCTAAATAGTTTTTTTGCTTGACAATTTTCTCCTTCCAACTGAGTATTCTGAAATTTCCCTATTCTCTGAGGTCTTCTGTTCACCCTCACATTCCAATTTTCTTCTGTCACTCAAAGCTCTAATTCAGCATATTGTTTTCATTATGCCTGTGTCAAGACACAGGTCTATAATGGTACCAACACCCTCCTAACTGCCTCCTCTTTGCGTCCTTTGTCTTAGAGTTTTTTCCTTTGGATTTTCATTGTTTTATAGGAGAATGTTCCCACAGTTTGTTTTGCATTTTTTATCCTGAAGCTTGAATTGTTTTATTTTGCAGATTTTTTTTCGTCTTAGTTTGTTACTTCTTAGGGACAGAAATGGAACATTATAAAATGCTGCTATTCAGCGTCAAAATGGAATGAATGGAATTCCCTCATTGCCTAAGCTAGTTGAAATGAGACACCATTTGAGAGACGTGGGGCTGCCCTTGAAGATGGTTCGGAAACTGCAATTAGTGCAGAATGCGGCGGCCCGTGTAGTTACTGGGGGTAGGCGGTGCGACTCTGTCGGGCCGCTTCTTCAACGGCTCCACTGGCTGCCGATTCGTTTCCAGGCCCAATTCAAAGTGCTGGTTTTGACCTTTAAAGCCCTATACGGCCTGGGGCCAGGATATCTGAGAGACCGCCTACTTCCATATATTCCGGCTCGTCTCCTTAGGTCATCAGAGAAGGCCCTTTTGCGGGTACCGTCGCCCAGGGAGGTGCGAGGGGTGGCGGCCAGAAATAGGGCCTTCTCAGTAGTGGCACCAACCCTAAGTCAACCCTCCCTCTTCACTTACGTACTGCTCCCTCCCTGGAGACCTTCCGGCGAGACCTGAAAACTTTCCTGTTTAAGGAAGCCTTCTGAGTCCTTGCCTTTTTTAACATCCTGCTGGTACAGGTGGAGTGCTGCTGTTTTTTATGCTCTTGTTTTAATTGTAATTTGATCTGTTTTTATTAATTTTTAGATGATGTTTTTACTAGTTTTTGTGAATTGTTTTAAATGTGATTTTTTTTTGTATTGTATTGTATTCCTTTCCCATGTTGTAAACTGCCTTGGGTCCCTTCGGGGAGAAAGGCGGGGTAAAAATACTGTAAATAAATAAATAAATTTGAGAGCTATTTGGAAGGAGTAGACAAGCCCGTTCAAGTAATGAAGTAACAGTCGTATAAAATAAATATAGAAATGATTCCAATATTTTGGAAGTCATGAATAAGCCTGCAATCCTATACTGTATATGCTAACCTAGGAGTCGGTCTCATTGAACTCAATGGAACTTACTTCTGAATCAGCATACAGCCCAATCCAGTCTCTGATTTACAGTGGTGAATCTTGAAATTTGTATGTTCCGATGAAATTTTAATGTCCCGGTGTGGTGTCACAAAAGGCGTGTCGGACTGCTGATGCAATTGTGAGGTGTCGGACTGCTGATGCAAATGGCTGGAGAACCCATGCTCATGTCAACAGCTCACCAAGGATGTGCCAGAGGAGGTAATGTGGTAGCACAGGTGTGTCTTGGGCAGTTCAGGGGAGGATCAGGGTGGGGAACAGTGTGGGCAGGGGGCAGTTTGAGGGTGAGAGGGGGTGGATCTCAGCAGCAGTCATACACTCCAAGATCCTATTCTTCTTTTCCTAGTCCAGCACACCTCCTGAGGCTCTTCGGACTTATGCCAGCTAAAGAGCTGGCATAGATCTGAGGAGACACATTGGCAGCCAGGCAGCTTACAGAGAGGTAAACAAAAATATTTTTAATTACCTCTCCCATGGCCGTTGCGTCACCCCACCCCACCATAGGATACAGCGTGCATCCACTGGCACCACTGTATTGGTAGGCTGGTGGGGGATAGGAGTGGGGCAATAGTGGCTTATATAGGATTGCACTGTAAGAGCTATCATGGGCTTACACTGACGGATCTTGCAACCTGTCAGCGGAAGCTGCATTCCAACAGCACAAAAGCTGCACCGCCATGGTGTGCTTTGGAGCCGCCAGTGCAAATGGTCAGAGGCTCTGAGTGCGCACCAGTAGCTCCCAGATGCCCCACTGGAGCAGGTAAGTGGCTGCTGGGTCAGTTCAAGGGAGGATCAGGATGGGGAGTGGGCGAAACCAGGGGCAGGAGAGATTGGGATGTGGAAGACCTTAGTGGCAGCGGCACATGACAAGATCCTATCCTATTCCAGGGCTGATATGCCCCCTGAGGCTCTTTGGACACAAACCAGCTTTGTAGCTGGTGTAGATCCAACGAGACTCATTGGAGGCCAGGTGGTCTACAGGGAGGTAAGTAAAAAAAAGTGTTTTACTTAGCTCTCCTGGGCTGATTGCCCCCCCCCCCCAGCATGCAGCGCACACTCCATCGGAGGCACTGCATGCTCTGGGACGAAGGAGGGATTCGAATTTGGCCATAAGTCTTTTTTCAAAAACTATCATTTCATGAAGCCATTGGTTTAATCTTTTGGTTCCCATACTACACTATAACTAAGCCTAAAATTTTATACATGAAATAGTTTCATGCATATTCTAAGGCTTTCGTGGCTGGTAATACTAGTATTACGATTACAATTATTTGTGCTTGATGGCTGCGGTTCCATAAAAACTCCGTTTCCTAACGTTTCGCCTGCATCCATGGCATGCATTTTCAAAGGCAAAGGAGCACCACACCATAATTTCATGTTCTTCCTCATTCTTTCTGTGCATCCACTACTAGCTCCCCTTCCTCTTTTGTCTTCCTTGAGTCTCTTTTAAATTGTGAGCCTTACAAACAGAAACCTGTCCTCTCACTCAACATAAAGCACCAAGTATATGGATGAAGAAACATAAAGCACCAAGTATATGGATGAAGTAATACCAACAACAATAATAATTATTCAACTAAGTAGGTCAATTTGCACCCATATATAAACAAACAGAATGCTTCGCTTGCTGACATGAGAAATAAACCCTCAGACAGACAAAACAGTTATTCACTAACTGAGTTGAACCATTGCATCCCTTAGCATCAAGGGTATCTTTTTTAGAACGATATGGTTTCCATTGGAATGAAAAGAAGAAGCTAAATTCAACTTATGTGTTCCAGGTGTTAAAAACATGATTATGTGGCTGGATTTAAAAGTAATTACCTTTATAAGCTCTGTACTTTAGGTGTGATTACTTGTTCTAAACATCAGCTTTGGGGATGATAACTTGGCATGTTACCTGCACCCTTGGAGGTCTTCTTCGACTGTTCGTCTAAGTCATCCGTGTATCAGATGATACACCCACAGATATAGTCAGGCAAGGCTGTGATTTACCAGAGACACTATAACATGTCCTCCAGGGAAATTAAAATATTTTCCCCGATTCTAAATGTGGCAAAAATACCTTAAGGATAGTTTAACCTTTAAGCCCTTGCTAAAAGAGAAAGATAAACTGGTAGAGGAACTTTTGTGATTTAAAAAAGGGGGGGGGAGTCTCATTTAACCCTTCTGCTATGTTCTGTTACAACAGATTTTTCTCAGGGCAGTTTCATAAATTACATAGTGACAAACATTGATGATACCTCGTTTTTTTGTTTTTTAAAACCCATTTCGACCCGAGGTCAGACTTTCCCAGAATTACCAAATGTCAGTGTGTTCCACATGTTTAAGGTACCCCCAAAGAGATATAGTAAAGGTAATGGTGACCCCTGACAATTAAGTCCAGTCATGTCCGACTGTGGGGTGTGGTGCTCATCCCCATTTCAAAGTCAAAGAGCCAGCGTTGTCCGAAGACGCCTCCGTGGTCATGTGGTCGGCATGACTCTCCTTGCCGCAGCGCATAGCATGCAGCTAGAACACAGAGTGCTGTTTACCTTCCCGCAAGCGGTACCTATTTATCTACTCGCATTAACATGCTTTGGAACTGCTAGGTTGGCAGGAGCTGGCCAAGCAACGAGAGCTCACCCCGTCGCGGATTCAAACTGCCGACCTTTCGATCAACAGCTCATGGTTCAGCAGTTTAACCCACTGCGCCACCCGCTGGCCTCAAAGAGATATAACCACCTGCAAAAAAATTCCCAGGTGTTCCATATACCTGTAGCAGAGGCGTTTCATTCACCACTCATTGGGATTTAAGGCATAACAAATATGCCCATTCATTCCTATGTAAAGCATAGACCTGACAACACAAGATCTCAAACAAACACATAGTTGTGTTGTGCACACAGCTTCTGTGCTTTAGGGGTCTGTAGGGGTATGTCTCAGCACAGTGTACCCCAAGTTACAAGTCCCTGGCTGCCAGGGCTTTTTTTTATGACCCTTCAAACCCTTGTAATACTGCAGCTTTAGTTGTGAGTTCAGCACAAAAACGCTCAAAAAACATCTTTGTGTTGTGCACACAACTTCTGTGCTTGAGGGGTCTGTAGGGGTATGTCTCAGCACAGTGTACCCCAAGTTACAAGTCCCTACCTGCCAGGTTTTTTTTTAATGACCCTTCAAATCCTTGTAATACTGCAGCTTTAGTTGTGAGTTCAGCACAAAAACGCTCAGAAAACATTGTAGTGTTGTGCACACAACGTCTGTGCTTAAAGGGTCTGTAGGCATATGTCTCAGCACAGTGTACCCCAAGTTACAAGTCCCTGGCTGCCAGGGTTTTTTTTTATATAGCTCTTGACAGTTCATTTTTGAAAGACGTCTTGCAAAGATTGTTTCTGATGTGGTCTTTAAAAATTAAATACCCACTCAGCAAAGCAAACCAGCCTTAAAACAAAGGCTGTTACTCCACCCATCCCCACATGGCTGGAGGCTAGTTCCTGACCCTTGAATGCACTTGTTCCTGGAAAAATACCATGTCACCAGGGTGGGCTCAGCCTGGGGGGGGGGAAGACCCCCCCCCCCCGAAATAAACAGCTAAACTGAGTTCCCTGCAAAAATCAGTATATAATGACAGCTGCCTGCAAGGTACTTGCAATCACTCAGTTGAGGCTGGAGACATAATTCTGAGTAGCCCAGCCTTCAACCCTGTTGTGATAGGCTCAGCCTGATGAGGGGGGGAAAGAAAAAAAAACCCTAGAGATAAACATCTACATTGAACTGCCTGCAAACATCCTGCTGAAAATCAGTATAACACAGCAATCTGGCAGATCTCTGTAAACAGTCAGTTTGAGGCTGGAGACAGAATTCTTACTACCCCAACCTTCACCCCCTCCTAGGCTCAGCCTGAGGGGGGGGGGAATAGAAAAAAAACACCCAGAAACAAACAGCCAAATTACAGGAATAGCATTAGATTACCCTCTAAGGCCCAATGAGTTGTAAAACTGATCACATGCACCTGAGGTGTTGGAAACAAAGTGGATTCAAAAGCCAGGGCCCTGGCCATGAGAAAAAAAAGCCAGAAATCCACTCACAAAGTATAGGAAATGATGCAATATGATGAAAATAACTGCATTAGGTCTATTTTGTTACCCATATAACCCCAATGAGTGCTTTGAGCAATGCCTGGTGTTGCTCCTGATTACAGCTGTGTATAGCTGACCACCTGCAACTGAGGTGCTCCAAACAACAAGGTAAGGGGATTTTTGTTCCCTGCCTCCGCTGCCCAATGGGTCTCCTTGGATCTTGCTGGTGCAAGACCAAGGAGAGTAAGGGAAGAAGACAGGGAATGGGGTTAGGATGTGGTGGACGCAGGTGCCTCCACGATCCACTTCATCCCTCTCCCATTCTGCCTCCTGCCCTCCCCTTTCCCCATCCAGAAACTCCCCCATTCCCCTTTCCTGCCCTGCTCCACCCCACTTCATGCCACTTCTGCTGGCTTATCTTCACTGCCGGAGGCAGCAGACCCAAAATGGCCACTGGCAGTGCACAACACACTGCCATATGGCCGTTTATGACAACGGAACTATGTTCCATTGTTGTAAAGGGCAGTCTAGTCCTAGTGAGGACTGTAAGAGTGTTATGCATGCTGTAAGAGTGTTGTCAATTTGAATGCCCACAAGACAAGGAAAGAGAGGGGTCTTTGTGGGTTGAGGACTAGGCTGCAGTGCACCACTGACCAGGTTTACAATCCCATGCTGATCCATGTGTGCAGGAATGATTCGTGGGCTGGAGCACCTCCCTTATGAGGAAAGGCTACAGTGTTTGGGGCTTTTCAGTCTAGAAAAAAGGTGCCTGAGGGGGGACATGATTGAGACGTATAAAATTATGCATGGGATGGAGAGAGTGGATAGAGGGAAATTCTTCTCCCTCTCACACAACACGAGAACCAGGGGACATGCACTAAAACTGAGTGGAGGGAGAGTTAGAACGGACAAAAAAAAAAATCTTTACCCAGCGTGTAATTAATCTGTGGAACTCCTTGCCACAGGTTGTGGCGATGGCACCTGGCCTAGATGCCTTTAAAAGGGGTTTGGACAGATTCATGGAGAAAAGACCATCACAGGTTACAAGCCATAAGCAACCTCCTGGTTTTAGAAGTGGGTTTTCTCTGTGCCAGGTGCAAGGGAGTGTCAACGGGAAACAGGTTATCTTGTTGTCTTGTGCTCCCTGAGGCATCTGGTGGGGCCACTGTGTGATACAGGAAGCCGGACTAGATGGGCCTTTGGCCTGATCCAGCAGGGCTTGTCTTATGTTCTTATGTTAGGAAGCATTGCAGGAAGCACAGGGCTAGGCTGCCAAGCACAAGCAATCTCCAAGGTTGAAAATGGGATGTAAAAAGTGGAAAGAGCTTGCAATCCTAGAGGCTAGGCTGTATCTGTAGCTGATTTCAAGGAGAGAAGCAGAGCAAGGGAGCCGAGACTGCTTTCCAGGGACAAGGAGCACATCACAAGATGCCCCACAAAAGGACAGATGCCCAGCCCTCATTGGCACTGTGACTGTCAGTTGTGACCAGGAAAAGGAACTGGGGAAGAAGGCTGGAAAGAGAAGAGAGTGGTCTGTTACCAGTCCTGGATGCTGGTTTGGTACAGTAGTTCTTGCATAGTGGCTGGAATGATGCTGGTTCACACAGCACCAGTGGGTCAATCAACGATCACAAGGACAGCAAGGCAGACAGATGGTGCTCTGGGTGCCAGCCACTGCAGCCAGGAGAGCACAACCCAGGCCAGTACCATGATTTAAAGCAGGACTGATGGCAAAGGGCCTCGGATCCACAGGCCTGGAAGAAGGCCACACTATGCTTTGACAAAGTAATCACCCCTCCTAACTCTATCAAGCTGGCCTGCAGAAAGCCTTGATTGACTCTTGCAAAATTCGGTGGGCAGCCACACCTTGATTGCACAGCACATTTGACTCTGTGGACAAAAGTCACATCCTAGGAGTTTCCTGACTTGGAGTTAACAGGGTTATTAGCAACACAAAAGAAGGATCCCTAACCCCAGCTGTCCTCACCAACTCCATGGCCAAATTCAATCAAAGAGTCCCTGCAAGTGGCTTTTGGAGCTTGTCATCAGTTAGCTTTTGGAGCTTGTCATCAGTTGGCTTTTGGAGCTTGTCTTTTGAAGCAAGTGGCTTTTGGAGTTTGTCATCAGTTCTTTGTTGCACCTTCAGGAAGGTGCATGACAAGTCAATAGTGGCTTAATTTGAGACCAGGAAACAGCAATCAAGGGGTAATCAAGTCATAAAAGAAAATCCCTTGATGAGCTCAGGCCTGTTGCCAACACTGCTCTTATACACACACATATTTGTCTACCAATGCATGTGCAAACACACACACAAACACACAATCTTGGGCAGAGGCGAAACTAGGGCGGAGCAAGCGGAGCACCGGCTCCAGGCGCCATCTCCTGAAGGTCGCCCCGAGTCCGAGTCCCACTCGGAGACTCGTGTCTCCGAGTCCGACTCGAGTCTCTGGCCCCCTCAGTCGGGAGAGCCAGCTCGGGGACGTCTTCCCCGGCCGGCTGCCCGGGGCCTTCTGATGCTATTTATACCGTTCTTTTTGCACATGCTCAGACTGTTACTGAGGGGAAAAGGCTACTGAGGGGAAAAGGTATAAATACTGTTCTCGCACGGGCCTTCAGAAGGCCCCGGGCAGCCGGCCGGGGAAGACGTCCCTAGCCAGCTCTCCCGATTGAGGGGGGGGTCGCCCCCCCGGAGCGCGCCGCCACCCCCTCCCGGAGCACATCGCCCATCCCCTCCGGAGCGCGCCATGGCCTCTCGGCCGCAGCGATATTAAATTATAGGGGTGCCAACCCCTCCGTTGCTCCAGGCGCTAACGGGGGTAGCGACGCCTCTGATCTTGGGTCTGGGTCTGCCCGGCCTAGAATCAGACTAACTTGGGAAATTTATAACAGAGACCTGAGTGCAATGAATGACTGTTCTTTTGAGGTTGTTGACTGGACAGTGGAGTGAACAATCTCAAAATTAGGCTAAGAGTAACCACAAGACAAAATGTTCCAAAAGGATCATATAGACATTATTAAGAGATATAGGAAAACAGGGGGGGAAAGCAATGCTTGCATGTAGGATGAGCCATACAGAGGTTTAAGTGGTTGTGGGTGATAGAATACTTATAAATAGCTCCGTTAGGATAGGCACAGGTTAAAGTGGAGGGGAGAGAGGGGGGGCTGTCAGCTGGGCTGAATTTCCTCTGCCTGAAATGACCCAGCAGGTGGTTTCAAACAGGCACCAGGGAATGGAGGATTTTGAAGTGATGGGGAGTTGATAGGTTAGAAAGTGAGAGGAGATAAAGTAGCTATCCTTAGTTTTCTGGGTAGACTGGGGTACAATGTCCTTTTCTTGAGCGAGGCCAGGCTACTTGGCTCCGAATCCCAGGGAGAAAGGGAAAATGCAGCCAAAAATCTCCCCTTGATGGGCAGGGAAAGTAGCTGCTCTGGAGGTGAGGGAGGCTACTGAGGCAAGAAGTTCTCCAAGTGGGAAAGCCCCCACCCAAAACGTAGTCTCTATTGGAGTGAGAAACCACCAAAATGGTCAACATGGATGGTCAACAGTAGGCTTACCATATCCAAAGGGGGACAGGCTGCCTACACCTTTAACCATTGTAAAAAGAGGGAATTTGGGCAGGTGCAGCTCATAATGGAAGGGTGCAACAAGCTGCACCTGCCCAAATTCCCTCTTTTTACAATGGTTAAAGGTGTAGGTACCCTGTCCCCCTTTGGATATGGTGAGCCTAGTCAACAGTGGGGAAGAAAATGCCAAAATTCTGCTTCCAGAGCAGGGGTAGCTATAGGATACAAAGAATACAACGACATTCCTGGGTTAATAATGGTATCTGGAACATCTCCTGGGTGTGCAACCAGGGGTTTCCTGGACTTGATTGAGTTAAGGTGTGTCTTTCCAGGAGGGCACAAAGGTGTAAATGCACCCCAATCAGAGAGCTTCTTGAAAGGCCAAAGGATATGGCTGTGTGTGGGTTGCACCCATGCTTATATTGTTGGTGGGGGTGGCTTCTTTGAGGAGGAGTCTGAAAGACTGTCCAGGTGGCCTAGTCACTGGGCAGTATGCTTAATTTATTATGCAGGAATCAAAGGTGTCACTAGGGTTTTTGTCACCAGTTCGCTCCACTGTCCAGTCAACAACCTCAAAAGACTCATTACGTCACCCTCATGGAACACTTTTGTTATTTGTATAACACCATCTGCTCCACGGCATTCTGATGTACAGTACTCATAATGATCATCATCATCTTTCATTAACTGCCCTTTCAATACTGAGGTGCACTCCAGAAGACTTGTTCTTGCAAGATTATTATGTCAAGGTGGAGAGCCCAAATTTTCAAGACCTTCATTTAGAACTTGCTTCTTTTATGAACTCAGTATAGGATTAAACCACACGTTGTATAGAATCAAGGCATATTTTCCTGGGTTTCCCCCCTTTTTTAAATATGGGGAGGAGGGAGGAGGAAGAACAGATCAAAAATGCAGAGGGGGTAGGGGACTTTAGCACTTTGCATGGTTCCAAACCCAATCATTTCCTGCCTGAACTATTTACCTTACACAAAAGCCTCAGCTGGAAGCCTCACTTCTGGGTTTCTGTTGTTCTGGAACCAGCCAGGAAGGAGAGTTGAAATTACTGGTTACAGCACTAACAAGACATTATTTAGCAGCCATTATTGGGGCAGCCATTTTTTTTCCTTTCACTAAGTAGCAGCAGGGGGGTGGGGGTGTAATCATAAGAACCATGGCACGGGGGAGGGAGCTTTAACCCTTTTCCCCTGCTGCAGTCTCAATCTGGACAAGGACCTCCCCCACCCCCAGCAGTTATATGCTTTGAGACAGAAGCCCCCATTGGTGCCAATGGAAGCTTTCCTCTTGGGTAGGCTTACCAGATCTCCAACCGGGACAGAGTGCTAGACCTTTAGGAGAAGGAATGTGGGCAGGTGTAGCTTGTTAAACCTTAGAGCACAATCCTAGGCATGTCTAAGCCCCACTGAACACAATGGGGCTTGCTTCTGAGTAGACATGCCTAGGATTGTGCTCTAAGGTTTAACAAGCTACACCTGCCCACATTCCTTCTCCTAAAGGTCTAGCACTCTGTCCCGGTTGGAGATCTGGTAAGCCTACTCTTGGGGCAAATAGCAGCCATATGAGGGGGTGATATGGATTGGGACCATAATGGAGACAAAAGGGTTAAAAGCTGTCCATGTCATGGTCTTGATCTGGATCACCTCCCCTCATGGCTAGTTTTTACACAGAATGAAACAAGCAGGTCAGCCCTAGTCACAAGCTTAATTAATGAAACAAGTAGTTTGGCCTTCAGGTGAACATCCAAGCTGCCGTTAGAGGGTTGGAGAAGACGGGCCGCAGAATCCTATGTAGGGCAGCGCAATCCTATGTAATCCTATTTTGCTACCGGGGTGGAGGTCTACTTGGGGAAGGAGACGTTTGTCCCCTTCCCCGAGTGTAACCCAGGGCAGGCCCTATCGACCACCTTGGATTTTGCTGGCAGAAGTAGGCCTCTGCACCAGCCTCCCTTGCTTGAGAGTCACCACGAACATGCTTTACGGCACGTTTGCGACATCTCCCGGCGCCGGAACGCTTGTTCCGGTGCTGTGGAGTTAGTCAGAATTGCGCCAATAGTCATGCATTATGCATCAGGAAAGTATCTCGCCTACCATTATCAAAATAATGCAATGCTTTTTGCTACCCTTAGTCATTACTACTAGTGAAATATTTTGATTGTTGGATCTAAACAGAGGCAGATTCATCATGAAGTTCACCAACTGAGCTTAATGCACTTGGTAACTGTTTGATAAATATTAGATACCAGTATGTATTTGTACGTATATCCCTGGTTCCTTGACATAGGATTAAATATTTGAAGTCTTATGTACTTTTACTAGGGAGAAAGTCCCATTCAAATCTGTGGGGCATGCTTCTGAGTAAACATTCATTGGATTGCAATAGCAGTAACTAAACAACAGTGCAATCCTGTACATGTCTGCTTGGAAATAAGGTCTCCTTTATTTATGTAGTAGGTCTACTATATTTATGAAGCTTTACCGCCATCAGCGGGTGACGTAGCGGGTTAAACCGCTGAACCATAAGCTGTCGTTCGAAAGGTCGGCAGTTCAATTCCCGCGACGAGGTGAGCTCTTGTTGCTTGGCCAGCTCCTGCCAACCTAGCAGTTCCAAAGCATGTTAATGCGAGTAGATAAATAGGTACCGTTTGCGGGAAGGTAAACAGCACTCCGTATTCCAGCTGCATGCTACGCGCTGCGGCAAGGAGAGTCATGCCGGCCACATGACCACGGAGGCATCTTCGGACAACGCTGGCTCTTCGGCTTTGAAATGGAGATGAGCACCACACCCTAGAGTCAGACACGACTGGACTTAATTGTCAGGGGATACCTTTACCTTTTTTTAAAAAAAAATATGCATAGGGTTAAAATTCTGTTGAATTTGGCAACAGTAGGATTTGGGGTGTGTTTTGGGGAATGAATATGCTGGAAAGATTGGTGTGGGCCCAAAGAATAGCTTATATCTGTAGGGCACTGGCAGAATGGGTTCACCTTTAAAGCTCTGCAGTTCTAAACTTTTGACCAAATTTACATCTCCCAAAAGTTTCAGGAATAAATTTCCAACATGATGATATTCATAGAATAATGATAATGGGCAATCTGCTTATTATGTTAGGTGATCAAACATATTCCAGTGAGGAAGAACTGTTTATTCCCAGTGGGGAAAAGAAGCTGAATGTTTATGATATATTAGGAATATAATGGACATTCATTTTGCAATGGAATGAAATTCCACCCCTCCCCCTCTCCAAAACATGATCTGTGAGAGCTCAAAGGCTGCTTGGAGAGGTAGATAATTAGCTAACCTACTGCCTAGAGAAATAGCTTAGAGAATTTTTTTTTTATAGAAGTCTTACACAAATGGTTTGGGATATTATGCAAAATTAGCTTCAGTTAGGCTTTAATTTATCTAATTTAATTTAATTATTGGGAAAAGTAAATCTTTGGCAGAGTACAAAGAAAAGGAAGATGTGACAGCGAAGACAGGGGCAGGAAAGGTGCTGGCATAAAAACTGCAGCAATTAAATACTGATGGATTTATAGCTGCCTCTCTCAAAGTAAGAAAAGAGACCCTCCTCCACCCCCATGCCTTGACTTATGTTTAGAAGGTTCTATATCAATCAGAGTGAAAGCTTTAAACCATGCACGGTGAAATAGCTACTTAACTGAATTAAGCTCAGTTGCCAAATAAGTCTCTTCTCATTTAGAGCTCTCTGCCCTCAGCTGACAGACAGCAGCTCTTATATCAGGGTGATGACATGTCTCTTAAACTGGCCCTGCTGCCGTGCCTTAAACAACAACCTGACAGACAGAAATATACTCGGTGAAGCTTTGCACATAACTTATCTCCAGGCTAGGAAAGGTTTCGCTGGCTTGAAAGTTTTGCATATCAGACTGATGTTAAAGGCAGAGGAGTGCTCAACTTATAGGGGAGACAGAACACAGAAGAGCTTCAGAGGAATAGAGGAATGACTTAGTATGAACCCTAATGAGTCAGGCTCCCTGACATTTTATGGTAGCAGCTACTTTAGATACTGGTTTAAAAACAACAACAACAAAAACCTTGAGTTGAAAGTTCTTCAGAGAGAACTTTCATCTTAAAATTTAATTTGTGCCAAATTCAAGTTCACCATTTGAGTTCCACAGAAGTAGCATTTCTCCCGTTGGCAGTCTTAATGCTATTTCTCGACACAGTTTTCCTACATTCTCTAGTCCAGGCTTGTCAATCATCTACAAGTGGCATCTCATAATGGACTCCATAAATTTCATGTTCACTATTTATGATACGTCTTTGACTTCTCGTTACATCTTGTCTTAGGCTGCAGACCCGTGCACACTTATCTGGGCGTCAAGCTCATTGAGCATAGTAGGGAACATACTTCAGAACTTACATACTAGGATTTACTTCTGAGTAACCATAGGATTGTGCTGTCATATAATCTAAAATGGAGTTTAAGTTCTCCATGCAAAAGTTAAGTAACTTTTGTACAGTTTCTAGCACTCTGTTGAGGCTAAATAATAATTTAATTATAATTAATTATGCAATTAAATAATAATATACAGAATAAATATTTATAATGTAATTAAATAATAATATACGGAATAAATTTTTAATAGCTGCTTGGAATTTATCAAGAAGCAAGGAAATTTCAAAAAGTATAAAATTAATCCAGGGAAGTCAAGCTGGCTATGTGTGTTTCTGCCACCAAATGCATAATTATAATCTTAGAAGTTAAAGGAAGACAGAGATATATTTGTAGTATTAATGTGCTATGGTCTATTTTAAGATTCCCCCCCCTCTTTAATCTTGTCATACAAAATGACAGAATGTGCTATGTTCAGTTACATAAGATCACAGCATGTCATATAACATAATGCAGTGTAAGTTGACAATGCTCGCTTTGATGTGATGTGCATTATTTTGTCAATGCAGGCTTGACAAAAAGAAGGTGGACACAATGCTAATCAGGTTTAATGTTTATGACATCAGACTAGTTGAGCTCTTAAACATCCATCAAAATCCTAATTATTTGTGTAGCATTGTACAGTATATGCTAAATGTATCATAAGTGTCTGCCTATAGACATGTCTTATTTGCTTGGGAATGCAAAGTAGTTGCATATGGAGTAGTTGCATATTCCAGAATCCGAATGTCAGAGTTTATGGGGAAATCATGTGTCTGTTGCCTGTCATGTTTGCATGTGTATGGGTGCTGGGTGCATGCGAGAAGAGCATGACCCAGGCTAAAGCATGACCCAACGCTTTATGATGTTTTGAGTTGGGGTTGATGGAAGGACCTGTAAACGAGCCACATTCTAGGAGCTTCCTGACATGGAATTGTTAACAGCACAAAAGTAGTGCATCTAACCTTAGGCTCCCGGACTAACTCGATGGCCAAATTCAATCAAACGTTGTATGCTAATTGAGGCATGCCATAGAACTCTAGAAAATCAAGAAGTTTTTTGCTGTACCCTTGGCAGGATGCAAAACGATAGAGGCACCCATCCTGAGTAGAAGATGGACCATCGAGGGCCATCTAGAAACAAAAGAAGGATTTTGATGAGTTCACCCCACAATAACCTCTATGCTTCCCTGTGGGAATTTATAGTGTAAAAAACCCAGGTCACAGACCATTCATGTCTTTGTTCATCTATGTTCTACTGGCATCGTTGCTGTTGCTTGTAAAGACACTAATGCTGCATAAAGCACCCTCATTCTCTCCCTACATTTATTCCCTTACCCAGGAGTAAGCCTCTGAGGTCCTGTGTACTCGGACCTGTGCCAGCTATTTCGCTGGCACAAGTCTGTGTGGAACCGGATTGGGGGATCGGGTCCAGGAAGGGGGTTTGGATTTGGCAGACACCACTGCTTCCAAACCCACCCCCTTCCCGGACCCACATACACCTCATCATGTATTCATTCTTTTAAATTAGTTTTCATATTTTTATGAAAATAGCAAGTCCTCACTTAAAGTCGTTTCATTATAAGTCATTTTGCTTAAAGTTGTTGAGAAAAAAAATCGATTCCCGTCCGGGGCCACTGTCTGTGTGGAGTTTGAACAGTGTCCCCATGTCTGTGTGAGTTTTCTCTGGCCTGAAAAACTCATTTATTTCAGTGTTTAATATTAGAAGTGTTTTGGGTCTTTATTTAGAAGTTTGGTGATGTTTTTGTGACCATGCCGAAAACTATTATTTATGTATATCAATTAGCTGATGGTAAAACTGGTTTTGTTAAAAGTCGTTTCGCTTAAAGTTGCAGTTTCATCGACAACTTTAAGTGAGGACTTGCTGTACCATCCTTCATCTATGGACCAAGGCCATGTCCATGTACGTAGTTGTCTTGAGAAAGTACTCCTTCCCTTCCATCTAATTGGAGGTGTGTGTGTTGTGCGAGGTTATCTCTGTATAGGCAAATTATATTTATTAATACACACACAAGTACTGTATCTCAGCCTCTAGGAAGAGTGGCCATGTTCCAGCCCCCAGCCAGCCTAGGAGTCTTGTACTGCTTATTATTCCCTCACAGTAATATAATTTATGATCATATACAGGGAAGAGATAAATCATGATTTCCTTAATGTGAAAAAGAGAAATTCAATTCTTGAAAACAGATTATTAAAATCATAGGCACTCAAAGAGCATGAAAGAGATGCCATGTGCGTAAAAGGGCTCTAGTAGATGGCCTTGATGATTGTGCAAGGACTGAGGACTGAACTGAAAGGGAGTAAGTAGGTAGATGATGATGAGGCATTTCTTCTTGTGTGAGACAGGAGGAATGCCTCTTCTAAGGTGATGTTTGTCACCCTGTCACCCTCACCTCAGGGAGGAAGTCCTGAATCATAAAGGTTAATCTCTGGGCCAGAAAAATAAAAACAAAATCCAGAGGCTGGAAACAGGCAAACAAATTATACAAATTATACAAATCCATATTAATAGGCTTACCATACCAATAGGTTTACCATATCACCATCCGTCCCGGAAAGCCCGAGACTGTCCCGGGTTCCGGGCTCCCGTCCCGGATCGGTCCCGGACTTTCTGGGCCTGGTGAAGCCTCCGTCGCTTTTTAAAGTTTAAAAACTTTACCTTTTTTCCTGTCAGCCATCTTGGATCTTGCGAAATCTCACGAGATCCAAGATGGCAGCGCCCAAATCTCATAAGGGCACATGAGACTGTACAGTACTGCCTCATGTGCCCTCACGAGATTTGGGCGCCGCCATCTTGGATCTTGTGAGATTTAGTGAGATTCAACATGGCTGACAGGAAAAAGGTAAAGTTTTTAAACGTTAAAAAGCAGCAGCGGAGGCTGCAGGGTCATGACGAAGATGATGGCGGTGGCGATGATGGGCGGAAACGATGGGTGGCAATGGCAGCACGATGAAGATGATGGCGGCGACATTGGGAAGCGACGGGCGGCAATGGCGGCAATAGCAGCACGACAAAGATGATGGCGGCGTTGGGCGGCAATGACGACGGGCAGCGAAGACGGCAATGGCGGCGATGTGTTCAGCGGGGGCACGATGAAGATTATGGCGGAGGCGGGTGGCGGTGATGGGCGGCGGCGATGGGTGGCAAAGGCAGCAATAGCGGCGAAGATGACGCTGATGGTGGCGGCGAGACAGGCAAGTCAATTAATTAATTAATTAATTAATTAGCTAACTAAAATAAATAAATAGATAAAATGTTTGAGAAAATTATTTTATTTTTAGATTTTAATTAATTAATTAATTAGCTAACAAAAATAAATAAATAACTAAAAATTGCGGACTTTATTTCATTTTATTTTACTTAGTTAATTATTAATTAATTTAAGTAATTAATTATTCATGGGGTCCCGGTTTAGAACTGGGAAAATCTGGTAAGCCTACATATCAAATTATAGTTACACGGAGGCAGCAAATGGAGGGAGGGGAATGAATAGCTTCCAAATCCTTTTCTACCAACCTATAGAGATCTCTCCTTTTCAACTGAAGCTTGTTGCCCCAGGCTGCAATAGTTTGGCAGGCAAGTTCCCCTTCTCAGTTGCTAGATCACTGCTTGCTGGATGAGCCACCCACCCCCCTCAGATCTTTCTCCAGGAGCCCTCTTCCGGCCACTTTAACCTCCAGTCAGACCTTTGCTTATCCCATCCTGATTCTCTGCAGCTAAGAAGCCAAGCAACCACCAGGTTCCGGGTTAGCTCTTGTTTCTGGGGGCAGTGCTTCGTGCTCGACACATTCACAGTTTCTGCAACCAACAGGTTTTATTTAAAAAAATATATTGCTGCTGCCTAATTATTTATGGGGGCACTTGTTTAATGGATCAGAAAGGTTTTAACTGGTAAATCTAACCTGATTTATTGACTAGCATTGTAGTCCTATTCCTTTTGCAGTCCTACTGCAGCTCTGTTCCTCTGAAGATTGTGCCTTGGAGACCCCTGTAGTTATCTCTCTATGGTACCTCTTCCTATCTCTATTGTGTTCCTGTTGTTTAGCCTCATGTATTGATTTTAGTGAATATTGGGACTCATTTTTCCACTGAGTCAACACCGACCTGAGAACCTCTCTTTAAGCTTCCTTAATCTCTCCCAATATTTACCTCCCCTTTCAATAAATCCTGAATTCTCAAGTGAGCTTTCATATCCTTCATATTTTTGGTACCTTTGCACTTTCCCCTCTCTCTCAGTGACGTTTGTACAGCGATGTTATGATATCGCAGTAAAGTTGCTCAAAGAGTGTCGAATTTTGTGGCTGGAAAAATACTTCCTAGTTCTTTGGTTGTTACCGATATTTGGTATCATGTCAGACAGAAGCAGACTGTGCAAATAAGAGGCAGCTTTAGTGTTTGGATGCCCCCTTTTCTCTCGGTATGTGATCATATATGTGAATGCAGGATCATGTGGACAAAAACCCATCTATTTGCACTTGTGAACCAGCCAAAGAGAAAATAGAGATGGATTGCAATCCTACGCACACGTTCCTAGTAGTATGCCCCATTGAGCACAAGGGGACCTACGTCTAAGTAGACACGCATAGGCCTGCACTATTATGGTACAATCCTGTGTAGGAATATGCTGGTGGAACGATGGCTCCGCCGGCGCTGGGTGTTGTAAATGTGCCGTAAGGCACGTTTTCAATACCTGGAGAATAAGCAGTACTGGTGGAGAGGTTGCATATAGTCATCATGGCTTGTAACCTATTATAGACTATTCCTCCATAACTCTGTCCAATCCCCTTTTAAAGGCATTTAGACATCACAACATCCAGGCCTCTCCTTCAACTCTTGGCTGTTGAGGGTGTCTCCCTGTTGAGGGTGTCTCCTTTTAGGTTGCAGGAACTGGGAACTATCTTCTTATTCCTTTGATGTGCAACTGCTTTGTGAACTTTTTTGTTGCTGAAAAGTGGTGTATAATAATAATAATAATAATAATAATAATAATAATAATAATAATAATAATAGAGAAAATGATTTGAAAAGTGCGATCATTTCTCCTGACATCCTAGTTTTGTATACAGTGAGGGACGTTTTCTTTAAACATGGGATTCAAATATGCAATCTCCCATCTCCAATCTGAAATGGCACAGATGGTCCAGACACACATTTGTCTCAGGAGCAGCTTCCTTCTTCCTCTGGAAATGAAGTGGTCAGTGGGAAAATTCTAGTCGAAGAGTTGGTGTGGCGTAGTGATTAGGGTGTTGGACTGGAAAGACCCTTGTTCAAATCCACTCTTGGCTCATGAAGCTCACTGGGCTGAACCTGGGCCAGTGACTCTTCTCAATTTAACCTACCTTACAGGATGGTCTCCTTGGAGGGAACATTGGATGGTCTCCTTGGAGGGAAGGGCAAGATATAAACGTGAGGAATGAGAAATGCTTCAGTCCAAAATGAACAGAAAATTCACCTCAGGAGATCACAGTATTAAAATCACTAGGTCAGAATAGATGTGTGAGACCCCGATGCACATATCTTTGGGGAATAATCAGCACAGTTATCTCAAGATGGGAAGGGCCAGTGTTACATTGTTTCCTATAACCTCCCTGATTACTGTTTTAAAGGCTGGAGCAACTTGCTATGTCTTCATTTTAGGGTAGTAAAACAGGAACACTGTTGATCAACTCTGCAAGGATGTTGTGAGCATGAATGTAGACTGAAAAGCTCTTTGTATCCAAATATACTATGCCAGTACATAGCTACACTACGTAGTTATATGCCTTTAATCCGTGTGATACCAAGTTCCCTTAAGGAATCATTCTGTAGTAATAAGTGTACTGTGTACTATCGAGACTGTCTTGAAGTTCTCTGATGTATATTAAAACTACCCTGCATTGCCCAGACAAATGTTACAGACACAATTTGGCAGCTGGCGTTCAATAGCTTATATAAAGTGCTGAGACCCAAGTACTGAGCCCATAGTCAGGAAGGGAGACACCCTGTCCCTTGCTTTCCTTGCCGTGAAATGCCATGTCTTATTAAACACTTTCCCAATAGGATTATTGGATGAAAATTTATGCGTTTCTCAGAAGAAAACGCAGTCGAGGAAGCTCCAGGCTACAAGAACAAATCATTAGCCTGATAATATATTGCTTAGAGGAGTCAATTAGGCTTTGGAGCGGGGGGGGGGGGGGAAGCAAAAGGGCAACATTTCTGCCAAGTTTGGCCTTAACGGCATGTGTCAAACGCAAATAAAAGAGCAGCAAGGAAGCGGGGCTGGATGAATGCGTGGTGTCTACCAGAATAAGAGTTCAGGATTGATTGACTGAGCCCTCCCATGCGAGTCTATCAGTGTCATTATGTTTGCTACAGGATGAATGGTGTAATTGTTTGGGGGGAGATATCAGCATGTTCAATCAAAAAGCTAATATGGGCATTATTGCTTTGCTGGTTTTTAAACCCTTTTCTCATTATAGGCATCGATCTTACTTAAAAGCTCTTCTCCAAATGTTTGGTTCCATGACACGAACATATCCCTTTGTCTTTGGTTTGTGTGTGTGTGTTGTTGTTCTCCGCCCCCCCCCCCTTCTCCACTGTTGCCAGAAGGAAGATATCTTCATTCAGGTTAATTGTAGGATGCTAAAAACTAGCTCACTGCATGAAACGAACATTTTTTAAATTACTGTGTTAAGAGCTGCTGTTCTAAAGATGCTCATCTTCTCTATGGACTGGAATGGTTATAACTCCTTTAGCATTTTAATACAACACCTCAAAACATTTAAAACTATTGATTTGAAATTGAGACATAATTTCAATTTCTTCGAGATAGGTGCTTTTTCTCCCAAAACATTATACTGCAGGAAGTTGAATTGCATGCATGGCCAAAGATTCACAAATATGGAATGAAAAAAAAAAAAGAAACCACAAGACACCATCGACCAAAACAATGGTACATCACTTTCACTTTTATTTGACAGGTAGACCCTCTTCAAATATACTTCTGGTAGTATGGTAGATGGTCTACCTGTCAAATAAAAGTGAAAGTGATGTACCATTGTTTTTGGTCGATGGTGTCTTGTGGTTTCTTCAAATATACTTCTGGTAGTATGGTAGATCTCCTTCATGGATCATTGCCTTGTTGTGGCGAAGGGGCTTGCGTAACTCAATGAAGCCATGAGCTATGCCGTGCAGGGACACCCAAGATGGACAGGTCGTAGCAGAGAGTTCTGACTAAAAGTGATCCACTGGAGAAGGAAATGGCAACCCACTCCAGTAACCTTGCCAAGAAAATCCCATGAACAGTACCAAAAGGCTAAAAGATATGACGCTGGAAGATGAGCCCCTCAGGTCGGAAGGTGTCCAATATGCTACTGAGGAAGAGCGGAGGACTATTCCAAGTAGACCCAGAAAGAGTGAAGCGGCTGGGCCAAAGCCAATAGGACGTCCAGCTGTGGATGTGTCTGAGGTTGAAAGGAAAATCCAATGCTGCAAGGAGCAATACTGCTTAGGAACATGGAATGTGAGGTCTATGAATCAAGGCAAGCTGGATGTGGTCAAAAACGAGATAAGATTGAACATTGACATCTTGGGAATCAGCGAACTAAAATGGACGGGAATGGGCGAATTTAAGTCAGGTGACCATCATATCTACTACTGTGGGCATGAATCCCTTAGAAGAAATGGAGTAGCCCTCATAGTCAATAAAAGAGTGGGAAAGGCAGTACTGGGGTGCAACCTCAAAAACGACAGAATGATTTCAGTTCGAATCCAAGGCAAACCATTCAACATTACAGTGATCCAAGTGTATGCCCCAACCACTGATGCCGAAGAAGATGAAGTTGACCGGTTCTATGAAGACCTACAACACCTTCTAGAACTAGCACCCAAAAAAGATGTCCTTTACATCATAGGAGACTGGAATGCTAAAGTAGGAAATCAAGAAATAAACGGAACAACAGGCAAGTTTGGCCTTGGAGCGCAAAATGAAGCAGGGCAAAGGCTAACGGAGTTCTGTCAAGAGAACACGCTGGTCATAGCAAACACTCTTTTCCAACAACACAAGAGGCGACTCTACACATGGACATCACCAGATGGTCAATACCGAAACCAGATAGATTATGTGCTTTGCAGCCAAAGATGGAGAAGCTCTATACAATCAGTAAAAACAAGACCTGGAGCTGACTGTGGCTCAGATCATGAGCTTCTTATTGCAAAATTCAGACTTAAACTGAAGAATGTAGGGAACACCACTAGACCAGTCAGATATGACCTAAACCATATCCCTTATGAGTATACAGTGGAGGTGAAGAATAGATTTAGGGCATTAGACCTGGTAGACAGAGTGCCTGAAGAACTATGGACGGAAGTTCGTAACATTGTACAGGAGGCAGCAACTAAAACCATCCCAAAGAAAAAGAAATGCAAGAAAGCAAAGTGGCTGTCAGATGAGGCTTTACAAATAGCTGTGGAAAGAAGGAATGCAAAAAGCAAGGGTGAAAGGGAAAGATATAAACAACTGAATGCAGAGTTCCAGAGAATAGCAAGGAGAGATAAGAAGGCCTTCTTAAATGAACAATGCAAGGAAATTGAGGAAAACAACAGAATGGGGAGGACTAGAGATCTCTTCAAGAAAATTGGAGATATCAAGGGAACGTTTTGTGCCAAGATGGGCATGATAAAGGACAAAAAAGGCAAGGACCTAACAGAAGCAGAAGAGATTAAGAAGAGATGGCAAGAATACACAGAAGAACTATACAAGAAAGATCTTAATGTTCCTGATGACCACGCTGGTGTGGTCACTGACCCAGAGCCGGACATCCTAGAGAGTGAAGTCAAGTGGGCCTTAGGTAGCATTACTAACAACAAAGCTAGTGGAGATGATAATATCCCAGCTGAGCTACTTAAAATCCTAAATGATGATGCTGTGAAAGTGCTGCACTCAATATGCCAACAAATTTGGAAAACTCAGCAGTGGCCAAAGGATTGGAAAAGGTCAGTTTACGTTCCAATTCCAAAGAAGGGCAGTGCCAAAGAGTGTTCAAACTACCGTACAATTGCACTCATTTCACATGCTAGCAAGGTTATGCTCAAAATCCTACAAGCTAGGCTTCAGCAGTACGTGGACCGAGAACTACTGGATGTACAAGCTGGGTTTCGAAGAGGCAGAGGAACTAGAGATCAAATTGCCAACATGCGGTGGATCATGGAGAAAGCACGAGAGTTCCAAAAAAACACCTACTTCTGCTTCATTGACTACGCAAAAGCCTTTGATTGTGTGGATCACAACAAACTGTGGCAAATTCTTAAAGAGATGGGGGTACCAGACCACCTTACCTGTCTCCTGAGAAACCTGTATGCGGGTCAAGAAGCAACAGTTCGAACCGGCCATGGAACAACTGATTGGTTCAAAATTGGGAAGGGAGTACGGCAAGGCTGTATATTCTCACCCTGCTTATTTAACTTATATGCAGAGTACATTATGAGAAATGCAGGGCTGAATGAATCAGAAGCCGGAATCAAGATTGCCGGGAGAAATATCAACAACCTCAGATATGCAGACGATACCACCCTAATGGCAGAAAGTGAAGAAGAACTAAAGAGCCTCTTGATGAGAGTGAAAGAGGAGAGTGCAAAAGTTGGCTTGAAACTCAACGTTAATAAAACTAAGATCATGGCATCGGGTCCCATCAATTCCTGGCAAATAGAAGGGGCAGAAATGGAAGCAGTAACAGATTTTACTTTTCTGGGTTCCAAGATCACTGCAGACGGAGACAGCAGCCATGAAATTAAAAGACGCTTACTCCTTGGAAGGAAAGCTATGGCAAACTTAGACAGCATAATAAAAAGCAGAGATATCACCATGCCAACAAAAGTTTGTATAGTCAGGGCGATGGTGTTCCCAGTAGCAATGTATGGTTGCGAGAGTTGGACCATAAGGAAGGCTGAGCGCCGAAGAATAGATGCTCTTGAACTGTGGTGCTGGAGAAGACTCCTGAGAGTCCCTTGGACTGCTAGGAGATCAAATCAGTCAATTCTAAATGAAATCAACCCTGACTGTTCCCTGGAAGGACAGGTACTAAGGCTGAAACTCAAATATTTTGGCCACCTAATGCGAAGAGAGGAGTCTCTGGAGAAGACTCTGATGCTGGGAAAGATTGAAGGCAAAAGGAGAAGGGGAAGGCCAAGGATGAGATGGTTAGACAGCATCACCGATGCAACAAACATGAAAATGAGCGAACTCAGGAAGATAGTGGAGGACAGGAAGGCCTGGCGGGATATGGTTCATGGGATCACGAAGGGTCGGACACGACTTAACGACTGAACAACAACAACAAGTATGGTAGATACCATGGTGTGATTCTATACTATTGAGGACTGTGTGAATTAAACAAAATGGCATTGGTGGGGTCAGTTGTGATCTGCTGATGGATGTCATGGAGGAAGGAGTGTGCAGACTGGGTGGGAACAGAAACATTGCTTGGGTGCGGGGGCCCCACTTGTGGCGCTACGAGGGCCTTTGCAGCAGCGAGCCCTCGTAGTATTTTCGTGAATTTTCGGCCACCCAGCAGCTACGACGTCATCGATGATGTCATCGGCCAGGGGCGGGGCTTTGCCAGGGGGCAGGGAGATGACGTGAGGGGATGTCAACCAGCCTGTCCCCCCCCAGGGGGCAGCCTAGCTACACCTCTGGATGGGAATTCCTACTCAATTGACCCCACTCGCATCATTGCTTCATTTGCAAGCACTCCCCAGCATTGTGGGATTGCACCATGGGGAAGTGACTTCCATGCCTCTGGGTGCACATATGTCAAGGAGGCCTCTTAGGGTGAAGACAGATATATTCTCTGCCCTGAAAACAGAGAGAATGTAATGAATATGTATTCAAACCACTTCCAGATTACGTTTGTCTTCACTTTTAGTACGACACCGTGAGAAATCTACTAGCTAGTCCTTCAAAGTAGTCTGGTCCAGCCTTTTACACTGCAGAAGAATTCTGCATATCCAACAATGCCAAGAAATAGTCCATCATCAACAACAACATTTGTAGAGCTGTTTTTGTGTGCCCAAAGTACTTCACTTGACATAATCCTTACAACAATCTTGCATAGTGAGTATTAATATTCCAATATTGCAGCTGAGGTGGAGCCACCTACAACATAATCCTTTGCATGAACTACTCAGAAACAAGTCCCATTGCATTCAATGGGGATTACTCTGAGGAAAGTGTGTACTGTATAGGATTGTCGGCGAGATCCAGTGTAAATATCCGGCGCTGGAAGGTGTCGCAAACGTGCCGTAAAGCCAGCCTTCCTCACTCCGTCACCGGACCGAGGATGCAGCCGGTGGCGAAAGGAAAGTCTTCTGCCGCTGGCCACATGGGCGGTCTGGCCGGCGAGGGAGGGGGCCCATTGGCTGAGCCAGCCCGGGAGAGGGCGGGGGTTGGTGTCGGCCATATCCCCGTCCCCGCAGGGCTGGCCCGGCCATTACATGGCCTCCTCTGACTTCCGCCAGCTATTTAGCTGGCGGAAATCCAAGGAGGCCGATAGGGCTGGCCCCGGTTTACACTTGGGGAAGGGGACGAACGTCACCTTCCCCGAGTAGACCTCCGGCATTCCACATGGCAGTCCGGACATCGAAATCCTGTCCAGGGATCCGGCGCCGGATCCTTACACAGAATTTGGCTATGAACCCTTAGTGAGTCCATAGCAGAGGTGAGATTTGAATTGGGGAAGTCCTTTGAATAATGGCTTAGATGCCACTAGTCTATAATGCAGGTGTGGGGAACCTCTGGCCCGCGGGCCTGATCTGGCCCGCGGGATGATCCGGTCCAGCCCGCGCGGGACCGGACCGGAGGTTCCGCCGCTACCGCCGCCGCATTCCCGCAACTCCTCGGTTTAAAAGCAGCCTTCCTGGACCTACGCACAGCGCCGCTGAACCCGAGATTGCCCTCTCGGCAATCTCGGCTTCAGCGGCTCTGTGCGCAGGTCCACGAAGGCCGCTTTTAAAAGGAGGAGGCGCCGAGGTCGGTGCCTACTCCTTCTGAAAGCGGCCTTCCTGGACCTGCGCACAGGGAGGGAGAGCGAGCGAGCGGTGGGTGGGTGGGAGGGAGAGCGAGCGAGCGGTGGGTGGGTGGGAGGTAAATTCCTGGGGGGTGGTTCAAATTTGCAGGCCCCCCCAAAAATCGGCCGGCCTGATAGCCGGCCCACAGCAAATTTTCCCTATGGGAAAATGGCCCCCCACTGCAAATAGGTTCCCCACCCCTGCTATAATGGCTTTCAAGGAAAAGAAAGAAAGGGATTCTGAGACATGCTTCCAAGCAGATAGAAGGATGTAAGAAGGTACCGCATAATAAGCCACACTATTTGTC
Source organism: Plestiodon gilberti rubricaudatus (assembly GCA_026170595.1). Lineage (NCBI taxonomy): Eukaryota > Metazoa > Chordata > Lepidosauria > Squamata > Scincidae > Plestiodon > Plestiodon gilberti. Next base: position 72,484,089 of record JANXHW010000006.1, on the reverse strand, counting down.
CATCAGCCCAGTACTGCTTATACTGATTGGCAGTGGCTTTTCAGCACCGCAGATTGTTCTTAATTCTGCTACCACCAACAATAAATGTAATGCTTTATTCATTCTTTGGAATCTTGCACAGATAGTCAGTGGGGAAGGGAGGATCTTCCATCATGCCAGGCATGAGACACACCCTTTTCCCATCTCCAAAACCCAACCCATTTAACTTTTCAAGTGAAATAATCAAGGGATCATGAGTGCATTTTCAGGATCCAGGCAGGCAGAAGACAGAGGCTTTTTGCATGAAGTTTTTCTGAGGCGGGAGGGAGATTACTGTCTTCTATAGTAGTCAGGACTGACTTGACCAGAATTCCAAAATGGCAGACCTATGGTATGTCAAAAGAAAAGGAAAGAGGGTGGCTTGGCAACAGACCCCATGGCACCCCCACCCTACTCTCAATAGTGCATTGGGAATTACTACTGCCACTACTACGGAGAATTCAGGGGATGGTCCAGCCAGGCAGGGCTTCTGAGAGGGGGGGGGGGTTAAGGGTGTACAGTCGTACCTGGGCCCAGGTCAGAAAGGGGGCCCTAGAGCAAAAAAGGGGGCCCAGGAGCAAAATTCACATGAAGGGAAGGGGCCCAAAAGAAAATTTGTACCCCCAGATAAAATTCCTCCCTGCAGCCAGGTGGGCCTTCTAATAGTCTCACTCCCCAACCTGGCTTACCTTTGATGCTTACCCTGATGCAGTGGTGTTGCCACACCCCTGCAGGGGGGCGCCGCGGCTATGCCCCTGCGATGCGCCCCCGCCCCCGCGCGTGACGTCACGCGCAGCCGCAGAACACACACACCCCGCGCCGTTTTCGGCTCATTTCAGAGCCGAACGAGCACAAGGGAGGGAGGGTGGGCCCAATCGCAGCTGAGACAGCCACAAACTCGTAAGTGCCGGCCTTCCCGATCCCGCCCCTTCAGGGGTGCGCGCGTCACCTGCTTGCGCACGTCACCCCTCGGCGGCCCTTCCTCCCCGCCGCGGGCCAGTGACAAGCCTGCCCTGGTCTTTATGCATGGCACAGACTCCAGAGGATGTCAGGGAGGTTCACAAAGAGGGAATGATGGAATCTTTCTATCTCTTCTTGAGAACTCACAACACCCAGTCAGTACTGACTGACTGAAAATAATGGTACATGCCCCTCAGGTTTGTTCCCAGATAATTTAGGAATATGTTACAATGGAAATGTCATGCTTCGCTCCTATCCTTGTGCAATCTCCTTGTTTCTCATCCCTTGTTTCACACCAACATTTTGTTCCATCCCTCCTGAAGGTAAAACTTAATGTAAATGAAGGACAAGATGAAAATTGATTTCTAATTATTTGTATTCCAATTAGTTACTAAAACTTTGCCACAAGATCCATTTTCCAGAGTGATTCTTCCAAAGGACTGCAATTTGAGGAATGGAAATCTGTTTTTTCCCCCTCCTTATACTTATAGTGCTTCTCTACTGCAAAGGCAGACAAGAAGCACAGATGGTACTAATATGCGTCGTCGTCGTCGTCGTATATGCAGGGTCATTCAGAGGAATTTTATCAGAGAAAGTTCTTTTTGCATTGTACTATTGGATAAAGACCACGGTTTCCCAAGTCAATTACAAATAGTTTATTGTGTTATGAAGTGCATGTTAGCGAGCAGGACATTATACACACATAAAAACCATCTTCCAATGGATTATATGGGGATAATAATAGGATCTGAATCAACATCAAAGAAACTTGTACAATAAACAGCTTTTAGAGACTGAGGAGAAAAGGCTGATGGTGGTATAAAAAATGTGACAACTGCATTGAGGTGAGAAGAGAAGGTGAGTTATGAACTTGAAGTGGAGTAGTTTTCTTCAACTTAATTAGTGTTTCAGGCCTAGATGCAGGGCCAGCCTAAGACCTCCTGATGCCTAAGATGGCATGCCAAATGCAGCCCCCCCCCCCCCAATGATGTGCCAGCCTCTGCTCCTCCTATTCTCCAATGTTCTTGCTCAGCACTCCCCTCCCCTCCACACCAAGGATTTTTTAATATGTTGTGATTAAACATTTAAAAACCATACTTCACTCCATCATGCATCCATCACGTATCAGGCCAACATCTTTAATCATTAGCAGTGACATATCAATAGCATTTCCATTCTTGGAATGCTCCATGTTCCAACACCATTTCCATGCTCCTATTGAATACAGATTCATTTTGTCATCACTGAATCATCATAGACTCTGTCCAACTTGTAATTCAGATCTGGCCATGCCTATTCCTATATTCAAAAATCTTATCTATTAAATTGATATAATAATAATAATAATAATAATAATAATTATTATTATTATTATTATTGTTATTATTATTATTTACTTTCTGGTAAAGTAAGATAGTTTCAGACATATTCACAATGACGAATGCTTGATGGCCAGACTGTCATTTCCCCTTACTTTCTCTAGCCATAGGGACATTGGCTGAGTTGCAACAGAGTTCTTTGTGGGGCACTCTTCAGATATTTTCTAATTGTGAAGAGTCTAAAAGAACTTTCATATCAAATAATTTCATGATTAATGATGGTCTATATCCAGGAGTGTGCCTGCAAGCCCTGCATCGACCATGCTCCATAGCTCTACCTTCCAACCTTCTCAGGTATTTTATCTGCCTCCTCAGACAAATGCTGTCCCTTGGATGACCAAGGGGCTGAGCTACAGAGTGTGGTGTGGACTTGCCAATCTGTTCCTCAGTAGCATAGCTGGACCTGTGCCAGTGGGGCGGTGGTTGAGGCGACGCGTCATTGCCCTGCCCGCTCTGCCACTGGAATGTAGCTGATCGTTTGGCTCCACATCAGGACCATTATGGTGGTGGGGCAGGCGGGGTGATGACATGTTGCCCCACCCACCACCCCACTAGCATGAGTCCTGCTATGCTACTGCTGCTCCTGGATCTTCTGTTGCAATGGATACGCTCTACAGTAGAGATGGATGCAATGGATGCTGTCATGGATAGAAAATGCTCAAACTGGAAGCAGGCTCCTTGAAACCATTGGTCCTCTGGCTAATGGCTGGATCCAGACTGATCTTTTCCTTGGTTGGAGGGGTGCATGGGAAACTGCCTTAATGAGAACATTGATCCATCTAGCTCAGTGCTGTTGACACTGACTGGCAGCAAGTCTCCAGAGTTTCAAACACGAACCTTTTCTCAGCTCTACCTGGAGTTGCTGGGGATTGAATATGGAAGCTTCTCTCTACAAAGCGGCGACCTTTCCCTAACAACTGGAAACCTATTTTTGTCTGGTATAAACTGGCACCCATAATAAACATCTATAATGAACTTGTGGCAATGCTAACAACAGAGCAAGACTGAACCTTCCACTTCTTCGAGTGTTACTTCCATTTCACTAAGTATACAATTTCATTCCGTTACTGCATGCTAAAATAGTTACTGTGCTCCAGTCTTTTCCCCCAAATTCCACCTCAAAGAATGGTTTCTATCCAAAACAAGGTCAGATCCTGAACACTGGTCCTAATTTGTATTGACAAGTTCACTTGTTACTGTTGTATATCCTTAAGAAGTTCCCTTGTTAAAGGCTGAGAGGTTAACCACTGAACCCAGATTGTCTCCAGTGAATCAAACTCAATTTTCTCAGGCTTATTGAAAGCAATCTGCTCTGCTCCAAAGGAGCTAATTAGAGTGAAGAATACAGCATGTTAGTCTGGGCAGCACCGTTTATTGTATTCTCAATTACGCTATGCATTTCCTTCCTGCAGTTTTGTGAAATCATTGCACTCTATCTGCTTTTTTCCTGTTGGATAAAAACGGATACATTGTAAAATAGAGTCCAGGTGTACCACAGCAATAACTGCTCTCTAACACAATCACCTAAGTATGTTGACTGGGAGAAAAAAGAGGGACTGTCTAACTCATTGGTCAGCTATAGTTATCTTGGTGATTCCAACCAGATCATGGGGAGATCCTATAGCTCAGTGGCAGAGCACATGTGTTCCATGCGGAAAACCCAAGTTTCAGCCTCTGGTATCTCTTGCTAAAAGGACAGGGCTGGTGAATATATTTGCCTGTGAGCCACTGCTAACCAATGGAGACAATGGGGTAAATG